>CAMQGK010000380.1:3122500-3722500 GCA_947000775.1 Pterois miles
AAAAAAGGAAAGAGAGAGAGAGAGAGGGAGAAACATATCGGTGCTCAGTGCAGATTGCGTGTGAACAGTAATGGTAGCCTTCAAAGAGCACAGTGGAGCACATTGTATCCATGCATGAGTCGCTCAACAGGGACAGCAGCATGACGGAGGGAGGGAGGGCACACCAGGACAAGGGCCGGGAGAGAAATGATGGAATAAGAGGGAGAGAAGAAGGGTGAACGAGTCTGTGTCATGACAATTGTGATCTTTGTTATGAGCAGGGTTGCCACTCTCACGCTTTTGGCGTGAGATACATGCTTTTACGCTCTGTCCCACACTCTGAGGCTCCACATACCATCAAGGGAAGTACAATTATAAAAGCAGAGCTGGACTGTGTAAAAACATGCATTTTTTCTGTTACGTAGCTTGCAGGTTTCTTCGTTACCATTCAGTATTTTGTTGAGCGTGAAAGAGAGACAGCAGCTCTCAGATGTACACTACATGTACAGTGACTCTAATTGTAACCTCATGTTACTGGCATGCTATAATATGTAATCATTTCAGTGAAAATTAAAAGGACGACAGACCAAATGGGCTTGCTGCAATATAGAATTAAGACCTTTTTCTAGTCTGAATAGAACCACCTGGACTACTAGTGATGACTCAATTATATAACAAAAATGCACATGTGCTCATATTCACATTGAGTGAAAACTCTATCACAGAATCTGTTTATGAACCCTTCTTACAGTAGAAATTGCTTTATAATGAGGTGAGAATAGGTGAAAAGTAGCTCAGAGCTTGTTAAATCCTGGGCAGCTGTGAGTATCTTGGCAAATAAAAAAAGTAATAACCAATAATAGCTTACTGCTTACATATAGTAGTTGCATAATTCATTTGTATACCTGTCATAAAAGGAAAAATGCAACAATTTAAAATGCAAGATAGACAGCAGCAATAAACACATGTAAAGGCATAATATGATTGAGAAGGGCAGTGTGAATTTACCAGCTCAAAACAAAAATGAATGCCTTGCTAAACTAAAAGGTTTTGAGGCCTCTTTTAAAAGTTTTTAGTGCTCCTAGATGGAGGTGAAGTGCATTCCATAGCTGGGGGATAGTCGAGCTGAAGGCCTGATCTGCTATGAGGATTAGTCATGGGATGCAAAGAGTCAAGAGGTCATCTGATTTGAATTTGGAAGATTTGGAGCAGAGCTTCTTTCAGGTGGGGCTGCCGCATTTTCATAAATAGTGTGAATTGACGGCTTAAAGGAGAAAAACGCTGAACTTTGTTTTGACTGTACATATACCATGTGTTTGTACTGTAAACTTTTAGGAGAATCTGTTCTCAGGAAAATTTAAAAATCCGTTCTAAAACTATACACGTAGCCGCTGTAACAATTCTACAACCAGCGAGATGTTTATCTCGTCTCACTAAGATTCATAGCTACTGCATTTTCCAGACCAGTGAAGCACTTGAACTGAGTGTGTGTGTGTTTGTGTGTGTCGTTATCGTGATACCACTTTTCTGCACCAGTAGGGAAACAATATCGCACACGCATCTTGCACACACATATTGCCCTCCTCTCCAGGGTCAATATTTACAGTTCATCCTCTTCTGCAAAATCACTCTGTCACACTGCCTTACCATCTCCTCCTCCCTTCCCTTCCTCTCTCTCTCTCCCTCTCACTCCACTGCCAGTCACTTTTACTATATGTCTCAATGGCTGAGCGTGATCAAGGCCAATTATGGTTTCTTTTGAGCGTGCAGGGCATCCTGTGGAAGCAATACATTAGAGTCAACTCGTGCCAATCCATCTCTCCCTCCATATGTGTATCCTCCCCTCCATCTCTCCATCCCTCGTGCTAGTACTACATGTAGTAATTCATTCTCCACACAGCTGTTGCATCCAGTTGGAATGTGGTCAAATGTGAATTTAATGGTGTGTCATTCGTTATGTATATATAGGCGTTTCCTACTTGTGCTGGGGCATACTAGACGATGCTTCAATACCCCACTCATGCTTTTCCAAAGAGGATTCTTGTGTTTCATCTCTTGCATGACAGTGAGTGGATCTGGTGACCAGACTTGATAAAGTTGCACCTTTTGTAGATTTTCTCCTTGGATCGTGCAGGAAAATACATATGAAAGTCACATGAGACAAATTTGGTTCCAAAGAAAAATATCCACCATTTAACATTAGGAACACCTGGCTTTTGATCCCCGCACATGGGTCCAAAATTGTTGTGAAACTGCTGCAGCCTCAGAGCCCTAACTGGATAACTATTTCAAATATTTATTCTTTACTTTGAGCCAGCTACTTCAACCATTTATCTATGTAACCATTTCTACCGTTTATGCATTACTTTTAGCTAACTATTTTGACTTATCCATTACGTCTATCTAACTATTTCAAGCATTTATTACATCTACGTAACTATTTCTACCATTTACCATTATTACGTCGAGGTAAATATTTCAGCCATTTATTACTTTTAGCCAACTATTTCAACTATTTACTTACAACTAACCATTTTGACCATTTGTCTATTATATTTAGCTATTTCCAACTATTTCAACCATTTATTACTTTTAACTATTTTGACCACTTTAACATTTAGCTAACTATTGAGAACATTTATCCATCGTGTCAAGCTAGCTATATCATTTTTACATTTTTTACTTTTAGCTAACTATTTTGAACATTTCTCCATTATGTCTATTTCTGCCATTTATTACCTTTACTATTTCTACCATTTATCCATTAGCTAGATCTCTCTGCTTGCTTGCTTGCTTGCTGCTTTTCACGTAATCTCTGTTGCAACATGTTACGTGCAACTAAGAGTGTAAAGAAAATTCGTAAAACCCAGATATTTTTCCCAAGTTTTTTTAATTGATAAACATTCTACATTTTGAACATTTATTTATGTATTTTGGTGATACAGTGATACAGATCTAGCATTATTACAAAGTGTAGAGCTTCAAAAGATAGTGTAGAGGTTCAAAAGAAAAACCTACTTTCTATTGTTGCTCGTCCATTTCAGTTGAAGAGTCGGTGCGGCAGGGGGTAGGAAGGAGGTTTTGACACACACCAACACAATGGTATGATTTCCCTCTGCGTCTCCACAGGATACTGCCTACATATACAGACATGTGCAATACACACACACAAACGAACACAGAACAATGGATCCACACATGCTGCTTTCATTTGATTTACGATGCTGACTCTTCTCTCGTAAAAAAAAAAAAAAAAAAAAAAAAAAAAAAAAAAAAATATATATATATATATATATATATATATATATATATATATATATACACACACACACACACAGTATATATATTCAGGTCACCTGTTGAATCATTTTTCAAATGTCCCATCAAATGCAGCTTACATCTGCCTAAAAAGACAGAATAGGGAATGGAAAACAAGTGGAGGGATCTTGGCTTTTTACAGTGTTTTCACACTTCTTTTTTTCTCCATTGTCTCCATTGTGTACAATGTGTTCATATTTGATGCAATATTTATTCTTCTTGCACTTCATAGAAATGTTTGTTTCTATATGACCTCCATCCGGTGAGCTTTATATTTTACTCAATAAATAGTTATTTCAGGCCAGAAAGGTGGATACACTTTACATCAAACCTTTCTATCCCTAATTAGAACCAAACTTCGCATCAGATTTCTTCTAGTTACCTTCTCTGTATTTTACTGTGATCATTCTGCCAATTTCAAGACGTAATGCCTATAAAATCTTGATTGCATAATAATACTGGATTCCTAAGGTTAGTATAATCAAATCATGAAATCATTTTCTCTATAAACAACTTTTTTGTGCCAGGTTCCCTATGTGCCACCCTCATACAAACTGACAAAAAAAAAAGACTCAAGAGTCCTATAGGTCAATAATGCCACAATATGCCTATTTTTGGGATTTATGCATGTTTAGAAATGACTTTGTACAAAGAGATTGTTGTCTCTGTGTGGAATACCATTGGTTAATGAGGGTGAGGTGTGTTCGAGTGGTTATAAAATCTGTAAGACAATCCTCTGTCTGGCTTCTAGCCACTCTAGTGTGGTAATGATTACAAGAAAATTACACCACATGTAGTACCTCAAAGAAGCCGTCACATGTTTTTTATCAACCATTAAGTACACGCTTTAGTTCAGTTGTCTCAGCTCATCACCCTATCATCAGGACTGGTGCCATTTAATTATTTACTTTGTTATTTTCGGTTCCCTTTTGCATTTCATTCTAACTTGCTTGCATGTTGCTCCTATTTTCATCAATGGCTCTGACAGTAGAAGACATTGCGTGTCCCTGCTGCAGTGTTAAATCTATTTAAGGCTTCAACCTATGTCAGGAAAAACTCAGTGGCATGTTGCTGAGCTAATAATGTCTGACCGCTTTCCCTGTGAGCTTCACAAGTGCTCCTTTGGGAATAAGTAAGAGAGAGCGAGCAGGTTGAGAGAGGTTCAGAAAGAGAGGAGGGAGAGAGTAGAGAGAGCAGAGCAGTAAGACTCTCCAGTGTATAAAATGACCTCGCAGCCGTTGCGTGCCACGGTTTGTTTTCAGAACTGGCCACATGTTTGAACATTGCATAACTTCTCAGATGTGGTTTGTAAATCATGAAGTATTTTGGGCTATAGAGGTGTGTGTGTGTGTGTGTGTGTGTGTGTGTGTGTGTGTGTGTGTGTGTGTGTGTGTGTGTGTGTGTGCGCGTGCTGACAGCCACCTTACCTAACAGCTTAAGTGTATTTATCGTCATGTAAATATCCTTTTTTATTAAAAGACCCTGCGTCATCGTGTATGTAGTTCTCATAACTGCTGATCACATCATTGAGAATGACTGATTACTGACTAGTTGTTGTAGGGAAACGTCATTTTCCAGCCATTCATACAGTTAATCTCCTGTCTCTGCTCCTGTTCGTTCTACAGCTGTCTGGTTATGTCTCACTGTGCTAGCTGTGGCTCAATTAAAGGCCAATTAAAGGACCAGTCCATGAAAACAGGGAAGTCTTTGTAGTGCTGTTTGCACAGGTGGTGTGCATCACATGTTGTAATGGTGTCAGGTTTACGCATCAAGGCTGCACACATGGATTAGCCCGTATGCGCTGTACACTTGTATGCACACACTAAAAAATGAGGAAGGTTGCAAGCTGTAAATAGTATTATTTTCCTTAATAGAGTTTATTTTTTAGGAAGGGTTCTTTGAACTGTTTAACAAATCTGTCAAACTGATAAACTAAACAGTTCTGAGATGGCTGTGAAATACAGAGCAAAATATTTGTCTACATAAGGTAGTAAATCTGTCCAGAGATGCCCTTCCTGGACCTCTTTATCTCTGCTACCTGTTACTGCGTAGTTCAACAGATAAGATGGTAGGTCCACCACATTAAACATCCAGATTATGGAGGTATTTGGTGAGGTATTATTCAGAAAGTACACAATGGCAGTTTAAAAGCTCTCTGGTTCACGACTAACTTACAACAGGAGGGCTTTTATTCGAAAGGTTTTGACATGATTAATTGACATGCCGTTTCAGTGCGCCAAATGACGGATGACATCAGGACTGAATCAGCATCAATAAAAATGACATGTAGCTTTTCTGAAGCTCTTGTTCAGGTGTTATAAACGAGAGATCAGCCGTAATGTTTCCCATAGGGCTGGCATCAGTTGGGCCGACTGACCCATCCTAAAATAAAAATGCTCAACCACAGTATTTCAGACATGACAGAAGAAGTATGTTGACATTTTAAGGCTTGTTTCCAGAACAGATTTACAACCTGAGGCAAAGACCAGAAAGTTGTGCATTTGTCTAGTTTGGGATGAGGTCTTCTAGATGTGGGCGTGTAAAAAAGAAAGTACCAACCCTCTATTGTGCAGTGCGTTTTAAAAGTGCTTGTGCTGAGGCTTGCCAGGCCCCAATGAGCAAAGCTACATTTGAGAGCTAACTCTAGAACTGTATTCTGTATGTCCTAGACACAGTAAAGATGGAGCTCGTAGAGTTTCATTATCCCCCTGTTGAAAGATGGTTCTTCTTTACAGTATAGGTATAATCCACCCATATAGCCACACAGGACCATTCCTACCAAAAATTCTCACTGGGATTTAAACTTTAACGCTCTCCAAATTGAAACTTCAGCTACACCTGTAAATATTTCAACAATCCAAAGGAGGATGTAGACTTTGTTTATCTGCACTTTTGCAGTATAATTATAATAATGTTCAAAATGAAATGCGTTTCACCGAAAATAGTTTGGAGGTGGAGAGCCAACCATTTCTCAGCAATGACATGTTTTGGGTACAGTCAACCATAATAGGCTGCACTCTCTCACCCTGCACCCTCCCTCGAACACACATCCACCACCAACGGTTCAACTGGTTTTTCTTGTCAGCGCTCTGATCTATTGTGGACTGACCACCCACATTGCAACTAAAAACCTCCTGAACATGTGAGATTCATCAGCCACACCTGGTCTTTAGCTTCAAAACCACGTTTGTCTTAAGGTGTTACAGCCATGACAAAGTCACAAACATACATAGGATCAATCCAAAAGCAGGTACAGTGTATTGGATCTTTGCTTACATATTGCGATAAGTGTCATTCTGTGTTCCCGCAAGTGCTGCTGCGAGCATACAGGGGATATGCATTTCAACTAACACACACACACACACCATGGAGAGAAAGCGGGGTTGAGGTTAACCAGATGAGGGCTGTTACAGAGATAAGAGGTCTCATTTGGTCACGGAAGGACCAGCTATGGATTTAATGGGGATGACAGGTGAATAAATGGTTGAAATCCATTAACCCTCCCACGACACTAGCTTAAGCCTAGCACCTAACATTACCCTGGCCTCTGTTCGGAGCTGTTGTCTACTGTATATCTGTGTGTGAGTGTGTACGTGTGTGTATATGTATGTGAACAGAGGCGTGGTTTAGCTCGGAAGTCCCACCCTGCTGCACGCGATGCCTGGGAATCCGTGCCGGTTGAGGATTTACTGAACACGCTTTAGGGAATCCCAGCTCTCTCCCTCCCACACACACAAACAGACACACACCCATGCGCACACACACACACACACACACACACACACACACACACACACACACACACACACACACACACACCTTTAGGATATAGAGCTGACATAGTTAACACTGATCAGGTGGAATCACTCATAAAGATGGCGCTCATACACACACACACACACCACTTGGACACAAACACTGATGCGTTGCAGTCATACACGTAAAAGCTGCACACATGCACACACAAAACAGCTTCAGGATGCAGAGCTGTCATACCTGACACTGATCAGATGAGATCACACACAAAGACAGTCATTGCACAGAAATGCCCTCACAAATCTGCACCTGGAATGAGCAATCAGAAGCAACGTTTCTCCTCCTTCTTTCTCTTCATTTCCCTTGTCAAAGTCTTTTATTTTGCTGCTCATAAAAACACTGAAGCAGCATACGATGCTGTGTGATCATGTGCCAGATTAAAGATTTACATACAGGTCATATGTGATTTAAGTAACAGTAAGAAAGAAAAAAACGAGTACAAGAAAGAAGCCAGAAGCATAACGATTTATGTTCCAGTTGGCAGCATATCAACCAGCTTGTTTGGCTCAGAGTCAAGAGAGCATGAATTAGAGATACAAAAAGCCAACTTTGACATGTTAGCTATAGCAATGTTTCCATCCAACTGTCAAGCTCCTTCATGCAAATGTTTGACAGATCAGAGGAGAAACTAGCTAGATATGAATTAAAACAAATTAGCTTCCAAAACAGCAAAAAATGAAGGCTTAATTGCATGTCGGATTCTCTGTCTTTCATTTAAACCCAAAACCAAGTTCTTCAGTTTTATCAACAACTGTAGTATCTGTTTATATATGAGGTATGCTGTCACCAGAAGTCTAAGGGGTGAAGAAAAACATGTTAAAATTAATCTGAATTTATAATTCAGTATGCACATAAGAATTTCTGGGATTATTTATATTATTAAAATTAGCAGTGACTAGTCAACATTTCCCCTCATATATAACACAATCCAGGTCTAATCATTTTGTCTTTCTTTCTTCCTCCGCTCCCCTTGCTGTCTTGACCGCTCCTCTTTCTCAGTGATTCACCACTGCTGATCGGAGGTGAATTTCTCCATTTTGGCATAATTAGCCTCAATGTTTGGAAAAGGGAGAAGCTGTGACCGTCGTGCGAGGGGAACAGGAGGGAGGGAGCGAGACAGGAAAGGAGAGGTGATGTCAGGCACTGACTTTAACATTGTGAAAGTGTTGAAATGAGGGAAGTGTTACAATATCCTTTGCATTTTCTGGAACTGTTTTTTTCCTCAAATACACAGGTGCCTTAACAGCACAGTCATATCGCAAATAAATACACTTTGCACCTCCTTTACATGTTTTTTTCTTATGAGGATTCATACCTACAGGTGACCCAAAAACAAGTGCAACATAAAGCTTACATGAATAGCACAAAATCCCAATATATAACAAGGCTTGTGAAACTAGTAAAACAACATTGGCATCACATATCTCTGGGTCGTCAGTTCGTGTTAAAAAAAACAGATGAATGGCTGAGATTGATAGCAAGTGCCTGGCAATGACATGTTGTGAAGTAAATGCAATGGGGGAATGTAGAATGCAACATCTAGTGGCCAAATGTTATCAATGTTAATCAATAGCACTTTCAATTATCAGGTTTAATGGTGAAGTGACCCCAAACACTGCAGACAGGTCAATCTAGACAGTGATGGTGGTACAGTATATTGGAATGGTGATCATCATTGTGTTGGGAGGTGTAAAATAAATCAAAACTACTAAGTCATTTGGTGGATGCCGTGCACAGTTGTCTTGATAACTGTATAGTTACGGTCAAAGCTGTTGCTATCTATCTCTCATGTGCTAACCATCTGGCCCTGCAGGAACGTGGGCCAGACTGGATTGGGTTTAATACAAACCCCGGGTCCGCTTCGCTAAGACCTGCTAAGTATCACAATGAAACTTGAAGCATGTTTGAGACACATCTGGATCTCTCTCTGACTCTCCTTCACAGCACAGTGGAGCCACGAAGGATTTCGCCTTCCTTCTAACACATACTTTTTCATGTTTTATTGTCCGGTGGGGAAAAGACTTTGAATCTCATTCTCTGTTCGTTTTATGACAGTTCCCACCCTGGCTTCTCTATCTTTTCCTCTCTTTCTGCCTTCTTTTTTAAAGGAATTCCATTCTTTTTTTCCTCCCACTTCTTCTTTGTTAGTCAGCGTTTTAGTCAGCCTTATGGGAATTGGTGCTTGCATTGCACCATAGAGCCACCCTCGAGTTCAAACTTGAGTGTTCTTCTGTAAACAAGTTCACGATGATTATTAGCCCACGCCCAAGTTTGTCAAGCAATTAACGTCAATTAAAAGCATTTTGTTCTGTGCAAAAACACACAAAGCCAAAGTGGAAAGCTGTCAGGTAGTTTTCATATATCATTTTAACACCAATCATTTTAGTCATTAAGTTGCAGTTGATCTTTTAGGAAACGGCGTCTCTTTTATGTTCACTTTCACACTAATTTGCTTCTTCTCCCATTGTTAAGCCTCCATCATCACTAGCATAGCCCTGGAGCAGAACTGGGCTCAGATCTTCCAGTCTGCTCTGATTCCAGACTGAACAGTGCACTGTAAAACTCAGTCTGGAACTAGATGTGGCTGTGCTTGAATGGACAGATTATAGCAAGCTATTTAAAGATGGGAGGCCACAGTGGAAACAAAGCCTGAATGACAAGACCACACACTGTCATGGGAAGAGAATGGGACAGCACTGTGTCTGTGTGTACCAAGTAATGTGTGTGTTTGTGCAAATGCAAGCATGCATGTATGTGATTTGCTGCTGATAATTTGGTGGAGCAGGCTGCAACTTTTCTTATCGCAAACTTTATTTCTCCGGTGACAGTGATATCATCGGCCTTGTTTAAACATCCCTACTGTGAACGCATTAGGAAGCCGTCCCTCTGTCTAACGTTACGCACCAGGTGTCCTCTCAGTTCATCCTAACCACTTTGGTCAGAGACAAAGGTGTTTTGCCAGCTCTAAATGGCTTTGCGGTGCTGGTAATAATCACTGGTGTCAGCGAGGAAATGGATCGGCTGACCGCAGAGCTTTTGCTGAGCACTTCCTGCTGTACTAAAATGTGGATTGAGCTTGAGGGTGTCCCATGACCCCTAACAGCTATTGCAGTTAACCTGTTCCCACTAAGTTTCCATGAAATGCCCCGATGTCAAGAACCAGCTCTGTTATTTTCTGCTTTCATCCCACTAGGTTCTCTGATTTTCTGTCTCCGTAGTCCTTAAAACACTTTTTTCTCTCCTCCCCTTCTATCTTCTCTTCCATTCTTCTCTTATCTTATCCTCTTCCCTTCTCCTCTCCTCTCCTTTCCTCTCTTCTCTTCCCTTCTCCTCTCCTCTCCTCTTTTATTCTTTTCTCTTCTCTTCTCATCACTTCTGTCCTCTTTGTCTCCTCTTCTTTTCTCTTTTCTGTGCTCCTCTTCTTGTCTCCTGGTCTCCTCATCTCTTCTCTTCTCCTCTCCTTTCCTCTTCTTTTCTCTTCTCTTCACTTCTCTCCTCTTTTTATCTCCTCCTCCTTTCTCTTTTCTGCGCTCCTCTTCTTGTCTCCTCCTTTCTTCTCTTCTCTTCTCTTCTCCTCTCTTCTCTTCTCTTTTCTTCTCCTCCACAATGGAAAAAGAGTTGCAGTAATTAATAATTCTAAGCTGTGGCAGGCGATAAAATGAAGCATGGAGGGGGGATAAAAGAAGAAACACGTTTCTCTCTTTTCCCCGTGTCGTCCCTTTTGACATGTAAATCGTGCAAACTTGGCAGGGCCAAATTTGTTGATTGTGGGCTACTGATGTGACCCATCTGGGGTTGAAACATTGTATTAGGTCTTCGCACGCTATTCTCCGCCACTCCCTCAGCTCCATAGCTCACCCCCCTTCTGTCACATGAGAAACAGTTGCTGTACTGTTGCCGGGTGAGGAGGATGTGGGTATTTGGTGTGTTTATTTTGTGTGTGTGTGCGTGGAGTGTGTGTAACGGGAGACCGGCCCCGAAATGGATGGTCCAAACCCAGCGGCAGCAGCAGCAACAGCAGCTGTGTGTCCTGTTGGAGTATCCTTGAGCAAGACACCACACCCCTAACTGACTAAATTGTATATGTGTCCATGTTTACATTGTGTTGTTGTCTATGTTTATGTGCATTCCCAGCTGTAAGTGCATCAGGATCTGGAGTGATGGGTGACAATTTCTCGAAACTGTACTGTCAGGACACTAACATCCTCAACTGAAATCTATAAAAATCACTTTAATTTAGGAATTTTTCTTTATGAGAAAGAATTTTTAATTGCCAAATACTGGTCATTGTCTAGAGTGCTGGAGCTGGAAAGTCATCCCCTCAGATGGCACAACAGAACTAAAGAGTAAATGAACACAACACAAGCAACAATTTACGCCATCCTTATGCAGTACAGGGGAAAGGAGGGATGCTTTGCCTCGCGTGAGTTGGTCACAGTGACACAGCAGTGTTTTGAGCTGTTAATTCTTTCCCAAATCGGAGATATTACTGCTATTCCGGAGACATCCTGAAGCTATTGCGTAGGAATGTCTGTGGTCCTGCTCATAAATCAGACTTCAGCTGCGAGCAGCAAATACTGGAGGACAGGCCTGCATAGTGCATACATACAGTACAGTGCAGTACAGCTCCAGATAAACTGCTTTGGAAACACGTGTTCTGCACTTCTTCTACCTCAGACACATTTGGTTTGAGGTGTCTCCATTGCGGTTTGTCTGCCTGGAAATCACATGCTGTGTTTATGGAGGAAAAAATATTATCAGTCTTGAAATCACTTAAAATCGTCCATTTATTTAATGTTGGGTTAAACCGAGCCGTGGTACTGAAGTTGACTTTGGAGCTCTCAATGGACAAAGCAGCTACTTCAGTTTCAGAGACTGAGTTTGAAACCACAAGACTTGTAAATGCTGCCATCTCACATCTCAGATCTCGCTCAGTACTGCAGTTTTATTTGATTAGATGAAACTTTGATGATTTTTGTGAGGAAAGGTGGTCATTACAGCATCAGAGAATAGAAGAGATTGAAGTTTGAGGTAGATGAACAAGCCGGAGAGCAACTTCTCTACTACTAAAGAAAAAATACATTATATCTACAGTATATTAAACAGCCTTAATTTGAGCCCATGAGGTTGAAGAAACATTTTTAGATGCAGCGAAGTCCTTCAAATGAAGTGACAGCATGGAAATAGCCAGAACTGGAGGTTTAGATAGGCGGGTACGGGCCCTGGTCCAGCGGTGCTGCCCACAGGTCTCAGCTGTACTAGAAGTTTATATGCTCCTTGGCCTAAATGGTGGCTTTCTGACACACAGTGTAATGTGAGGTTCATTAGTGTGGAGGCGATAATTGCATGGGTAGCTTGAAAAGCGTGCTGTGCATTAGGTCCTGATGTTCAGCATAATTGTAAGAATTTCTCCTTTGTGGACCTTGACCTCTGGTTTGTTCATCTGAATACTGAAGTGCAGATCTTCCAGAAGTTACATCGGGACTCCATGCCCCTAATCAATGTTGATTTTGAAGAGCTGACAGATGAATGCTTTTCTGTTTGATTACATTTCTACCTCCAGCTTGAAAACTAATATCAGATGCACATGATCTCATCTTGTATTTTGTCCAGGATTTTCATAAGCATCTGTCTTTATAAGGAACGTAAATCCTAACAAATCAAATTATATAATGACTTGATGTTACCTACTATTTACATAAATCAAATTAGCCTGCGAAATCTCCCCTGAAACTTTTTCCACATTTATCCCTTGCCTCAGCATTGCAGTGATGCTCTTCTCCATCTCCAGATTTCTACAAAGAAGAAACAGATCTATCGCTAAGTTATTTAAGAGCCTAAACACAAGATAAATGTCATTTACTCTAAATGTCTGTGATTAAAATAAAGAAGTAAAAGAAGTAGGAACATTTATATGATCATCCTCAGTTTTCCTATACTGGTCTAGTTGCTGTTTGAAATGCTTTAAAATGATTCGTGAAATAACCTTTATTTTTCATAAAAATGGCTAAACTCGAAGATAATGAACATATTTGGACAAACTATTGTCACCACTCTCCAGCCAAGTCAATTTTAGACTGGAAACCATATGGTCAATTCAAGGCAGGTCAGGGTTTGGGTCTGTTTGGGACACAGAGGTTTTTGGGTCAGTGGATGGAAACACTCAATTCTGTCTGCTGACCCTGCTGCGCCCTACTGTACTCTGTCTAGCTGTTTTCTCTGATCCAAATACACACATAAGCGCACTCACACTCACTGACCACTGTTTCCGACTTTGCATCCGGCTGTTTCCATCTTAGAGGATGAGGAGATTAAGCACATGTTGATGAGATCATGACAAGGGTGAAACACGTATATGCACACAAACAATTAATATGCCAGAAGCACAAGCAAAATTAAAAGCTGATCGACCCATTGACACAAATATCGATCCACAAAACCGCAAACATGTGCACCCTGAACACAAACCTTTTTGATTAAAGGGACTCTGAAGAGACCAATTTAAAGGCAAAATTGGTGTTGCACAGCCTGAGGTATCAAGAATTTTTGCTTCCTTACATGAGTCAAGCTATACATATTTCCCATGATGCAACTGAAGAGTATTTATTTAGACCCTTCACATATAGGCTTACATCTGTCTAAATCCACACCTCCAGTTTGTAACGCAGGCTTTTTGTTATGAAATTGTAGTCTGAGATATCCTGATCACACAATATGTTCTCATCCCAACTCATCACATACTGCTACTTTGTCACACCCCTCCTTGGTGTCACTATAGTTTTGGCATCAAAACCACCATAGTTACCCTTGGCATGACTTTAGGATTGGGCAAAAACAACACTATAGTTACCCTTGCGTCACTTCAGGATTAGGCAACAAAACCACTATAGTTAGGTTTAGGACAGAACCACATGGTTGTGTTTAAAAATACGTTTGTACAATGAAAATATTGTGAACGTAGGACATGTATGAGCAGCTGATTGTAACATGACATATGGGACATGAACAGAGGTTTCTTGGATGAAAGCCTTGTTTTTGTTGGACTCATCCAACTCCCCTCACCTGCCTGGTGTGTGTCTTTTCACTCCACCACACTGCCGCCGCACTTTCTCATTTATTGTTGCCGCGGATGAGTTTACATTCTAGTTAATGGAACGCCCGGTGTGTTTCATACTGGCACTCAAGGGTTCCATGTGCAGCAGTACCGAACGACGGCATTTAACGGCATGGGAATGAGAACGGGCCGGATCACTATGACATCATCGGGTTGTCTCAGACTGGACAAAGCTCGTCCAGTAGTAATTTAACAACTGTTTTACAGGCTGAGTGGTGTATTGGAACACAGCGGAGTGTGCTACAGTTGGCAGCTTTGCATGTACGGCGAGAAAAATAGTCTTCCTATTCAGAGCAACAGCCTGTTTGGAGAGAGCAGACAAGTCAGTGTTTGTTTACACTTTCTCTTCAGTTGGTTGGGAATTAAACATATAATATATATATATATATATATATATATATATATATATATATATATATATATATATATATATATATATATATATATATATATATATATATATATATATATATATATATATATATATATATATATATATACACTCGTAGCATCACGCTAACACCAGATGCCAGGAAGTACAGTGGCGACTGAGTGGCATCCACAGCAAAGCCTTGCCATGCGTGACTCTCTCCTGACTTTGCCTCTTTTAGCAAGCTTGCGTGATCCCACCATCGCTCCCCATCATGCCCCCCGCTATATCCTTCCCTCTCACCACACACACACACACACACATATACACAAACACACGTATCGCCTGCTGGGCGATAGCACAGGGGGTATATGTCCTCCCTCCCTGAGCCAAATGAAATGATCGGAGCAAACGCTGTTAGTGTAAACAGGCTTGGATTAGAGTGTTGGGATGACATGCAAGGGGCACAGATGGGAGAATGTGAGGTGGTCAGTCACGATATGTCCAGAAGGGTATCTCACTGTACTCACCTCACTTATTTTAACTCCCAGAGCTCACATCTTGAGCAAATAACAATGAAAGCTGATATGATTGTTGTTGGATTGAAGCTGCTAGTAGCTAATAATTACTTTCTCAGTGTTCAGAACTTTTCACACAAAGTACTAAAACACAATTTTAAACTCAACCAAACCAACATTTTGCTGGTTGTAAGTCTGACCTCACTTTCACAGCATTTTAGCCTCTTTTCTAAAGGTTGTATCACAAATTGCATTTCACATTTTAACATCATATTTGCTGTTTGGATGCTAGAGCGGCTGAGGTGCCTCTATGATGTTTCTGCCAGATCTAAAACCCTGCAACACAGGGACGAGGAGGTGTTAGGAGAGGGATAATCAGATTACTGTTGGGTTAGCGTGTCGCTTAATGAATTAGCTCTGTCAGAGGCCAAACTGTTGTGTGATATTGTTGGTGAGAAACACAGAAGGATGGGTCGCTCATATTAAAGTGGAGCTGACAGGTGACGCTTTTTGGACTTTTTGCAATGAAAAAGATGCTTTTAGCACTATGAAAGGCTGCAGTGGGGTCACAAAACCTAAATTGAACCATGACTGTATGTTGAGAGAGACCTTTAATACTGCATTATAATATTACACTAGATTACCTGCTTCACAGATTGGCCCAGATTGTTGCTACACACACACACACACACACACACACACACACACACACACACACACACACACACACACACACACACACACACACTCTTGCAGAAGCACAATGGATATATAACACCAGATAGTGTTTACTGACTGACAAGTTAATGGCTTTCATGCATAAAGCATGATTAGCATCATGGCTATCACTTGATCCCCTCAACCCTGGACACATTAACCACCTCACACCAATTTAATTACACATTGGTGGGCTTTTCTGTGTGTTTGTGCATGTGTGTAGTGTTTTGGTGTGGATTCTTCAAGCGACTTACTGTTTACATAAAACCATGTATCATCAAATTTGGTGGTTTTAATTTTTTTTGTTGCTTTATGGGTTGAGAAAATTCATCCCACTACTCAAAATACACCATTTCAAATCCCACTGGATTAGCTAAAATGTGTTGTAAAAAAGCAAAAAAAAAAAAAAAGTGTTTTCTTGTGTTTAGTTTTTTTCAGGACAATGACATTTTGCCACAGCAGAGTTTCAGCAACGGATTGTAAAAATACTTCTTTTCTTTCCGTCCTTTCATTTAACTCAGTCTAACTTTTCTCATTAGCACATTGTGTCAGCCACTTTGTACCCACATTTCCTCAACTAAAATGATGCCTTCTCGCGTAAAAGCTCAGCAAATGAACACAACTTGTTGATGTCGTAAACTACTCTGCGGTTAGCATTGCTTTAGCATTGCGTGCTGCAGCAGCATTAGTGTAGTTTCCCTCCCATATGGATTCAGCCTGAGGGACCATCTGCCCATTATTATTTGCCTCAATGGGCCGAAACGGCACCATAATCTTTTTAACAGATTACCCCCTCGTTATGGAGAGGCTGCATGGATTTTAGAAAAAAAAAATATTAACAGGATCATAGACAAAATCAAGGTTTTTTTTGAAAGATTTGGTTCTTATTCCAGAAAACCTGTTGAAATGTTCTGCTGTGACCACAAAACAAGCGATGATTGCTTTTAACTGGCCAACAGGGAGGAGAATAAGAGAGGGATAATCTCAGGCTTGTTGTGCTTCTTTCACCCTGTTATTTTGAATAATGCGAGTGACACTAGTTGGCACGCAACACAAGGAGCCAACAGACTGTAACCTCTGCTCTCCTCTTCGTCTTTCTGTTGCTCTCCTCCCCTCTCATGCAGGAATGCAGCGAGACTGAAATACAGGGGTAGAAAACTAATAATTATTCCCTGAGTTGTTGTTAAGAATTTCCTTTTTCGGTATGAATAAGCAGGAGACTGAAAGGAACTGGTGCATTTTGTCATGACAAACTGGAATGAGTGAGCTGTAGTAAAACACTTTATGGTTGTTTATTCTATACATTGTGAGCCAACAGCACTGCGCTCTGCAGTACATCTGTTCGAGTGCAGATTCGTGGAGCTGGACCTTGATAACTCAACTTATGAGGAACCAAAAACTAATTTATGTTTTTCAGTCTTTCACTCCCCCACTCCTCCTCTTTCCCCCTCTGCAATTCCAATCATATTTAACTAATTTAAAACATTAAATTCACCTCCCATGGCACATCTGTTTCCAGGCGTCTTGTTTGTTTATAAAGCACGAGAGGTTTTCATTTCAAATTTGTCTCTAATTAAACTCAAGATCAGCGAGATGGGCTTTACAGCAGCAACGAACATGCACATAAACTTAACAGTTTGAGAGGACGCGCTGTATACGTTAATTTCGAGCTCTTGGATCTCAGACTGCTCGTGAAAATTGAGATTGTGCGAGTACAGAAATAGAAGGCTTGTGCTTTATTGTGGCCAGGTGGGGTTCCTGAATGCAACTTTTATTAACCACCAGCTCCTTGAGAGAGCAACAAGCCACAGCCATCCTCATCAAAACAGGAATCCAAGGAAAAGCTTTTTATAGAGGAACCGCGCAAACACATGCATGCATGCAGGAGCTGGTGTCTCTTACAGTGATGCAGTGTATCTCAGATGTACACACAGATGCCATTATTTTATACAGTTTCTGCACTAGAAATTTATCAGTTCTTACTCTCAGTTTTACAGTTGGCTAACCAGAAAAAAAAATCACCTTTTGGTCTTTTTGTGCTTGAGCTTGATAGAAAGTGTACCATCTGCATCCATAATTTTCCCACAAAAGTCAAAGTGTGTCTGGACGCTGAGGTGCCCCAAAAGGAAATTAATCATGTCTATATTTGAATGAGCCTATCAGAGGAAGTTTGAGATAAATATAGAAGCAAAGGCTGAAAAGAGCAGAGAACAGGCCCAACAATGGAGTTTCCCCTCGACTCCTGCAAAATATACTTCCACTGTGTATTTGTTTCTGCGAACTGTACATGCGAGCTTCAGGGTGTGTACATGTGTGTTGTCATTCTGCTCCCCCGGGCAGGGTTATTGCTGGGATATATGTGTGACTCATGAGGGAGTTTGTATCCTGAGTTCACCCCCGCCGAGCAGACTGAGGGCCAGGGTCGACGTTTGCGCTGGCAGAACACGTCAGATACCCGGCAACGGGGCAGGAAAACTGGAGCGTCTTGTTGTCTTCAATTAGGAAATACACTGTTGCATTCATTTGGGCACAGTCAAATTAAAAGCTTTCCTGCATAACTGGCTCAGCTCACGCAACACATGCCTGAATGCAGCCTGTGTGAGTGTGTGTAATCATTTCACGCTGAAGCACATTCTCCTTGGGCCCCCATCCATTTGCATTCTGTTAGTTTTTCTAATTGTCTGACTAAATATTGCACCACGTCAGCCTTATGTTGTGGTGCATTCTCCCAAGGCTTGACAAGGCAAATTTAGGAGTGTTTAGACAGCCTTTTAGCTGGCTCTGCACTCGTGTGTCGCTCTTTCAATGGGTTCATCAGAAAAACAATTTTCTCTGCCGACAAACATTGTGCTCACATAAAACACGTGCACCACAATCAGTCATGTTTTCTATTTATAGAAGCAATTAGATGACTTTCATATTATGATTGCTATAACAGTCCTCCAGTTTGTGTATGTGGATGGCCCCAGTTTTTATGATGCACCAGGCCACATACAGTAGCAGTATACACACTGTAGAACAGTTGCTATACAGATCTGTTTTGCCCGAGGGCTCATGGAGACACATCACTCCTGTACAACATCGTGACTAGCGCGTGTGTTTGCCAACCAAAACAGAGAAGTGGAAACAATAGAGTTTACATCCCAACCTCCAATCTGTGTGATCCCGTTTGCTTTGTCATAATATCATTTCCCCTTCACTCCAGTATCTAGGAGCACAACCAACGCTGTTGTTTATGTTCAATGCAGGAATCAATTTTTTTTTCCTTCTTCAGAGATAGACTTCCCCTATAACAGCTCCACATGCACACTCCCCTCAGAAATCACTCACTCACGTTCTAATCTCCTCTGAAAGATGCATATTTGTGATTCTTGCCCTGCCTCCAAGAAAAGTACTTTTTTGTAGATGTTGTTTTGTGAACAGACAAAGCGAATAGCTCTAAATCCTGGCAGTCAGATATAATCTTATATGTCATAGTGGAAAACATTCTCCTCTAAAACAATATTGGAAAGATTATAGACCTCATTCCAGTGTTAATATTGGTATCAAGGGTGGGATCTGTGTGGTTTAATGCATACGGTATACAGTGTATCCATCAACTGGAAGAGTATTAAACAAGTGGAAAAAGCTGCTGTTTGTCTTCAGAAAAAAACATGAAAATGTCTTTCAGTGAATCTTTTTTTTCTCTTTGCCACATTGCAAAAACAAGAAAAAAGTTGAAATGGTAAGGGTTGGATTTGGACAGGCCGAGATCCGGACATTTGATCTGTGGCATAATGAAGTATTAGCTTCCATTACAGTGCAGGCTTAACCTTTTTGCGGAGCACCATTGAGCGCTTGCCAGCAGTCATCAATATTTAACAGCTGTTGCTATTATGAAATTCTTTATGGGCTAATGTGGCTCGCCGGCTTGCACGCAAGGCCTTGGCCGGCCGCCAGCGCCCTGTCAGGAGGAAGGGGGGGAGATTGACAGACGGCTCGCTCGCGTGACAACCAGCCCTTGATCAGCCAGCTTCTCTCTCTCTCTCTCTCTCTCTCTCTCTTTTTCTCTCTCTCTCTTTCTCTGTCTCTCTCTCTCTCTCTCTGTGTGTTGGTGTTGCTCTCTCCACTGTGGATTTCCTGTGCCTGCGGAGAGAGAGGCGGAGAGAGAGACAGAGAAGAAGAGTGCTGAGGGAAGGGGGCGGGAATAGGCAAAGGAAGTGGCTGTAAGCCAACCCAACCTCAACACACACACACACACACACACACACACACACAGTTTTCTCTACTCACGCAAGCCTTGTGGAAGGGGAGGGACTGCTGTGCTGCACAACGTTCGCATGTTCAGGTCCGAAGCTCTCCTTTACACACAGCGGAGCAGAGGAATCTGTTGCCAAAAGATGGCACTCATGCTGCTGAAATTAAGGAGACAGAGCGCCTGAACACTGGTAGCATGGGTGTGTTTGGATGTCACTCAGATACTTGAGACTTTTGAAAAACTTCAACCCTCTGACGAAGAAAAGTTTGGACAAAATGACTTCATACCTGTGGTGTATAAAGTTTTCAGATGCCTTGCTTAAGTAAAAGAGGCAATATTGCAATATAAAAACACACCATTAAGTAAAAGTCCTGCTTCAAAATGATCACTTAAAGGAACAGTGGCTAAACTTTGGCAAGCTCTACATGCAGAAATGGAATATAATATTCACTGTGTTTTCATTAATGTATAATCACCTGAAACTAAGAATCGTTGTGTTTTTGTTACCTTAGTATGAACCTTTCATATCTACATAGGGAGCAGGTCCTCTTCACAGAATATTTCCAACCATATTTCTATAGTAGCCCAGATCGGACAAACCAAACATTGGCCCTAAGGAGAACCTTTCACATTTTACATTACCATTACATTTATGAAATGGTCGTTATGTGAGCTGCAGAGTGCAAAACCAATGGCTTCTGAGCGAGGAGAATGGCGTTACGACAGTTTTGCACTCGATGGCTAATGTTGTCTCAATCTTGGGAGGAGTGAGTGGAGGGACACCACTAGATGCAGCCAAATCCTACACACTGTACCTTTAACTAACACTATGTAAAGTGTCAAAAGAAGAAGTACTCATAATGCAAAAAAATGACTATTAGTTGCATATTATATTATTGGATTATTTTTACTTGACATGTGTGTAGTTGTTCATGGTGGAGCTGCCATAAATGATTTTAAACTGGGAGAGTATAAAGTAATGAAATGTGTAAAAGTAGTTGAAAAAAAACAGCAATAACCACCTGTTTGACTGGATTTGGAGTAGCATGCATGTAGGCTGGTACTGTCGGCCCCATGTTAAAACCATGCAGCAGCTGGTGTTGTGTCTATGAGCAGCCATGTATGAAAACTTACCTGCTCCTGATAGAAGCATGAACTAAGGGATGGACTTGGATTAGCACCCACCATTCAGCTCAAAATGCATGCTACTATTGTACTCACGATTTATAAAAGCGCTCGGAGTCATGCAACACTCTTCAGCATAATGTCATGCAATGCCAACTTTGAGTCTAATGTACAGGGCTGTATTGAAATATTCATCTCTGCGTTTCTCATCATTTTGTGAGACATTCCTTTGTGTTTTATCTCCATTATCCACACTATAAAAGCATGTCAGTGACACTGTGGGTCCACAGAGACAACTCTCCCCCCTCTTTTCACCACTCTCTCGCTCTCCTCATGGAGGTTTCGTCTTTCTCTTCTCTGTTTCCTCTTTGTATTTCTCTTTTTTCGTCTGTTATTGGTAGTACGGGAGGAAGTGGCTTTAAAGGAGACGGTGTTGAAAACAGAAGAACACACCCAGACTGTCGCTGCACGGCCAAACACACCTCACCCCCTAGAGGTTGCAGAAATTAACACCTGATTGACATAGATTGTGTCTTAAACTCACACATAGTACACTCACTCTTATGTGCTCATTCCTAGTCTCTGAAAACAAGCAGCAGTGAATGTTTTGTTGAAGAAGGACACATTTAGCTGCTTTTTCACCCTAACAGGAGCACTAGAAGAAATCGTTTGGCACACAGCAACCTAAAGAAATTCCTTCTAAATCATATCAAGTTTTACAAGCAGTCTTTACAGATCTTTTGTTATCTCACTTCCATCACAGTCCCTGTTGTAATATCAGATTATCTTTTCATTTCAACAAATCAGACTCATCTGATGTCATTACACTCTCCATAGTCGCTCATCCAAGGTGTCCTCTGAGCCAATTTATGTCCTGAGACAGTTGTGTCTTACACTGAATCAAACTGTAGCTTGATATTTGACGGGTGGTCTTCACATTTTGTGTGCACTACTGTGGAAGTGGAAAGACAGGCCTGGCCTAAACTAAAGGGGCTAGACACTTTCGGCCTCACCCTTTGGCAGCATCTACATCCCACTGCTTGTCACTCTTTACTTAACACCCCGTCCTCACACAGAGCACATAAGCACCTCACCATTACCTACTCTGTTTTCTTTTATGGACCAGAGAGGGAGAAAATAGAGGCAAAGAAAAGCAAACCTCGAAGACACGAGCGGCGATGAATAAAGCCTGTATTGTCGACAGAGGAAGTGCCATGTGCCGATAATTAATCATCCCGTGTGTTTGTCTTTCCTGACGCTGCATCCTCTCCAAAAGCTGCCGTAAGAGAGAAAACAAAAATACATGAGGCGTTGAAGGAGGAAAATAAAGAGGCTTATTAGATCCATTTCCCTCTGCACTAGTTTCCACTGGTCGGATGATATTGCGGTGATTGAAGGGAATGGTTTTGTGTGTGTGTGTGTGTGTGTGTGTGTGTGTGTGACTGTCTGAGTCTTGTTTGTTTGTATGTGTTTGCACCTAGCGGAGGTGGTGACAAAATACTTAACGTTATTACTGGCATTTATGAGTTTACTGAGCTGCCTGTCAATGCAGTCATCAGCGTTTAACCTGATTTTCAGCACACATTGAGGCCTTTATTTTCATTCATAGCTTGAGTAAACCTGATGTTGCAACAGGGGGAATAAATGATGAAAAAAAGTTAATTCAGACAAAATGTATGGAGAGGAGGGAAAAAAAGCAGGCGCATTAGCTTCGCGTGCTTCAGTGGAATTAAGAGATGGCGAACTCTTTCAGCATCACGAAATCAGTTGTCGATTGCCTGTGATGCCGAGTTGAACAAAGAACTGGTGCAGAGATGAGGAGGAGGAGGAGGAGAAGAGGAAGGGTTGATAGGGGGAGGGATGGACAGAGGACAGGAGATAGCAGAAGGTTAAAGGGGGAGGAACGGAAGCCGTAATGGGGTTATTCAGTGGGGGTGGGGACTATACGAAGCATCGGAAGATAAATACATACATACTTTGATAGTTTTTCGTAATGAGGCTGTGTGTGTGTGTGTGTTTTGTGTGTGTGTGTGTGTGTGTGTGTGTGTGTGTGTGTGTGTGTGCGTTGCGTGACTAATCTGTGCCTGCTACAATGAGTGACGGAGCGAAGGGCTGATCTCTTGGAGTGAGCCACATGCCCCCTGACAGCACACCCATAAGAGAAACACGCAAACATGCATCCAACACGCAACACACACGTCACCAATGCACATGTGACAGTTCTGCACGCCACAGTCGTGGAGGCTAATTGCATGTATACACACTAGCATGTTAGTAGGTAGGCCTTACTCTAACATAGCATATGTATAACGGCTGATGGAGTGTGATTTATTTTTGATACTTTTAAAACTTTAGTAGAGACTTCTACATTTTTAAATATCAGATGGCACAAAGGCGAGTGATGAAGTGACAGGGTGACTGTCATAAATAGCAGTACAGTGTGTGGCGAGATTACAGTAAAAACTGAGATTATTACATTCTTTACATTGAACACTTGAGATTGTTATAGTTGGATTGAAATATAGCAAAATTAAGTATTTTGTATTTAGGATCAGGCCCTTAAGGACTCTTCAGTGGACCCTACTTTGAGATCCAAAGGTGATCTTTTGTGTTGGCCCCCTCTACAAAGAGGTCAGAGGTCAGGCTCAGCTAGAGAACACCGATAGTCGAACAGGAAATCTTTCGCTGTTTGTGTTGACAGAATTAAATGAACATTGCAGACCCTTGTTTTAGAGCAAGTCAGTCCATTGTAACAGTGATGATTTCAACAGTCTACCCCACTCTGCGTGTACCAGTGAGCTTTGCATGTGCGTGTGGCTATATCGTGTGAGAAGAATCCTGTAAAGTCATGAAATCCTCCACTGTTTTGCCTTGATAGAAGGCCCCACCACACAGACTAATACCTGGTGTTAGTGCAGTGCAAAAGGAGACTGATGCAGTTAATGTGTCGGCCACATGTCTGAGTGCTGTTCCAGCTCTCTCGCTGCCATATCACAGAGGCTGCGGGGGAACTGGCAAGCATTCTTTAAAATGAAAACGTAATAATTGTTGTTATCATCCTTAACTTTTCCTGTGTTGACATAGAAAGTCAAGAACTTGACCAATGTGAAGTGTGATTGATTTGATTTGCCAGACCTTGAACGCAGCATATATGAGCGCATATCCCTGCTTTTATAAGGTTAATAAAAATTATGATTTTCTTTTTTTGTTTGCTTGGCTGCTCTGTTCATTTCCACTTTGAATGCCTTTGTTAGCATTCTTTACGCAACTTAAACCCATGGGTTGCTTTTAGTTTATTGTTTTAACACAAATAAGCCCTTCGATCCAGCCAATTGACCCTTTTCTTTTTTTTTTATTTTATTATAGCGAACCATGAGAAGCCCTCCAGGAAGCACAGTATCAGCACAGCATCCTCTAACCCTGAACCCAGGAAAGAGAGCCTTCCACTGGGCACCAGCATCAATGAAAGCAGTCTCCTCCTGGAAGTAAGAAATCACACAGTTGTAGTCTGTATGTGTGGAGTAATTCTGTGTACATAAGTTATTATATAATATTCTATCTGTTATGTCGTGTTTTTGGTTGTACCGTCCATGTAACGTTCACGTGCTTACATTCACACCATTCAGGAGACTATTTATGTGTGAGTTGTGACTGAGTGAGTGAGTGTGAATTGGGAAGTGGGGGAGGGAGGTCTTTTTGTGTATATGTGTGTGTGTGTGTGTGTGTGTGTGTGTGTGTGTGTGTGTGTGTGTGTGCCCTTCGCCCTTTGCCCTGACCTCCTTTGCAGAGCTGTGGTGTTGCGTGACATAAGGGTGAGACGGGAGTGTCAGAGCTGATGAAGGAGGTGGGGACTCACACACGCTGGCGGCTTGAGCAGCCAGTCAAGTGTGTGTGTCTGTATGAGTGCATCTCTGTCTGAACGCATGTGGTCGTGTGTGAAAGTGAGCAGAAGAGAGTGAGAAGAACACACCAAACCTGTCAACACTAATCAGAGCAAATGGGAGATCTGTTTTTTTGTCAGTTGACCTCAGACCTTTAATCAGATTTTAAACACAGATTTGTACCTTGTACACAATTGTACTTGGCCATGACTAATAACACTCATGATACATGTTTTGAATATATTGTATTTTACATAAAACTTGTGAAGATATGTTGTTTAATTCCTAGAAAGGCTAATGTGTCCGTTGAAGGCATCAGAGCAGACAGGATGCCCTAATCAGACAAGTACAGCAGCACGCTACATGGGAATTACTTTAGCATCAGATCATTGCTACACACTCAATATCCTAATGGCTATCCGGCGAACAACAAATGACACTGATCGTCGGCCAATGACTGCGTGCGCACACGCACAGAGCTGAGCTGATCCACTGATGCTTCTGTTAACGTGTTGGGTTGTCTCAATGGGGCGGTAAACAAAGGGATAGATTGACCGTAGTGATGTGCCGCCTCCCCTTTGCGTGACTCGACCTGCACTGGGGCCTCACAGCAAACTGTGCATTAGTTGTTATGGCAATGGGATCCCAAGAGAGGAAGAGACGGATGTGTTTGTGTTTGGTGGGATTGCATGTGTATGTATATGAGATATGTGTGCTAAGATAAATATCTTTCTGTGACAGGTACATTTTTTACATGCTTGTGGATGTTTGTGTGTTTGTCCATGCATTTTGGAGGTTGATACTCTACATAAAATATACCAATTATTGTATATTTTATTGTGTTTATTGAATTTGAAATATATTTTTTATATTTATACAATACTGTATATGTTCTATAAAATATGTAACATCTAAATAACAACACCAAGAATCCACAGTATTGATCTGCGATCCATCCAATAGTTCAGTCAAAACCAAACATGTCAACCTCATGGTGGCGCTAGAGGAAAAGCCAGGCCATAACCAAAGTCAGCAGGATTCATTCTATGGGGACCATCAATATCTGTACCAAATTTCACGGCAGTTCATCCTGTAGTTGTTGTGATATTTCTGGGAAACTGACGACCAAATGATAGACACGGCCATCTGCAGCTAGCTGTAATGTGTTACCTACTGTATGTGTGCCTGTAGTTTCACCCATTGGCTAATATCCACCATTTTTTCAGATATCATTCAACATATCAGAATGCCATGTTATTCTAACCTTAGTATGCGTGTGTAGGATGCGGGTGTGTTCCCGATGGCAGAAGGTCTCCGTGTTTGTCATGACCTCATCATTGCTGCTTTCATCTCAGTGTGACAGCTAGACAGAAGGAAAACCAAAGAAACTCTGTTGAAACAATGAGACAAGGCTGCCCAACCACCGCCCTGCACCTCTTCCCCCTCCTCTCCCTCGCTTCCAAATCCAGTGAACCAATATTTTATTTTGGGCTCTGCGTGCAAAGCGCCTCTTAAGATTTTTAAGTCAAAGCTTTTAGTCTCCCAGGGGCGGTTATGGGAGCCGGGGGCGTTGTAGTTGCAGATATGTGGTGGAGCAGGCCAGCAGCAGGTGCCTGTTTCCATTACCTAAAGGCTTTAGTATGCAAGGAAGTGAGGGAAATGTGAATGGAGAAAACAATGCATCCAGTATTAGTGCCACATTTCTTTATTTCTTTCTTTCTTAATACTATTTTCTTGTTTTATAATAGATAATAATATAACCGTCTCTCTCTCAGTCTTTAGCTTGGATGTTTTTTTTTTAGGTATTAGGGTTAGGGTTAATAGGTATTTTGCTACCTTGTAAATGGCCTGTCCTATTCCAGCATAAATGATGGGTGTTCCCATAATATTTTAGACGTGAAAAATAAATGGGCTGTATTCATCTATAATATGTCTGCCAAGCATCCCATTTTCCAAAACCAATTACAGTAATCACCTGTACAACTATAGTGTTTTTGCCTCCACACCTTTAAGGTCTCAAGTCCAGAAGAATAAAAATGTCCAAGTCCTTTAAAAAGAAAATGGGCTGCAGAAATTTACTGTGGCATTTCAATGACTTGGGAGAGGAATGGAGAAAGGTGAACCAGCAAAAAAAAAAAAAAAACTAAATGAACCCAACATGTAAATGTTGGCCTTTTTATGGACCTCCTAAAGGCAACATCACATTCAAGTATATATTCAGGCTGTTTTCATGTCCATTGTTTGGACAGGTTCTCCTAATCCCAGTCATTTATGAGAGCTTCACACGCAGGACATTTTAAACTTTGTTGAAGACAAGCTCTGTAACTGGATGTGCGTTTTCAATGTGCGAATGAATTAGATAAAAAATCTTAAAGGGGCTAGATGTATGAATCACAAATTGCGTAACAGCGACACCTGTGGCCATTAAGTCGATGACAGTCAGCATCTTGTTGCTCAGACTTGTGCTCAGACTACATAGAGGCGAACAAGCATCGGTCAAAACAGTGTGGCTACACACTGAAGTCTGAACATGAGCGACAGGCATCAGGATGATTAACGTTAGCAAAATTAGCAAGCCAAACCTGTAATATCACAATATTTGGGTGGGGGTTGGTCTTTGTTGGCGGAACGTTAACTATGGTTGAATCTGTCCACACATTGGAAATAAAAAAATGATTAAAAACGTGTTTGTATTTGTAAAAGCTTACATACTGGACAAGAAGTACGACATGTTGGTTTTCAACATAAAGCACTGTTTTCATAAATATATTTGATCTGGCCCTGATATGCTTTTACCAGATGTTTATGCAGCCCCAAGTGACCAATATGTTAAGCACTTTGGAGACTATACTAAACTATATTGATCCCACTTTACCCCATGTTCACTTCAAACATAGATCTTTGATATCAAATTTTTCGTAGGAAACGCTGAGTCGGGTTCATAATCAGTAAAAGTGCTTGTTTGTAAGCTAAAGTGGAAGCATAATCCATGTTTGAGTGCTTGTTGCAGAGAGCTGTGTGTGTGTGTGTGTGTGTGTGTGTGTGTGTGTGTGTGTGTGTGTGTGTGTGTGTGTGTGTGTGACCCCTTTGGATGTTGTGAACATGTGCCAGTTGAACTTGTCAAACAACATCTGCATCGACACCGCCAAGACCCTGAGTCACCTTTCCATCTCTGCAACCCTTCCTCCCCCATCATGTATGTTTTCCACATACTGTCATATTATGGTCCAGCTATTGTTCTGCCACAGCATTGCATTGTCATAGTATGACTCAAGCACCTCTGGGAAAAACTGCTGTGTTCACAGACAGGTATCAGAGTCTATTACCTTATATCGCCAGGAGGGAGCATGTTGCAGTGAGCGGAGCATTACACTGCTCGCTAAGGCAATCAGATCAATGTTAGGAGAAAGTGAGGGGGAGTGAGTGTGAGTTTAGAGGCCACAGGGATATATACCACATAGAATACACACTCACACACTCAAGGGGAAGACCTGCATAGTCTCGCAGTAAAATAGAGATGACAGACTCTGGCAGCAGCAGTCACGCAAGTCAAGTAGCCTTGCAGTTGTCACGCAACCACAGCTGTGCACATATGCACACGCACACTGGACGGCCTCTCCCCCTCTTCCACGTCTCTTTCCCATGTTTTCTTTTTTCTCTCACTCTCTTGCTTCCATCTCCATCTGTCCTTCCCTCCTCATTTGACTGAAGCCAGTTATGTATTTATTTAAATTTTCCTCTTTTTAATCAACACTTGTCTCTGTAAGCTGCACTGGCCAAACACATTATTCCCCCATGTGTGTATAGAGAGGGAAAGCGAGTCTGTGTTTGTGTCTGGAGTTTCTCTGCTTTTAATCAACGTGTTTGGTATCACAAATCAAAGCATGTTACCAGTCAAACAGACTTCATTATCAAAGTTTATAACTTGTGAAATACATAAATTTAAAGGGGAGCAAATTGGTGTGTATGTCATCCTCACATTAACTGCTTTAAAAATACCATGAATCTAAATACCATGAGAAAATATGCTAATAGGTCTTTTAAAAGCAATATTTTGCATTACAAATCAGCATGTTTTATTTGGCCCACTCGGTTCCATAACCATCTGTCTTTCATTCCTGCTCCGCTGTCCTGTATTATTTGATCTTTTGTTCCATTTTAACTGTTATTTGCTGTTCTGAGGATTATGGAAAGTATGATATAAATGTGCTATAAAAAGCCTGGCTGGAGTCAAATTCTGGCTGTGTTTTGCTTTTAAAAAAAATAAATGTACAGTAATGACTGTAACCGCAGTTGGGTCGTAAATAAAACGGTGTTTCTGCTGGGTGCAGTCATGTCATCTAAAGTTGGCTTCGCAAAGATGGCACCGATTAAATGCAGTTGTTTGTGTTTGTCAATTATGTATTTGTTGCACTTGTTTGCTGCATGAGTTGTCCTGAGCTACTGCTGATTCCTCTCTCTCTCTGTAGTCTCTTACAGGCTTTGCTTTGGTGGTGAGCAGTGATGGGATGGTATTTTATGCCTCGTCAACCATTGTGGACTATCTGGGATTTCATCAGGTGAGTTTGAACGTTTCAAATATATTTTAGATGAATAAAGCTGTAAGGTACTGTATAATACTGTGTGATGAACATAACAACCAACAAACTAACTAATAGGCAGTATCATCTTCCAAACCACAATGTGCAACACTTTTCTGAAAAGCGCGACGTTGTTAGTTCCTCCTTCTTTATTTGGCTGATCACAGTACCGGCCCAACCTATCTTGTTTTTGACTTTGAATTGTCAAGTCATCCAGCTTTTGCCTGAGGCTAATATAAGCCAAATCCATAAAATGTATTTCAGGTATTATATTGACTCTTTGGACAATTTGCTGATACCAAAAAAGTCAGCCACAACATTGTGCTTGGTGAGCAGGGCGACGCATTTGCATTGTTACTACTGTTAACATTATTAGAGTAGTTTTTATTATTATAATTATTATTACATTAATTATGTTCCTTGCTTTACTTTTTATATTGTTATTTCCTTTTCCATGCTTTAGTGCTTAGTTAACAACCTGTTCTACTTATACAGGTGTATCTTGAAGATGACATGCATCGATGTTTTCACTTGTTGATATCAACTTGCTGAATCCAATTATTGAATCGATATACATCGTTCAAATTCAAGTTCAAATTTTTGTTGGGGTCTTGTTGAATATACACTTTTGGGTAATATTAATATAATAATTGTACTAATTACTGCATTATATCTCGGTCTCCTCTGGTTGGACACCAGGAAGTTTCTGCTCCTGACAAACAGGTAGTCTGGCTGGTACATAAGCATAAAATGGCAAATAGTTACGTTCACACTTCTGTTTCTGAACAAATGAAACAAATTAGATTAGTGAGCTGTAGAGGTGCTTGTAGTTGGATCTACCTTTGGAGATGTTTCCAGCTGTTTCCGGTCTAGTTTAAGTGATCTTCTCATCTCATCATTACTCTCAACAAGAGCATGAATAAGCCTATTTACCAAAGCTCTTCAATAGCTTTGATCCATTATAAAATTAATTTGTAATCACACAAATGACACAATTGTCAATATATTGGTGGTGTGCAACAGTTATTGATGTCCCTTTTTCAAAGGTAAGCTCATATACCAAGGTCTCTGCCATTATTCAACAAGTTCCCGTTTTTCTCCCTCAGCTGATCTATTCTCTTCCATCCATACTTTCCACATTCTTCCCTTTTAATCCCATGGTTAATGAGCCACAGTAAAAGTCTCTCTTTCGGTCTGCCTCCCTGCTGTCTGATAACTCTGTCTAGAGGGCAGAGTGAACCCACTAAGTCACAGCTAAGAGGCCACAGGAAGGTGAAGACCTCCGTTTCACCCTGAGATACACTCTGTGGGTGTCTGTGTGTGTGCATAATATGTGTGTGTGTGGGCACTGATAAGTCACCAACGGTTTAGCTTCCTTCCTCTCCGGCGGCTATACCCAGCCAGTCATTAATTATGGATGATATCAACACAGGCTTGCCTGTCCTGCGATGCTGAAATCATCACTCCTTCAAAACCATGAATAAAGTGCTTTTCACTGTTAAAATCCCTCCTTTGCCCTCATGTCTGCTCTCTCTCTCTCTCTCACACACACACACACACACACACACACACACACACACACAAAGACACACATACACACAAAGACACACACACTTTGGGGCAGAAATTATTCTGCTACAGTGCTCCCACTTGGCTTACAAGCAGACAGGGCCAGTAACCCAGCGCCATGAAATCGACATGTAAACCACAGCAATCTGAAAGATCCTGCCACAGTGTATGTCCTCGTGCATGCAGGCCAAAGTGTGTGTGTGGGTGGGTGTGCAATGTGGCATGGGAGCCAATAAAGACAGACAAAGGAGATTAAGGTGTATAAAATGGCTTTGCATGTGTAAACAATGACAGAAAACTGTTCAATATACTTCATATAAATAAGACTATGATTCCATGGCTATACTAACGATATGTCTCTACTTCCTCCCACTGCACAAAAGTGAAGCCAAAATATCCTGAATACGGGAGATGAAAATTTGATGTTATTTGGAATCAGAGTCTGCGCAGTAGTGATCGCGGGGGTCTGGAGCCGCGGTACCGGTGTCCGGCCCACACCCGCCCGAGCCAATCGCAAGCCGAGCATGGCTGCAACTTGTTAGCTGTTACTTTAGCAACACAGTAGCTGTTTGGCTAGAAAGACAAAAGAACTACCCATAATATTTATATACAGTTGCAAGAAAAAGTATGTGAACCCTTTGGGATTACTTGGATTTCTGCATAAATTGGTCATAAAATATGATCTGATCATCTAAGAAACAACAATAGACAAACACAGTCTGCTTACACTAATACTACACAAAAATGAGATGTTTTCATGTTTTTATTGAACACAGTTCAGTTATGGAAAGTTAATGCCACACCTCCTCTCTCACACAATTCCCCAGCCTCTGGCTCGGCGACTGCTTCACTCAGAGCAGCTGTCAGTCACAGCTGTTAATCATGACGTCTCACCCCCATTTTATAGCATCAAATTCTTCTTCTTCTTCTCCTTCTCAAATAACTAATTGAAGCCAAACTTATCAGAAAAATAAACACTTCATAAATCAGCATAATAAGAACTACCTAAAATGACAGAAACTATTTTGGGAAAATGTGTACTTTGACTTTTTGGTTTGGCCCATGTCTGATCCACTAACATGGAGGGGGTGGGATTCATTACCTATACTGCAGCCAGCCACCAGGGGGCTAACGAGATGTTTTGGCTTCACTTTTGGGGAGTTGTCATGTCTTCCATCCTTTATTATTGTTTATGGGCGACACACAGGAACAGTGGTGTTATGAGCTAAATGCTAACCTCACAATGGCAATGGTAACATGGTGAAAATAAACAGGTGTAATATTTATCATGTTTACCATCCTGTGGTAGCATGCTAACATTTGCTAATTAGCACTAAATACAATGTACAACTGAGGCTGATGGGAATAGGATTAGTTTTGTAGGTATCTGGTCATAAACCAAAGTGTTGCACAAACTGAAATTGCGAGCTAATGGTACTAGATGAAAAATCGGGGAATCACCAAAATCTGGGGACCATGCATGTCTGTACAAAATTTAATATCATTCCATTTTATACACAACAGGTCAACAGGACAACAGGTCCTTGTACTATACAGAGCATAGCAGTGACAGTACTCTATGTAAGACTTGTTCTGTTCATAACAGCAATCATTTCACATCAATATTTTTACTTCGACAAATGTAAAACCATACGTTACATGCTCACAAGAAAGAGCCAAAGCAGCCCAGCATGCAGGGCAGCCAAAACAGGAATGTGTTGTTGACTGTGAACAGTCTGTCCTTGCAATACATAAAAGAACTACTCACAGATCATCATGTTATATTTCAGAGTCACCAAAACATTCTCTTAGCCGTTCCCACATGCTCAACTCTCACAAAGGAGCTATTGGTTGTTTTTAAGTCACACAGTTTGCCTCTTAGGCCTTGACAACATGTCACATAATTCGGAGCCCACAATTGTAGTCAGAAGGACACTTATCCCTAATATACCACAGAAAAAAAAAAAGAAAAGAGAATGCTTCACTAAGTAGCACCACAAGAAAGCCCCAGAGAAGAGCAGAAAACCTCCACTGGCCTTTGATCCCATTTGTTAGCCTTTGAAGGTCAGCGAAAATATCACTTATTCTCTTTTTTTTTCCCCTCGTCTTTTCCTCTCGTGTTTTTTACGAGAAACATAAACAATAGTCACTCGATCCGTCTGTCTGCCTGACTGCCGGTAGGGAACCAAACCACAGGACGAAGCGGCCGCCGAAGACGGTGGGAACAGATTGTGTTTTCGGAGGCAGGCGATCAAAAACCCTCGCGTGCCACCAGTGTGGAAATTATGGAGAGAGCGCAGGGAGGAGGGAAGAGGAGAAGGTTGAACATTTTAGTGAGGAATCTGTCATGGAATGACAGAAAGCAATGCTATTGCTGGAAAAGAGAGAGAGGCATGACGAGAGTGGGCTGGAACCCGGCTCACTGTGTGTGTGTGTGTGTGTGTGTGTGTGTGTGTGTGTGTGTGTCGATTGGGAGGGCAAGCTGGGCTGGACTGCTGTTCAGGAGCTGGTGTCACGCGATGTTTGACAAACACAGCTGCCCTCGCTGGCCCTACAGTGTGGCCCTTAGACTCTTACTGTACTGAGTAAATGCTCCTGTGTGTGTTTATGTGCAGACATACATGCACACTTATATAGATATATGTTTCTGTGACTTCCACAGACTTCCACTGTGTACAGTATGGCCCTTTAGTGTGTGGTGGGAGAAGTTAGCATACTGGGAATCCTGAGGCAGGTTAAGCGTATCAGAGCAGAAACAACAGGAATCCCCCTCCAAATAGCAGCTACCAGCTGCACTGAAGGTCACACAGTGACCCAAGGTCAGTCTGTGGACGGTGCTTTGCAATCTCCTATTTAATACTTTCAGGAGATGACATGATAAAACAGAGAACCTGATTTCTCTGCCTGACTGTCAATTTCCTCAACAAATGTATTGAATTCCTCTCAATTTTCCCCGCAGACTGATGTGATGCACCAGAATGTCTTCGACTACATCCACATAGACGACCGTCAGGAGTTCAGACGCCAGCTCCACTGGGCCATGTGTCCTCCACAAGGGACATCAGCACACCAGGACAGCCAGCTAACTGCAGGGACTGGTGGGTAGCTTACTGGGAAGGGATGAACCAGTTCCTTTGGGCAAACTCACAATTTGATTCTGAAGTCCTGTCGTAGTAGTAGCAGTATGTAGAAATCAGCAGAGAAGGAGGTGGAAGGAGATGCACCTAATTTTTCTTATCATTTATTGAACGCTCTCTGTGTTATTTTTTTTCCATTTTTTCCGAAGCACATTTTGGTTTGCCATGCACATTGCAGCTCAAATTAAAGTATTCTCCTCTTCCATCTTCTTCTGTTACATTTCAGGTGAGGACTTTGTAGTGAGCAGCCTGTTCCATTCTCCGGAGGCAGGGGGAATTCCTCCTGAGCTCTCCTGCTTTCTCAACAGATGTTTCATTGCCAGAGTCCGATGCCTCCTGGACAGCACCTCTGGATTCTTGGTGAGTGGTCTGAACCAAACTGCCAGCTAAACTGAACACTAACTTCAGTTTTCAATGCACATAGAAACGTGCAGAAATATGCAATGAATATTGAGCATGGAGTAAATGTTTCCCACATTCTGGGAAAAGACCCAGGCCTATAAAAGTCTTATGACCCCTTTGGTTCTTCATTTTTAATTGTAGTGTATACAGTTATTTATAGTTGTATTGCAAGGCATTATGAGGTAATTGGGTGCCTGGACACAGCAACAGAATAGGAGCATGGTTCATCCCTCGTGGCTGTGACTAGAGTGGTTTGGAGAGCAGCAGTGGAAAGTTAGAGGTCCTGATGACAGAGCAATAAGAATATGGGTTTGGACCATTTCATCAGGGTCATTAGAGTTCACTGTCACCAAGTCCGCTCTGGTTGCACTGATGTTGGCTGCACAACAGAAATTCTAGATGGCAGTTTTATACTGGAAGCTTTCAAAGCCAAGTAGTGAGCAAACACTGGTGTGATGCTAAAGACACAAAATTTGTAATGTAATGCACAGTCCTCATTCTTCTAGCAAATGAAAAGTCCAGCGAATCTCCCGTCTCTGGTACAAGAATTAAATTAGCTTTATTGAGCATACCTGCACATAGCGCCGTGGCTTTATGGATGACAGTGTTGGTCGATTCATCCACCACTTTGGTCCAGAATGAAATGTCTTAACAACTAATAAAATTACCATCAACTTCAACTGTTCTTTTGTGCTTAGTACACATGTTAGCATGCTAACAGGTTACACTAAGACAGTGGACCTGGTAAACTACCTCGAGTTATTTGCTAAATAGGTAAATTACCTGCTAAACCTCAGCATGCTAGCGCTTGTGAGCATGTTAACATGATGATGTTAGCATTTAGCTCAAAGCACTGCTGTAGGCTACAGCTTCAAATAGAGCTGGAGTAACTGTAGACATTGGCCTTGTTTAAATACTAATGTGTGCAGTGTGGTTATCAGTGTGTGTGTGTGTGTGTGGTTATTTTTCATCAATTACACATTTACACATTACATTTCTACTGAATAGCATGTTTCAGAACATGTTGACACTCTAGTGTTTCCTGGGATCAAAAGTAGACAAGTTGATAGTAAATTTCAATGAACGAATGGAAAGACACATACTGCTAATTCAGTTTGATCACCAGTGGACATGCACAGAAAACAAACATGTAAGGCTGTTCAAAGAGCATTGGATACAGCCTATGAATAAGTAAATTCTTCTTGTCTTCTCTCCCAGACGATGCAGTTCCAGGGTCGGTTGAAGTTCCTCCACGGTCAGAAAAAGAAGTCAGCCTCCGGGGCTCTGATGCCTCCCCAGCTGGCTCTATTCTGCATAGGTGTACCTCTCCTATTGCCCTCCATCACTGAGATGAAAATGAAGAACATGTTAATGCGGGGGAAGAACAAGGGAGGAGGTGGAGGGATTATCTCCGCACTGGAGCATGGGTGAGAGACCTCATACATGAGCAGCATCCTTGCAACTCTAACTAAAGTTGGGAGGGAGGATGCATATTCACACTGTGTCCTAGTGTAAACACAATGATTGTTTTAATAGGGGTGCTGTGCTGTAATTAAAGGTCAAGCTTTTTAACACAAAACTTGAGATTTGATGCATTTTGGCAGCGTGTTATCTCCTTTAGTGATTACACTGATTTGCCTGATGGGGGAGCTAGAAGTAAAGGTCAAAACCTTGAAAGGCCACTTCCAGTAGTTAAGCTTGTATGATGCATAGATGTGCTCAAAATTCACAAGGGCCAACATGTCACTAAGTCAGTGTCCATGTAAAAACATACTTAGTGACTGCCTTGAGCAAGATCTATGAGGCAACAGTACAGAAAACATATTCAAACAATGTTAAAGTGATGAAAAGCTAATTGGCCACCAGTCCTCAAGTATTATTTATTTATTTGTGAGCTTATTTTATAGAGATACCAGTGTATTGCCCAGCAACAGCTTTATGAACACAAACATAAGCCCTTTCCTCCCCCAGCAGGCTCTGACACCGAACCAAACGAGTGCTGGATGCCTTACCTGTGGCCAATTAGGAACAAATACATGTCTCAGCTTGGATAAGGCCCTCTGTGCTTCATGCATCGTTAACAACTTTGGGAGGCTGAGAGGCCAAGAGTTGAGCTGTGCCGTCAGGGAGCAGAGCCCTACCACCCCCTCTGCTGTTCGTTCCTTCTCAGCATCATCCAGGTTTCATGAGAAAAAATACCAATTACTTCTGAAGGGACAGCATGTTGGCTGGTTGGAAGTTCATCGTGTTGAGCCTTCAGTATGAGAACACTGCAGTGCCATGTACAATATACATAGCATCTGACCTGAAAGAGCAGTATTACAGGTTAGCTAATATGAAGAACATATTCTCATATAATGCAAAATACTTGAAAATGAATTTGAATGAAAATTGAATTTTGTATTTACAAAAGTAATGCTAAATAGACAATGTGACCATGTGCTGCCAGGATCCAAAGAGATAAAAACTGCTCCAACTAATTAGCAAGTAACTTTTTTTTAATTAAAAATATAAATAAATAGAAATTTCTGTGGAATTACTGCCAAATTACCCCAATATTTACCCTTAAATGTAGCGAAAATTATGTTATATGACGCATTATTTAATCATTGTATTCCGCTATTTCCCAATAGCTGTAAATTGATATGCTTTATTTCTATGTCTGCTGATAAATTGATAATAATCAGCAAATAACTTATTTGAAATTTCTTTAAAAGAAAACAACCTGAATCATTACATTAGCCACCAGGTTACATTTTTGTAGAAAATAAGTCACACACTGGTGAGATTTGTGCCTGATCATGTGTCATCTAACCATAATATGCTATTTTAACATAATAATTAATTTGGCAGTAATTGTAAAGAAATTTCAAATAGGTTACCTGCTAATTAATTATCATGCAATTTGCAGACCTGTAAAATTAAGCGTTACTATCTTTTCTTATCTTTATCTTCATAGTGTTTAATGATCCAGGAGGCCTTTATCACAGCAGATATATTGACATGTCATTGCAGGGTGAACACACAGGTGTAATTAATTAACATTATGGCCCTGGTCCACCTAAATGGCCATAATTAGCTTGATTCATTACACCTGTGTTTACCCTGCTGAAAATGGCCAGAGAGAAGCAAAAGACAAAGTGGTGAAATAATAGGAAAAAAACATGTTTTCAAGTCAAATGTGCTATTAAATTTTTTTTTCTTAATAAGGATTATAGTAAATCCAAAATGTAGTGAAGACATACATATGAATAAATAATATAAGCTAGTCTTGATGTTGGTTTTCTTTTAAAATAATCTTCAGATAGCATGAAAAATGGCCAACACTTGCTGACTCCAGTTTCTCATTACTAACAATTACACACTTCAGATATCCCACATTTACTTTTTGAGGGTTTTATTCTGGCGTAAAAAAAAACCAGTTGAATCAATCCAGTTGGTGGAATTTGACTCATTTCGTATTGTTTTTACGCGTGTTAATGTGTATAATATACGCTCGTTTCAGGATTAATAATCTTGAGCCCTTCTTGGTGAAAGCTTCCACTAACATATCAATAAATAAATGTACTGTATGACTAGAAATGTGATGTGTTTTTAGGCCTTCATCACCGAATACTCAGTGTTTAAAGAGTCCGTCCCATCATTGATCTTTGGGTTAATGGATGTTGACTCTGTTCTCAATTTTCAGATGAGATGAATCCTGGAAAAGATGAGTCACTTTTGGAATGATTTTCTCTCATGAACTTAAATGAACCAAACCTAGATATTTGGGCTTTGAGTCATTCATCAATCAGTAGAAAAAACATTCAGTTTGTGGACATTCCCATATGAATATCTGGGCAGATCAATGATATTTCAAGAGGCCACCTCTTCTTGAAAGTCCTCAAGGACTTATTTACACTGATTGGTTTGTCTTGTTTCATGACTAATGAGCTCCATCTCCTCCCTCTGTCCTCCCCACACCTCTTTTCACTCCATCCGTCTCCCTCACAGTGAGCGAGGGGAACACCTCCGGAGGCACTCCTTCAGTGGAGGAATGGGTGACATCGCAGACCCTCTCCTCCTCTCCTGTCCCACTTCTGGCGCCACCCAGCGGGGTCACCACACTCCCTGGACCCCTCTCTCCAAAGACAACCTCAAGTACCGCCCTGAGGGTTACTACAACCAGGAGGAGCCCCTCAACTACTGCAAGTCCACCATGGCTACCCATAAAGGCGTCAGCCCGGGACTGGGCTGCGGCTGGCCTCTGCGGCCGAACTCGGGTCCCGTCAGGGCGGGCCAGGGTGTCGGCTACATCCCCTCTAACCGTATGAACAAAGCCGGCCAGTATGGGAAGCCATACCGCCTGTCCCCTAGCTGCCACAGCGGCAGAGGTGGCGAGGTGTTTGTCTCCAAGCTCTACGGGAACGTCCAGATCCCCACTGACCCAGACGCTTACTGTGTGGACCTGGTGAAGAACGAGAATGGCTATGGGGAATGCTACGACGGCCACCTGATGCCCGAGATGCCGCCCATCAAGGTAGAGCACGACTCAGACTCTGAGAACGGCTGCGATGCCTACGGGCGACCCTGGACTTGCCGCGACCCAGAAGCCATCGACCGCCGCTATGGTAACGGGGTGTACAACCAGAGCTCAGGCCTCCATCTCAAATCAGAGGCAGATTATTATGATCCGCAGTACTCGCCCTGTCAGCGAGGGAAAGCGGGAATCAGCCCACCGTACAACAACAGTAACTATCAGAACTATGTGGTCAACAACACAAGCGGACGTCTGTTAAAATGTGACAAAAACTTGGGCACTAACAACGACAACAACCAGTTCAGTCCTCAGAGACTCTCTCACTCAGACTCTCTATGCAGCAACCAATCTGTCAACCTCATGGACTCACATGTCTACCCACAGGACCCTCACAAGGCCTACATGCACCCAGACTACAACAAGCACGGCACTTACGAGTTCAAAGGTCACGGCCTGGTCCATTCGATCAAACGGGAGCCCATGGACTCCCCGCCGTGGTCTGAGAGCACTCATGACATAAGCCAGTCCATGATGATTGGTCCAAGGAACGTTATGCCATGTGTTATGAGCACAGGGCACCACAAGTCCAGTCCCTACATTTATATGCCATAAGAGTGAGCCAGATATTTTCACACACACACACACACACACACATACACATACTCAAACAATCAATGTGCATTGAACGTGCACCAGCATTACAGAAAGGATTCCCAGGATGTTAACATTTAAATGACTCCTTCTATTTGATGAAGAGGTCACAAAACAAGGCTCAGGTTCTAGTGTTAGTGTTGTGACAATCAAAAAAATATTACTTTAAATCCAGTTTATGGATAGATGATTTTTGTTTTTAAGGAATACATTTTGTAGTTGATTCATAGCACTTTTGGATTTAGTGACAATGAGACAAATTATGTCTAGAAAACACAATTTCATTTTGTTTTATGTGTCGTGTACACCTGGCTTTTGTGGGAGGAACAAAGAGTTTGCTGTAAAAAAAAATACTTTTTTTGTACACAGAATATGACTTACACCTACTGCTGGGCTTATCAGAGGAGACGGCTGATTATAAGAGCACACTTTGGAGTCACTGGTAACTTTTGCATGTTTTAGTGCTTTAACTATGAATCGCCTACCTTTTTCATTACTGCCCCCAGTGATGTATGAATGGAATCTACTGGTTTCTATGCATTTTCGACTTGTATTAAATCAACTTTCAGAGACTTGAAACTTAATCAATTGCAGTAACACGTTTAAATGTTTGGTCAAAGTTACATAATTGCTGCAGGATGTTATGTTTGCAACCAGGGTCTGTTTTGAAAACACTCCTTATTTCTGCATCCAAGGGCTCTGATATCTAATACCGAGCAGCTGCAGAAAAATAGGGTTTTTACCAAATTCAAATTAACTTTTTCACAACATCTTTGTTTACTCAAAAATTGTGTCCTGAATTCTATTTTCCAAGAGCACAGCGTACAATGCTTTTGTCAGAGCATCCTTGAATACACCACACCACCAAGGGCAGTTTTTTTTTAACAGTGGTTTCTCCTTGCAAATGCAGAATCAGTTGGAAAACATTTATAGTTAGTGGACCAAAACATGTAAATCTACTGGCCAAAGCTTTATGTATATTCACTACATCTTTTTATTAAAGTAGAAACGGATCACACACATGAAGGCATGCATACAGTGGCACTGGAAGTGAAACAAAGAGAAGGGAAACAAATCTTTCAACACCATTCGTGGTTCAAGTGTGTGCCCATGGCTCTGACCTCCTCGTGAAAGAGATAAAAGATCATACTAGAGTTGCCCTTTAACTTGCAGCACCTAAGATGAATTTGAAGCTATAAGAAAGATGGATTATGCCAGTTAAAATGACTATATTGATTATCAGTTGAAGGTTTGTTTGGACAGGGTAGAGGCATTAGTTTGAATTGAAGGAAAAGTCTGTAAAAGGTTCAATGTTGATTGTTCTCTCAATGCGCAAAATCATTTTATCATATTAACTCATGAAACTCCTGTCGAACATACAAATAATTCATGTAATTTTATGTCAAAGCTAATGTTGTACAGTTTGGATTAGTGTTTATGGTGAGATCAGCATTTCAACTCAATGCGGCCTGTCTTGCTGCAGATATGACGCATTTCCTTTGATATTAATATACACTTTTCATGTTGTCTCTTGAGTCCAAAAACATTATGTCAACATTGTCTTCACAATCAATATTTTTGCACAAAATGAATTAAACGCACCAAATTGATTTGATGTTAGAGTCTCAGTTCTGTGAAGCTACCGTTGTTGTAGTTTCTAAATTGCACTACTGGGAGTAGTTCAGTTGAAGTTCAGCCTACCCAGACAGGTTTTTGAGTCAACACGCACAACTGTACATGGTGTCACTGTTTTTGAATTTGTCTTTTTCTCTCTGTGTGTTCATTTCAATAATTGTTTGATGATTCGTATTTATTGTAAGAGGCAAAAGTGTATAATTTAAAAAAAAAAACTACAGTTTTGAAGGCTTTTCTGTTTCACTAAGGTAAATAAATATGGCTTTTTTTTTCTTGCTATCTTTTTGATAATTGTTAAAAAAGACTTGTCTCATGGAGGAGGTAGCTGCAAGGTAGCAAACACAGTGTACATATGCAATGTCTTCCGATGTTTCTACGTGTTTTTTGCAAATGGGACTTATCTATTAAAAGACTTTTCTTTATATGGAAACTCTGGGTGAAGTGTTGTTCTTTTGCCATCAGGCAGATAAGAAATAAAGCAACAAATTACTGCCAGCTTGGTGGGCGAGTAACATATCAACATGTCACCTATTTTTTTTTAACAATGTCATATCAGTGTCATAGAGCTCAAATCAAATAATGTGAAATAATGTACACTGTAATCTGATGGTTTCCTGCTCTCATAAACGCTGTCCAGAATGAAAAGCTGCCAAATTCTATTGTTCAGTTAACGTCCTTGTCTCTGCAGTAGCTTTTGAATTTTTCACGTCTACCAAATGTGGTCTCATCCTTCAGATTTGTGTCTGTATTAATAATAAATACTCAAACAGTACAGGATACAGAGTATCTCTAGCCACATTGCCTGTATGATTAATGTGCTGTAAAGTTGGCATGACAGCTCCTTCACACGATCTGGGAAACTCGAGCCCAGTCTCTCACCACTGTCTAGGACAAGGGTTGGAGCCAGGGGAATACTGGCATCCACAGAGAGGTGTGGGGCAGGAATAGAAGCAGGGACGAGAAGAGAGAGAGATGGAACCTAAAAGCTGTGGTTAAGTCCTGGTCCTCCTTGGGATTCCAAGTATAGCCGGACTTCTGTCCTACTAGATAGTTAACTGTATGCATTTGGCACCTGGATAATCCCCAAATTTTCAGATTCTTTATCCAGTGTTGCACCCTTTGAACAGAGGAGCAATTTCATTTCATTACAGTTTGTAGTATTTTTCTAACCCTTGTCCTTGTCATTTAAAAGCTGGATTGTGACAGAAAATCTGGGCTTTGATCATTAAATGCTATTGTGATATAGATTATAGTGGATCTGAAGCCAGTCCAAAAATCTACAGGTCTATACAGACTCATTTACTTGATTTACACATTTAAAATACAAACATTATCCATTTCTAAAGTATAGCTAGCCATCAGCAAGCCACCTGTTTTTCTTATATTCTTATCTGATATTATATATGAATTAGGTCAAAGGAAACCTGTAGGGTAATGTGGCTGAAGATAAAAGGACACAAAACACAGGCTTAAGAATAAAGCAAAGGCTGGACGACTAACAATTACAACACTGGAACATGGAAACTAAACTATGCATTAAAATAAGACACATCACTGAAATCGCACCACAGGAATAGCTACTGCAGGAGTAGTGTTCCCTTGTGCAGCACTATTTGGCAAAGTGGCCATATTCAAAACCACAGTTTATATGACACTCTGGGACTGAAAGTAAAATTGCTGTAACACCAAGAAACTAAAACAGACATTCAATAATTGCTCTTTTAGTTATCACAGTTGAAGCTATTGGGTCCAGTATACAGTATATTTACAATGAGAGTAATATAAAGATGTTCTTGTCATCACTAAATTGTTTGCACTTGGTAGAGCCACAGAATTACAATGATAAATGTGTGTTATACAGCAGGTATGACTGGAACTAAGAGAAACTTTTTTTACACGTCCTGGTGTTCTGGTGAGTAAATGGATGCTGTGGCATGTGCTGCTACCGTGGTGCTCTTGGGCCACCTTGTTTGGCTCTCTAATTTATTGTTTAATACAGTCATGTATCCTTAGCTGAGCCTGACCTCTGACCTCTACGGAGATATCAGTACTCCCGTCCAGTGTAGCTAGTGACTCAAAGTCTTGCTTCAGCACTTCTCATTTCGCCAGTTTCCTGCCGTCAAACAGTTCTTGAGACGAGATAAAACAGAAATCAGATGCTGTATAATTGTACTCTTTGCAGAGTACCTGTTACCTGCTGTGGGTCCCTCACTGGTTTGGTCTGTTTGAGGGAACAAGCCCCTCTCGCTGATTCCACAGCTATCGTCGTTCCTCTCTCTAATCCCCACAAGAAGCTTGTGTTTGTTTCATCACAGTCGGAGAGTAGCTTACAGGGAATTTCAGGATACAAATGGATCAGTTAGTGTGTGGATTTTACTTATTGGGGTGGTTGTGTACAGTATGTGCATATGTGAAAGTGTGTGCATTTGTATTGTCGAAGAGCGAGTAAGAACCAGATCGCCACAATCCTGTTATGAGTGTCACAACTTAAAATAAATAGTATGTAATTAAAAGTATAAGTTCCAGAACCAACATTCATATGTTATTACAATATTTTAAGAATTAGGCTTTTTGATTCAGGTTATTATTATTATTATCTTTTTTACATAATGTAAATGGAAACATTAGAAAAAACAAAACCTAAGAAAAAAATACCTGAAAATGGTAATTTCATGAAAACATTATATGTTTTAAACTTTAAATGTTATCAATAAAGATCTAATAATAATAATAATAATAATAATAACAATAATAATAATAATAATATAGAATTTCTGTGGTTAAAATAGTTTCTGATAGATTTACAACAACATTAGAGTTAATACAATTGTTGAAGGTTTTAGCGAAATGTGCACATTATTAATAATGTCCATGTTGGTCTAATTAATGTAAAGTGTGTTGAAGTGTATATCAATAAATCATTGTCAAAAGATGAATGATATCAAAGCTACTGTTTCTCCATTTTTAACTACACTTCCCAAAAGTGTACACTTTCCTTGTTAATTACGCTGGTGAACAATATATTGTTGATTCACTGTACAGCAAGTTTAACAATGACCATATTGTCAGCGTTGATGTTTTGTCCACACATGTAGACCCGAACAGTACAGTATAGAAGAACTGTTTTCTTCCTCTTCGCTTAAAATATGCACTATCCAATTAAAATCCTACTTCCTCCTCCAGTTGCAGTCCTGAGATGACACTGAATTATTTTTTGGGGCGTTCATTTGAATGGAGACTATTTCATCTCAACAGAGAGTTTCTAAGGATTTCCCTTATAGCATGCAGAGTTTTCCTACAGTGCGGCAGGTCTGGTTGTGACAGGTTACGAGAAACTGCCATAAAATTAATGAGGTTCATTATTTAGCACTTAGCAAAGAGTGGGAAAATACATTACAGGAGGAATAGTAAAGGCTAAATGATAATCAGAACTCATTCTGACAATCAGTAAGTAATAAGCAATGAATGGTCCTAGGACAGCGTTGTAGAGTTCAATAGTTCTCACCCTAAAAACACGCAAAACAATATGTTTTTGCGTGTTATGTCTCCCTGTAGTTTCATGACTGAGGATGTGACAATAAAGAGGGGGTGGGTGGATGAGGCTGACTTTAAATGTTTAATATTCATCAGCATGCACGCAAACTTCCATCACGCCATCACGCCATATGACACGGCGACAGAGGGAGTGAGAGGCAAAGAGACAAAACCTCGAGGTGAGAAAAGAGAAGTTAGCTTGGGAAAAGGATTGAAAACAATGAAAAGAGAACATCCAATCAAGAGAGAGGAGTGGCCTCTTAGGGCAACTGTAATGTAAGCAAAGTGTGTGATGCTTGTTGACAGCTGTATCTGTGTGAGAGAGAGACAGAGAGACAGAGAGAGAGAGAGAGAGAATGTGTGTGTGTGTGTGTGTGTGTGTGTGTGTGTGTGTGTGTGTGTGCAGACCAAGACCTATAATCCTATACCATGCAAGGTTGCGTGACCGTTCATACCCCACTCTTTGCTGCTCCGCACACCATTTGCCCTAATTGGTCACACCCACTCTCACACACACTAATACACACTCATATAGGCAGATGCACCAGTGCATACATCGACACAACAATGTCCACATCTCCTCTCCCCATATCCTCCGGTGACAATGAGGAGAATCCTTGAGGGTATATCACAGACACGCATGTACATACACTTATGCATGCACATTATCATGCACATATACACACACCCTGCTAAGCATATGGAAGACAGTCACGCAATCCCCCTCCCATAACCCCCCACAACCTTGCCACTTCTTGCCTCCTGACTACAAACAGCTAATAAAAAATAAACAGCACCTTGCTTTATTGCTTACTTACTTAAGCTCTAAATGTAATTTAATACTACTGACTTTGTTTTGTACTACAGTTCATAACTTTATGGATAAGCTATTTCAGCCATTTCTCAAGTACTTTTGGCTTTTCACACATTTTCCCAACGCTTGTAGCTAACTATTGCAAGTATTTATCCTATCCTTTAAGCTATTTCAACTGTTTACCCCAGTTAATTAACAATGTCAGCAGTTTGTCCTACCTTCACTTATGTATCCATCCATTAACATACTATCCATCCTTCTTTTACCTAACTATTTCAACTACTTATCCTACTTTTAGTGGTCTATTTCAACCACATCGCCCAAGCTGTACAGAACTTTTAACTATTACAACCATTCATCCATTACTTTTAGCAAACCATCAACCACCTATCCACTATACAATATATTTACCAACTATTTGGACTGTTTATTCATGACCATCTGAATCATTTATCCATTACTTTTAGCTGTTTCCACACTGCTAGCTTGCTAAGCACATTTCCAGCACTCAGTATTCAGCTGACTTCCATGACAGATATTAAATATTATTATACTGATTAAAAATGTAATTGTAAATGTAATTAAGTATTGGAAGAATCGTAATTTTGATTTTGTCAAATAAATTGAGCTACTCTAAAATCTGTCTAACCCCCAGAGAACTGGATACCTCCTACGGTACAAGTATCCCTTGTTGGGGATGACTGCTCTAAAAAATAAGACGAGGAAGAAGGAAAAACACTCAGATTTTTAGTCCTAGGGATTTAAAAATAAACTACTGAATGGGATGGTATTCAGTGCAGTGTTAAAATGAAATGCTTTATGTATGTGCCCAGGGGCGACTAGCCAGTTGAAAGGTTACCGAGTGCAACATGGTGATTCATAAACTAGACATGCAGGCTGCAGCTGACCGTGAGTCATACAGTCCTCACATGCATGCACATACACAACACACAGGCAAGCATGCTCTTTCACTCACACAGATACACAAAATGCTTTACATGCATGTTTCAGGAAAACCACCAATTCCTCTACTGTGCATCTCACATGCATCCACAAATACATACAGTACATGTTATTATCATTATCATTATTATTATTATTATTATTATTATGCACTCCAACAATCAGTCCCATGGGGCAAGGCCAGCAAACATGATGTGAACCTACTGGACTAGTGAATGCTCTAATAATTTCCATGTGAGATTAGGGGGAGAGTACAGTGAGATTATGGAGCCACTGCCAGCGCTGTCTGTTTTGGGTTGTGTTCATGCTCCAGTTGACTGATTAATCTGTGAGGGTTACACGAGGATAGACGCACAAGCTGTCTCTCCTGCTGGCGAATGCTTCTTCCTACTGGTCACAACTGCACACTGCAGCTCATGAAGGGTCAAATCTTTTTAAATCACATTGCATGGCAAAAAAATACTGACATCTTGACGATGTTGAATTATCTTTCCGATATCAATACAGCAGCATTTAGTTAGTATTTAGGTGTATCAGTGAGTGTTGAATTCTAATGGTATTTACACATGTAATTGATCTGCTACAGCAATGAGCTCAACACTTCACATTATTTTACTCCAAAGTAAGAAAACATTCCCAATTCATTTCCTTACTAATGTGCAGGCCACGTTCTATTCACCTTGGTCAGGTCACAAATATGACAATATTTAGATCTGATCATTTCCTCCTAGCACTGCATAATATGAAATCTGAATGGTGCATCCAAATCCTGTCTTCAAATATGAGAAGGGAGCAACAACATGGAAGTGAGACGCTCAGACTGACTGATGCCTAGCCACTGTAAACATTATCTCCCTTGCTCTCCCTCTGAAATAAGAAAGTGCTTCCCATCCTCAAGATGTGACAATGTCAACCAAACACCTCTTAAATGTTTTGGTGCAGAGCTGTTTAAGCTAAGATAAGATATTCCTTTATTAGTCCCACAGTGGGGAAATTCACAACATCAAGGTTGCTAAACTGTGGAGGGGCTTTGTGAGCTCTCTGATCTACAGCTGGTGTTTTGCTCTCGACAGCAAATGGAAAACATCTGCTTTGTCATGTGGCATGGCCACAGGTGGAACCAACGTCAAAGAGGATTCAAGTGTTTTGACCTACAGTGGCAAGCATTTAATCAATGGCTTTAACTTAGACTGACTGAAAAATAAAGAGTGGATTTGGTCACTCAGGAAATACCATTGTATGAATCTGTTCTGTGCTAAAACTATATAGGCTACAGAAAGTAATTAAAAACTGGGGAGACTGAGAATTAACAAAATATATACTTTATTTTTTTAACATCCATAGTCACCATCTTCAGTTTAAAGTGACTTCAGTTAAAATGACTGGAATGTCATTCAGCCTTCAGTCTCTGTACAGTTTGTGTTGGTTTGTAATGGGTTACGATCTGAATCAAGATGGAGGAGTTGATGATCAAGAAGAGCAATCCAGCAAGCCAGATCAACAGGAAGGTGTTATAGCCTTCAAACTCCAGGAAGTAGGCTGGGCCCAACCAGATACCCTGATAGTGGAGAAAAAATAGAATAGTTTCACCATACCAAAGTCATGCATCTACTACTGAAGATGTACCCTTTTAAAGCTAGTATAGTTAATGGCATTTTTTATGATATGAAGATTTTGTTAGGTGCATAAAGTGCATATCTGAAGTCATATTTTATTGCAACCCAATTACCTGTCCAGCAAACCAAAGGAGGAGCAGTCCCACTCCCTGTTTTAGTGACAAACTCAGGTGAGGGATGACCAGAGGGAGTAGACACAGATACCACAGGAAGTACTATGAAAGGATAACAAGCAACATTAACAAAGGTTCTGTGAAGAGTATGAGCTACGGCTAGATATTGGTAGATACTGCAAAACAATAACTCATCTCTACTTAGATTCTGCTTGTTGATGTACCTGTGATGTACAGACTTTGTTGAATGAGACAAAGATGGCGGTGTGCAGGAAGCAGCAGAATGCCAGGTCAGAGTGAAAGGCCCATGATGCTACCAGAAGCAGGATGAGCTGTGGCAGGAATGCTGCCAGACCAAGCCACTGGCTCCATCTGCTGTCTACACCAACAAAAGACAAAAGAATTTGACCAGGCTTAGAAAGCTGTATCAACACAGAGGTGCAAAGGAAAATCGATAATAACCATACTTACAACTGTATAACTGATTTAATAAACAATCATTATATCTGCACATTAGCTTGGAGTTTATGCTGGTCTGTACTTCTGCCTGCAGCAAGGTGTCACCCTTGGAGGCTACAAACGGCTGGATGGGTGAATACCTGTTGTGAGGTAGAGCATATAGAAGTATGGAGAGAAGTTGTGTCTGATGTCCCTTCTGGTCAGGTGGTACAAGTAGGTCTCATGAAGGAACTCCCATCCATATCTGACAACACAGAGGATGATTATTATTACTATTTTATTTTTTATTATTACTTATTTTATTTTAAAGCGCATTTCTTCAGTAATGATGATGTGGAGAAGTTAATATCAAGTCAATTCAGACACTTTAATCAGACATTTCAAGCACCTGGGTTCATGTTTTTATCATCTACTTAATTTGTTTTTGCTTTTTTTTTCCCTTCTTTTTTAGCAATTTATATGAATAATGAATATCCACATCTTGTGTTATCATCTGAATAATTTTAAGTTCTCTGGACTTTTTCCCCTTGAACAACAGAGACAGGACATGTCTGCATTCTGTAGAAATCTTACTCTTATCTTCCTCTTGCTATGCAGAGTCAAAATACTGTGCGTTTGTGTGTAATTTCTTTGTTCATCTCACATGTAATAGAAGAGGGCTGAGAGCATACAGAAAACACCTCCGGCCACACTTGCAAAGAGGAACAGCTCTCGATTAAGGAAGCTTCCCATAAACCCAATGAGCCTCCATCCCTTTTTGTCCCCCTTTGATCTGGTCTCTGGCGTGCGCAGGGTCAGAGCAATGGGCAGAGCATATGTAACGGGGTAGATCTTCATATGGACTGACAGACCATAGAGTATGGCTGCCCACATCAGATGCCGGGCTATAAGAAAAAAGGTCAACAAATGAGCACAGGAGCTGTGTGTCTACAATACCTTACAAAATGTCTTTTTAAAGCTCAAAAGCTCCATGGACTCACACACAACTTCCACACCCTTACCTTCAATACAGAGTAACGTCCCCAGTACGAGGGCTGCCAGGATTGACTCAGCATTCCCGCGGCTGGATACTCCCATGGGCAGTGGGTTGAGCAGCCACAGAGCACAAACACGACGTGCAGTCTAAACATAAATGCCCCCAAAACACAACTTAATCTGCACTGTGTATTTCAAAAAAGGCTCTAAACTGTTGTTTTACAAGACAAAATGAATGACATATTTGCAAATGTATTAGTCATGTTAGTTAACATACCTCAGAGCTCAGACTTCTCAGACGAAGGATTCTGTAGATAAGCAGTCCTGACAGCACATCACACACAATGAAGAGGATCTTTCCAAATACCATGCTGAGATAGATGTTAGGGGTGAGCAGCCAGGCTAGGAGAGGGGTGTAGCGGTAGGTTGATCTGTTGTACGGGGACTGCCCCTGTGCAAAAGTATCCCACATTGAAATGATGTAGTAGTACAGAAGTATTAGTGTAATCAAAAGTACTCATGCAGAATGGCTCCAGTTAGTGTTCTATTATCACATTATTGTAAAAATGCATCATGTTTAATGTATTGCACTGATTTGTATGTGAAATCTTAATCTGAAAGATAACAGATATGTAGTGGAGTAAAAATTAACATTTCCCTCAGAAATATAATTTTGAAATTTTTGTTTGATCTTTGGGGTTTTGAAAAGTCGTGAAGTAGAATTAACATCATAATATTAGCATTATATGGCAAGTAACATTAAGCAGTATTTCAAAATTATAAATCAGTATAATAATGTAATTTAAGAAATGTTCATTTTAGCACTTTTTTTTATGTTGACCCAGCATTATATTAGCAGACATACTCGGGGACCAAACAGCGTTAGCTACTTGGCTACTTTACTCCTGTTACACAAGTTATAAGACTGCCATTACCTCAGTAATGAATCTTGCAGCATCAGTGAACACATGGTAGTCGATGTCAGTGTACTTCACCACCATAGTCCTATCCTGGTAGTCTCCATAAGCGACCAAGGCCAGTCGTATAGCGAAGGAAGCCGTGAAAAGAACATGCTTTTCTGTGAGCTTTGTTATAAGCCTCTCCATCACCGACCAAACAGGGGAAACCAGATTAGCAGGCAGCACTAGCATCTAATTAAATTAGCTCGTTTGTCGTCTATGAGCCGGGAATACGTTAGAATGATTGTCCTTTTCTCTCATCTCAGCTTGGATTTAACGCAACAATAACTGTGTAATACTGTCGTCATGTTTTGTTAATAGGCGATTCGTTTTTGAGTGGCCGGACTTCAAACATGACAACCAGGAAGTTAACCGGAAGTGCCTTTCATAATGTTTTCTTCTTTCTACTCAGGCCGCCAACGTAGCGACACATTAGCACCACCTAGTGTGCTGGAGAAAGATGCATTTACTGACATACAGTATAGTACATTATGTGGCCCCTTTTGTGTACTGACACCCTTTGTGTACTCTTCATCTATGTTATATTTAACACACAATACATTTCCCATTGCTCTATTATGCAGCATATATCTCTGGTTATCTGCTATGTAGAATTCAAACCTGTGTCCACAACAGCAAGCGTACCTCTTTCTTCCCCATTTCTATTAGCAAAAAAAAATTTCTTTTAAGAATATGCTCTCAGGCAATAAAGGCCTGCAGGAGTAGCACACTACTTCATCATAGAGCAATCACCAAAGCATTATACTACTGTTAGTTCAGGTTAAACATTAACAGCAATATGTTAAGTTAAAGGCATCGCATATACAATCAGTGTAGTATTCCACTACATTGTATACTACTAACACTTCCACAGTGTTAATTTTATCACACATCTGAACCACATCATGTGGTTAGATGTGTGATAATAAAAGGATGTCAATAAAAAGTACATGACAAGCAGTATTTGTGAACCACATATTTTTTAGTCCATATATAAAAGCATAAGAACACACAAAAACAACCTGGACTCAATGCCAGTTCATGTAAGCTCCTGTTCTTTATAGTCTATATTCATTATATGCATAATGGTACAATTACAAATAACAGCACTTTGCTTGATTACAATTCCAGTGATCTCCAAGGACAAAGCTATCTGCCAATGTGATTTTATCACATTATTCTCTTTGGTTAACTGAATATATAAAAATGCAGAAATTGCATGTTCTGAAGATAAAGTCATATATTCATGTGGTATAAAAGTGAAGATGACGTCTGAGCTGGTGGCTGAAAAAAAAAATGCGTAATGGAAACTGTGCTAAAGGTAAATTCTTTTAAAGGGTGTAAGGTTTAAGATAAGATAAACTAGACTTTAATGGTATAGATTAACTAGAGTAGGGTGAGAGGGTGCAGCAAATAGGGCCATACATGCATTGCAGACGTAAAGTAAACCATACTAAGAATGATATTAGGTGCAAAGATAAACATAGCAAGAACCTAATATTCAGGATAAACACAGGATCATTCATTCACTCGTGTAAGAAGTGACACAGACAAGACCAACACCACAGTTTTTACTGATCATTCTGGTGTGGAAAATATAGGACGGGAACTCAGGGTGTGATTAGCTATAGGAAACTCCATAGTGGTGATTCTCAACATTCTGCCAGTATGACCAAATCAAACTATACTGTATACTGTTGCAGTAACCCCCCTCCAGTTGAGAAACACTGCTCTAAATGATGTGCTCATGCAGGGGAGCAGTATCGGCCTGCAAAGAGAATGCTCATGGAGGGGTTATGTCGGATGAAGAAGAGGAAGGGTCGGTCTGCGATGAAGGCCATTGGCAGGGCACTACGTAGCATCATGATAGCAGCAGTGGCAGCAGCAGCCTCAGTTCCCTCCTCGTTGACTTCCACGAAAGCCTTGTGGACGACTTTTGACAGTACCAGGTCGTTGGCGGGAGACATGCCTGTCACAGAAAAGAAGGAGACAGAACAATTAAAATAAATGTAATGCCAGGTCTCATCCTAACATGACAGGAATGTTATGCACGCTGACAGGAGCCAGTTCAGGTTTCAGGGTGTCTGTTCTATCATGAATATATCTGATATGATCCAGGCACATGTCCTACCGGAGAAGTCACTCATTGCCATGTCAAAGGCATCCACCATGCCCATGCTGACAAGGACATTTTTCATGTCGTAGCTTTCCTCCATCTTGAATCGAGGCAGCCCCACCCTTATCTCAATCTCATCCATCATATCTGGACAAGTCCAGTCTGTAAAGTTCTCATAGGTCAGCTGGCTCTCCAGCTGAGAGTGGACAGGACACAAACTCAATTATTAGTTTGTCTGTCTTGTTGGTTTCTTTATGTGTGAAAGTGCAAGTGTGTCCTACCTTCTCCAGACCGGTTGTACTGTCCTCTATCGCATTGGGTAAAAAGATGAGCATGCTGAGGTCCTTCCCTTTGTAAGGCATTTCTAGGATCTGTCCAAGAAAGGGTTTCAAACATTACAGCAAATACAGCATATGCTGGTCTGACAACTGTTTGGTTATTTTTACATATTAACAATATAGTTTATGAGTTTACATGTAACAAACTAAACCCGTGTCAGTTTCACAGTTAAAATGGATCATAACCAAAATCTTATCAATTCTCCTTTGAATCACATTTCATGAAAATCTCAATAAGTCCTGCTTAGTCTCATTAATAAATGCTATAAATGATTCAATTATTGCCTGGTCAGATAACAGTTGGTTGATGGACTGACATGTTGCATTAATTGATTAATTAACTGAATTGCTCCATTACCTGGCAGTTGACTTCAGGGATGTAGGTGAGAGGGAACTTGCTTTTCTGGTACATCATCTTCACTGGTTTGCTTTCATTCTGAAAACAACAAACAGCAAAATACTTAAGCTCAAAGAGTAAATTAATGCCAACTGGAATCTTGTACACATCACTTTGTTGGTGTAGAAGTGTACGACAGGGTGTGGTCAGTACATAGTGATATCACTGCTGGATGTGGTCAGAGGTGCAACAAACTTGAAACATTCAACCAAAGCACTGCAGCTACTCTTTAATACGCTGCATCATATTCAAAGCCACATTAAGTAACAGTATATTTTGGATGTTAAAGGTATTGTTGATTTTTATGTAGTATGTAATATATAAAGATTATGTGTGAATAAATCATTTTAAAAAATTTGGTAGATCCAAAATGAATGTTTTGTGAATATCTGTGGAACATATCTGTGAGCCCATAATAAAACAACACTAATATCACATGGTTTCTCTGGGTCGTCAGTTAGTGTGGAAAAAAATGGATAAATGGCAGTTGACGGTATGTGCCTGGTAACGTCTTGTTGTGAAGTAAATGCAATTGAATGGAGGAGGGAGAATGGGATATGTAGTGGCTGAATGTTATCAAAATGAAATAAAATGACTCCCTAGGGTTGCTTGGGAAGCTGACACAGTATCAAGGCCTGCTGTTGAGTTGGAAATGGAAAACAAATGGAAACTATGATTAACATTCACCCATTGGGAACATGGTGATTTACAGACTTTCTTAATGTAAGTCTGAGAAAAAGTCTTTTTGGGCCAGTGAAAACGGCCAGTGCTCTTCCTGGGGGCTTGATTGGGAAACACTCCTTCCTAGGCTTGCATACTATGCAACACAAAAGTGTCAGACAAACACCCTTTTTATTAAGAAATGAAATTTCACCATCTTTGTCTTTCCACCATTTCATTTAGACAGGTTTCCTGCCGGGGCTCTGATGTTTTCCATTCACCTTTTTTCACTGCTTTCACTGAAGAAGTCAGAATTGACCTCCATTCCCTAAATGGTATATGCTATCATGGAATACCTATATTTACTGACTTTAGCTGACTTTTGTCAATCAGTGTTGGTCAGTTGAAGGTTTTTTTTGAGCAGTGTTACCTTGTTGAGTTTAAACTGAGCATCACGTGTCTCACTCTCCCGAAATTGCTTGTTCCAGTGGCCTTTGAAGTAGATGGCATTGACCAGCACCAGCCTGGTCAGCTCGTCCACCACACCCTTGGCCAGCAAATCCTTAATTTTACCTGGTAAACAAGATTGACACATCAAGTGAAGAAATGTTAAGCAAATGAAAGCATGTCAGTTGCCATATTTCCATGTTTGTTGTGCGTATGATCCACCTTGTGTCTGCTCGAACACCCATTGGTTGATTTTGAGCCTGGCCGCCTCTGAGCTGGCTGCGAAGTCCACAGACTCCAGCTCTGCGCTGTAGTGCTTCTTGGTTAGTTCTAAGAAATCCTGAAACCATTGAAAACACATTTACTGATTCTGATCACCCAAACGAAATAATCTCTTAGCTTAACTTTAGGTGACGGAATTAAAAGTCGTAACAACCAGAAAAGTGTTCTCCGTTTTACTTGTCATTCCTTTTTAAAAAGCTTACAGATTCCTCTTATTCACTCCAGCTCAATGGTATGTAAATAAAACCATGCCTATTGTACTCATGCAGAGGCCAACACACACTGAAACACTACACACCTCAACAAACTGGTATGACTGCTCCCCATACAGTCTGTTGGCAACACTGAGGGCATACGGAGCGTCAGCCTTGTTGAGCTCGGTCAGCAGTTGGTTAAAGCTAACATGGACATCATCCTGAATGTCCTGGGTTTTCAGGCACTGTGGAAAAATTAGACAAGTTTTACAGAGATGCACTGAGCAACATCCCAAAACGGACTGAACAATATAGGATATAGGCAAAAGGCAAAGACTTTGAAGAACCCATGGAAAGGCCCGCCAAAGCTTTGGCAAGACTTTCCAGAAACATTCACATGAAGGCATGTGCCATCTCCCCACCATGTTATTTCTCCCCCACCATGTTATTTACATCCCTCCACCATGTTGTTACGTTCATGGTTATCTTCAAAACAAATGTCCAAGGTTTATAATCAGCTGAATTTATGGTGGTACATTTTGGCTGATGTGCATCCAAATCAGCAAGACATAAATCATCACTTTGATGATTGTTAAATCTGGTTTTAACCACATACAAGACTATTGTCTGAACAATAGGATAAGGCATTTATACAAAGGAAACAGTTTAATTTGTGTGCATTATTTTCCTAATGCATTTTTGTTTCGAGTCTAATCACACTGGTTTCCAGCAGCTGCAAGAGATAAAACGCACACTGTGAAGAAACCATAAAAAGAAATGCCAGGACTACAATCCTGTGTATTGTGCAACACTATGGAGCTTCGTGCTGTTGGACACATGCACACTAAACCTTCATTGTTGCTGTTTTTTCCAAATTCAGTTCGAGACAACAGCTGATTGGAGATCAGCAAGCAAAGCAGAGTGAGTCAGCAAACAAAGCATGAATTTCTCTCTGGAACCACCAGCTCTTTGTCTCCAAGGCTCCCCCTCACCAGATGACACCAGAGCGTTTGTAAAATTCCCCTGTTAGTTTATCATTCTTCTACTGTTGGCTTTGTTACCACCTTCCTCAGGTGCGGCGGCAGACGGGATGTATCCTGCTGCTGCTGTTGCATCAGCATCTGCTCTGCTTCTGCATGCCGTGGCTTCTCTACCTCAGTGAAGCGGAGGACCTAGAGTTGCAATTGTGTTGATTGTTATGTTAGACACCTTTTTTTCTGGTTGTGTACAGGAAGTGATAATATCATCCCAGCAGAGATTCCACAGGCCTTGTACAGTACATCACCCTTAGATTGGGAAGATGGACAAAAGTGATTCCAAGTCAAACTTCTGATCAAGAGAAGTGAGAAAAATCATATTTTGCCAGTATATACACATTTCAAAATAGTATAGATCATGGAACCACTATGTTAATGGTTGGCAAAAAGATAAAGTTCTCACAGTCTCAGCTGATAATTGCTGACTGACACATTTCATGTTTCCCTCAATGGATTAAAGTATTTGTAGAGCAAATGTTGGCCAGCTGCCTTCTGACAGAGTTATAAGAAACTGGTTCACACAACTGGAATTTTTGGTGACTGGCTGCTAAAAGGCAAATCCTTACAAGCAGTCACACATTACTGTTACCTCTGCTCTCTCTCATGCACACTCAATTCACACACCCACTCTCTCGCTCACTCACCAAGTCATGTATTCACACAGCGTTTCATCACCAGAACTCATGACACAGGGAGGATCGCCACTTTTAACCTGCACAATCAGAACAACTTCCCAAAAAAAAATCTACCATAAGTCAGTTGGATTTTTGTCTTGGTGCTGCCTATGTTACCAGAAGCTTACTTTGTCCAGTAACTTTATCACAGACTCAGCTTTAAAAGCCTCATTAGCCCTCTTATTGACACTGATATAACGCTCTTCTTTCATGCTTTGGTTCGTAGTGCAGGTCGAGTGCGGTTTAGCTGAAGTCATCGCGTTCGGCTGATGCTGAATGCTTCCACCTTCTGGAACAAACCCAGCATTTATACACAAGACACAGTTCAAAACAGGTTGTGACACAGCTCCTTGCTTTCCACAGTGAACTCTTAAATTAAAGGCTAAGTGAACAATGAACTCTCTCATAAAACACCAACTTTGTCCCTGACCCAGTCAAATAGCCTGGTAATACTCCTCCTGTCACTGCATCAGAAGATGACAGAGAACAAAAAGGACAAAATATTGGTAATATCTGCTATCACTATTGCTTTAAACAGTGTGTTGTAATCACTTTCTTCTGCAATATTCTGTAATCTTCCACAATATTATTATTTCAAATGACTGGAAGAAATATGGTGGATTTAGAGTGAAGACACCCTCCCCTCCCACATACTCACACTTCCATCAGCAGTCCAGTTTGTTATCTGGGTGCGGCTTTGCCTTAGCAATGCTTCAGAAATATGTCACAAATATGTTCTTGTTTTACAACGTTGTTAACCACCATTTGAACTTCCCAACTACTTCTACTGATTATCTCAATGTATTAGTCATTGACAGGCTGTTCCTTCTGGCGTACAGACTGCCACTGTGGTGTAAAAGTATAATCAAAGTTTATTACTGTATATGCATAACTATTAGTTTCATGTCCTAAAACTACTGGACAGACATAACTTAAGCTTTAACATAATTAAAACTACCTACACTGTACATGAGAGCATAGTAAGTGTAAAAGCTGTGATTGTAATGATTTTGTTAGTCATTAATATGTAATGGGGATAAATAAGTTTAATTATAGAGGTCTGCATATATTCCTCCAACTGGCATCTATTCAGCAACTCAACTTTGAGAGCTACTCATGTATGGCACCCAGGCAGCCAAACAAGTAGACATGTCTGCTGCACATAACATAATGGGAACTGATAAGGTGTACAGATTACTTTACCTATATCTTTATTGTCCTTACACTTCCATAATATGTTTCATGTTCCTATAGCAACATAACACAGAGTCAACCCCCCATAAAATCTTGTCAGGTCTGAACAGAACATATCTTTGTCAGTTGCGCTACCGCTGCAAAAAAAACAAACAAAAAAAAAAAACGGTGATTCATACTGAATGAGTGCTTACGCACCTGCAAGACTAACTATCTTTTGTTTAGTTTTGTATGTTGTTTGAAATTGTTTCAGAGCTGTTGGGTTAACATAAAGTTCATTTCAGAAAACACAGTTTCTTGTGGTGTTTTAATGCGAGTGCATTTTTACAATGTGAAATCTGCATCATTCTGTCCACCAGACCGACAAAGCAATAAAACTTCACAAAACCACACCGAAGTGTACCTCTGACATCTGTGTGGCTGTGTTGCCTCTGGACCCCAGCATCACCATAGCCAGGGCTGAAGAGATGCTGAAAGGGGAGAAGAAAATATTTGCGGTCTTGTCGACATCTCCGAACTTTTTGAGCAAGGCCAGAGAGAAGGTGGTGTTGGCCTTGGAAAGAGGGGTTGGTGATGCCATTGTGTCTACAAAGAAGAGAGGGCAAAGCATTTACTATTATATTACAAATTTAAAATAATGCTTTTATCTCTTTTTCTCATTCGTAGGCTATGTCACAATCTCTCATTGGACCAAAAACAAAAATGTGCGAGCTTGCAATTACATTGATAGTCTCTGATTATAAATACCTTGATGGTGATAAATTAAGACACTTTCTAAACTGGTAAGACTCAGTCTTTAGTCCAGCACACATTACACTAAGCAGGGTTCATTCACCTACTCTAACCTTTACCCACCTAAATCTATTTGTAATAACTTAAAGTAGGCTACTGGTGGTTATCAATAATAATTTGAGAAATAAGCTACATAGTTGGAGGTGTTTATACACATTTACCAGCATATTGTAAATATATTAACAAAACATAATATATTGCATAAAGTATAACACGTTCGGTTTCCAGCTGAAATGATTAATATACTTATTAACTAAATATACTTATTTTACACTAGGTGGGTATATATTTCATGATACTTTCAATTACAAACAATAGCATGTACTATGCCCTAGTAATAAAGCCAGACCATGAGCCAACCACTGTGAAATAGGACTTTTCACCTGAATTTCCCCACTGTGGGACTAATAAAGGGATATCTTTCTTTCTTTCTTTCTTTCTAATACAAGGTGTTGTCTACAAAATAAATGATCAAATCACTTCGTCACAAACTGAATGAGATTCATGCTTTACTTACTGACAGAGACTTGTCTATTGATCTTCAGGAGGTCGGGAGTCTGGTCTGGTCTGTCACAGGACAACTGTTTCAAACATCAGCGTACTTCTTTTATTATTTATAAACTGACCGACACGCCCCGAAAAGCTTCCGCATTCTCATATTTCATTGTACGGAGGCCGAATGGCCAAAAAGGTTTTAGCTTGTTCGCTTTTTTCCAACGTGACCTCATACAAAATGGAATTGATTACTGTCATTATTAACAGGGTTTGGTTTCGTGGCTTGAAGCAAAGCGGTTTCAGTATCAAAATGACCAAACACTGAGGCGCTTTGTGAATATATTTTCTCCTGGAGTAGACAGACTGATACCATGATGTGTAAATGGATCCTGCCAAGGAAAGCACAGACCAGAGCAGGAAAAAATGACATAAGATCTGCACTTTTAAAGGTTTTTTTTTTTCTTGCTTTCTTTTTTAAAAAAAACTATTATATAATTTCACCACTCAAGCGATTAGTGGTGCAAAAAGTTGGAAAGCGCAGATATATATGAATGTGACTATTGATATATGTTTAAAAAAATAAATTCAACTCTTAACACTTTAGCTAATGGATGTGAAATGGATGTGAGTGAAAATCTCATCTCAGAACTGTTATCATCCTTTTAAATTACAAACCTATATTTCATTATTCAAACATTATGAAAGAGTGGAGGGATCATAATTGTGACCAAGCTTCACTAAACTGACCTCTAGAACTTCAGAAACAGCTCTGCTCCTAAACTTGAATATTTTATTAAAATTTGGTTTATGCCAAGTTAGTCTAAAGTTAGTCTAAAGTTCAAAGTCTGTTAAGTAAATTAGAGAAAGGTTCTCACTGCCTTAAAAAATAAATAAACAAATAAATAAATTGTAGCATCAAATACATGTTTCCCTGACACCTGGCCATTGTTCTGTTAACTATTTGGTTGTTTTAACTGCTTACTTATTTAATGCAGGACAAGGCTGTTTAATGGAGAAGGAAAGCTCTGTGAATATAACTTGTGGTCAGTGGACATATAGGCCAACTGTATATATTTGGGTTGTCTGTAGTTGTCTTACATACCAAAGAATACATACGAAAGCCTCGCAACCCTCTGTGAAGCTTTGGTGACCCATATTGGGGGTCAGAACCCCTAGATTGGAAACCAGTGACATAAACTATATTTCAATCTGGTTTGAACTGCTTAATGCACTTCTTGATTCATAGCGCAGGTTATTGCTTAAGCAACTGTAAACTGCATCATGTCTTCATCTCAGCATCCATCCATCCATCCATCCATGCTTTTTATGGTGGGGTGTCTGTGGTAAGCACACTCTTACAACACACACCCATTGGCACAATGACATGTACTCAAAGGATAATATGGGTGGGTGTGTCTTTTCACAGCTGGGTGTGATTTCTAGATACTTTCTCAAGCTGCAGCCACACCTACTTGAGCTTGGGTGTGTCAGAGTGTAAATACACAGATGATTCAAATAATACGTCTTTCTTGAACCGAATCGTCCTGATCACTTGTCCTCTTGAAGAAGAGTCTCTGTCAGTAAGTACAGGAGATTTTAGAGATTTAACAATTGATTTAGATGATGAGTGATAGCAAAAGATAACCAGTCTTTACTAACAGTTTTTGATTTATGTCCTTTTCACCATGCTTCCAAAAGGCAACAGTGGTCGAATAGTGATGAGGCAATATATGTGATTTTTACTGAGTGTGGTGACATTTCATTTTTGTTTAAGAATCTAAATCTATTTTGATTGAAAAGATTATGTTAAAGAAAGGGTGGATTTGTCTACACGTGTCTGGGGACGAGATAGTGTTGTTGAAGGACACTGTCATGTTGTAAAATAAAACACCAATGCAAAGGAGTATTCAAAAATGTAAGCTGTTTACATTTTAAAACATCACATGTTAAACTATGTCATGTTGGCAAACTACTAAAGGCTGAAGAGAAAAAGATAATATGAATTTAGTAGCCTCTCATATGGTCTTTGAGCATCCTTCGAAGAAACATTCCCATCTCTATATTCTCACCTCCACATGAGGTTGAAAGTCCTACCAATTTGAACTTTTTTAAAGCTATTTGTGTTTCACATAATCATATTCAAACAGGAGAGTGCAACTTATCAAATAAAAGATATGCTGCAGTTTATAATGCGTTGAATAATGCTCTGTATCAGACACAATGGCGACACCAACCGAATACAAGATGAAGAAGGCCAACATCATCTTCTCCCTGGCTTTGTTCAAAAAGCTGAGTGATGAAGACAAGACAGCAAATATCTTCTACTCCCCTTTCAGCATCTCGTCAGCCTTGGCTATGGTAATGCTGGGGACCAGAGGCAATACAGCCACACAGATGTCAGAGGTAGGCTAGAGCACACGCACACACACACACACACACACGCACGCACACACACACACACACACACACACACACACACACACACACACACACACACACATTGTAAAAATGAACAGTAAAAAGGTTACAGTTCTCATGTTAACACACCCATTTGGAAGCATTTATACAGGCACGCATTCAAGTGTCCTTGCATGTCGGTTGATCAGGTTCGTCATGGTGTTGGAATTTTGCAACTAGATTATTGCATGAAAAGAAAAAGGTTTTGGGTTTTGAGCTATCTCATGTGCACAGGTTTGGTATTCTGAATGGAAAAAGTATTATCCATGTAATATCAAAATACATGTGAAAATGATTTGTTGTCAGACACACAATGGTATCAGACATGACAGGAGGGTTTTGTTCTAAATTCCCACTGGGAGAACTTTAACCTGCTGTAACTGTCTGAAAGAGTAGGGTGAGGCAGGAGAAAGTGTCTGTACATGCATTAATTACTCATTCTGTCTCTGCCTATCAGCAGAAATGGAAGGGATCTGATCTATTTCGCCTCTGCTTAGAGGAAGAGGAATACAACAAACATTGTAGACAACAAAAATGATCAGTACAAAAAAGCAACAAAGCCAAAATGGGAGTGATACAGGCCTGTCTTAAATGAATTTCAGATATTGTACCGAAGCATGAATTTTGAGGTACTTGAGTATTTCCATTTTCTGCTACTTTAAACCTCTACTCCATTTCAGAGGCAAGTATTATAGCTGCTTTTTACTAACTTTAGTGGTAATGTAGCTGAAAGTCTTTTTCTTACTTTTCAGTCTTTAAAGTACTAATCTTGAAGATTTTCATTTAAAAAACATTCAGTTAAGTCACTGTCTGTCACTGACTGGTAACACAATGGTAATTGAGCATATGGCCCATGGTGAAAGCCCTTTCATTTGCAGTATTACAAACTGTCTATAGCGACACTCCCAGGAAAAACAGTTGGAAAATAGCTTGGATCTCTGAGTAGTGAGAGCCAAAAACACACCTTGTTGAGTTAAATTTAAGTGAGTGAGTTAATGTTCTTCCACTTTAAAAACATTTCTAATGTGTGGATTTTACATTGCAGCAACAAAATCTTTGTTCATATTTCATAAGTGTGATTCATCGATGTGTTTGTGTTAGTTTACTAGTTGCTGGCTGGGTTTTATTATAAACAGTTAAATATTGAAACTATACTGCTTAGAGGTTCAGTGTGAAGCATTAAAGGTGGATCTACTGGCAGAAATGTGATACAATATTAATAAGTATGTTGTCTGTAGTGTATAATCACCTGAAGTAAAGAATCGTTATGTTTTCATTATCTTAGATTGAGTTGATTATATCTACATACAGTGCCGATCCTCTTCACGGAGTAGGCTGCCATGTTTCTACAGTTGCCCAGAGCGAACAAACCAAGCACTGGCTCTAGAGAGAGAGGGCCATTCAGGTTTTTGCATCTTGGCACACGGGAAAAGTTTCAGTTGGTTGCAATCTGCAACCTCACTGCTAGATAGCTACCATCAAATCCTACACACTACTCCTTTAAGTAAAGAATGTGAATACTTAAACCACCAATGAGGGAGTCTGACAACTTGACTACTGTCTTGACAAGAGTGACCACAGAGTGAACACAAGTGTTAAGCTGATTTTGTTCCCAAATGCCAGCACATGGATATCAGTGTAGTAACATTTCAGCCAAACGTGAAGTTGACAATGTGGGAAGAGGTTTATTTTCTCTAGCTAGTCATAGGAGAGTGCAAAAGTTTCTGCCCTGCCATACACACGCCACACACACACACACACACACACACACACACACACACACACACACACACACACACACACAATGTTGAACTGTGCAGCAACCTTACTGATGACAGAAATTATCATTTGCACCCCCAGGTCCTCGGCTTCACTGAGAGACAGGAACCGATGGAGACGGGAATGGAGCAGACACAAATGTGTTCACCAATGCGGTCGCAGATACAGACACGGATGCAGTTGCGGTCGCAGATACAGCAGTCCAGGAAACTGCCTCATTATCTGCTCAAGGTGCTAACAAAGCCAAAGTGAAAGGAATGATTAATGAATGGGCTTGGTGGGGTCATCTGGTGAGGAAAACCGAAATTTTGATTCTGGAGTATTTCACACTTAATTTCCCGCTGCTTTGCTTGCTAATTTTCACTATATGGTGCATTTTTTAAAACAGAATTTTAAGTGTAATATAAAATGTAAAACAGCAAAACAACTTTATTTATGCAGTTGATGGAAAATTCTGTGTTGACGTAGCAACAAAAGCACTCCGTCCTAAATTTTCATTTGTCTACACCGAAAATGATAATATAATGTTCGGTAAATGGTGGATAATTGTGTGTGTTTATGCTAAAAAAAAAAAAAAAAAAAAAAAAGTTCCCAATGGGTTATTTTATATTTATGTTAATGGTGTTAACCTCAGCTGTAGCCCTTCTGTCCACCCGGTACCTATCAGCTGTCACCGACACAGCAACGGCATAGATGACTTTCTGACCACAACTCCTAACAGCTGCTTCCACAATGGAGGCTCTGACGACGTTCCTAGTTCACCCTCACTACAGGATTACCAAGTCTGTCTGGCAGCCTCCCTTGCCATCTGATCCAACTCACCAGCGGGTGGTGATTAGTTGACAGCTCGGCTCCTCTTTTCACCTGAGTGTCCAGTATACAGTATACATACATACAGCCGCAGATCTGATGAAAAGACCAAAGTTGATCATCAGTCTTTGATCTAGGGTGTCCTGGTACCAAGTCCACTCATGAACAGCCCTGTGCTGGAACATGTTTATTATGTCCAATCCATGACTAACACAGAAGTCCAACAACAAAACACCACTCAGGTTCAGCTCAGGCAGGCCGTTCCTCCCAGCCACCCCCCTCCAGGTATCGTCGCCCATGTGAGCATTGTCCCCCAGCAGAACTATTGAGGGCCCAGTCAGCGCTCTTTCTCAGGACAGCACCCAGTGACTTAAAGAAGCCTGGGCATTTCAAGCTGTTTGGGACATCAGCACAAACAACAGTCAGCAACTCGCAGCTGCAGAGTGGTGCCCCTCTTGTTCTCCAGGGAGAACTCCAACACAGGCCCGACACCTCTTATCCTGGGTGACTCCATAAAAGTGTCCAGCCCCTCTCTGGGAGTTTGTTTCCAGAACCAGAGCTATGCATGGAGGTGATCCTAACTATATCTACTTGATACCGCTCCACCTCCTACACCGACCCCACCAAAATGGTAACATTCCACATGCCAAGAGCCAGTCTGCGATGCCAGAGATTAGCATGCCAAGATACTTGCCTTTGCCTGCTACCTGGCTCTGTGCCTAACCCCATTGCCTATCCCTGCAGGTGGTGGGCCCTAACACAGTATATGCAAAGCTGTATTATGGAGCATCAGTGTTAATGATGATTTTAATGTCTATGCTCATCATTTAACAGTTAAGTAGACCATGAAGCCAATGATTAATATTAACATAATACAAAGTTGTCTTTCATCTATCACTGGCTAGGTGTGCCTTTGTAACATGCAGGACTTCTCTGGTTGTTTGCAGATCCTGAATCCCCAGAATGGTGAGGATGATATCCACACAAGCTTTGGCAAACTGCTGAGTGAGCTCAACAAGGCGGACGCTCTGCATGCCCTCAGTGTTGCTAACAGGCTGTATGGGGAGCAGTCCTACCAGTTTGTTGAGGTGTGTGCATGTGAGCCTGTTGTGCTCAGCATGAATTCATTAATTGGTGTAAATGTGCAGCCGAATTCCCAGTGAGCTGGATCATTGCCTTTGTACAGTTCAGCCTGTGAGGAACACATTCAAGTGTGCTGTTTATGTTTTCAGAAATTCTTAACAGAAACCAAAACACACTACAACGCTGAGCTGGAGCCTGTAGACTTCAAAACCAGCGCAGAAGCAGCCACGGGTAACATCAATGCCTGGGTGGAGCAGCAGACGCAAGGTAGACCTCACTTTAACATACACACAGTCAGTTATGATTTGGCAGAGTGGACCCAAAAGTAGCACACAAAACATAAAATCACTAAAAGGGAATTTATTCTTATTATTATTATTATTATTATTATTATTATTATTAATAGTAACTGAGAATATTGCTGAGAATGTATCAGGGGCAGAGGGGCTTGAATGAATGAGGGTGTGAGGAGCGAGATCCAAAAAAAACCCCCTCCGATGGTGGAGCACGACGTGGTGTGGTTGTCCGGAGATGGTGAATGAGTGGAAGCAGGCAGGGAAGCGGTGACTGAGTGGAGCGGGAGTGGTTGGCAGGTGCAGAGCACGGAGGGTAACTGAACGACCTGGTGGAGCATGGTAGGAATCCCAGGGTCAATATACTGCAGGGTTGTGAATGATTGGCTTACTTATAATATTATATCACAATGTGTGCTGTATGAGCCATGTGTTTTATTACATATTTATATGTATATAGGGTGGGGAAGTGAGATCGGATCACAAGTGGTAACTCATTCTAATGACAAGCGTGAATGCACAAGCTGTCCACTTGTGATCGGATCACCCAAGATGCAAGTTAATGCCAGGTCTGAACAGGGGATCTATATTTAGGGCCCCTAAAAATGGGAATTCCTTTTCCCAGTTTAATTCTTATTCTACATCAAGAAATTATCATTTGCCTCAGTGAGGTGAGAAATTAGGTATCTCAAAACTACATACATGTTGGTATTCCTGCCCTGGTTTTGAAATGGGGAGGGAATTGGACAAGCAAGTTTTCAGATTTTCAGATTTTGAGTCTCTCAGAGCTCAAATATATTTTTCAGGTGGCCCTGGATCTCTTCCATACCAGCCTGTAATATTAGTATCTCTAGAAGTTGTAGTAGAATAGGAAATCAAATTATCCTGAGCTTTTGATGATGTGTCTCTGTCTTAATGATGATGTCTTTACTCATTACTGTTCACCAGGTAAAATCAAGGACTTGCTGGCCGAGGGTGTATTGAATGACCTGACCAAGCTGGTGCTGGTCAATGCCATCTACTTCAAAGGCAACTGGAACAAACAGTTCAAGGAGGATTCAACTGTTGATGCTCAGTTTAGACTTAACAAGGTAACTACACTGAGCTGCACTGAGCTCTCTATGCTGTTGCTGAATCTGAATCTAGCACATGCAAGGCACTCTGATAGTCGATCTCTACAAAGCTCTGTTGATATAGCTGTATGGAAATTTACAGCTTGAAAGTTGTACTAATCATCATGTTGTATGTTTGATCTGCTGCAGCGCAATCAAACCATTGGTGTGCAAACTTCAGATTAACTAGATTAGTCCTATTCGTCCCTAAAATAAAAAAAAAAAAAAAAAAGGTTGAGCATAATGCCAATGTTCCCATCTGCCATGGGATTTCTGGATTATCCTGGAATTATGTCTAGGAGTTGTGTTGATGTGACGCTGTTCATCCGAGGAAATGGCTTAGCTTGTCTTGCAAAAAATTTAACCAGATTTTAAAATTTTAAGTGATGACTTTGGTATTTTTCAACCCGGGTTCTTGTGTCTGTGACTAGTGAGGACACCATTATGGAAAGCATCACCCTGAGAAAAAAAAAACAACAAAAAAACAAAAACAAGGATATAAAATATAGGATTTTTCTACTGGATTATTTATGATTTTGATACTTACACATTTTGTTCAGCAAGATAATCTTCACATATGTACACCACTTTTATGATTTTTCAAGTATGAATGCAATCACCAGATATGGAAAGCTAAAGATAGGATATAAACGAACTACACCACAGGTGCATGAGCGTGAGTATATGCAATAAGGCTGCAAAGGAGGATGAGTCAGCGTGATGATGGTTTGTCTCGTGTTAGCAACCGCCTTATTAAAGACATATAAAAGTGGGATAGTTACTGCACTGACAAATTTTGAATTGAAATGTTAAATTTCTAACTCATTTCAGGTTTTAGGATTAATTTCTGCAGCACTCAGTTTCCAAAAGTACTGTCCCCATAAGTCAGTTAAACACAAAAACATGGGAAAATAGGGTCCAGGTTGAAAAATACCACATTTATCCTTTAAGTCTTCAGGGCTCCATTGTAATACAGTGTTTAATTAGAACAATGATATCATAAGTTGGACCTACAGCATGATGTCATGATGATAACGCAACAAGAAAAGGGCTTGTTTTGTCTGCTACTGTCTTTAGAACGACACTAAGACGGTGAAGATGATGCACCAGAAAAGCGAATTACATGTCAACCTCATTGCTGAGGTCAACTGCCAGGTAATGTCCATGGTTTTCAACAGCATGATTTTGCCCGTGCCTGTTTGTCTGCCACGCAATCTGATATTTCAGTAATTTGAGAACAGATTTCAATAAAATATGATGGAAAGATTTACCATGATACAAAGAACAACTGGCCATCAGACTTGGTATTTAAGATAATTGTCATACCTGTAACTAATCAGATTATGTTTAAATTAAATGAAATGGACAGATCCTAGAGATGCTCTATGAAGGGAAGGAACTCAGCATGCTCATCTTCCTGCCCAATGAGATAGAAGATGACACAACAGGCCTGGAGAAGGTAGAGCACATATAAACATAGAGAACACAATTTGAAATGGGCAGACTAATAATTGTAATTGTATCCACATTAGCTGGAGAGAGAGCTGACCTATGAGAAATTTTTGGAGTGGACTAAACCTGACATGATGAGTGACACAGAGGTTGAGGTGAGGCTGCCTCGATTCAAGATGGAGGTGACTTACGCCTTGAAAAATATCCTGATCAGCATGGGCATGGTGAACGCTTTTGATGTCACAAGGAGTGACTTTTCTGGTAAGACAGATGCCATAAATTTATAAGCTGCATAATTATTTTAAGAGCACAAAAATATCCGAGCAGATAAATAAAAGAGCACGACTTCCCATACAGAAATATATAGAAATGCCATTAAACCTGGTGGGCAACATTGTTTTGGCATTCCATAATCACCTTTTAGCATATTGTAAATCAAGTGTTCTGAGAGAAAACTAAACTTTTGCACCTCCTCATGGCTCTGTTTTCAGGCTCATTTTGTAGCCCGTGATGGAAGACTTTGACCAATCACAGGTCATTTCAGATAGAGAGAGAGCGTTCCTATTAGCTGTGCTCTGGTCATGTGAGCGGTGATTGGGATTTTCTCAAGAGATCTCAACATGGCTGCCGGGCCACAAAAATTTCTAATTTTACAGCTAAACCATGCACTACTGATTTTGAAAATATTTCATGCAAGAAATAGACATTAATGTAACAGGATATGATTCATATTTGATCAGCGTTGCCTATAGTTTGACCATTTGGTCGGAGTTTGTGAATGATTGACAGCTGGCTCTCATAGACGGCAGCTAGACAGTAGACCTAAGGTTTAGATCTGACTGGTTGTTGTTCCTCCAGTCTGTGAAATCTTGCAGATGCCATTAGGTGCACATGTTTTTTTTCAGGTTACCTGTTTCATATACCACTGTCAGGATATAGCGGCCGTTTTTTAGAAGTAACTTTTTTTTTTAATCATATTTGCTCAAATCTCACTTACTGCAGTTTTAAATGATCAGTGTTTGAAAATCTAAAAGGCTGCACTCAAAATTTCAACAACAAACATGGTGAAAACATGGCATCAGATATGCAAAGTACAAGGCAGTCTGCATCACTGATTCATTGTGCATGTAAAGCACTGGACTCTCTCTCCTCTACTGACAGGCATGTCCCCGGCAAACGACCTGGTACTGTCAAAAGTCGTCCACAAGGCTTTTGTGGAGGTCAACGAGGAGGGAACTGAGGCTGCTGCTGCCACTGCTGCGTCCATCTCAACTCGCTCTTTAAAGATTCCTGTCATCTTCAACGCAGACCACCCCTTCCTCTTCTTCATCCGACATAACCCCACCATGACCATCCTCTTTGCCGGCCGATACTGCTCCCCTGAGTGAGCACAACTGTACGTCCTGTAGACATGGATAGATTATGAGACAATGGGTCCCTGGGCACAGACATGTAAAGGGCCCCCACCCCTAGACCCCGCTCTAGACCACTGGTTCCCAACCTGGGGATCCCAACACCCACTAGAGGTTGCCAAAGCTTTGTGGAGGGTTGTGAAGCCTTCTTGATTTGAAGGGGCGTAAGACAACTTTTAAAAGAAATGTACATTTGGCCTGTATCTCAGCATTTCATTCATTTCTGTGAAGACAACTGAATTAAACTGTTATTTTTAACCAACAAAAGAGCTAAACATCAGAAGAAGAAAATACTGAATTTGTCAAAAAAGACACCTATTAAGCCTATCATCTCTATTGCAATATTCACAGGAAATAATCTGCTCAAAAATCATCCAAATCCCTTGTTTTACACAAACTCTCTGGGTTAATTGTGCAGTTGGTCTATGCTGGTACTGTTATGCATTGAATGTAATATGAACTATCCATAAAATAGGACGGTAAAAGAGTTGGGAACCAGTGCTCTGGACTGTGTGTGTGTGTGCGTGCGTGTATGTGTGTGTAAATTTTCATTTGTGTTCCTCTCCGATATTTTCAAGACCAAAATATTTCAAGAAAGCCTTTGAATGGAAACTATTGTATTGTGCTAGATTGTTTTGAATTGCATATGGGGGGCTTTGGCGTTTTGATTGATGATTTAATCTCAGACTCAATTAATTTTCTACTGATTATAAATAAACAAATATAAATGTTTATCAATTGTCATTTCCTGTAATTGAGTATAAAAATATTGTATTAGCTCTGTCTTTATTACATCTGAATGTCTTACAATTCAAGACATTCTCCTCTGTACATAAAGAGGATTCAGCCATTTTTTGATGGATTATAATACATGTTTTATTATCACCCTTCAAAGTGCAGTTAAATATACTGTTAATTTACCATGTATATACCGACCATGGAGTAAAGACAGAAGTGCAGACTGCTTTGCTTTAACAAACAGAATAAAGAGTGTGTGTCACATTTTTGTTTCATTATTATTATTATTATTTTTAAGTCCTTGTTTTAGAATACAAAAGTTGACTTTAAATAAATAGATTGATCTTATACAGTCACTACAAGTCTTATGCAGTTGGCAGCAAAAGCACACACAGTAAGTGAACAAGTGGGCTCATGCAACAAACTGATGATGTGTATGTCAGTGTGTGTGATGCACCTTGTGTCTGCTTCTCCGTCCAACTGTTGATCTTGGACCTGGCTGCCTCAAACCTGGTTATAAATACCACAGACTCCGCAGCTCTGTGTTGAAATGTGTCCTGGTTTGTGTTAGGAAATTGTGGAACCACAAACAACACATTTATGCATTCACCATAACAGAATCATTGCATTGATTCATTCAGTCTGTGGGACTACAGCCAGCATAGCTTTTATAACCCTGGACTACTCTTACAATTCTGTATTGTAAAACAAGGAGTTATAAAAATAAAACAAAAATTTGACACACATCAGTTCATACCACACTTTTTTTTCTGTTTGTTAAAGCAAAGCAGTCTGCATTCAGTGGAAGCAGTAAAACCCTAATGTACACACTTCTGTCTGTCTTTGCTCCATGTTTATTTTATATATATATATATATATATATATATATATATATATATATATATATATATATACATATATGTATATACATATATACACACATATACAGTACATATACTGTATATATACACAGTATATATAAATTATATATTATATGTTTAAACATGAACATCAAACAGATGGCTTAATTCTCTCTAGATAAATAAGAAAATATCTTGAATTGTAAGATGCCATAAAGACAGAGCGAACACAATATTTTCTATACTATTTTACAGGAAATGACAATTTATTGTTCATATTTATATTTGTTTATTTATGACCATTAAAAAAATAATTAAATTTGAGATCAAACTGCTGGGAACAACTGCAACATTTTCCTTTTTGCAACAAAAAATGACTGGATGAGATGATGAGGGTGCCGCACATACGACATGGATCACAGATAAAAAAAAGACTTTGGGCAGAATAACAAACAGAAAGTGAACACAATCACTGTTTAATATGCGTGCACGTAAAACATTTTAACAAGATTTAACGCCAGAGCCCCCCTTATGTACATTTTTAAAAAAAAACTAGCACCATATAGTAGTTTCCATTCAAAGGCTTCCTTGAAAAATCCTGGTCTTGAAAATACAGGAGAAGACCACAGATGAGAATTTACACACAAACAGTCCAGAGCAGTGGGTCCCATTTTTTTTTCCTTATGGGATCACCTTTCTATCAATGGGTCAACTGATAACCCCTGACTAAGCGACATTTTATGAATGCCTTATATTACATTCATTGTATAACAATACCGGTACAGAGCAACAGTGCAATTAACCCAAAGAGTGAGCGCAATAACTGCAGGAAGTTTGAGTAAAACAAGTGATTTGGATGATTATTTCCTGTGACTATTGAATCAGAGCTGATCGGCTTAATAGGCTTCTTTTCTGACAAACTGGCTGGCTGAATCACAGTGCTCTATAGGCATGGATGAATTACTGAACTAACAGACCTACTGGGCCCAGCAGGTTAGGGGGCCCCTAGGCCAAGGCCTCTGTTTCAAGTTACTGCTTATATTTCTTGTTGGGAAGTCACAAACAGGCACAAAATTGTCACAGAGACACAAAACTACCAAAAAGTGACATAAAATGCGACAAAAATGACCACAAAGAGATGCAAAATGCCTACAAAGAGATGCAAAATGACCAAAATGATGACTGTGCCCAGAGACCCATTGTCTCATAATCTATCCATGTCTACAGAACGTACAGTTGTGCTCACTCAGGGAAGCAGTATCGACCGGCAAAGATAACGGTCATGGTGGTATTATGTTGGATGGAGAAGAGGAAGGGGTGACAGAGAGAGTCGGGACAGCAGCAGCAGCCTAAATGCCCTCCTTGTTGACCTCCATGAAAGACTTTTGACAGTGCCGGGTCGTTTGCCAGGGACATACCTGTCAGCAGAGGAGAGAGAGTCCAGCGCCTCACCAAGCACAATAAATCAGCGATGCAGACTACCTTGTGCTTTGCATAACTGATGCCATGTTTTCATCATGTTTGTTGTTGAAATTTTGAGTGCAACCTTTTGGGTTTTGAAAGACTGCTCATTCAATGGCATTTCAAAGGCTCTTTTATGTATCTGCTCAGATATTTTGTGCTCTTAAAATAATTTTGCAGCTTATACATTTTTAGCATCTGTCTCACCAGAAAAGTCACTCCTTGTGACATCAAAAACGTTCCCCATGCCCATGCTGGACAGAATATCATCCAAGGCATAAGTCACCTCCATTTTGAACCGAGGCAGCCTCACCCCAACCTCTGTTACACCCATCATGTCGGGGCAAGTCCACTCCACAAATTTCTCATAGGTCAGCTCGCTCTCTAGCTAATGTGTTTACAATTTCAATTATTAGGCTGTCCATTTAAAATTGTTTTCTCTATGTCTCTCTATTGCCTCTATCTCTCTATATATATATATATCTTATTGAAATCTGTTCTCAAATTACTGAAATATCAGATTGCGTGGCAGACAAACAGGCATGGGCAAAATCATGCTGTTGAAAAACATGGACATTGCCTGGCAGTTGACCTCAGCAATGAGGATGACATGTAATTCGCTTTTCTGGTGCATCATCTTCACCGTCTTAGTGTCGTTCTAAAGACAGTAGCAGACAGAACAAGCCCTTTTCTTGTTGCGTTATCATGACATCATGCTGTAGGTCCAACTTATGATATCATTGTTCTAATTAAACACTGTATTACAATGGAGCCCTGAAGACTTAAAGGATAAATGTGGTATTTTTCAACCTGGACCCTATTTTCCCATGTTTTTGTGTTTAACTGACTTATGGGGACAGTACTTTTGGAAATTGAGTGCTGCAGGAATGAATCCTAAAACCTGAAATGAGTTAGAAATTTAACACTTCAATTTAAAATTTGTCAGTACAGTAACTATCCCACTTTTATATGTCTTTAATAAGGCGGTTGCTAACACGAGACAAACCATCATCACGCTGACTCATCCTCCTTTGCAGCCTTATTGCATATACTCACGCTCATGCAACTGTGGTGTAGTTTGTTTATATCCTAACTGTAGCTTTTCATTTCTGGTGATTGCATTCATACTTGAAAAATCATAAAAGTGGTGTACATATGTGAAGATTATCTTGCTGAACAAAATGTGTAATCATAAATAATCATAAATCATCCAGTGGAAAAATCGTATTGGCTATGTTTTCAAGGGAACCAGGGGGATGCTAACTTCCAGGTTGGCCTACAAAAACAAGTCATCTTTGCAGGACTCTGTTGGTCCAGTATTGAGGGAGCACATTGCAGTCGTTAGATGGGCTGTAATGTAATCATTGTCCATGTGGATGTAAACTGGCGTTGTCATGAGTTTACTCATTGGTAGAAAAAGTGTCCCTTGGTTAAATTTTAAACATATCCATTTTAACAGAGCTTCTAAGTTTTGTTAACAATGCAGATGGTGATGTGGAATCGCAGAGTATTGTTCAAATTGCTCTTTGTTGTTCTGGAAAGGAAAAATGCATTTGAGATGTGACTTAAGTGGGACATTTTTGGCATCATTGACAAAGATCTGTGGGTAATTTTTTCAGCTGCAGTTCCTTATAAGATGTTTAAGATATTTTCAGTTTTTGTTTTTCATTTGCCATATAATGTGTGCTCACTATTGCTCTGTGGCTCGTAAAATTTAAGGCGTGCACAAGCGAGTATTTGAATGTTTTGCATGCACAGGTGTGAAGTTTGTGGTTGTGGTGTTTACATTTTGTCACATTAGAGATGCATTTGTTTCAAAATGTTACACTAACTTTGGCTTCAGAAGTAGGATGGGGTTAAACATGTGCTAACCAGTGAAATCATATTATGCATTTGGTTACAATGATCTGCATAACCTTATCTTCCATGGTATATGATTGTTTGAGATTCGTTGTTTCCTCTGCTGCTATTAGTGTTTCCATTGTTGCCAACAGATTGTAAGTGACCAGAATAAGTAGGCCATAAAGAATGAAGGTGACAATAACTAACTGTATGTTGTGCAGTGTGCGTATGTGCTGACAATAACCACCAATCCGGTTTTCCCTAGAAATTACTTTTTTTTTTTTTTTTTTTTTGCTGCTGGATTAAAAATTCAGTGCAGTGCGGTTGAATATTATGTGCTACAGCTCCCTCACCTGGCCATCTTTAAGCACCGCACTTGTCGTGGTCTGAAGTCAACCGAGCTAACATGAACAGGGCAGGGGAGGACATAGTGCAGCGGATTAACAGCAACAAGACAACCAGACATCGGGCTGTATGTGTATAAGAAAATTATTTTCTGAAGGGGACGGATACTGGCCTCCTGGTAAGCGACAGTCGCTGTCATATGCGTCATTTTAGCTTTGTCCACATAGGCTCCTAGCTTACTAGCTAACGTGACGGTAACGTGATAGCCGGGTCTTTCGGTGGTGAGGAGGTCAAACCAAACCCCGTCAAAAAATGTGTCTATTTAGCATTGCCTTATTTATTATAGGCAAAAATACCTTAAATAAAAGAGGAGAAGACTTTTGACAAATTGCTGGGAGTCGATACTCCATTCGGCATGAATGTAATTTAAACAGATGTAATTTTGACAAAATTTCAGTCAGCATACTTTGGACTGGTGAGAATAGTAAGGAACTGAAACTAGCCTAACTAACGTTAGCTGCAGCTGTTGCAGTGACTTCAAAATTGGGCTTTTTAAAACTGGTTTTCCTGGTGGTTACTTCCTATTCAGTATTTACTGTATTACCCGAGTTAACTGTAGTCTAACGTCTTGGTCATTGTAGCTGCCAGCTGTGCCTAAAGCCGAGAAGCAGGGTAACGTTATATTAACTACATTGCCGCATTTTGTTAATGTAGTTCGTACTGTTTAGTACGAGGACGTCATATCTATCCCAGTTAGCTCGCATGCTAACTTTGCCTACCAGACGCTAGCTAGATCATTAGCCGCTTGGTTTAACAAAACGTGACTTAAAAGAGACGTTTATTGAAGGCAGGTAGTTGACTGCGATTTGTTGTCATGCTGGGTCTAGTCCCAGTGAGTGAACAGCATGAGCAATAAATATAAGTGTCATTTTGTTTACTCCTTTCAGTCGTCCCCTGTATTGTTTCCATTTGTTTTTATTTTTTATTTTGCCTTCTCGCCTTGATAAAACATTGAAATATGTGTTAACGTCCTATACACCTAATGACGTGTAATTATGGTAATCATACCGAGGCACAGATCTGGCTCCTGTAAGCTCCAATGATGCTGAATTAATGCAAGCAGGTTTGACAAGTAGCTAACAGTCTCTCAGTCTTAGCAGAAATCGATTTAGGTCCCACTTTTCCACAAAAAACAACATGCAGGTTCCTCTTCCTTTAGCTGAAACTGAAGCATCATGGCACGTTACTTTTTGCAACATTTGCTGGGATGTCTGGCTTCTGTTGGAACAAGTGGATAAAGGCTAATCTATTGATAACGTGATCTGACACTAATTATCTGCAGACCTTCACAGGCTTTTTTTTCCTCCATCATGATTTTCACATAATGCACAAATCCTTAAATTATGAATGACTTGGCTCATGTCAATAATTCATCTGCCCTCACAGTCTGGTACCCTTATTTCAGGATAATGTTTGCTGACAGATTCTGATCCAATGGTGTAAGAAATCTGAGGATCCCATTTTGCAGCATGTATTTAGGGAAGCTTATGGTTTTGATCATGATAAATACAATGAACAAAACTTATTCTTTTCTTTTTTGTACAGGGTGTTCAGAGTCTCTGTCAGCCACTCAGGGTGAGCATTACATTTTCACTTCATCATCACATAGCACCAGTGGAGCAAGGCAAGGTTTGTGTCGGCGTAAAGAACCTTGTTGACTACTGCAGTGGCGGGGCAGGAGCACATCGCTCAGGAAGATGGCATCACCTTTTGTACCTGTCCCTGTGCCGTTGGACAGAGCCTTGGCAGGAGGTAGCAGCAAGCTCAGGCGGCCACAGCGAGCTTCATCACTAGGCAGCGTCTCCAGCACCTCAGCCGGGGAGGACCATGGGAGAGGATGTGGAGGATTAGGTTCCCAGCGCCAATCGCGCTGCATGGACAGAGGCAGCCGGAGCAGGACACCACCACCCCCCCCAGAGCCCCATGACACGGACCAGAGTGAACGGGACTCTGGAGCCCTCCATAGAGTACTCTAGCTGTCCCCGCTCCATATCGGATCCTGCTGGGAGCCAGCACAGCGAGGAGAGGCCTATTACCCCCACGGTGCTGGGGTATGAGGTCATGGAAGAGAGGGCCAAGTTCACGGTATGAAACCAGAAAATTGGCTTATCATGACAATCATGACAACCTTTTTGAACTTGTGGCCCTCTGATTTAAGTTTAAATGCTACAGTATTCAACTTATACTGACATGTAGGTTGGCAGCATGTAACCTATTCATCAGTTTGCCTAGAGTTATAGTGACGGGACTACACTTTAAAAAAAGGGGGCACACATGCTCACTGAGGACAAGCACACAGCATGATGCATACTAGAGTCTAATGTCAACACTAGAATCTAGTATACACTTTGCACACAGACATTTATTAATTGGCTACATATCATTTACACGTACTTAGCAAAAGACAACAACTTTCATATTTTTGCAGTTGTAAACTAGGCTTTGAGATTGTATGTGTTGTCTTATCTCTGCTGCAGGTATTTAAGCTCCTGGTCAGGAAGACTCCAGATGAGAGCTGGGTTGTATTTCGAAGGTACACAGATTTCTCCAGACTCAACGACAAGGTGTGTTTGGCTGTGTTGTATGTACATATTCACGTTTGTGGGGAAAGTAGGGACAGTCCCAAATCTCACACCTATCTGAAGTTTTATTTTATGATTATCTGTTTGCAGACACTGTTTTTGACCATCAAAGTATTGCTTTCAGCATGCTTTCTTTTGTTTTTGAGTGCACGATGGAAGTGATCAGAGCTACACAAAGAAGCCCTCTGTTCCCAAATTGCCAACAGGCCCAAGCCAATTAGGGGAACAGGTCTCTCGTGGTTTCGGAAGGGCAGTTTTGTCACAGTTCACAAAAGGGGAAAAATATTAAGCCATGTGATGATACTGTAGCAAGAAAAAGAGCCTACAACAAAAAAGATGACGGTTAGAATGTTGCAGTAAACAAGCAAAACTCATTTTTAAAGGCTTGTAAAATATTGATTAAATCTATTACAGAAATGCACTAATTCAGACACAGTAACCCCAGGCAAGAAGAATGGAAACATAGGAGATGGGAACACCCTACATTCAACAAGGAAAGAGAGGACAGAGAGGGGGGTGTGGACATCCTTTCCTCCATTCCTGTGGCTTTTCTATAGAGGCAGCTATAATGTCCACCCTATGTTTGATGTTTTTTTGCTATGTAAGTTTTTATTGGACTTTTAATAGTTGTTCTCCACAGAGGACAATGCATAAATGTACCATGATCCACAAGTATTTGACTGTCAAACATGTTTTGTTTGTGTTCTGTCATACCCACAAAAACAGAGCAATTTTCAAATACAAATAACTTGCTCAAAACACTATTTGTGTTTTTTTGTCCAATTCTTAGCAGATCTGTACAAAAACAAAATCCACATATTGAGGTGCAGTTACAAGCTACACCAGAAGGTGGCAACATTTCCTTACATGAGCGGACAGAACTACAAGAAGGCTAAAACAAGAGTCTATCCAGCATCTGTATCAGGAGACAGCTGTCTGGCAATTGGACAAAAATCACAGAGAAACTGATGGGAAGTCAGAAATGTCATATGGCTATAAACCGTCAAGAAGTGATCCACAGATGTGAAAATATCATGGATCAGTGGATCCACATACATGTATATCACTTTACATCTAAAGCTATATAATTTTTATGTGAAATGAAAATATGTGTTCACAGAGTAAGTTGGATATATTTGCAAATTGTTGTGTGTTTTTGTGGATCTGACTTTAACAACACAAATAAAAAATACATTGTTGTGAATAGTGAAATATTTCTGGATCATGGTATGCGTTTGTACATTGTCTTCTATGGCTTACAACTAATGAAGTCCAATAAAAACCTCCATATTTTGCTGTGCATGCACTGTAATTGTAGAGGCCTCACTGGTCATACATATATACAAACTGACTGCAAATGTTTCAGCATCAGGTGTATGAATCAATTTGGCACATAAGAACAAACACTTGGATGATATTCCTTTGTGCAATTTGCTAGAAGTATTACAAAACAGAGTTAGTTATTTCAGAGGAATTTCCTTCTGCGTATAAAGCCAAACATTCACATGTAATTAAAATAAACAACAGCATAGTTCCCTTTACATAATCAGGTTTTCAACAAGCAGCACAGTCTGCACTATGTGGATGACACCAAACATTGCTTGTGTAGTAGTTTGGATTTCAGCCAACATTGCTTTAGTGTATGTTTATGCACATGGCTCATACACCAACCCACCTGCTGCTGAGCAAACTGATGTCAGGGCCTGTTATCAATACAATATGTCTCAAAGCTGACTATATCCAAACAAAAATTGCTTTGGCTTAACCTGTATTCATCTGTTTTCAGGATTTTGTAAATCACAAAGTACTGTTTACAACAAGAGTAAAGGCAGAGATGGAGAGTAGAAGGCACAGGACAATGAACAGAGGAGTCAGGTCAGGAAGTTTATGCAACAAAAGCATTTGGCAATGTTTTTCCACTTGAAATGCACACTGAAAGTACTAACTACAGTACAAAGTAAACAGATAGCCCTATTTCCTTAAAGGGCAGCAACTGGTCATTTTTGGATTGAGTTCATTTTTAATACTGTGACAAGTAACTTTGAATTTTTATAAATACTGAGCAGCGCTTTCAGAAGTTGATTGTTTTGGCATGTAAGTACAGCTCCTCCTGTCAGGGTCCTGTCTCAGAAGTGGCGTGATACAAAGGTTATCAGTAGAGGCAATGTATGTTTTTTTTTTTCTCAGTTCCTGTGACTGTGGGAACAGTCCCATTCTTGTCAATGTACTTTCACAACATCTGGCACAAACATCCACTTGGACTTGAGGTTGAATGTGGTTGTCAAATGTCACTGTGACCTCACAAAACACATTTTTTGCCATAACTCAATAATTCATAAGATAATTATGACAATTTCACAGAAATGTCTAACAGGATAATATGATGACGTGATGACATTTTGTAAACTGCAACATGAGTAGTTGCCAGAGGCATCCAATTGCAAGGCGGTAATTCTAAATTTCTTTAATATTTTGGTGTAAAGATGTGATTACTCCTCCTCCATGTAGGCACTGAAACACAACATTGACATTGACAGCAGTATGGCACCGGCACAGTGCACCTCGTTTAAAAGAAGAAGTGTCAAGCTTATTTCAACACAATAGAAGTATATTAATTTTGCAGTTACTGTGCACCTGTCTATCACAAATATACAGATGTGCTTTATACATGTTGTATTTTATCCCTGTATTTTAACTTGTGCACTATTATGTCTTAGATTCTAATTTTTTACTTTCTTTTTAGACATATTTGTGTGAGTATTGTTGACTTGAAACGTTGACTTGAAACCAAACTGAGCTACTGAAGAAAAAAACTAGGAATGAAATGGTGACCTTAAAATTAAAGTTTGTATCAAATGTGAAAATGTGTGCATTTGTGACACCCTTACAATGTGATTATTTAGTAAGCGATGAAGACTGGGCAGCAGACTTGCTTCACTACTTATGTGATCAGATCGTGTAATGCAGAAGTAGAGTGTGATTGCTTCAGGGACAGCATGTACAATTTCCCTTGGTGTTTGCTACTTTTGTCGCTGTGTTATGTCCATGCATTTCAGTAACCTCCTACTGTCTAACACTGAATATTATTTTTTCACTTCACTATAACTGTTTGAGAGCGACCATGTGATACTCATATTGAACTCTGTCTGCTTTTGTGTGTGTTAGTTGAAGGAGATGTTTCCAGGCTTCCGCCTCTCACTACCTCCTAAGCGCTGGTTCAAAGACAACTATGACAGTGACTTCCTGGAAGACAGACAGTTGGGACTACAGGCCTTTTTACAAAACCTAGTTGCACACAAGGACATTGCCAACTGGTATGGCATGATTATGCAGTGATTCTTATGTTTACATGTATTTTATTATATACATGTATTTTATTTAGCCTTTTTGTCTGAACTATGTGTGTTGCAAAGTTGTCTCTTGATAACTGATGATTCTGACTTTTATGTTTTTTTATTGTGTGTTACTGAGGACACTGGACTGTACAAAAACAACAACCATGCATACAAATTCATGTCTTACCATTTGTTCTCCTTGACAGCATGGCAGTGAGAGAGTTTCTGTGTCTCGATGACCCACCAGGGCCTTTTGATAGTTTGGAGGAGAGCAGAGTAAGTGTGCATATACATGTGATGCTATCCATGTCACTTCAATGGCTTTTAAAGAGGACTTGTTACGCTTTGTGCTTTTCCCCTTTCGTTTAGTGTGATATATATATATATTTTTTTTGTGCATGCAAAAGGTCTGCAAAGTTACAAAGTCACTCTAAAGTGAGTTACTGTCCCTGACAGAAATAATGCTCCAGAACTTCCTAGAACACCTTGATTGAAGTCCTGCCTTTTCTTCTGTGACGTGGTGATGCCACCAAGTAACACATTTGCATAATACTTGCCTAGTGGCTAGTTTAGTATGCCCCCAAACAAAATTAGTTGGAGCAGAGCTGGAGCAAAAATACAAGTATGCCCCTGAAATTACAGTAAGCATAAAAGTCTCTACAAAGAGGACATGTAAGTAGGGCCAGGTATTAAACATTAATATAGTAGCTTTGAGAACTGACCAAGTTTGATCCATAGCAGGATGCATAGAAAACATTATCAAGTATCTAAAGTTCACACAAAATATTTCTATAGAATCTTAGAGGGATATTTACTAAGTCTGCCGTTGCTGCATCAGGGCAACAAAAGTCCCCTCCATTTTTCAAGTTAGATTACAGGTATTAAAAAAAAAAAGATAAAGATCAGCAGGAACACACGACAGGAAAATGCAATAAGTTGTAAGCTTGGGGAAATAGAAAGGTAAAAGAATGGTAAATGGAAAGGTAAAAAAATGTTTTGTGGTGCTGAGAACTCCTGTTAAGTGAATTTGCTGTCACATCTCTTTCTGCTGTTTTTACTGTAGCTATTAAGACTAATCGCGATTTTTCTCCCTCTCTCGTCCTCACTGTTTGAAGTTAGTGTCTTGTTCCTGTGTGTGTGTGTGTCTTAAAACTAGATTAAATACTTTTAAGAAGCATTGAAGTATCATGGTCAAGTCAGATGCCATGTGACTACTTTATTTAAGCATTTAAAATTATACCCAGCCCTACGTTTTATAGGGACATAAAATAGCTTGTGTACAGTCTGGTCTTAGGTTTACTTCTTGATGTTGTCTGCATCCACAGAGGTTATCTCTGTCTCCTCCCCTGTTGCTTTGTTTCCACTGTCAACAAGTATTTTACATTCTTCTATTCTCTGTTGCTGCCTCCCCACAGGCGTTCTGTGAGACTCTGGAGGAGAGCAACTATCGTCTCCAGAAGGAGCTGCTAGAGAAGCAGAAGGAAATCGCCTCCCTGAAGAGGAGGCTGGAGGAGAGGGAGCAAGCAATCCTGCTACTGGAGAAGCATATCAAGTCAGTAGATATGTGAAAACAAACACAGATACATACAACATGTGGGAATGAGGAATAGACACAGATGTAACAAATTACAAACTGCAAATTGCATACAAGCAAGTCATATGCGGTTCACACCATGTGCTGCTTCTTAGACAGAAGACAGTGGTAATTGAGGTCCACACGCAAGAGCTCAAATAGCATTAAAAGTGGTAACTAGGTCAATAAGAACCACCTGGTTGTGTGTGTCTCTGTCTATGCCAGTGGTGGGTGTGCGAGCCCCGAGTCCCTGTGTGGTCTGTCAGCTCAGGGCAGTGAGAGCAGCACAGATGCAGATGTGGAGTCGTCTGCTGCTGAGGCTGATCAGGATGTGCCTGAGGACATCGGGTAAAAGACACAAACATCACATGCGGTTGTGAATAAGATGTAGGAGTACATGCACACCACAACTGTAGAGATCACACACACAACTCATGCAGCCACCTTCTCAAATAAAGCTCATCTCCCCATTCTACAATATTTATCTGGTGTGTTTCTGCTGCAAAAAACAGAGCCCAAAGTAAATTTTCTAACATTTTAAGGTAGGGCAAGGTTAAATGGTGAATGTGGAATGCTGCATCAATCATTCTATGGAGCACCCAAGCACTGTGACTGCTTATGCAAATACAGCTGTCTTCAAAGGCCGCCTATCACATTTCACTTGTGTTTTACACACATCGCCGTGTTAGGTTTCAAGTCTGTTTTTTTCCGTTTTACACGTGCGCAGTAACTACAGTGATTATGATGTGTAGAGTATTTTCTGATGTTTTCTACGTATGCACTTGTTTTTCTTGGCACCAGGATGCTGCTAATGAAACTCGACTAACATGTTTCCCAGTTAAACCTTTCAGGGGAGTAAAGGGATTATGCCCCATTACCCACTGGAAGCACTTAATGTGAAACAGATGGAGTATGTGCTGAGTTTGTATCAACAGCAAATTAATATGGCTAACTGGAGCAGGTTGAAAAACTGGAGGCTTCTTACTAAATATGTAAGATCACATACACAAATGTAAAGAATGGGAAAAACTAAGGCCTGGATTTCCCTTCAGTTGGGGTAAATGAGACCATGGCCAATTGATTATTTATCGTAGTAAACTTGATTGTTAGTTCCTGAACAGTGTGGACTTTTCCTGCCTCAGGCGCTACTATTAAATTACATAGGAGGAAGTAGGCACAAAAATACTAATGCACTTAAAACTTGTGCTTATTGGATATGCTTTACTTGCTTGAACAAATTGGCAAAGTGTTGTGTGTCCCAACTGTGTAATATTTCAGCACCTTATCACAAACTGGTATCCTCTAATCTGAGATTACTCCTGTTAAACTTTCAGATTTACCCCTCATACTGTACAAAAGTTCTACCTCTCATCTTAAAAGTAATACTAATCACATTTCCTTTGATTTATCAGTCTTCACCAACTACCAACACCCCTTTCTTGCACTGATTTGTTAGTCCTTACCAGAAAATAGCCCCAGTTACTACAGATGATGATTACCATTATTATTATTTTCATCCTAATCACACCTGTTAGTTTGCTTCTTAAAAATGTTTTTCCTTCCCTTCTTGTGTTTTTTTTTTTTTGCCTTCACATTTCACAGCAGTGCTGCCCCAATCTGAAAAAAGAGCCCCATAACATGTGAGGTACTTCATACTGTATTCCAGTTCAACAGGCTAACACTATGGCATACTGACTTTTCATATTTTTCTTCTCAGTAACATGCATCCCACTGTTAACTATAATGGAGGTGCTGTTATGTGGTATCAGGATGTTGAAGCATAGGTTCCTATTATTTTCACGTCTTGTCTTAGTACAATTCTCACATGCTATATGTGCAGTTAATTGTTGCTGTTATTGTCCCTCCTGTCCATACTGGCCATACATATGACATGTGAGTATTGTATTAAGATTTACTCGGAAAAAAAATACAAACCTATCTTTTATGTGCTTGCAGTCCAGATGTTTCTCAAGGTAGGGGTCAGTTCACTTTCAGTGCACCCAATTCAGGAAAAGGCATTATCTTCTCTTACACATAGTCCCATTCCCTTAATGGGAAAAAACTGACACCTTTTATATGGATATCCAGTATAGCTGGGTATTGGTTATATTAGATTAAATGCGACTTGTGATTGGTTCACTACTGTAGTAGCTACAACCCATATTTTTGATTTGATTGCCTGCCTGCACACAGTTCTTAACACATACATATCTGGGCCAGAGGCTAGCAGCAGCAGTGCTAACAGAGATAACAGTTTTAACACGGTCCCACCACCATGGGTCAGGGGATGGCGTTATCAGCGGCAACCATTATATGAGCGCTGTATGGGTGCTGTGTAGTCCGGCAGTGTCTAGCTAGCCAGTGGGACACACATACTATTCTGTTGAGATCGATATGACTTTAAGGGTACTGGAATTGCAGTTCTTTAAATGAAACCCAGCCCTAATATCCAGTCATTGCTGATGGTAAATGCTGTCAGTTGAAGCAGTAAATTCCTCAATGTGTACTATCTAGACTGAGAAGGCTGATTTCTCCTGCTTGCGTACCAGCAGCTTCTGTTCTACAGTGCTGCTATATAGCCCGCATTACTCCACTCAACAGGAAACTTGTGTTGGTCTTGAGGAGCTGCAGCATTTATTTGTACACATGCTGTACATTCACTTGAAATCTTCACCGCTAAACTTAAACTCTACTCTGCTCTTGCCACTCTATCTCTCAGCCTCAACATCTCTCCACTGCATTTCTTCGACCATGTACTCTGGCTTGAATAAGTAAGAGTAAATACACTGTAAAATGTTTCCTTGTCCATAACATCCTCTGCGCTCTCACTGGATGTCATTTTCACAGTTTGCATTACAAGCAAAGAGAGGTAGGTAGTTCTGTTTTTGAGCAGCATCTAGAGTGTGTCCCCTAGCTACCTGAAGAATTCAACTATGCACCCAACTATGTCACTGACATGTCAAATGACGGCGCTGGATGCAGGAAGAACAACTGATTTTTAGCTTTCTTGGGTCATTATAGCAAACACTGAGGAATTTATTGCTTCAGTTGAATACATTTACCATCAACAGTGATTAGACATCCACATAAAAGGTGCAGGATTTTCCCTTTAAACTACAGCAACCTAATAGAGACAAAGAGGGTTGCTTTTAACTTGAAGGTTGTTTCTTATTTATAAGAACAGCAGTGCAGGACACAAAATATGTTTTGGAAAAGACTCTCATTTGAACTACTGAGCATTATTCACACTTTTTGAATTGACTGTCCTGAAAATGATTTGTTCCCGACCGTGGCGTGTAGTTATTTTACTGCAATGTCCTGTGGTCTGTAAACTTTTTGGCTGTACCACAATGCTCCCCTGCATCCTATGTGACTAACACATATTAGCACCTCTCTTTGGCATGGTGATGTGTGTCCTTACATGGGCATTGTAGGTTGTTGGATTTCAGGTCTTTCTCCTTCCTCTCCCCATCTGATGTCTCAACACGCAGGGGAAAAATTATTATAGGCCGAATGAGTAGGATTTTCCTAAAAAACAATGTATAGACAGATACAAAAATAATCTCTCTGTCATAGTTTATTACCCACTAGAAGTGTGTGGCAATGTCTGTATCTACAGAGACCCTGCCCTCTGCCTGCACTTTCACATTCAGTTCAGAAAGTTTCTGGGCATTAACCTTTATAAAAACATAATGACCTGGTGCCTGATCCTAAGCGTACATCCAACAGGGAAGCTACGAACATACTCACAGGGCCTGAAAAAATTAATATAGCAAGGCAAAACGCCAAGCGAACAAAGCTCTTTCGCCCACTGACAAGCACCCTAACCTTTGTTTGAATGTTGTGTTTAAAAGCCACAACTAACAAATCCTGCTCATTCTGCCTTGAAATCAACCTGTAAAACAAGTTATACCACCTGTTTGAATGTTTCATGACAAGATAATCTATAGTACAAAATCTTATTAAAAAAAGAATGCCGGGTAGTAATTTATTCAGCAAGTTGAGTTTCTTGTCTTCTAGCTTATTGTAATAAAGACCTAGATTTGGATCTCCGTTGGTTACAAATTGTCTGGAGTTCTGGTACTGCATACATACCTTTCTCCATTATCTGTCATGCAGTGTGAGATGGGAGAGAATTAGAGGAAAAACCTGTCTTCCTGCTGTGTTTTCAGTGGACCTGTAACTGTAACTTGCTGGTATTGTGGCATTAATAGCATCTTCTTACAGTATGTGTCTCCTACAAGGATGGCTCACATGTTGGGCTGTATTAGCATCTCTCCTCTACTGTACATTTCCTCTTGTATCCTCTTAGTCTGTGTGTCCTCATGTTGTCTGAGGTGTTCAACTCTCACACTGCATTTAATCTGATTTGACTGGGTCAAATGCTGAATGTGTTTCCTCTGCTGTGACCTCCCTCTCTCTAGTAGCAGGTGTGAGGTCCAGCTGGTGCGATCCTCTGCCTGTTGGTGCAGGCCGTCTCTCAGCACCTCCCCTCCGGTCATCCAGGTTACTCAGCTTTACCACCAGAAGCTGGAACAATAGCAATGAACACGGGTCGTCCTCCTCTCCTTTTCCCTTTTACCTCCATCTCCTCCTCCCCTACTAGACCACTCCACCCACCTTATGTTTGAGTGCTATTTCATACCTTTTGTTTGTTTATCACCTTTATCATTCCTTTCTCCCACCAGAACTCCCATTTCTGCTTTCCACCTTTCAGATTGTAACCACTGTTTCAACTTCCAGTCTTGGAGATGGATCTGAAGCAGGTTTTATCTCAAGATCTGTGTATAAGTTAAAAGGGAACTGTTTTATACTGCAACAGCCTGTTTCACTTACTGTATATTTCCCCCTCTACAATGGGTCATGGGATATTTTTCTCGCAAAGACTGAAGAATTTTTGAAGACCTTGTACAACTTGTGCAAGATACGAACTATATATTTAATTACATGGCTACACTTATAAAAGCCTCAGACTAAGCAGATCTGTCTTAAACTGTGGGGATTTCACAGTCGTCCTTGTTTCTCTTTTGAACCACGTGCAGCGGCCACTAGATTGGATCAACTTGATCTTGCATTCACAAAGCCAAAGTTTGGCTTCTTGACCAAAAAAAAAAAAAAAAAAAAAAATCAGATAACTTGAAGATAATTTTGACAATCTACAGAAAACCCAAACTATCATGCATTGCCTTATTGCTTATGACTTGTGACAAGAGGCCCTCTTCGCAAACCAGAAAAACAACACCCCCTTGTGGCTACACAAATTAAAAAAAAAAGTCTGGATAAATGAAATGTCTTAGAATATACATTGGTAACCAGGTGGGTATCACAGAGGATTGCAGTGTTTGGGGGTACTTCCATGTCATTGCTTCCTAGTGCCATTGACTTTCATTGCGGCTAGAGACAGACCTTAAGAAAGCCTAGATTCCTCATTTCTTAGTGCCATGTATGATTTGTGGTAAAGTCCTGTGAGAGACCATACATAAAATCTGTACTGTGCTCAACTGAGACAGAGCCGAGGAATTGTGGCCTGTTGTCGCTTTTTGAGGAATGCAATGTACACTATCATGTCATTTCTCTGACGCATGCATCAGTTTGCTTTTAGACATTGACTATGCCAGTTTAAGTGAAGTCCATAGATATTTACAACATTAAACCTCTTACGGCACCTTGCCTGTAAATAGAGTGTGGACTGAGTCTGGACTCAGTTTCCTTAAGGTCTACCTAGATATTATAACGTGGGTATCATTAAAGGATAAGTTCACCTTTTCAACAAAAAATACATTTTTCTACTTTCCCTGCCCCTGATGTGCTGCCATGCAGATAGTTTTGGTTTTATCTGCTGAAGATTTTAGAGGTTCCATATATGGGATTCAGAATATTACTACAGCAGCAAACAACTATTTGCAATGTAAAGATATACACAAATCCAGGAAAATAATTGTGGTGGTATCTCTATACGTGCATGTTTGATTGCAAGCTGTCCTAAGAAGTGTATAATTTTCTACAGCCACTCACATGAAGAACCTGAGAACCTAGCATTAGCTTAACATGGTGAAACAAGTAAGCTAAATTTAACATTGCGTAGCTAGTGAAGCTAAAATTAGTGGGCTAAAGACACTGTCTCCGGACTACAGTGTTCTCACGGAATAAATTAATTCAATTAAACAACTTACTGTAGCATTATTGTGAAATATAACGTTAGTTGCTCTAACTATGGCAACCTAATGACCACAAACTAAACATCATTCGGTCGTACAGTATATATGGCTCGTATATGTTGAAAACACAAACAGAACACGTAGGTGTCCTCGTAAAAGCTTTCAATTTGACTTTAATCAATTATAAATACATACAGTTAACATGAACACTGGATCACAATGACTTGCCACCACAGTAATAGTGGTAACGCTAGATGGTGAAACACACAAATCGGTTGCTGGATTCATCTATAGTTGAGTAATGGTTGTCTAAGCAGAGAGTGAAGTCTCTCCCTCTCTGTGTGATGTAATCCAGGCTTCTCTGTACTTAATTGATGTAGCCAGGCCGGCCGCACATGCCTTTTAGTGCATGTGAGTTTCTCTGTTGCGCCGCACTGGCTAGTTAATGACCACTACTCTGCCCTGCACTCATACGGTGGTTACTGCTGATAACACTGTCCGACCCACGGTGTCATCGCAGAAACATTGCATCCACCCTCCGGTACCCCCTCAGGTAAACACTATTAGCTCTGTCAGCACTGTTGCTAACTGCTGTTAGCAATGCTAGCTGCCGGCTCAGCCATCTCCATGTTGAGACCTGTGTGGAAGCAATAGATATCTTTTGAATTGTATATTGAACCTTTAAAATATCTACTTCAAAGATTTCTGCCTTTATCTTTATACAATTTAGGTGAATGAAATTTTGTTTATGTGCGCAAGATATTGGAAAATGACATGAAAAATGAGCAGTAATCCGCAGACACAGCAGTTCATTCGGTTCAGTGGAACCACCACATTTCCTCTTTTAAGGGCCATCAGGGGGTAACATCCTGAGTAACTGTGACCTTCATTGTATTGGGGTGGAAGCAGGCATTTCAGAGCCACATATCTCAAAATCCAAATTCAAATAAAATCAAAACTATCTGTATTACTAGATACCCACGAGAGTAGGTGAGAATGTTTTGTGTAGTTTGGTTAAACTAACCTTTTAAGGAAAGAAAGACCTCAGGAAAGACCTCAGCTTGAAAGAAGTCCACTATATCCGAGTGGTACGTGAGAAGTTATGACCAGAGAGACTACAGAACCACATTTCTGAAAATTTTTATTTTAGCAACACAGCCTTGTTTTAAAAGCTCAAGGCTTTTGGAAATAAGATGCAGAATCATCCTATTTCCCGGAAGAACTGGGTGACATAAGCAACTCCCCAAAAGCCATATTTGACACTTTAGGTGCAGTGGTTTCACGTGTGGTAATGTGTGCTGTTTTCACCGTTTGATGATGAGTTAAAGAGGTGTATGACAAACACAGCTAAGTTCAACCGTCTCAAACTTGACCTGGATAAAGGTCGTGATGCACTTTATGGACGAATGGCAACCCATAATGTTTGCAAGGATAAGAGTTTTTACTGCTTAATTAGTCTGAGACAGAAATGTGCCTTTTCAACCAATGAATCTGTCTTGATTCCCAACTGGATCTAATGTGCTAATATGTGATTAATGTATATGGACTTTTGTCAATGTTTTGTTTCCCTTCACTCATAATTCTAAGTGCCTTGAACATCTTTCACATATCTTTTCTTTTGATGTGTTTAAATAGCTTTATAGATTTGTGTAGAACATGAAATAATTTCACTTTGTTCCTCTGGTGGGAATAATATTTTAAATAACACTTATATGTGTATATCATTGCTTGGAGTAGACTGAACTGACATGTTTTTATAATATTTCATGAATTAATATTAAGTCTTCATTCACATTTACACTTTAAGTTGCACTCTAAAAGACTTAAATTAATAACATTTGGTGTCACTGTTAATGTCCTGTATTTAAAGGGATATTTCACTGAGAAATGTGGTCTGACATGAATACTGTAGATACTGTAACACATGTTATAGCAGATGCTTATCAGAAAGAAATATATAATTCACCCACAATTAAATGTGGAATGATGTATTGAATACACGTTTGTTTTCATGAAATGAGATCAGTAGTTTGTTCTTAGGTGAAATTGAATTGTCAGCTCTGTTAAGTGATGAGATGATGTGGGCTTACAGTTTAAGTATGGCCCATTTTAAAAGTGTGCTTTCAAAATTTAATAAATTCTTATCACTGAAATATCCTCTTTGCACCAGTGTTTTTTCAACTGTAACTTCAAAAATACAACTTTAACAGTTTCCAGAGACAGGAGACTATATGAGCAGCAGATCCTCGTAACCCTAAGGCATCCCCGTCGTTCAGCTCAGCCTCATGTTTCAGGGACTTGATTTTACATGTCTAGTTTTTCACAGGTGTTTCCAATCAGATGTTCTGTTTTTTATATCCTCTCTGTAGTATAATGGATTACTGAAAAAACTGAAATATATTTATCTCATAGCTCATAAAAGACCTTTTTGGCCCAGTCTGAGTGGTAAGTTAAGCAATGAGCCAAGGAAAATGATTAGAGGGCAGATTCAAAGCAATACTACTATACTGTCTTTTATATGGAACTTTTGTTGGATATCTTGAGGTAAAATACAAAATCCTCATTTTTCTGGATTCATTGCCTTAAAAAGAAGGTAACTGCATGAGCCACACCAATCCTTCCTAAACAAAACTAAACTTTCTGCCATTTTCAGTGTTTGGCAATTTTGAAAAACTGTTTCATTAATTTTGTACGTACAATGTGAAGTAATTACAAAACAGATGATCAAAGGAAAAAGTAAACAAAACTAGACTTAATCTGTGCAGTATACAAAATTATAAAATGTAATGAATATCTTTAAAAAGAACAAGCAAAACAAAAAGAATTTGTCACCTACGAGAACAAAAATTCTGTACAGTAGTTACATGGAAACTCAAAGTAAACCTATGTACAACATCAATACAGCAACAATAAAACAAAGTGAAAGACCACTATACAAGGTAGGGACATTGAAAATGGAAAAAAAAATGTTGGGGTCAGTCTGGGATGGTAGTAAAAGTTCATCAGCATGCCAAAAAATGTTCCTCGTCTTAAAAATGGTGGACGATCTCTCTCTTTTCTCTTTTAACAAAGTAGAAGATATCTCTAATCCAAGAGTTATGGGTGGGTCGAGCAGGGGATTTCCACTTGACAAGAATCAGGCATCTAGCCAAGAGAGTTACACTTTAAAGTTCTTCATCTGATTAGATATTGCAGGTTTGAGGCTGACTCCAAATAAGGCAGTGAGTGAAGATGGTTTGACGGAGACAGATAATTTGAGATAGTATTGACTGTTTCCAACCAGAAGTTACGCAGAGATGGTCATGACCAAAAACAGTCCATGCCCTTCATAGTGGGTCGTGGGGTCAAAAAGGGGTCGACACTTGTAACAGCTGGTAATTTAGGAACGCTAGTGTGAGCATTTCTAATGAGAACCTGTAGATACCTAAATAAAAAAAAAGAGGTTTAGGAAGATGAAACATTTCTGAGAGAGAGATGAGAGATTTGGAGCAGATACTGTAGATCTTTGATTGTTTTGATTCCACAAACATGACAAGGACGAAATGTTCCATCTATTAAAGAATGGTGGATTTAAAATAAATAGATAAACCCACTTCATTTGGTCAACGGCCTTCTCTGCGTCCAGTGAATTTATGATCACTGCTGTGACTGAAGTTGAAGTGTTGTACAGGAACAACAAATTACAAATTATCACACCAGGGTTGCACCTTGTCACCAATCCTGTTCATGATATTCATGGACAGGATATCGAGGCATAGTCGGGGGGAGGAGGGTTTGTGGATCGGTGTGCTGAGGATCTCATCGCTGCTTCTTGCAGATGACGTGGTCCTGCCGGCATCGTCGGTCTGCGACCTCCAGCACTTGCTGGATCGGTTCGCAGCCGAGTGTGAAGCTGCTGGGATGAGGATCAGCACCTCTAAATCTGAGGCCATAATTCTCAGCAGGAAACCGATGGATTGTCTACTCCGGATAGGGAATGAGTCTTTACCCCCAGTGAAGGAGTTCAGGTACCTTGGGGTCTTGTTCGCGAGTGAGGGAACAATGGAGCATGGACAGTATTGCAGTCGTTTTACCGCACCATTGTGACGAGAGAGAGCTGAGCCCGAAGGCAAAGCTCTTGATTCACTGGTCAATCTTCATTCCTACTCTCACCTATGGTCATGAAGGCTGGGTGATGACCGAAAGAACTAGGTCATGTCCTTTAGAGATAGGGTGAGAAGCTCAGCCGCCCGTGAGAGATTCGGAGTAGAGCCACTGCTCCTTTGCGTTGAAAGGAGACAGTTGAGGTGGTTCAGGCATCTGGTAATGATGCCCCCTGGGTGTGCTCCCAAGGGAGGTGTTCCAGGCATGACCAGCTGGGAGGAGGCCCTGGGAAAGACCCAGGACTAGATGGAGAGATTATATCTCCACATTGGGGTCCTGCTGGAACTGTTGCCCCCGTGACCCGACCCCGGATAAGCGGTTGAAAATGATGATTATGATGTCTATCACGGATGAATCCTGTCTGGTCTGGAGAGATAATGGAAGAACCGATTCCAGGTGAATGGCATGGAGTTTAGACAGAAGTTTAACATTAACAGACAACAAACTATAGGCCGATAGATTGCGACCCATAAGGAATCCTTTTTTAGTTTTTAAAATCAGTGAGGTTGTAGCTTGCATAAGAATTGGTGGGAGTCGGACAAAAATGATTCATTGAATATATCAATTAGGAAGGGGGCTAATAGCTGAAAGATTTTCTGCCATACTTCAACCTTATAAACCTAATAACTTGAAAATGAAATAATTTCCCCCTCGTAAAAAGGCCTTCAGAGCTTCCCAGTGCACCGATGAGAAGATACCCAGGGTTTTAATGACAGAAAGAAGTCTATTTGTCGTGAGATAAAACTCATAAAATTTCTTGGACAGCAAGTGGGTATTAAGACACCAGGGGGCATGTGTAAAATCATCATCCTTAAATTGTATTTTGAGTATAACAGGAGCATGACCTGAAATTACAATAGCATGACAGAAAGATCTAATGCTGGGTTAATCCAGCAGCCAAAGTCACAACCTAAAGTATAAGGAAATATGCTCCCACGTAGGCTAGTTTAGAAAACACTGATTTAAAAAAAGTCTCATTGTCTCAATAGATATTAACAAAAGCCACAAGAGTATGACATAAACGGCCAGTTACAATTTTAAATATCCCATAACAACCCACATCACAATACTGATCACATCCCATACACAGAGTCCAAAATTATCCTAATGATCTGATTAATCCCAATAAATCAGATCATAAGGATGATTTTGGACTCTGTTTATTGGATGTGATCAATATTTTGATGTGGGTTGTTATGGATGCTTTGCCTGTGGTTTGATGGGCTACACACAGTGAGTGGCATTGTGGTATTTTTCTAAACAGGAAGTTGTTAATGTTCACTATGATTTGTATGTGTTGCTGTGCAGTGAATGGTATTGTGGTCTTTTTCTAAACATGAAATTTTGTGTGTGCTTGGTTGACTCCAGATGTAGATGTTGTTCCCTTCCTCTGTCAATATCTATGGGTTCGACATTGTAGATTCCTGTTCTTAACTGTTTTAAGGACATCCTATTTTATATACAGTATAGAGGGTCCACTATTTAATTTTAGCCATATAGGAGGCATGAAAGCAACTGGCTTGATGCTATTTTTGTGAGCTGTAGGGTTTTTAGCTATTTTTGTATTTTTTATATACACTCACCAGCCACATAATCAGGTACACTTTGCTAGTAAAAGGTTGGACCACATTTCACGTTCAGAACTGCTTTAATTCTTCGTGGCATACTTTCAACAAGGTGTTGGAAACACTCCTCAAGGATTTTGGTCCATATTGACATGATAGCATCACGCAGTTGCTGCACATTTGTCGGCTGCACATCAATGATGCAAATCTCTCGTTCCACCACATTCCAAAGGTGCTCTGTTGGATTGAGATCTGGTGACTGTGGAGGCCACTGGAGTACAGTGAACTCATTGTCATGTTCAAAAAAACAGTTTGAGATGGTATGAGCTTTGTGACGTGGTGCATTATCCTGCTGGAAGTAGCCATCAGAAGATGGGTACAATGTGGTTATAAAGGGATGGACATGGTCAGCAACAATACTCAGGTAGGCTGTGACATTTAAACCATTCTCAATTAGTACTAAGGGGCCCAAAGTGCACCAAGAAAATATCCCCCACACCATTACACCACCAGCAGTCTGAACTACTGATACAAGGCAGGATGGAGCCACGCTTTCATGTTGTTTATGCCAAATTCTGACCCTGCCATCTGAATGTTGCAGCTGAAATCGAGACTTATCAGATCAGGAAACGTTTTTCCAATCTTCTATTTTCCAAGTCTGGTGAGCCTGTGTGAATTGTAGTCTCAGTTTCCTGTTGTGCTGCTGTAGCCCATCTTCTTCAAGGATTGACATGTTGTGCTTTCAAAGATGGTATTCTGCATTCCTTGGTTGTAGCGAGTGATTATTTGAGTTTATGTTGCCTTTCTATCATCTCCAACCAGTCTTTCCATTCTCCTCTGACCTCTCACATCAACAAGGCATTTTCATCCACACAACTGACGTTCACTGGATATTTTGTGAGATGTTTGTGCGTGAAAATCCCAGTAGATCAGCAGCTTCTGAAATACTCAGACCAGCCTGTCTGGCACCAACAACCACGCCACGTTCAAAGTCACTTAAATCCTCTTTCATCCCCATTCTGATGCTTGGTTTAAACTTGAGCAAGTTGTCTTGACCACATCTACATGCATCTAAATGCATTGAGTTGTGGCCATGTGATTGGCTAATTAGCTATTTGTGTTAACACACAATTGAACAGGTGTGCCTAGTACAGTGGCCGGTGAGTGTATATTAAAAAATATGTATATATGTGTGTTTCTTAATATACACGTGCAGTATATGTAACATAACTGGTTGTTATGTGTGGGTTGTATGGCTCACTGGTATGCGACTATCAGGAGACCAGAGGGTATGTATTTAAAGATGGTCTCTGATGATATTACCAAGTCCAAAGAAGAGTTTTTAAGTAGAAGTAGTTTTTTCTTGAACACACATGCAAACCCATTTACATCGTAGGTGCACACATCCACTTTAAGTGATGCCCCAAAATGTAATGATGCTCTGCTTGTACATGGAACTACAGCATTATGATGAGCATAAATGGCTATAACTCAAGTGTGAGTTTGCCTCATTTGAATTGTGGCTTCATCCTTTAACATCTATGGATGTTAAATGGACTCTAGCATTTATATAGTGCTTTTCTAGTCTTCTGACCACTCAAAGCGCTTTAGACCACGTCAGCATTCACACATGCATTCATACACTGATGGCAGAGGCTGCCATGCAAGGTGCAAACTTTGCCCATCAGGATCTAATCTAAATACTCATTCACACATCAATGGCTTAGGCTACAGGAGCAATTTGGGATTAAATGTCTTGCTCAAGGACAAATTGACACGTGACCGGAGAAGCTAGATGTAGTCACCTCTGACATCTGACACAGATGGATGAGACCAGCCACATTCACACTACACATGTTTAGACATTCTGGGCCCAATGTGACATTTCTCTCTGCTTTTACAGCTGCAGTTCACAAAGAGTTAACACAGACGTGCCTTAGCCAATCAGAATGCAGGTCCACGACAGTGTAGGCAGACGCTGGGTGACACTATAGGAAGAGGACCTGCAGCTTAATGGTACAAATAACTGATAGAACAGTAAAAACACAATACAACTTTGTCAAGTCATAACAGTAACAGCTTTTGTTGTAAGCTTGTAGGTGTGTGTGAGAGAGGCCCTACTCACTGAAACCTGCAGAGCAACACAGAGGAGCTCCTGAATTGGTGAGTTGTGGTAGAATAAACTAGAATGGCACTCTGAGAGGGCAGACCTCTGCCAGGATGCCCGATCAGAATCCTTTATAGAAATTGTGAATCTGAAAAAAACAAGGAAAATCTAACACTGATGAAAAGATTACCTCTGTCCTTGAGTCAAGGAGGTAATAAATAAGCGAGCTAAACCTAGAGTTAACATAAATACCATTAAGCAATGAACAGTGCAATTAGCCAACTGTTGGAGAACTGGAAACGACATAAAACATGACATATAACATTACAGTATTCAATTGGTCCATGTTTTCTGTAAAGCTGCTGAACTATTTAATAGTGAAGCAGCATAAGGTATGTTTTGTTAGGTGTTTTATTGTATTATATACCACTTTCATTGGTACAGTGAATAAAAAAACATAAGACATAATATTGTGTCATGTTTACACTGTAATTTATGTGACATTATTTGCTTTCATTTTAAAGGTGTATGCAATGTTACATTACAATAGAAATTCACTTTCACTTTACTCAAATTCATTTACTGTAAACGTTATTTAAAATATATTGATTGTACAATTTCCATTATACAGTATGTATATACAATATGTTGCTGAAGTTAAAGGAATGAACAATTCCTGATAAACTTGAAAGGCAATTGATTAATGAACTATTCTGGCCATGTCATTGACTGCAGGTCAGGATATCTGAGTTGATTTGGAATTGATGGTGAGCCGAGCCAGACCAGACCTTGAGATCACTGGGTGGAAGATCTCAGAATTGAAGATCCCAGAGCCAAGATCTGCCAACCTTACCGCTCTCCTGCCACAACGGTAGGGTACACATCATAAAACTGTAAAAGGTCCACACTAAGGATGGGAACTTTAGGTAATTTCCATATTCTAGTACTTGTATTAGATTAATATACTACTACTTGCAAAGCTGCAGTGCACCGGTCATCAGAACTGCGTTTATGTAAGATAGTAGTCTTCATCTCACAGTTCTGAAGGAAATGGCAAGTGATGGTTTACATTTGACTCTGTGGTAACAGCTGACCACGAGTCTGTAGTAACGGCAACCTTGTCGGAACTTTACAGATCAGCCCTCAGTTTCTCCGCACTTCCCTCATAACTATGGCTGTACCAAATGTTTTGTTTTGTTTTGTTTTTTAACATCCAAAGCATCAAACAACATCAAATGATGCTACCTGTTATATTTTATGATGCTATCTCCCTAAAAATGAGAAAATCTGATTTTGTGTTATTGTGGTTTTAGAAATGTTTATAAATGTTAAATTGATTTTGCTGTTAGATTGGTGCTAGATCGCACTGTTACCACAGTTGTGTTCCTCCCTTTGTGTGGTTACTGTGCTTATTGCTGATACAGTTAATAGTGAATTATTATAGGGTTGCAACTAACAACTATTTTAATAATAAAATTTTTCGATTATTACTTTGATTAAGCAATTATTAATCAGATAAAAAGAAAACAGCTGCATTTTACTATTACCAGCATTTTATTCAAAAACAACTTATTCCTTCTGCAATGCCGTTTTACTACACTTAAAAAAACAATTAATAAAATAAATGTACATTGAGGAAGGAAAATGTAAATAATATGATCAGATTTGATCAGATATTGCTCAAGTTTCTGTAGTGAAGAAATTCGTGATTGAATGTAATTAATTACATTTACTAAAGTACTATACTTTAGTACAATTTTAAGGTACTTGTACTTTACTTAAGTATTTCCTTTTTCTGTTACTTTATACTTATACCCTGCTACATCTCAGAGGGAAATGTTTTTTACGCCACTACATTTATTTGACTTTAGTCAAAAAGTTTAGTTTTAGATTACATAATAATAAAGACAGTCAATAATAGACAAATAAACAGACAATAATAAAATCAGGTAATACATTCAGATTATAAATATGCAGTATGTATTATCATAGATTAAGCTACTCAGCACCATATTAAGTAATGTGATTTACTACCCCTATTCCATTGCATTCACTTTGCAACCAGTGGTTGTCAGTTTGCTGCACAACCTTTATATTTTATGGTCGACTTGTGTGAGACTCAAACTGTCATGTTAAGTGTTGAATCTTTCACGGTAGTGAAGTGGTTTTGCAACATGTAGCAATATGCCTACATTAGCTATAGATTTAGGTCACTTTGTGCCGTGGTGTGTCAAGATTCATACAACGTAATCCATGGTAATCTTAGGATATAAACACGGCTTTAGGAGAACTTAAGAAGTGCCTGATAATTTTAGTTCCGGGACTTTTCAAGGAACAAAACGGTTCCTTCACCCTTCTGTTGTCTGCCTTTCCATAGTGGTCTAATGACCTGCAAAGATTAGTCAGCTGACATGAAAAAGCAACGTGACATGGGATGGGAGCTGCTGGTGGTCACAGGTGTAAATACTCTGCAACCTACAGTTCAGTGTGCCTGCTCCTGCAGGATTGAAGCTGTTAATTTCCCTTTACTTTGACAATCTGACTGTTGACAACACATTAGTTAAGGTTATAAGTGCAATGGCTGTTGGTAGGTCTGTTTTGTTTAAATATGCAGATTTGTTATTTTATGGGTTATTGTTGTTTGGATGCTAACATCAGTTTTCATGTCATGCCACAGTAAAGTCACATATTCTGCTGCCTGTTGGAGAACAGTGACACACCAGTGTCAGTGTGGCCAGGCGTGGCAGAGGCAGCCTCCGTCGATCGCTGAGCTGTCAAACTCTGCCATTTATCATTTTTTTTTTCCACACTAACTGGCAACTTGATCACTGTAAACACAGAGATACCATGTGATACCATCGTTATACTATTGGCTCACAAGCCTTGTTAGAGGTGGGAACCAAACATCAGGTATCTTCCACAGAGATAAACAAATCATTCATTGTGGACCCATCTAAATTTTTAAAATAATTGATTCACAGTCATAATATTTTTTTGATACTTTAAATGCCATCTCTCTAAAATTTCTGTTGTTAGATTATTTTTTTTAAATATTTGTCTACATAAAAATGTTATCAATAGGACCTTTAAGCATATTTTGATAATACTGTTATACTTTTACATGAGTAAGATTTGGAATGCAGAACCATTAATTGTAATAGTATTTTTACACTGTAGTATTGATACGTTTACTTAAATAACACATCCAAGTACTTCTTCCACCACTGGAAGAAATAAAGGATTCACTTTAGACTTTCTCTGAGTAATGGCATGAAATATTCCATAAACTCCTTAATGTTTCATTATACTGTGTCTCTCTGGGCTAATTTCAGCTAATTAGTGTTAGTTAAATCTGCCATCTCCAGCAGTTTTCTATCCATTTCGATGGACAAACACACAATTACAGGTTAATTTAAAAACAAATGTAATGCACAAAAATACTCTGTCTGTTTTCTTTCTGTTTTGTGATGGATCAGAGTTGCTGGTTGCCCAGGCCCCTGATAGAGCTAGAGATAGATAATTCCTGGCTACATTGATCCAGTAATTGTACATTTGCTTCAGGACTTTTCGCTGCTGTATCGTTATGCCTAATTTATACTGCAGAGCCGCACAGATGATTTTCAGAGAGCTGTAGTGTCGTCGCAGCGCACCTCCTCAAAAATGTGACACACACTAAGCACCGCAGACAACACAAGTTTGACTGGAGATCAGAGCCAGGTTGTATTACGAGGCAACACATACCACATCCTCCATTTGTTTCTCTCTTTTTCTCCTTATTAATTCTAGACACAGGAGCTCCTCCTCTTCATTCATCATTCAAAAATTTTTTCCAGCTATGGAGTTGTGTTGGGCCAAACTTATATGGAACTATTTTATCAAATCCATCAATTAAATCAAAGACCCTTTGACAAAGGATTTTAAATCAAAGTCCAAATCGACTACAAATCAACAAATTACATGCTACTCACAATCCACCACTGTTTATATATGCCTGGTGCATGCAAGAGGTACCCGCACGGAATGCATAGGCGTGCAGCTGCAAGAGTATAAATCAGTCTCCACCTCCAACACTTTCCAAGGAGACAGTGTTATTTCCTGTAATTCATCAAGTGAGCTACACAAGGTGGCTGGCTTACTGCCCCCACTTTAAGAGACTTTTCCACAGCGCTTGCCATGCATCATAACAGACCCAACTAATCAATGATGAAATTTGTTGCCAGCTATTTTATGATTGATTTTAATCAATTTTATTGATTAATTATTGCAGCCCTAAATTATTGTAACAAGGATTGAAACAAGTTGTGAAGGTAGTATTGAACCAGGTATTGTTTTAATATTGCTACCAAGCTAAGATTGATGATTACCAGTATTAGGGTGCAGAAAAAAGAAATCAGTGGTTCAAAACCAGTGTTGCTGAACTGAAACTGAGGTGCTTGGAATTGTGTAATGAAACTATTAATAATTAAGTATTCATTTTTATTTGTATTTTTTTTAACAAATTAACATAATAAAAATTAAAGTTTTAAAAACATTTAAGACTTGTATTGAATTACATTGCACTGTACTAGTGCTATAATTTGCCACATAGTTTATTAAGTGTTTTTGTGAGCATCAGAAACTCGTGTATCGACACGTGTTTCTGACAGGGGATTTCCGACAGGTCAGGGGGAGAGAAAGTCATGGAAGGCATCCACAATCCACAATGCCTGGAGCACATTGGACAACGGCTAAATGAAACTAAACAAAACTGGGGGGTCACAAACACTGATGTGGTTATTCTGGGGGGGGGGGGGGGGGGTCGCACCTCAAAAGGTTGAGAGCCACTGTGCTAAACAGTCATCTCCTCTTACCTTTCTTTCATATTTACTGTGGCTTCAGTGCCAGTGCTGCATTTGGTCGTCTTTGTATAAAAGTCTGAAGTATTGAAGAAGAGTTATCTAAAAAGACGATTTAAAAAAAAAAAAACCTATAGACTTTTAAGATTGCTGTTAAAAGTCTGGAGTTCCAACAGAGGCTTTTTAGCTTAGTTGTATTGTGATAATTTCCAAAAGTACCCAGTTTGTATGGCACAAAATATGTATCTGTATCAGTGTGTCCACAGAAATTTCTTTTTCGTTCTTTGAAATTTCAAAGTTTTATTTTTTTCCAGAATATGGCTAAAAGCACTGCTTCTGTCTCAGTCTTGAAACAAGGAATGGCACAGATCTGGGCAACCCGACTCCCCTGATAAGCTGACTGCATCCTGTTTTAGAAATAAATACTCCGCACATTTCATACCAGGTGTTTATTTTCCAAATCCTAAACTGCACCCAAGTGGGTGAGCAGCTGGCCCATTAGCCCTGCCAGGCTGTTATTTATGCACAGTACAAGTTTGTTAGCATTATCCCCATCCAGCCTTGTAAGTCCTGTAAAATGCTTATGGTGTAATTGGAAATTCTGTGAGGTGCTCATTTAAGGCCAGTCTTTCTGACAGTGGCACTTACAACAGCAGTTTATTACAACATTTATTAAAATAAGGTTATGCAAGGTAAGGTTATCTTGCACAGTTTTTACAGAGGCAATTTAAAGGATAAATATGCTATGCTATCAGTTACAGTGCTAACCAAAGAGTATTTAATTTTTCTTCTCCATGACTAAACCGCTCACATGAAAACTACGGGTAAGCTGCACTAATTGAGTCATGTCATTCATCTGTTTGTCCAAATGAAATTGTGGTATGTGGTTTTTAGAACAGCTGCCACATGTCCAAGTGTTGTAATTGTCAGCTGTGACTGTTTAACCGTCCCTTCACAGTCTACGTGAATGGCACTCACATGTCCAATATTCACAAAACAAATTATATTGATAGGGGAGAGGCACCAAGACATCTTGGGAAACTGATAAAATACCATTACCAGTATAGCTAAGAAGGGGAGGCTCATGTCAAAAGCATGGAAAAAATGTTCAACTATTACAATGCTAATTCTGCTTAAGTGCATAAATATTATGATCATCAGGACAGTCTTTATATATAATAATTGTTTTCAACTTTATTATTTTTGCACATAGGAATTACTGCGGTCAAAATTGGCCAAAAATAACATTTGAATATTTGGCCTAAAATAGCACATAGTTTCGAGCTATTTGAATATCTGTTTTCATGCATTGCATCTATGACACAGTGTCCCTACTGGCTGTGAGTGCAGTGCACCGGTTTTAGTGGAACTTTTGTCAGATGCCCTGGCTCTATTAATTCTTGTTGCTTGCTTTAAAAGCCTGTAATAGACGAGAAACAGCTGATTTGTGAAGTTTAAATGCATAGTTATATATTTATACGCCACCTCCTCATTTCACCAGAAAAACCTACTGGCTGTTGCTGGCTGTATGTATGTCATTTCCAGTAAATGTCACAATTTAAAACTTGTGTTTTCTGTTTAAAAATTACAAACATCAGAAGATGGCAAGTACTCATCCATTTGTTACGTGGTTACATCTCCAGTCTGATCTTTCACGCACAGATGATTGTTTATATGACAAACACATGCTGTTAGGACACGGTGTCACTCTCTGTGGCCAAGTGCTCTATGCTCATTGTGGTTGTTGTAGAATTATTCCTCGTTCAGCTTGACCTAATGTGAATTAATAAAAATGACATAGTGTGACTCCTGACATGCGCTGCATTCAGTCCGTGCAAGACAGACAGCCACGGTAGTGCTGCTTTTTTATCTCACAATCAAATATGTATTTTCATATTCAAATAGGGTTTTTTTTTCTACTATTTGAATTTACACTGATCAGCCCTAACATTAATACCATCTGCCTAACATTGAGTAGGTCCCCCTTTTGCCTTCAAAACAGCCCTGACTCTTCGAGGCATGGACTCCACTAGTTCTGTGAAGTTATGCTGTGGTATGTGGCACCAAGCCTTTAGTACCAGATCCTGTAAGTCCTGTAAATTGCGAGGTGGGATCTCCATGGATTGGACTGCACGTCCCACAGATGCTCAATTGGATTGAGATCTGGAGAATTTTTAGGGAAAGTCAACACCTCAAACTTGCTGTTATGTTCCTCAAACCATTCTTGAACCTTTTTTGCAGTGTGGCAGGGCACATTTTCTTGCTGAAAGAGGCCGTTGCCATTAGGGAATACTTTTTCCATGAAAGGGTCTACTTGGTCAGCGACAATGTTTAGATAGGTGGTGCATGTCAAAGTAACATCCACATGAATGGCAGGACCCAAGGTTTCCCAGCAGAACATTGCCCAAAGCATCACACTGCCTCTGCTGGCTTGCCTTCTTCCCATAATGCATCCTGGTGCCATGTCTTCACCAAGTAAGCGACGCACACGCACTCGGCCATCCACATTATGTAAAAGAAGATGTGATTCATCAGACCAGGCCACCTTCTTCCGCTGCTTTGGGGGCGGCAGTAGCTCAGTCTGTAGGGAGTTGGCTTGGGAACCGGAGGGTCACCGGTTCAAGTCCCGACATGGACCAAAAACTGAGTGTGAACTGGTAGCTGGAGAGGTGCCAGTTTACCTCTTGGGCACTGCCGAGGTGCCCCTGAGCAAGGCACCAAACCCCCAACTGCTCGGGGCGCTTGTCAGGAGCAGCCCCATCACTCTGACATCTCTCCATTAATGCATGTTTGTGTGTTTCAGGTCTGCATGTACCATGTATGAGTCTAACAGAGTGTAAATTGAATTTCCCCACTGTGGGACTAATAAAGGTAGATCTTCTTCTTCTTCTTCTGCTCCCTGGTCCAGTTCTGATGTTCACGTGCCCATTGTAGGAGCTTGATTTGGTGCACACGGGTCAGCGTGTGGCCATGCAGCCCCATACACAACAAACTGCTGTGCACTGTGTCCTGACAGCTTTCTATTGGAACCAGCATTAACTTTTTCAGCGATTTGAGTTACAGTAGCTCTTCTGTTGGATCAAACAACACGAGGGAGCCTTCGCTCCATGCATCTGTGAGCCTTAGCCTTGGTGGTTCACTGGTTTTCCTTCCTTGGAGCACTTTTGGTAGGTCCAGACCACTACAGACCAGGAACATCCCACAAGAGCTGTAGTTTTGGAGATGCTCTGTCCCAGCCATCTAGCACATCACAATTTGGCCCTTGTCAAAGTCACATCCTTATGCTTGCCCATCTTTTCTGCTTCCAACACATCAACTTCAAGGACAAAATGTTCACTTGCTGACTAATATATCCCACCCACTGCGCATTGTGTGTGTGTGTGTGTGTGTGTGTGTGTGTGTGTGTGTGTGTGTGTGTGTGTGTGGTATACTGTATATATATAAACACACACAGTATATTGTTGATAGCCCTAATAGGGATGTGTGTAGCTATGATGAAGCCAAATGTGCCATATCAATATCCGTTTAGACTTGTCATTATATCTATCCTAAGAGAGTTTTTGTGAGAAAAGTTCAGTCAAAACATTCCTTTCTAGACCTGCTGTGTTTGTAACTCAACATTTGATAGAATTAAGGTGATTGGTATATTTTCCCAAGACTCAGGCTTGTGTATTCTAGTTTCCACAACAACTGCTTAATTAAAAAAGGAGAACTATAGTGATTACATTGTCCCTTGAATGAAGGCCAGTTTGATGTAGGTTATATGAGAGCAAGGAATGTCCTGGGAGGTGCTAGCTGCTGGACACATCTTTTCAAATCCAAGCCTGTTCAGACAAAGTCCCTGTGCCATTTACCATAGACAGCTTAATCCATGTTAAGCCATGATAAAGTGGGACTGGGACTTCGTTATGGAAGTTTCCAGGCAACAAAGTCATCATATTGAGTTACATGGCTGGGCATTACCATCACATTACTTTTAGTAAGAATGTTAAACAGTGCACCAGAGTCAGAGAGTACATTATAACCCCTCTCTCTCCCCATATTTTGTGTCTCTCTGTATACTGACTGTCAAACAAAGGCAAACATGTCAAACATTTTAGTGCAAAAAATACTGTACCAGAAATGATACAATATGCCAATTAAGCTCAGACTACTTCAAAACAAATATGCTTAGTCAAACCAGCATGTTCTCACCCACACCAGAGGAAACAATACCATGGACCATATTTACATTAACATTCCTGGGAGCTACAAAGCCCTCCTCTGCCCCCACTTTGGACAGTTAATCCACATTTGTCTTCTTCTCATGCCAACTTGCTCCCATTAAAAAGGTAACACCATCAGAAAAAAAACTTTTCAAGGATAAATGAAGCTCCAGCTGCTCTGCTTTGATAAGAGATGCCGCCACCCAGGACAACCACATCAGTTTTAAGGAATCATCAGTTACATCATACATCAGATAAGATAATAAAATCCTACTCTGATAATAAAATCTGGATGAATTCAGAGGTCAGGGGCCTATCCAGAGCTTCAGGAGAGACTGGATAGAGCCCTTAACACCAACAACACAAACAATACCTGGCAGGTGATCCAGAATAACACACTACAAAAACAGGAGTGCCCCCACCATGTGAGGCCACGTTGCGAGATGAGCTCAACACCTTTTATACTCTTGCCCTGTTCTTCTCAGAGGACTGACAACTGTCAGTATCCACAGCAGATGTGCGAGGAATCCTGCTGAGGGTGAGTAACAGCCGGGCCACACTAGCAACCTGAGCATGTGGTGTCCACACTGTCAGTGTTTCTGCTGTTGTGCTGCTACCGCCATCCCTTTCTTTCTACATTGAATTTACCTTTCATAATGGCCATTTCATTTCATTATAAATGCTATTTCTATTTATTTTTGTCAGAAAAAGTTTAATCCACAATTAAAAGCTAGTACTATTCATTCATGGAGCAATACAAATCACTGCATTTTCCCCAACACTGTAAATATTTCAGAATAAAAGCCTTGTGTTAACAAATGACAGAATTCTGTCCACAGAAAGAGGGCTTTTAATTTGAAATGGAAACAGGATGTGTTAAGTTTAACACACCTTATTAACATTCCATTAAAACATAATTACATACATTAGAGCCAAGGCAGCTCACATTTCTAATATTCCCAACAAGAAGAGAAACAGCAAAAAATATTAATGGAGTCTCATAAAGTCTGCGCCCATTAGGGTTATACTGTAAATGCCATCCATTTTTTTTTTTCCAAATTTGGTAGAATTTGTCTTTTTGGATTCTCAAAGAATAAGTCAACTTTTCCATTTCTAAAATGATGCCATAATACCCTTCCAACATAGGTGGTACTTGATTTATACACACAAATTAAAAAAAAAAAAAATACAGCCCAGATAAAGAGTCACCAAATTCAAGGGTAATTGAGTCTTCAATTAATGTTTGCTTAATCTTTTGTGAATGCAATTCCATATAAACTCAGTTTGGGGAAGTCCCAAAATATATGGGGATGGTTTGCTTCTACTGAGCAACAGTGTCTCCAACATGTCTGAAAACATCTTCTCATATTCTTCTAGCAGTGTTTTCTCTAATCCAAGGAATTAGCTAAGGGACACTAAAAACTGCAAATTCCTCCCCAAGCCTCCTTGGAATGCCCCATATCTGCTTTTTTCCCCACTTTTTTTAATGCACATGGTGTTTTCATTTTTAACATACAAGAGAGCAGTGTACAAACTAGAGATGGACTATTTTGACATTGAACCGATTTCTGGATTTTATAAAACTCAGATTCTGCCATTGATAAGTCTATAGGTCTGCACATTTTAATGAAATAGCAGAGCATCTGTTTGCATCCAGGCAAGAACAGTCACATAGTTTGTCTTTGTTTTATAAACCAGTCTGATCTAAATGGGTGGTGTCAGGTAGGAGTCTCTCTGGTCTGCGAGCTAAAAAAGAAGTAAATAATCCAAGTAATCCAAATTTAGAAGACTGACAGGTTGATAGTTGTCCCTTTCTTTGTTGTCTTTATCCTCTTTTGGAATAACAGAGATAATGGCCTCCCTCCAAGAGGATAGAATGTTTATTTTCTGTAAGATCCACTTAAATGTGTTAAGTGATAATGAAGATAACTGTGACTTTAAAGACTTGTACCACTCTGTGGTAAAACCATCTGGGTCTGGGGACTTTCCGTCCTTTAATTTAGAGCTGGCCAAGTCCAATGCTTTTGCGGAAATTGGTTGTACTAATTTTTCATTTTGTGAGATCGTGAGTATGGATAGTTCAAAAGAATTGAAAAAAGCCTCATTGGAGGCCTTGAGTGGGGGAATACAGCTCCCTGTAAAATGTTTTACAGTTCTTTAAAATTTTCTGCATTTTATTTGCAACAATTTATTCTCCACGACCACTTCTGCACTATCCTCTCCAGTGTAATTACTTTTACCTGCAATCACCGGTCCACCAGCTCTGACGCTGCCTCCCTCCGTGGAGGACCCTCTGTGCCTCCAGGTATCCCCTCCACTTGAGTAGGATTCCCAGTGGATAGTCACGGTCAAGGCTGATTTTGCAGTTTTTGCATGTGAAGCCTTTCTTTTGCCATGCGAGTTTAAGCACTTCTTCCTTCAATCTGAAACTGAGGAATCTGACTAGGATCGATCTGGACTGGGCACTTGCCGGAGGCTGCCATTGCCTGGGGAAGTCTTTCTATCTGTAGAGCCTTCATGTGATGATACTCTCTCTAAGCAGCTTCTCCATGAGGGAAATCATTGACCAGGGTCCACCTTCAGCTCCTTCAGATACTCACATTTTCCCTCCGTGAGCATCCTTCTTGACCTGTGAACTTCGCCTGGAGCAGCTCTTGTAGTTTTAGCCTTTCTGATAATGTCTCTACATCGTTCCCTACAGTCCTGGCTTTGGCTTCATCTAACCTTGAATTAGCCATTATTTGTTCTTTGTTGTTTTGCCTGACTACTCCATTCTGATAAAGTGCTTTGAGAACCTGTTTCTCCAGCATGTCAAAGACAACATCCCTGCCAGCCTGATGAGGGCCAGCCTTGACCCTCATCAGTTTGCATTCCAAGCCAACAGATCCACAGAGGACGTCATCTCCACTGCTCTCCATTCAGCCTTCACACATTGAAAATAACAGCAACTACATCAGAATGCTGTTCATTGATTTTAGCTCAGTAATAATCATCCCCATAAAGCTGTCTGAGTTCAGTACTCTGGAGCAACAGATAGTATCCTGACTGGAAATATCACAAACTGGCATGGGATGTGCATGGCCCAGGACCACAGTGGGTGATTAAAACTGCCCAAATTAGTACCCATCTACAAAGAAACAGCGATGTCCAGTGAGATGAGGCGCCCGCACAAAGCCTAAAGGAAAAAAGAAAAAGTCTATAGTCGTGTAGCAGCGGTTACCCTTAGCATTAATTATAAACTTGTAGTTACTGAATTAAAACTCGTTTCAGGATGTGGGTAAAGTAAGAGCATAGAGACAGCGTCTTCAGGATAACTTGGTCCACTTTTATGTTCATCTCAGACATGCATGTATATGCATATGTTAAGAGACCATGGTGATTATTAAAAGTGGTCATGTCTTTTCTGAAGTGGAGGATCTTTCATCACCTTCTCTGACCTCAACACATATAAATTTGACTTAGTGCTTCACTTCTTCTGCTCTCTCCAGGCTTTTTCTTAGTTCCCTGCTTCCCTCCAGATACAGAAACACACACCTCACAGAGTGTCTGTGGAGGGATGAAGAAAATTTTAAAAAATTCCAATATTTATATTAAGTTCAATACATTGAGCATATTCAATATCACTCACCCCTAGATACACCCACCCATCTTGTTATGAGAGCCATTCCACATTACCCAACATGCAAAAATATTTGTTAATCAAAACCTCTCTTCTAACACAAACTTTATGCGTTATACTGTAGAAACACAGTTGTCAGGAAGACAAGAAGGACATAGACAGACTGAACGCCGCCAAACAGTGTGTGTTAGCCTGTGTGTTTTAGACAGAAAGAGGGCAAGAGAAGGTGGAAGGTGATGTAAATAAAGACAGGTAACAGTAACGGTAATAACGTATTTATCTTTCCAGCTACATTTTAGTCTCATCTTGTTTTGTCAAAATTATTATTACATATTTGATATTGTCACAGTTAGTGTTTAATGACATTGGTGCCATCAAGTCAAAAAAGGTTGTTGACAAAGTACACAATGCAGTATGCTCCACCCAAAATTCAACCTTGGGCGCAGCACTCTGCGATATTAAGTTGTTTACCAGCTTGGAACTAATACTAATCAAGTGACTAGAGCAGATATCAATTTTATTATCAGGCAGTATCCACAAAATATTATCATTTACCACAACTTCTCATAGTTACACCCCCCAAGCTACGACCTTCCCTCCTGACCTTTGAAGAAAATTAGCCTTGTAAGTCCAAATCCCTTGTGTGTAATCAGAAGAGAGATGTTTTGACCGAACAGAGATGTTTGACAGTGCTAATCATGAGACTAGCCTTTGGCGCTGGCTGCGACTCTGGTCATCAGCAGAGATTCCAGGCGCTTGTCACACAGAGTGAGATGAATGCATTAGCAATATAATTTTGTATTTTTGATCTTATGATAGTGGTGTATATCTCCATGGTAATTTAGGGTACACAGCTCCAAGGGAGGCTCTGTTAAGATAATTATATCCAAACACATTAAAGCAACTCTAGGAAAATGGCGTCAAAAATCATCAGCATTCATATACTTTACCTTTCCTCTATGACTGATCGCCCTAAGTGTTAAGGTGTAAAATGCACTAAGATCCTAGTTGTCATAGTGTTGGTGTGCTGGTCAAGCTTTCCATTCTCACAGGCACATACTGGCTTGGAGTTAACAATAACAGTGGCAGATTTACCAGTCATACTTTTTCATTTTTTAAACAATTGGTCTTTGATTCCAGACAAAGCAGGCTTCTCATTTCTAACTGGAAATCCTCAAATCTGCCTGCTGAAATAACTGCAGCTGGCAGATTTATAGAGTGCTGCAGGGATGAAGTATTTTTGTAGGCCAACCCGGAAGTTAACATCACCCTGGTTCCCTCAACAAAAAGCAAATGAGATTTTTCCATCACATTTTGGATTATTGCAGAAAATAAATTGTGGCAAACAAGTTTATGATACTTTTACATTTTATTCAGCAAGATAACCTTCACAAATGGTGTAAATGCAATCAGCAGAAGTAAAAAAAAAAAAAATCAGGCTATAAAGTAACTACACCATCATATGAGCACAAATATAAACACAAGGCTGTAAAGGCAGATGTGTTTGGTATGATGATGTTAGTGTATTCCATGGGCCCAAACCAAACAAATCATATTATTATATTACTGTACCACCTTAAGTGGCAAAGTCCAGTAATCCTCTACAACAGCTTAGTTGTAAACATGACTTTATACCCATACCCTATGACAGGTGTCAGAATGATGAAATAGGCATTATTACTGAGAAATTATAGACCAAAGCCAATTAGGTCTTTCTACATTTGTTTAAATGCAAAATGGAAATACAGAATAATAAGGTATACTATTAGTCCTTGGGCCAGACCACATATCAGTACCACCCAAGATGGCAAAACTTCAATGATGCCATTTTATTTGTTACACCAACAGAAGTAAGGTAATAAATGACAACCTTTCCAAATGAGCAGCTGTTTCGTTTTTGTTTTTGTTTTGTTTTTTGCAGGAAACCTGTTTTTGCTTGTATCACAATAACACATATTCACCACGTTAGGGCGGACTCCTCAGAAACATTACAAATATAATATTCCAACACCTCTGGTATGACTTTTTTCACTAAATGGATGTTTATGGCATCAGAGTTGTGTCATAATGTTATATCACATTCACAGATATTAACTGCCACTTGCACAATGTAAGTCCTTGCCACAAATTTAGCAACCAAAAGTTATACAGACAAGCCAGAAAAAGAAAAACAAAAGATAAACATAATTTGCTCATGAGCATGTTTTATCAGACTCACTATATGTAGATACATATGTATACATACACATATGCATGTATATTTTTACCTTCAACTAAGGAGCTTTATATCCTCGTCTCAAAACCATGTACTGGATACACCTGTCATTTCCTCATTAAAGTTAGCAACCATAGGACATTGTTGTCGGAAATGTTTAATTTCATCTTTGTATTTTTTGTTTGTGTCTGGGTCTGATGAATCTTCAGAATCAAAACTGAGACTATGGAAGGAAGATGTAGATGATGAAAAATGTTTAGAAGACTGGAGTAAGGCTTGTATTAAGGCTCCTGCTATATGGTACAAGTTTAATGATAAAATTTAATGAGGCACGAGGGACACTGTACCACTGTATGGGAATGTTTGAAACTGAAAGCTCTTTTGGCAAGATATTAATATGATGGTCAAGTCTTATCAAATACATTTTCTTAAAATTCATTATTTTTTATGTCTGTACTCAGTTGACAGGGATGGGGTAATGGGAGGGAGAACAAGGTGTGCTTTTACATCGCTGTTGTTGATGGCACAATTTGATGATCTTGATGAATTTGATTTCAAACTGAAAAACAATAAATATATAGTTTAGAAAAATGAATATACTAAACATGAATATGAAATGTGATCTCTTACATGATATACAGTAAGCACGCGCGTGTGTGTGTGTGTGTGTGTGTGTGTGTGTGTGTGTGTGTGTGTGTGTGTGTGTGTGTGTGTATGTGTGTGTTAGGCCCAGAGAATGTCTTAATGTTGTGCTATATGACATATTGCACCATGTGGAGACCAGATGGTATTTAAACAGCCCTGCGATTACACATCTGAACCATAAATGGATTTCTCTAAAGTCATATTTTGTCATAAGCTGGAGCAGATTATTAAGTGGCTCAATCTGGTTTGCAGCTTATAATGATCATATCCATCATTAAGGTGCTGTAGAATGTCTATTCAGGGCTGCCAACTCTTACCCACTGACCATGAGGCCCATGCAAATGACACTTTTTATCTCTTTGCTCTCATGTCATGTTCCCATTTTCTCATGCAGAGAAAAACAAATGTATAATTGATAACTTATGTATGTATATACTGTATATAACACAGTCATATTCAATTGCCGGCCTGCGGGCCAAATCCAGCCCCACGATCAAGCTATATTGGCCCACCAATTATTTCTTCTTACAAATAAATACCTGGAAAAACATCATGTGACTAATGGCAACAATAAATCCTTCATATTTCTCATGTAGTGAAAAATGAATTCATAACTGATAATGTCATGGCAACAAAACAGGACACTAAAGCCCTGATAAGGGAGAGACGCAGCGCTACAGGTGCAGCTGCTTTAAAAACACCGTTTGGCAAAAGGCATCAGGAAAAACAGTCACTCTCACATCTACCGGCATCAAAACAAGAGGAAGGAAGTGGTAGTAGTAGTAGTACCTCACCTCATGATTGAACTGATTGGCTGCCTGGACCAAGTGTGAAACTAATGAGTAGTCCTGGAGCTGTTTAATGTGCATCTAAAAACAACCTGAAAAGCATGACCAATTTCCCTCCGGGGATTAATAAAGGTTCATCTTATCTTATCTTATCTTATGACACAAAAAAAAGTGCACAGTAGACGCACCATACCTTGGAAAACAATGTTTTTTGCAGGCACAAAAATCATTGGGGACCCTCTTTACCAAGTGAGGTGCCAGTGCGCCCCACCTGCCTTAGTTTTTGAAGTAACACTAAACATGAATAATGACATGAAACAAAGAAAAACATAACCTAGGAGCAGGTCAGGTCAGAACATGACAGTTACATCATTGGTCGGTCGGACTGGAGTTTCCCTACTGGCCGTCGTTCTTTGAAAATGAATAAGCGTGACAGTTTTTCTGCTGGTGACGTCTTTGCCTCCACTATCAATCTTCTGATCCACTTTCTCAATACATACGCAGTTGTAAATCTCCCCATAAAGCTCGACCAGAAAGCCTCATTTGCGAGATTTAGGTGGAGCTCTAAAGTATATAAATTTTTTGTGCCACTAACAATTTTCTATGTGCATTTATATTTTCCAGTATGTGTTTTAAACATGATGTTTCAATCCTATATCTATAGGGTGATGATGTGGTCACAGAGCAGACAGGTTTTTGGTTGTTAGCTTGTCCATGACTAAATGCTGCTGCTCCTCAGGACCCAAGTAAAGCTCTCATGTCTTGCTTCCCAACTGCTGGCATGTTCATAATTGTCAGGAGATGCAACGATAGGTCTGGTCTGTTCTATGTTATATTAAAGTGATTGTTCTGTAAAATAGGTCAGATATGAGGATGCAAGCCAACATGGTTGTGCACTATTTCATCAGAAGCAAACCAGGGAACTCTCACAAATACGGCCTGGAAAATGCAAACAACATTTGAACACTTTCATCATCTTCAAGCTATTTTTTTGAGCCCTGTTCAAGCCCTGTTCAAGCCCACTATGCCAAGCCACCAGCACATCTGTTGGATTTGGGCAAAAAAAGAAAGAGTCAGAGTTTCAATTTTTATGAAAATAATTACATTTGTCACCAAGCCCTAAGTTTCTGCAAAATATAATTGGAGAAAACAAATAAAAAACAATGCAGTTTACTTGCTATTCAGAGAACAAGGCTGGACATTTTACTTGTGCCACAAGCAGTTAGTCAACAATCTCTTTTCTCCATAATGGGAATGTGTTATTCATCAGTTCACCAGTTTTCTTCCAGTAATGCTCTATTTTCCTCATGCCACTGACCATGGCTGATCTGTCTTCCTTAAATTAATTTAATTTCCATATATAAATATTTTGTATGCTTTGTGTTAACACATTATTTTTAGAAGCCAACGTAATGTTAGTCATATGTGTATCCTAGGCTGTTTCAGTATATTTAATGTTAGCAGTACAATTTAAACATAGTGTTTATGTTTTTGTGTCGTTGTTCTGTGAAGCAATAATGTAGCACAACGCCCAAGACAAATTTCCCTAACGGGACAATAAAGTTTACCCTGACCCTGACCTGAATTTTAAGGGTGACTGGTTTGACCACGGAGATGCAAGTGACAGCTAGGTTGATGCAGAAACATCAGATGGATTTGACCTTGCTTGGCTGACTGAATAAAGGCTGCCTGTCGTAAAAGACAGGAGTACAATCACCAGAGCAAAGCAATACAGTGCTGTGGAAGGAGACAACAGAGAAACAAAAGAAAGGCTCACCTAAAAAAATGATATCTGTTAAAGTGTCCACTATGTTTAGAATATTTTCCAATCACGAACTGAATGAAAAGTGAAAGTGAAACGTATCTATGTTTTTGTCATTTGAGCCTGCTGGCTTTGGAGAGAGCATAGGTATCACCTTCAGTTCAGTTCCCTGTCAGAAAGGGCTGTCTGACGGCAAGATAAAGGGGTGAAAATGTTGTTTGGAGGAACTATGTGTCAATACCTTGGGGACAAGAGCAAAAACATCTTTTCCATCCAAGAAAAACCTTCAGTGCTATTCTTTGCCCTTCTTTCAACAAATTACTAGTCTCCAGTTCTGATATAACTATTACAGGATCTATGGTTACTTCTTCAGGAGCTGCCATTGTTGTTTAGGATGAATAGTCGCCACTCTGTGTCGTGTTACATGCACCTGACATGCCCGTAGCTGCTAGTAGCTCCTCACAGGATGCTGATTGGTCCACTGCTCTGACTTGCTGACACAAACACATTATTTGAAGCCTAACTAAATGGATTTTCATGTCATGTAATCCCACGATTTTTGTGTGAATGTTGTGGCTGCTGGGGGTGTGACGAATAAACAAAATAAAAATGTAAAATACTTGCTTGCGAATATTATATGTTGAGGGCAATGATTGTGGGAGATAAGAATGGAAGGATTTCCTTATAAATATAGGCGTAACTCAACACATTCTGCACAACGTGATTGCCTTTATTCACAGTGCGGATGCTCAGAAAAATCACCTTGTTCTGGAAAAAAAATATGTCATTGATGTGGTCAGTGCGGGCCTCCCTTTGTGTGAGTGGGAGCGCAAACAAATGTGGATTGAAGCAGAATACTGTATTTTGTTTTTGTAACTTTTTTATTAAATTATTACTTCTATGTTTTGTCAGTTTTTTTTTCTTTTGCATCACACAAGATGGCAATCTAATTTTGTAAATAGTATAATATTCAGTACTGAGCCTGCAACTGATGGTGACATCTTTATCTTCACTTCTCCCTTGGTCTGCTCCATGTGGTCAGGAGCACTCAGTGAAACATGAGAGCAGAGCAGTGCACCGCTGCAGAGTGAATATAGGCCTATGGGGACACTAATTAGTGCTTCGAATTCAAAGGTCAGCGATATGAATGAAGCTTTAAACTATTCGGTACAGCCCTTCTGAAAACAAGCAAGTCTAATGACAATGACGGCGAGTATGAGATATAGTCTGAAGTCACGAAGACGGCTGATGCCTTGGCTCTAGCTAAAAGGAAACAAAAATGTTGAGCGTTCATGAGGTGTCTTTCTTTATATAGCCTCCATTTATTTTAAGCTCAATAAATACAGCCAATATTTGACCAGAATTTCTTCCATATGTCCAGGACATTGATATATTCCAGGATTGGCATCAATGAAAACCCTGAATAGCACACTTTGACCTTGTCTGTTTACGGTTAATGATCATTTAACAAATTTTTAACGAAAAAAATAAATAAGCATCTTTTGTCCACCCAAACAGAGCCAACTATTTTGCCTCGTCTTGACTCTTCAGACATAATAAAGTTGTCAAAATTGTTTTGTTTTCATTTAAATTGTTGCTACAATTTAATCATGACATAAGAGGATGTCAATGAATACATGTTGTCAAAATTTTCATTGACAAAAGTGGGGCTCACCAAAGTTAGTAGGACTCATCCCATACAAATCGAATAGGTGTAAAACAGACATTCCTATTCAAATCAACATATCAGGATGGTCTGAGCAGTGGCCATTTTTATGTGTAGCGATACCAATGTGACTGTTGTAGAGGGTTAAAAACCAATTTGCAGCAAGTCATGGTCTCACTCAGGCTGTGTAACACAATAGTATCTGCATCTGGTGTGTGTGTATGCATGAGGTCCCGCCATGCTAGCTGTACCTTTTATAACCAAGTAAGAAAGGAAGTATGAATTGGCCTTAACAGCTACCTCCGCTTAGCAGCAAAGCAACACACTTTACGGCCCCTCTGAAGCTTGTTGTCACCACCAACTTGCAAGAACAAGAACAAAACAGTTCAATGTCCATTATACTTGATTCTGTTTCTATAATGGGCCCAGTTTTTCTAAACTTTCAAACTAAATCAAAATTATCTGGATAGAATTAAATATCAAAATTGGATTCAAAACCAGGAAATGTGATCCCGATCCTACAAATTGGATATGGATTTGGTAATCTAATTCTACCCAGAATCCAGATCAAATGTTATTTTTTTAATTTAATAATAGAAGAAGAACAACAACAACAACAACATTTATTAGTCCCACTAGGGGAAATTCAATTTACACTCTGTTGTTAACGCACACATGCACATACAGGACCCATATACATGCAACAATGGAGAGATGTCAGAGTGAGATGTCATTTTTCTGTAACTCAAAGATGCTTAACAATATAAATAGAAAGCAGTGTATATAAATATAAAATAATAATATAAATAAACGACACACACAGGTGCAGAGGAGAAGAGATGTGGCTTGAGGTGGGACTGAAATAGTGTGAGGCCTTCAGAGTCTCTGTTGTCATGTGGGAGAGAGGTTTCCAAAGCCTGGGAGCTTCCCTGGAGAATGCTCGGTCCCCAAAACTGTGAAGGTTGGACTTGGGGGTGGAAAGGAGACGACCTGAGGTGGATCTAAGGGACTGTGAGGGTTGGTAGGGGGTGGAGGTCAGTGAGGTAGGGGGGTGCCAGTTGGTGCAGGGCTATTAAAGGTGAGGGCCAGGTGGGCAGCTGTGTTCTGGACCAGTTGGAGACTATTAATGGAGGTTTTGACAACTTGATACATGTGGGGCTCAAGGGAGAGAAAGGGATCAAATATCATGCCAAGGTTACGTGCCTGGGAGGAACAGTGGTGCCATCAATGGTGAGTTGTTGAGTTTGCTGAGGGTAGATTTGGAGCGAATGAGGAGGAGTTCATTTTTGTCACTGTTGAGTTTGAGAAAATTTTGTTGCATCCAGGTTTTTATTGCAAAGAGGTAGGAGTTGATGTGGGAGAGGGTTTTGTTGTGGGGGGAGTTGATGCTGAGATGCTGAGATATATCTGGGTGTCATCAGCATAACAGTGGAAGTCCAGGTTGAAGTGGTGGAGGATCTTACCAAGGAGAAGTATATAGATGATGAGAAGGAGTGGACTGAGTACAGAGCCCTGGGGGTAACCTTGTGTGCCTGTGGATGTGGCAGAGGAATTGTTGTGAAGGGAGCTGAAATGTGATCTATTGGTGACGTAGGACGGGAGCCAGCTGAGTGCAGTACCTACAATACCAATGTCTTGAAGTCTAGTGAGTACGCTGTGACTCACGGTATCGAAGACTACACTCAGGTGTAGGAGGATGAGGACGTTGAGGGCTCTGTTGTTGGCAGAGTTGAAGAGATGATTGAGGACTTGGAGGAGTGCAGGTGGGATTGCTCTAAGGTGGAGATCAGGATAGATTTGATGCCAAAAATCAGGATGATTCTGATCCCACTGTGGATCCAGCATGGATTCACGGTGGATGTAGAGACATGTAGGATGTTTCTTTTTTTTTCAATACTTGAAAAAACACCAAGCAATAATTTTTGATACTTAATAATATTGTAACACAAGGTTCCTCATTGTGATGAAAGGGTTGATCGTTCACATGCTCAAGTAGTTGGCTCTGACCTACCGCTGGCAGCACTGCAACCAGATGGACCAGAAGGACAGTCAATGAGAGATGCTCAAGTGAACCTTTATTTTACTTAGGGCCTTTTGATCAATAAATACAATGGTATACTTAACTTTTTTTAAATCCAGTTATTCAAAGTTGGCCCCTCTGCTGCAGCTCCACATGGGTTACAGTTAAAGCTAAAAGCCAACTCCAGATTTATTCATTCATTCAGTCATTCAACCTTTATCTAAACCTTGACAAATCATTAGGGGCATGCCCTCATTTTCAATGATTTGAGAGTACATCCATCCATCCATCCATCGTCAACCGCTTATCCCGTTAGGGGTCGCGGGGGGGGGGGAGCCGCCCCCGGGGGGAGGGGGGGGAGGGCAGGGTACACCCGGACAGGTGGCCAGTCCATGAGGGAAAAAAAAGAAAGACAAAAAAAAAACAAACAACAATTCACACTCACATTCACACCTACGGGAATTAAGAATCATAAAAAAACCAAAACAGATGTTGGGGGGGGGGGGGGAGGGGGAGACGGGGGAGAGCCCACGCAACAGGGGGAGAAAAAAACCACAAGAAGAGGGCAGGAAGGGGAAGAGAAAGCGCCACCCTTGGGGGGGGGAGACGCCACACCACCCCCCGTTGAGAGTACAATAAAACACAATAAATACACACAAGAACATAACATAACACGTAATCAAGGAGCAGTCAGCAAGACAACAACAGAACACTGTTATATACAGTTACATTCTCAAGAGCAGAGAAATTTGTAATCATGGATTTAAAATCCTGTATAAGTACCATTCAGGGGCGGCAGTAGCTCAGTCTGTAGGGAGTTGGCTTGGGAACCGGAGGGTCACCGGTTCAAGTACCGACATGGACCAAGAACTGAGTGTGAACTGGTAGCTGGAGAGGTGCCAGTTTACCTGTTGGGCACTGCTGAGGTGCCCCTGAGCAAGGCACCAAACCCCCAACTGCTCAGGGCGCTTGTCAGGAGCAGCCCCATCACTCTGACATCTCTCCATTGATCCATGTATATGTGTTTTGGGTCTGTCTGAGTGTAAAAACTGAATTTCCCCTAGTGGGACTAATAAAGTTTGATAAAGTTTGATCTTCTGTTTAGTTTTAATGTATTTTGTAAACTGTTCATAGTTTTTGCAGCACAAACACCAAAAGCAGCTTCCCCAAATACAGTGTTTGCATGTGGGACTCTGAGCTTATGCCAATCACTTCAACCAGTCGAAAAATGACCATAGGCAAGTTGCCATTAAGGGCTTTATAAAAAAATAAAATTCAGTGCTTATCACATCTTACTGTTAGAGATGACCACTTAACCTTTTCATACTAGGTGCAATGATAAAATTATTGAGTGAGAGTGGACTCAGAGACGTATCTATAGATAACGTCACCAACATCTAAGACAACAACAAATCTGCCTCAATTATTCGCTTCCTATTGAACAAAGGAAAATGATCAAGTGTCAATGTGAAATTTAAATATTTGGGTCCTGTCAAATACCAAGGCATTTAAACTCAGAGACAATATTATATCAATACTAAGTCCATTCAGAGTGGTAATATGCAAACTGGTGTCCACAATATCTCTGACTGTAGAGAATAATATATACTTATATATACTCTTTAGTCTTCTTTGTATTCTGAACTAATTTCAGATTAAAAAGTGTAACTTGCAATTTGCCAAAGGCTTGTTGTAGGATTTCAGTGCCTGAGTGTATAGTATCAGCAAAGTAATACAGAACTGTGTCATCTGCAAAAAGATAAGCATTACGATTTGTTAAGAGGGACGCAGTACTGTTAATATATATTGTGAACAAGACAGGACCTATTATAGACCCTTGTGGAACCCTGTACAAGGGTAAAAGTACAGAACAATAATTTCCCAGAATCTCACATTGCTGTCTATGAGACAGCAACTAGATTGTGTAGATTAACAAGGAGGGCAGCTCAATATTTCCCTATGTCAACTAAAACCAGATTTAGATTTAACAGAATTTCTTGAAAGGAATAATTTGTGCTGATTATTAAACACTGACTCCAAGACTTTATCAAAACAGAACAGTTTGGAAATTTGCCAATAGTTACAAATATTGCTTCTATCACCACCTTTGTGCAGTTTGACTATATGTGCAGTTTTCCAGACCTGAGGGATAACTCCAGTAGAAATGGAGAGATTAAGAGATGTGTGTGATTTGTTCAGTAATAAATGGGGCATAGAGTTTTAAAAAATAGCGGCCTGTCCACACGGCCCACATGAGCAGCGCCTGATGGCTGCCTCGCTGAACTGCTGCGTGATTCACACGTCAGGTGTTCACACCAGTTGTGTTTCTACTGCTGCTGCTGTCAGCCCTTTCTTTCTGCATGGAGTTTGCCTTTCATAATGTAAATCATCATATTTCAAATGCCATTTATATTAGTTTTACACAGAGGAAGGTTAAGAAACATGGTAATTTGTAAATAATAGTAATAATCCACAATTAAAACTCCAGCCATTTTTTTTTGTCCACAGGAAAAAAATGCTTGAGGTCTTATTTTAAAATGTAAGCAGGAAGTGTTAATTAAAACTACATCTTTACTTTTTTCATGTTTATGACATTTTCTACAGATACAGACATCAGAAGTGCAGTAATATGATGCCAATATAAAGTCAAATGATCACCTTCACTGTCCGTGACCTTTTCTACAGATGTCTAAACATCAAAACTGTAACGTTGCTGGTATGATGTTAGTACACTGTTAAACATCACTTTCACTGGCTGTTGCTGCTGTGAACTGCACACAGCTCCTGTTAAAAATAGACGAGACCTTGAATCTCTTGAAGAAACGCTGCTGACATGCAGTCGAGCCATACGTGAGACGCATGTCTCACACGGACTGTGTGGCTGCTAACATGTTAACATGGATGCCAAAATAAAAAGCAACAGGTCACGCGCTCCTACCTTTCTGGTGTGGACAAGCCAAGTCTAGTTTATCCTCCCCAGTTGCTTTACTGGCTTATAGGAACCTGCAGTCCATAGCTTGTAGTGCCTCCCTAACAGCAGAGGTAGTGAATGCTTGTAGGGTCAACTGAGAGGTATGGTTTAAGGAGGGTGCCTGAGCCAAAGGCTCACTATTAAGCAGATCCTGAGTATGTCATATCAAACCGATTCCCTGCAGCAACAAAATGTGTCTTGTGTCACTGATGTCTTTTTACTAAGCAGTCATTAATATTAACATAAGAAGGAATTGGCACGAATGATTTGTTTTTTACATTTACTGCCCTCCATAATTTTGCCTGGTCTAAAAGAAATTAATTCTCATTTTGAAACAAGCTTTTTCCGCTTGCCATTTCACCTGCTTGTATTTATGTATTTTTCATTAGGCATTTAATGTAAAGTGAAAAAAAAAGATCAACAGATTCTATGATGCTGATTTTGTAATGTCTGGATCAGAATGATCCTATCTGAAAATTCTTTGAAAAACCAGGACAAAACCTACAAGATTTATCAGGGATAGCAAACTAAGATCATCACACTGCAGTCCAAGCAACCAGGAACCTTCTGATTGTTCTCATTTAATTGCCAGTGGCAGGAAAGGATCACCTTGTGAATTCATTATTTGATGTGAGGGGGACTGGCTGAGCATGCAAATGCACGTTGCAAGTGCACATCTCAATTCCAATAAATCATTATTTTTATGTATGACAGCACCAAAAATATACTATGATTGTTGCAACTTATCAATAATGACAACAATATTGTTAATAAATTTCCAAACCCCAAAATAATAAAAAGGTTAATGATTATTGTAACAATTGTTATGACGCTGATGGGTACTATTATTGTTAATAGTAATGGTATTATTTTGTTGTTATTATTGTTATTTATTTAACAACTTATCAGTGATAACCTCCCTTAAACCTATTCATGACATGAGAGTTATGTTATTTATCAGGAAATAAGTTTTTGAAGTTAAACAATCAACATGTAAACAATAAACATGACCAAAACATTAAGATCACCTAAGTGTATCTTTAAAAATTTGTATCATGAATGTTGTATTTTAGTGTATTTTCATTCATTGTGGTCAAAGAGTAGCAAAAGACATTCAGTTACATCATTATCCATGGGATCCTTGTTATAATGGTGATATTGCCTTTGAAATTTTGATTTTATGTCGCCTCACAGCAAGAGGGTCAAAGGTTCAAGGCCTGGGGCTCTTCTGTGTGGATTTTGCATGTTCTCCCTGTGTTAGCGTGGGTTTTCTCCGAGTTCCTCCCACAGTCCAAAGACATGCAGGTTAATTGATGACTCTACACTGCCCATGTTTTTCTTTTATTGCATCTCAATTTTCTCTGAAATAGTAATATAGTTTAGATTAGTTTACATACTCAAACAGAAGCGACAGAAAGGTAAACAAGACTCAAATTAGACAAACTTACATTGAAGGACAGGACTACACCCCTACATGCTGCCTATTCTGACAGGATTAAAACTTTACATTAACATCTGAGACTAAAATAAGAAAAAAAAATAGGTGAACATTATTTAAATGCACATGCATATTCTAAACACATTTTCTCTCTCTCTATTCCACTTATCTTCTCACCACACACACACACACACTCGTATGATTGGAGAAAAGTTTGTGGGACCGTAAAGCTTCACCTGGGGCAGACACTCCTGGTAGGCTTGGATCACACCCTCTATACCTAATAAACACTAAAACACACTCACACACACAGTCGTATTTTCAGGATTTTTGAGGACATTACATTGACCTACATTTATTTCCTGGAGACTTACCCTTATTGTAACAGCTACTTGTCTTATCCTAACCATAAACCTAACCTTACCCTAATCATACCACACACACACAAAAAAAAAATCTTATCCAACTCCCCTCTCCTGTCTGACCTTCTACCTCTATGTATTTGTGTATTTATAGTATGTTTATGCACTTATTTGTCTCTCTCTGTTTGTTGTTCATCTTCAACATATATAATGTGAACAGGAGGTCCATCCCATAGGAATATGCAGGCACACCCTGAAGTACAACTTAAAATTAACATTATAAACAGTACCAACTCAAAAGTTTGGAAGTTGAAATATTAGGGCCATTGACTCACTGGCAGGGCTGCAAGGTGGTAGCAAGAGGGTTGCAGGTTTATGTGTTCTCCCCGTGTTAGCGTGGGTTTTCCCCGGGTTCTCCGGCTTCCTCCCACAGTCTAAAGACATGCAGCTTAATTGATGACTCTAAATTGTTCGTAGGTGTGAATGTAAGCATGACTGGTTGTTTGTCTCTATGTGCCCTTTGATGGACTGGCGACCCCGCCTTCGCCCAATGCCAGCTGGGATTGTGCTTCGCCCCCTTGATAAGTGGTTGCAGATGGATGGATGGATGGCTCACTGGCAAAGCACATCAAAGTCCTTAGTCATCCCACTTGAATGAACCCCAGCTTTTGCCGTTTACAAGAAACTCATCCTACAACAACAAAACATCTAAAATTCAGAACCAAATGGACAAACCATAAACCTGCTTTTTACAATTCTTAATAAAAGGTGTTGCTATGCTAATAAATGAAAAATGTTCCATACCAAAACAAAAAGGATTATGCACCCAGATGGTCACTTTTTTATTATTGATGGACATGAAAACAACAACTAATATTTATGGGTGCAATGAGGCCAATCCTGAATTCTTTCACACAGTTTTCTCACACTACGAAATGTATGACTTAATTATCACAGTAGGAGGAAAACTTCATTACAATACTCACCCCAAATCTAGACCAACAAAGGAAATGATTACAGAACCTTAAACTCGCAGGGGAGAAAGTAGATTGAAGTTCTTACCAGTTCTACCCCAGTCTTCGTTGCTTCATATTGTTCTCCTCCCACCCCCAGCTGCATCCCTGAACACATATTACATTTTGTATGATATGGAAAAACATAAGACACACTTCATGTCATCATGTATCGCAATTTAGTCATTTGCGAGTGTTGACAAGGGCGAAAGTGGTTTGGCTCCGGCTGTGAGCTTTACTGCATCCCTCATCTGGAACTCTCCACTTCCTGGGGCTGTGAACTTAGTGCTCACTGCACTTCCCGGCATGACTGTTAACTAGGGCAGACTGACCAGTGCACGGTCTGCGTCGATGTCAGCAACCCACCAAATCTTGAGACACGGCCCCTTGTGGGTGTGACTTTTGTGCTGTATCATCAGCATTCATCTCTATCTAACCAATGTGTTTTTAATTAAATTGTTTACTAGAGCACACTGATGGAAGAAGTAGTCAGATCTTTTTTTTAAGTAAAAGAAATAGCATAGTGTAAAATACTCTGTTATAAATAAAATTCCTACATTCAAAATGTTATGTAAAAGTAAAAGTATTAGCATTAAGATATAAAGTACCAAAAGCACTCATTATGCTGAATGGCCCATTTCACAAAAACATATATTATATCATTGGGTTGTAGTTATTAATATCACTTCATTGTTGCAGCTGGTAAAGGTGTCGCTAATTTAACTACTTTATATACTTAATGATTATATAGTCTACTCAATAATACATTATAGTTTGTTAGTTGTAATATATTGTGCATTAGGAATCTGAATCTGCAAAATGTAAATGTCGTGAAGTTGAACTTACAATAGTTCCCTGTGTGAAGTTACATAAAATGGAAATACTCAAGAATTATAGGCTGTATTTGAGACAGTGTTTGATTAAATAAATAATTTATCATAGCACAAGGTTTTTCATAGATCTAGACTCTTAATTTTGCTCTCAAAGTGTACCAGATTGATGCACTTAAATCTACAAAATGGGATTACTACTGTGCTTTTTTTTCTTATTATTATTTGCTCAGACTTCACTTTCTCTTCTCTTTCTTTTCTGTCAGTTACAAATATGCAGTACACACTCATACAGTCATTGTTGCATATTTCTAATAATACTATTGTATCTATTTTTGTTTGTTATGCTTTGTTTTGTTTGTTTCGCTTCATCTATATTCATCTATATTATAGTCTATTCCTATGTATTGTCTGTCACTACCCCTGCCTTGTGTATTGCCCTTTGCAGGTGAAAAAAAAAGTAAGAAAAACAAATTGAACAATCCAAATGCAACAAACTCTCCATCAAATATTTACTATTTTTCTCAGCGATAATAAATTATTTAAATAATAAACACAACTGCTACAAGAACACAGTCATTGCCCAAAGAAGCTTGATGGTAAGATCTCAAATCACAGAAAATCACCATGTAAGAACACACCAATTTGGAATAATCCAGACTTTGTAATCAACAAGCACACTTTGTGCTTTAACTCATGGAAAATCAAAGGAATTAATCACTTATAATTCCAGTTTGAAAGCAGCACCATATTAACACTCTATGAATTAACCCAGAAGTTTAATTTCGTTCAAGAACATTTTCTACAATATCCACCAACTCAAAAACGCAGGAAAAAAAATGATATCTCACATAATAACATAATAATCTTCTTCAGTACGTCATGATGTTCATTTTGTAAGTTATGTTCCAATTTACAGTAAGACAATTAAGCTGGGTATGTTTCAGGGCTTGGCTACCTTGTGACTGACATTTCGCTACCATGGTGTTGTCAGGTCTGGGTGTTGGCAATGTTTTTGTCTTTGAACTTTAATCCTTTCACATTAAAAAAATGTCTTATACAGCATTCGGTTGCAAAAAAAACAAGATGGCGATGGCGATACCGTCTGTGCTCACTTCACATGCAAATATCGTACTTATTGCCAGATACGGAGGAAGTGAAAGTTGATCAGTGTGCTTCAGTTATTTTCACTTTTAAAAAAGTTTGGACTGCAGTGCAGGATCTCTCCTCTGACCGGTAGCACTGTGTCACTGATTCTGCATCCCCCTCACTTAGAGACAGTTTTGCTCTGTTTAGGACTGTTTCTTTACTAAAAGCTTCCTACTGAAAGCCACACAATGATGAGATACTGTATATGCCTGATCATCTGTTATTTCCTGTTTTCCACCTCCAAGCAATGCAGCGCACAGCAGCTTCACTAAACTTTTCTGATGCAGAGAAACCCTAAACGGGATTATGTGTCAGATGGTCTGAATAAAATAATGCACAGCAGACTATAGGACAGGTGGATTTTTCTTTCTTACGTAACATTATGACTCAGAATCTCAGAGAACACAGATTAAAAAAAAAGAAATATTTTGAATGTGTAGAAAGTTATGAGCATGAGCATAAGAAATCTTGCTGAAACACATACAAGCTATCAAAGTCCAGGGCTTCGAATGCATTAATTTGTCATTGATGTGGATAGGTGCCACATACTCATTTAAAGAGGTTATTTCCCTAAATAACAGATGCAAAAGAGAATACAATTCTGTAGTTGAGATCAGGAAGGTAGTGGGAAAGGAGCCATTTGCCATCACAGCTAGTATAATCCCACCACAAGATCATCCCTATATACACTTGGTGTTAAATCTGGAGTGGCGACCTTGCTGTAAATGCACATATTGAATAAAAACAAAAATAGAATTAAAAAAGCTAAGCACAAAATATAAGTGAGGCTTGACTCACTGCAGTAGAGCTGGATTGAAATCACTATGACATTTTGATATCTTACAATAGGAAGAGCATAGGTGTAAGTAAAAGCTGCCTGCTGGCTTGTTGTCACTGTCGTGACTTACTGGGACACTTAACAATCATGTTGCCCAATGTTGGGGCAACATCTCACATTAAATGAGGCATTGAATCTGGTTTTCAGGGTTGCAGCTGAAGGGGAAACAAATAATGTTTTTAGAATCAAATGCACAGAGAAAGTTTAGAATAAATGACATCCAGCTATAGGAATGGTCATATAAACCTTAAAAAAAAGTTCATAGCATGTGAGAAAAACATCACTTGTAAAGTGCATATTAGGTTTAGTTTGAAAGGGAAAACGTTTCCTGAGGATTTCCTGAAATTCCTGAGGTTATCAAGGCGATGACAGATATGCATCAACAAGACATTTTTCAGAAACCCAGACAGGTGGTGGATTAGCAATCTCAAATATGCTGAGATACAAATAATTACAAAGTCAAATATTTTTGTGTGGTTATAAGAAATATATGAGATCTAGATCCCACTCCATTATCTGTTACATCCCAAATCAAACATGAAATTATAGTTCTTACAAATGCACTGTAGAAAATGCATCCACATCATCTGCCAATGTTGTCTGTTCTCAGAGATGAGTAAAAATACATAATCTATTTTGATACAAGATTCAAAATACACAAATTGTAAGTGTCATATTAAACTACCAAATATCCTCCTGACTACCAGGGAAAAAAAAAGTTGTCACATTATCATTATTTTTTTATCCCCATCTCTTTGTAGGGTAATTAGAACACTGAAAGCATTTTTTTGAAAAAAAAAAGTTTTTATTTTTAAGATATCATGTGAGTGTAGTGGACATCAGAACACCATACATATGAAGTGGAACCTTGACGGCAACTAGCCTGTCCTGGAGAAATTATCAAAGTTAACATAAGGAGGAGTTTAACATTCCACATATTTGTCCATAACTTTTGTGTTTTTTCTGTGTTGTGCTTTGACACTATCATGTGTCCACGGTGGACATCTGAACGCAATGAGTGAAACTGAACCTTGATGGCAAACAGTTAGTCCCAAACAAAATGCCAGGGTTTAACACTCACATAACTGTCCATCATCACTTTTGTTTTGTGTTGACTTGTGCTTATTTGGCGTGATACTTCAAAAAGCAATTCCCCTTCTTGGAAACACAAAGGAATACCTTGCACTTACTTTTCCTTTTCCCATAAAATGTGCTTGCACTGACGGCGGCCATTTTGCAGGATGAAAAAGTTAAAGGTAACAAAGACCCACCCCCTTACATTTGGTATCATTGAAAAGCCCCAGGTGTCCTCTGTAGAGAACAACAGGATTTAATGCAGTAGTATGCACTTGGTGAGAAATATTCAGGATTACAAATGTCCTCCACAGAGGACAAATTTGAACTGCTGGTAGTCAGGAGGATATAGCAGTCACACAATGTATTAGAATAAACAACAGTATTTTTGTATTTTAAGCTTTTCTGAAACTTCCTGTCTGTGGCTGACTCCAAGTACCTGCCTGTCTGTTGCAGGACAATGACCTCAAAGGTAGAATCCCTTATTGCAGAGAGTCAAGAGAAAATTGTGTCTTGCAAATGCAGACAGTGTATCAGTTACAGTGGATATTTGGTCAGATAGGTGAATATAGTACGCAGCCTTTTGGGAGTCATTGCCCATGTGCAACAACTGGGGGAATTCAGCTGAATTTGTACTTGCTGGCCTGCAATAGGTTCAAAACAAGACACAGGAGAAAGAACATTAGAGGCCATTGAATCCATATTTGACAAATATGACACCAGACAAAAACTTGATTTTGCCGTTTTGATAATGCCACAAATATGAAGTGAGCATTTACTATGTGCTTTCCCCAAGAGGATGATGACTAGGACATTTATGACCAAAATCTGGATGGTGCAGGGTTGTGGGAAGACCTTTCATGGGTGAACTGGACAATGTGGACCAGATGCTCACCAGACAAAGCCCTGCGCATCAACAATGCTTTGCCCACATGCCCAAATGTTGGTGACGGTTTCAAGGTTACAAGGATCATGAACAGTGCCTTTGCAAAATGCTCTAAATTGAGCTTTCGGCGGCACACGTCTACCACCTTTAAAGATGAATTTGAGGACAGGTTCCGGCAGCAAGCAATCCCTGCTGGTGAATCCATGGTGAAATTTCTTTTAAATCTCCAGGGGATTTTTATGGGGAGATAGCAGGTCAACAGTAGATGCACATGGAAGCGGTGTACATCATATGAAAGCTGGGAACATGAAGAATAATTGGTCAGCTCAGCACTGTGTCAAGTTGTTCTAGTCATAAATTAGAAATAAGATTAATTAATTAATTTTTTTGTCTCATAAGTTGTTGCAGCAATTTATTGGTTGATACCATTTGTTACACAGATTTGGTGCTCACCATTTTTACTTCTCAAGAATTGATAAAAATGATCAAAAATCCCTTCAAAATACCACAAAATCATCGGGTTGAATTGGCATAAAGGTGGCGTGTCTGTAAATGGGAGACTTGTTGTTGACACTCGTTCATCCAGCTATGTTGAGGTGAGGTCAAGGGATTCATTTGACTTTTGATTCCTTTCCCCTTGCCAACATTTAGCCTAACTTTGTGCCATTATTGACCCTCCTTCCTGACAAGCTAGCATGACATGATTGATATCAATGGATGCCTTCGGTCACCTAGTTTTATAAGATACCAATGTCTTTATTCAAGCCCCCTCCTGCCTCTTAAAGACGGTAATGTTGGCGGGTTTCAGTTAATATTAATGAATAACTTAAAATAAATAGAACTTAAATATACATTAATATCTTAAATTGAGCAATGTTATGTCACAGAATAGTGTGAAGGAGGTGTGGAATGGGATAAGGCAAGCAACAGGCTGCAGCAAGCCTGTCTCTAAAGTACAGGGGAGCCTCAGACATTGTGCCCGGGTCCCCATCCATCTCTGTCTCTGACTTCATCGTTGCTTTCAACACCATCCAGCCCTGCCTTCTAAGAGAAAAGCTGCCAACACCACTGCCATTTTAACCTGTCTTTAAAGGAATACTTCACATACAAAATGACCATTTGTACATCAACTCACCCTGTGTTGCAGTCTTGAGCAAAAGCAAACATGCCTCACATGCTTCGTCAGTGATAAATCAAAACTCAGAGAAAACTCTTGAAGTAAATGGGGTTTAACAACATCAAAACCTTTGTCCACAAACTCTCACACAATTCGCACTGTGTAATCCAAGTCTCATTTATCCAGTCATATGCTCGCTACCTCCCAAACACATACATCGTCTCATCTTAATAATGTTGCCCGTTTGAATGTTTGCATGTGTGTGTTTGCAACTGTGTATTCATTCATGCATAACCTATAATACAGTGATAGATCAACAGTAGATTATGCCCGTCAGTGTATATGAGTGAGTGAACTTTCTCATTCCTAATTTTGACAGTGTGCTATCGAAGCATTTTGCCCAGATAACTTCAACAACCTGTACATATGATGTCTGTGACTGTAGGTGATATGGTTGCTGGAGTGCATTTTGGATCAATCAATCTATCATTAATTAATGAAAACATGACCATGGTCGGTGGAGTTTGTTTTCAGCACAACATGGTGAGTAAGAACAAACTACATTGTCATTAACATCAAAACAGACATCAGCAACACAGCAGAGAAATGACAAACACAACAGACATTATTCACATAATGTAATAATTATCCACAAGAAATTCACATACTGAAGTATATACAAAAGTTAGTGATAAGTGTTCAGCGTTCTTGTTGCAGTGGGAAAAAATTTTTTAGAACAGGATCTCTGATCAGACTCAGATCATCTGACTGTCCGTTCTGACAAGCCAAACTGTTATGGATGAGGTGAGTATGCTGTCAATGATGGCTTACTTTGAATTTTTGGAGCTGTTTTAGGAAAAACAGTCTTTGCTGGGATTTTTTGCTAATGTGGTCTGTATTTATGCTCCATTTGAGCGTGTTGCTGATGTGGGTTTTTTTGAGACGTGTATGGGATTGTGCCGGGAATCTTTAATGAGTTCTTGTGTTTTAGGAGTTTTTTGGAGGTTGTTATCAAAGCACCAAGTAATTGTTTAGGCTTTACCTGCTCCCGGCATCGCTCTTCATTATTGTTGTTATGAGTCCAATTATGGTTGTGTTGTCTGCACATTTAAGAATGGTGACTGAGCTGTGGTGGGATGCAAAATGGTTGGTGTAGAGGGAGAAGAGCCAGGGTGAGAGAACGATGATTCAGAAACAGTACAGTGCTTAGTCAGAGGACAGATCTCAAGGCTAAATGTTTTCTGTTAGTTCACCTCCGATGACGGGGCGGCAGTAGCTCAGTCCATAAGGACTTGGGTTACTTACATTACTTGGGTTAGGACGCGGAGGTGCCAGGTTAGGACGCAGAGGTGCCAGTTTACCTCTTAGGCACTGCCGAGGTGCCCCTGAGCAAGGCACCAAAACCCCAGGGCACTTGTCAGGAGCAGCCCCCTCACTCTGACATCTCTCCATTGACGCATGTATTTGTACTGTGTGAACAAGTGTAAAACTGAATTTCCCCACTGTGGGACTAATAAAGGAATATCTTATCTTATCTTATGAAGCCGCTTCCCTGAGCTTTGTCTCAATCAGAGTCCTAAACAGGGTGTTAGATGGACTGAAGGGGATACTTCTATATCAGCAGAGCACAGAGCAATACAAATTTAAAGCAGACCATAGAGCAGGTAGATTTTTTTCTTGAAATACTATGACTTTATTTTCATTAAATTACATCATTATTCTTGTAATATTCCTTTTCTCAAAATATTACAGCTTCTCAGAGAACACAGATATGTGGGATATGTTTTGAATGCACAGGAAGTTTTGAACATGAACAGAAATCTTGCTGAAACACATATAAGCTGTTAAGTCCAGGGATTTATCAATTCATTAAAATTAATTAATGTACCATTGAGGTGGGCTGCAGGGTGGTATAGTGGTTAGCACTTTCGCCTCACAGCAAGAAGGTTGCCGGTTCGAATGGCTTTTCTCTGGGTTCTCCAGTTTCCTCCCACAGTCCAAAGACATGCAGGTTAATTGGTGACTCTAAATTGCCCGTCGGTGTGAATGTGAGCATGAATGGTTGTGTGCCTCTATGTATCAGCTGTGCGATGGACTGCTGACCTGTCCAGGGTGTGCCCAAACATCAGCTGGAATTGGAATCCCAAATGGGATAAGCAGTTGCAGATGGATGGTTGGCATCATTGAGGTGCCAGATGCTCATTTTAAGAGTTTACTTCCCCAAATAAAAGATACAAAAGAGAAGGGAAGAGTCATTTGTAACTGATGATTTGTAATAAATGCTCATGGGTGGGTAGTATTCCTTTAAGTGGTCCTGTATAGGTTTTTTTTTAACTTCTATTATTATTTTAGTTTTATATACCTGCTATTATTAGTGTTATTTTTTTACTTTCTCTATTCTGTCCTTGTGTCTCTTCAAAACAAACATCCTTATTGGGGGTTTAGTTCAACTGCAACTACAGTTATGTATAACCCATTCATTAATTAATTGTTTGTATAACATTTAATCATCTGTAAAATGACAAAAATGGTAAAAGGGGCTAATGGCTATCAAAATTGTACACCTGAATATAAAGGCAAGTGTTAAATTGTTGTTTGTTGTTATTTTATTATTTTATTTTATTTCATTTTATTTTATTTTATTTTGCTATACTTGATAGAAATATGCCAGAAATATTGTCAATGAAATATGTTTTAAGTAAGCAGCCCATACTCTGAACTTCGTCTTCCAAATTATGCAGTCACAATATAAATCAATTATTTAATTTAATCAAGTACTAATTTATTTGGTGCTGGGTGACCAGTTATAACTGGCTTACTTTTTGTATTGACAGAGGGAACATAGGACGTAAGTGAGAAAGCCCTGAAGCACAGCATGTTCTGATGAGGTATTGAATCCCTCCCACCACCATCAATTACAGTTACATAACTGCAATGTAAAGCTGAAGTTAAAGCCAAGCTGCTGCCCTTGAACTCTGATTAGTTTTATCAGCGGGGAATGTGGATATTATTGCATGTTTAGCACAAGAGAGACTTACGGTGCCCTGTACTTTACCCGAGCATTTAGAGAACAATAAACATATCAGCATCAGGGCATCATGAATACAATTAGAATAATTCAATAGAAAAATGTTACTATCTAACACATGGGGTGTGTATGTGACCAGGTCCAAAGTGCATTAGATTCTTTAAGAAATACCAAAGAGCAACGGAAATTATTTTCTGCCATCATAGTCTAGCAATTTTTGTGACACTTTTAAGATATATTTCATTATATACACGTGTCATAATATTATTATTGAAACTTTCTGGTTAAAAGGTACATTTGTGTAACTCATATTATTTAGGGACATGGATTCAGCATGAATACAAATACGGGAATGAATGCTTGTTTTAGAATATTATAGATACAATATAAAGTAGGTCCCTATGTGGTAAACTCTATTGTAGGCCTGTTTATGGATAACCTGCTTGTCTTAAAGCCAGACGCTAAAATAAAATTTTGAAGAGAATCTGTCGGTGTAACTGTGAAAATAACATGATATGGCCTCTGTTTATACTGCTGAGGGGCCTGAAACCAAAAAAAAAAAAAAAAAAAAAAGTCGGGGGGCGTGTACTGTGAAATCTGCCTCTCTTATAAATTAAAGTCCGACAGGCGTGAGAAGCAGAGACAAAGAACGAGACGCCCAACAAGTTGGATGTAGCCTACCGGCTGCAGCTGGCGACGCAACACGCGGTTCTCCCTCTATCTCTCCATCTCCTCCATCGTGGCATCGGAGGAGAGGCAGCCGGTCACAGCCGGGATGAAGTTAGCAGTCTTATTGTTGTGTATGCTGCATTTGGCCTTTGTCAGTGCTGGACTCTTCAGCCGCAAGAATCTTCAAAATGACCTCAGCAATGTGTCAGTCAGCAGTGTCCAAGCCCCCGAGAGACTCCAGCCCCTCAGCACAGGTGAGTTCATGAGGTGCGCTGTTTCAACATTTTATTTAGTTAACTGATCACTGCTACCGTTGTTTTAGTCAGATAAAATAGATCAGAAGAGCACAAATGTACAGTACAGTACAGTATATGTCAATAATGAAGACTAGCCTAGAATAAACTATAATAATGATACTATTGATATTATTAATATCATTATTATTATTAATATTTTTTATTATTATTAATACTTATTATTAAGGAATATCTTATCTTATTCAAATAAAAATAACAGCTAATCCTATAATTTACATTAAAACATCTTCCCATACAGTAAAATAGGAATAAAAGACCTGCTATTTACCTTTAATGTGCCAAAAGTATACACAATAAGTCATTTTAAACTGTGACCATATAAAGTGGTATTCGGCTTAGCAGGCCTACTACTGAAATACCATTTTAGAGTAGAGTTTTACGCACGAGTTAAGGAATTAAAATGGATGGATTTCAGTCTGAATATGAATTATTTTCAAGTGTAAACTGTCGTCAGGACTGAAGTTAAATTGATCTTGTTGTAAAAATGTGAAATCCTGTACATACTGTGATAAAAGTCTGTATCATGGGGTTGGACTTGGGGTTTATGTTAAGCTGCTGAGCTCAGTGTGCGTCTCAGTTTCCAATCAACTATTGTTAACGCCGCCGTTAACAATAGTTATATTTATATTATATTCGCTACCTCTCGTTTAATAAAAGCCTGGTGGCGTCACATTGTTTCAAAGACAAGGTGGAGTTTGAGAGTTTCAGATTTACATCTGAAGTGTAATTACTCAGTCAGTAGACCACATCAATCAAGCACTGATCTCCTTTGCTGTTTATTTAGGTAACCTTAACCAAATCCCACGTGTGCACTTAGGTGTAATTTCATTATTCCTTTGTTTTATTATTATTATTCATCCATGTGATTGTAAGTTCAAACATGTGAAGCAGACTGTCGGTATATCAGCCATTTAATAAGGCTGCCTGCTATTACTGTACATTCCTGAGAGTGGCAGCAGAGGGCCATTTATATATTAATTATTCCCTATGGTCATTTAGAGTATGACAGATCTTTTCTATTGTAAGAAAGCCATTATAGTTTTGGTATAACTGTATAGATATGTGGTGTGTTATGCTGTTGGGAGCAAGCTGTGCCAATCCATCAAACGCTGTGTTTCCCAAACATTTTCTGCAGGGCCCCTCTTCTGTGGATGAATTATTTTCAAGGCCCCCCTCTTTTATAAAATTGAGCTGGTCTCAACTTTTGTCAGCACTCCAATGACACCGTGAAGCATCAATTAATAATATTGTTTTGTTTTACCCTGTTCCATCCAAACAATGTTGTTTGCCAGTTCCCATAACGACATAAATACGAGTGCTCGAGCAACACTTCAAAGGCTACGCACTGTCCATGTCGCTGGCTACGCTGGCCGTTTTGTTGCTTTTTGTCCCTCGAACTGTGAACGTAGCATGAAAAAGTCCAGTGTTATTTTCACCAAACCATAACCCTAAATATTTTAATTCTGGCAGTCTCTCTAATGGTCGTCCATAAAAATAAGTCAATGTTAATAGGTGCCTTCATGTAAACGTAAACCAAGGGGACAATTTTAACACTGACTTCTCGCATTAAATTTAATATTATAGTCTTGTCTTTAGTGAATACTGTATATATCAATTGTATTATTAATTAGTGCACATATATGTTTCTTATTTCAAAAGATGACTTGTATTTCAAGTAGTCTGTGAGTTATGAAGGAAAATGTAAATAGTTACAATAGCCCCCAGTCTCCCCTATAAGTAGAACTAGTGTAAGAGTATAGCCTACATGGCAAGTAGGCCTACAGAAAATATTCACATTTTATAAATGCACATTATTTCCAATCATGTTATCAGTATGGAGTAAGGTGGACCAATGTTTTGTTGGCCTTGTTTTTAGTTGTTTTGTTTGTTTCCTTGTAAGTAGAAAAAACTGAGTCAAATGCCCTTTATGTGCAGGCTGCACATGTTGGAAAGCTTAAAATGTCAGGCAGCTCCCATGTTTGACTGGCACAAGATGATCTGGACTCAGGAGGCGTATTGCTCCACATAACACAGCATACATAAACATGGGAACACACCTGCAGGGCTCGACAGGGCAAGCCTTTTATGTGCATTATGCATCTAAAAATAGATGTGTCTATATAAGAAACATGTGTGCGAATAACCTAACATTAGGGTGTTTTTTTCAGTTCTATGAGTAGGCCCTATGAGAACAGATGCTGGCAAGAGATGTGACTCATGACCAGATTATCATAGTTACTAATAAGTTCAATTTCAATTAAAGTTTTTGCATAACATCCACACTTCTGTCCATAGTCACATGCTCTCTCTCTCTTATCCACATAAGCTCTCACTCTCCCACGATCTCTCCCCAGGTTAGTAGGCCTAGTATACATTATATTTATAATTATAAGTATAATCAAGACCTATAACCAAGTCTCACATCCAGAGCCCCTGACCAGTTTGGTGTTTTAGGCAAGATTTTAGCTGGTGGCCCTTGCATGGCAGCCAGTTCCACGACCGATCATTGTGTTCATACACTCACAGAGTAAATGCTTAGCTTATTATCTTTGAGATTAAGCTATGCAGATCACACTGTATAAACTGCTTTTCAACTTTCCATCAGTTAATATAAGGTGGGAGTAACTCTAGCTATTTCTTATGTATTATGTATATGTATTATGTATTATTATATGATGTATTATTAGGGTGATATATCAGGTTGATGCTGCGGACAGTCCAGAAAGTATGGCTTATTTTATATTTTGCCTATGCTTAGGCTGGCTCTGTCCACATCCTGCTGTACAAATTGCCTACTGGTACAAATAGTAGCTACTTTATGTAAATAACTCTATTAGCTCACTGGGTTAAACTCTCTGGGTCTGTCTGGATTCAATAGGATGCTTGAAAAACTTCCTCTAAAACATGTCCATTTTGTTGTGCTGCAATAGAATCTGCATCACAAGGAAGCTAATAATAGGTTTCATATGATAACATACAAATTAAAAACAAACAAATCCTCTTTCCCACAACAAATACTTCTGTACCTATAGCTTGTATCCTGTAAAAAAAAATGTTTACATCAATGATGCTTGATGCTCAAACGTAGTCAAAGTCGCTGGACAATTTCCTTGTGCTACCTTGTGCTGTACATTTTTAATCTGGTTTAATGTCATAATGCGGTGGTTAAATCTTTTTACAGGCATTAATCCATCATCATCCATGTGACTATCGTAAATTAGGTTTTAAAGGTGAAGTCAAATATGTGACATAGGGAACACTGCATTACATGCCTAAATGTGTTTACTATACACCTACAGTATACAGTACAGTAACTTACAGATGTACAGAGACTCAAGATGTAATAGGTGGAGAGTAGCATGACGAAGACACTAGGCTCCCTAGGGGAGTTCACCGAGGACCTCTGGTGGACAGAGAAGGAAGTGACAGAAAGCTGGAGAGGTCTACATTAAAATTGTTTGTATGTCTTATAATTACAGAACAGTTCTATTATGATCTTGGCATAACAGGCTTTGTTTTCTAGTGATTAGGAGATATTTAAAATATATTACGATGATGCTGTGGAGGTTACTACTGTGTCTGTAATCAACAGGTGCATATGGTGACCCAGCCCCAGTTTGTGACTTTCATATATTATCATTACATTCAAGCAGTGGTGGAAAGTTACCTCGTGCATTTGCTCTACTACCGAACAATTTCGAAGCACTTATCACTTTATGTTACTTTATACTTGTTTCCACTACGTTTCAGAGAGAAATATTGTACTTTTGATTCCACTACATTTGACGGCTACATGTCCACATGTATCGGAGCTTTTAGGATTTTACATAGAAATTATTACATATCTTTATAAAATGTGATGCATTACTACTGACTGAACTAACAGACAATCTAATAAGTAGTTAGCATTTGCTCCAACTCGACCAGCTACAATGCTGAAATGTTGCTTTCGCGTACTTTAGTTCATTTATAATAATAAATATATTATATATAATGTAACACTGACAGGTCTAATCCATGTATAATAAATACTTTTTTTTTACTATTGTTCTGTATAATAAGTACTTTTTTCACAAGAATACCTTAAGCATTCTTATGATAATATTTAAAAGATCACTGGTTATTTTTTTTTTTTTAAATGTTACCTAACTCTGTGACTTGAATGTACAGTAAAAGTAACAGGACTAATGGTGACCTTAGACTGGACACATAGCAATCTGTGGCAGAGATTATTTCCTAAACACAGTCTTGGTGTTGTTTCTACAGAGTCTTTAAACCAAGGAAGACAGAGACCACTGTTTGCAAGGAGAGGACAGTATGAACGACAAAGGATTTTTGCCCCGGTAAGATCTGTGTGGCTTATATTCCAGTCACATTGAGCATGTGACATTTTCTAGTTAACAAGAAATATGTACGCTTAGGGATACAGTATTATAGTTACTTTTATAAATTATTTTGTGATTTCTATACACTGTACTGAATTTATTTATTTTCTTTTACATGTTTAATGATCTCACTTGTGAATTCATTGAAAAAAGTCAAAAGGTTCAGCTACTGTTTGCACAAAGCCACACATCTGATACATCACAATGCAGAATAGTCTTCGTTCTTGGTTTCACTGATTTGGGACATAGTTTTTCATGTGTACAACGAAACAAAAGGGTGCCCTTCACTAACTGTGTGATTTTTTTTTTTTTTTTTTTTTTAGCTCTGAGCTATTCAGAAAGCTTAGGGTGTTCAGATTCCAACAAACAAAACTTAACACTTTTTAGACATCAGAAGAAGGTGATATAGGCCATAATACTGATTTTGATGCCACCACATTCACCTACCGTCCTCTTTCTGTTCTCTCCACCTTCCAGAAGAAGCCCAAAGTCCATGGTCCTCCAAAAGATGTTTCCTCGACTCCTAAAGTGGTACCCAAACCTGTGAAGCCTAAGTGCTCTCAGCTTACACAAAGCTGTTTGCCCCAGTCCGGGTGCTGTGACCCATGCGCCACATGCCACTGCCGCTTCTTCAATGCAATCTGCTTCTGCCGGAGGACAAACTTGTAATACTAGGAGAGAACGTAAAGAACACCAATACATCTGAACTGAGATGCAAAAATAAACTCAAAGTCAGTTAGTGCACATTTTAGTAGGAGTTTAACAAACGTATACCTCTTGTGTCAGGCAGCTGCTTGGAAAAACTATCCACTATATACTTTAGCTTAAAGTCTCCTAAAATGTATTCATGTTTATGTGAATTCATTGTTATGTGAATTCCTTTGAACATTACTTGTAGTGTATATTATCATTAGTATTATTGTTCTTGTTTTTGATGTTGCTGACATTGTGACATTACCGTTGTTTCAGCACCAGCATAATGTGACTACATATATACTGTATGTTTTGTATTGTTTTGTTTTATTAACATTAATATATCCATCGTTTTGCAAATTGCATGAGAGAGCTTTATCTGATTAAAGAAATTCTATATGAACCCAAAGTCACAGAAATTTGACAGCAATCAGATACTGACTCAATTAATTGTGTGTTTTCTCATCTTTGGGTATAATTACTACAGCCTTAGCAAGTGCTAAATTATGAGCATATAAGTACAAACCCCAAAGTAAGGTAAAAACTGAAGAAAATACATAGACATTAAGGTGAAATTGGAAGGTTTGAGTAATAGCATCCATGATATCCATCATTTAGAATATATGGGCAAATTTTTGTTTAAAATAAGCTTCTTTTTTGACACCTTGTGCAAAAGTGCCCTCTTGGATGTCACTATGGTAGATAAAACATGATAAAGTGCCCTCTAGGGTGCCATCCAATGGAGAAAAATGATCAAGTGCACTCTAGGCTGCCCCGTTCCAGTAGAGAAAACATGATAAAGCACTCTCCAGTGTCCTTTCAGTGGAAAAAACAAAGGCAAATCACAGGAACAGATACATATGCAGTTTCTCATCTTTCACAGTGTATATCCAAACATAGATCTTGTGACATTTTCTTTTTTTTTTTTTAGTATTAAAGAATCCACTAGCCATATAAAATATATGAAAAATTGTTTTATTTCTTACCAGCAGTCTGGATTGGTGTTATACCCACATTAATTTATTAGTTCTTACCTCTTATATCGGCAAGCCCTGTCCATTTCCCTAATGAGAGGTCTAGAGTAAATAATGTTTTCAAAAAACAATAGTATAACATGCACTCAGAGGTGGAAAGTAACTAAGTACATTTACTCAATTATTATATTTAACTACAATTTTGAGGTATTTGTACTTAGTTATTTCTATTTTCTGCTACTTCATACTTCTGCTCCACTACATCTCAGAGGGAAATACTGTACTCTTTACTCGACAACATTTATCAGACAGCTTTAGTTACTTTGCACATTCAGATTATTGATACAAAATATAAATCACCACTATAAACCCAGCTCTATAGAGTATGACGTTATTAAAATGAGCTCGACATTTACTAGCTTCAACATAAAAGTGATGAACATGTTAATGTATCAATAAGTATAATCCAATAATATACATTATTCTGCATAATGAGTATTTTTACATTTGGTGCTTCAAGTATATTTAGATGCAAATACTTTTCTACTGAAGCAGGACTCAAGATCTGAATACTTCTTACACCACTGCATATACTATGATACAATAAAAACATGTAATATAACAATAATATAAGAATATAACATCAGTGTAAAGTAGCACAAGCACCATCTGACAGTGGATGGAAATGTCCATTGTCTCGTCTTCTTGAATTATGATAAAATCTGCGCTCGTACTTCCTCCAGAATGTAATGCCTAAACACTGACAGCATAGTCCACAAGCTTGTTTTACACCGTCTTTGACGTGCCTTTAAAACTGGTGGTGGTCTTCAGGTGCTCCTCCAGGACGGTGTCTAGTGTAGCAACAAAACCCACCATCCATCTTCAACCACTTATCCCGTTAGGGGTCGCGGGGGGCTGGAGCCAATCCCTGCTGGCATTGGGCGAAGGCAGGGTTCACCCTGGACAGGTTGCCAGTCCACCACAGGGCACATAGAGACAGACAACCATTCACGCTCCCATTCATACTTACGGTCAATATAGAGTCATCAAATAACCTACCATGTCTTTGGACATGAGAGCCCGGAGAAAAATGTTAACATGGGGAGAACACAAAGGGCCCCAAGCCGGATTCAAACCGGTGACTCTCTTGCTGTGAGGTGACAGTGCAAACCACTAAAACCCATCAATCCCCTGAAAATGCCAGGGTTGACCGAGGAATCAGTCTCGGCATGCCCACGCAAGGCCAACTCAAAAGCACCATAAAACTTTTCTGCAATTTTCTGCAGAACAGATTTCAATAAATTGATTCCAGGTGTGCGTGCTGGCATCAGAGAACCTGCCTATTTTTATGAGCACCCTTTCTTTGTCTCCTCTCAGTCCTTCCACTGTGTCTTTGGTTGTTTTGTGGCACTGTGATGATCAAATTTGGACCGTCCAAGGTTCTCTGCCAGAACACAGCACTAAGTCGCACATTTTCTTGTCCCTGTCAAGGCCTTACAGAAGAAAAATGCATTAAGTATTATTATATTCAGTGGGTTTTATTTTTCATCTTATGTTATGCATTCTATTTCTTTGAATTAAATAATAGAATATAAAAAGCAATTTGAAAATTAAGTTTAAAAAGACAAATAGATAACTAGGTTCACAATTTGAATAAGAATACAGGTTTTAGTGAGGCATTTAAAAGGACAACATCTTTTCCCATTTGCATTAGCATTTTCCTGCTGCTTCTGCTAACACCATTTGTATAACATGAGCCTGTTACATCCCATATGGCTATTTTACATTCTTTTGCATCATTTTTCTATAGCATGGACCAAAGTGTCAGGTTAATGCTAAATGCAGAGGCTAAATGGTGAAGTTAAATGAGCAAATCCAATTGTTAACACGTTTAGTAAAAGCAGCAGGGAAATGCTAATGCAAATGGAAAAAGTAGTTGTCCTTTTAAGTGCCTGATTAAAACCTGTATTCTTTATTTTAAAATCTTTTTAAACTGCCCTCTCTTTTAAAATGTCTTTTCAAATATAATTTTAAATTCCATTATTTATTTAGGAATTTATTAATGTATTTTTAAATTATGTACTTTTTCACTGTTTTATGGTGTTTTTGTAAATCCTGTTTTAATTTGAACAATGTATTGATGGATCAATATTTCATTTGTAAATTCTTTTTTGTAATTCTTTTAATTAAGCATTAAAATGTCAAATAATCAGTTACTTTGTAATTTAGTCAATTTATTCATAGATTATGTCAATTTGTTAACAAATTTATTATTGACTATTTTTATTGTACTACTGATAGAGTAACTACCCGATGGTGTGAAATGCCAACGCTTACAAAGGGCTTAATCCCAGAGAGTATGTGCATGTTGTGGTATATGGGGTCTGAAAATAACCCCTTATTGGTATAACACAAATACGTCTCCACTCTAAGGTTGGCTGTATTTTGGTGACAATAGGACCAAAGGTCAACATACTCTTCATTAAGATCTCAAATATTATTTTATTTGTTAAATGCTTATTCTGAAGGACTGAAGTGATTGATCTGATGACTGTAGAGACTGATGGGTTTTATTGAGCAATAATGTAAATAATAAAGACTTACTACATGCACAGTAACAAAACAAGCTACCTGGTTGTCTTTGTAAGGGAACATGGTTCTATATGGTTATGGCCACAACAGGAAAACATTTGGCTCAGCCGTATGACACAATACACAAGAAGTTAGTTAAAACAAGAAAAAAAAATATGTAGTTTACAAATTATGCCATAAATTAACCAAAACTATGGGAGTCTGGTGGCATGGCAAAAAAGAACAAAATGATGGAAGAAGTCTGGGCTAGCCCACCAGGGACAGTAAGACCCAAAGCATTACCTTTTACTTTTCCTGTATGCAATGGCCTGATGTCAGTATCACTACCTAAATGTTTTTTTTTATTCCCAATTAGATGTCTTATGCTGAAAGTGTATGACCTCAGAAGTAAATACACCCTCCAAGTTAATCATTTCTTTCTAATGAAATCATAAATCTTTGTGATGATTAAATACCACTTGGTTGTGTGTTTAGGAACAAACATGCTTGTTGTCATGTGGCAGCCACTCTGTCTCCTCTCCTCCATCCTCGGTCTGTATTTCATAGAGTAATTAGCAATAAGGGCTTTTTTTTCTTTTATTTGAGTCAGGGTATAACAGCGTTATTGTATATCAGCCTGTCTAATTGCCAGGAGGTCAAATACCAATGCTTTGTCATAGCTGTCGGCATTAGATACCAACACTTAAGGCACCCTTTAGCATCGCTATGAGACATGCTGGGCTTTCTATTAACTACAATGTAATTGTAGTCAATTTAATATTGATGCCCATCTGCGTCAATATTAAACACTCAGAGAAAGTGCTGTGGTGTCATGGCTTTATGAAGAAAAAGACACACTGGGTGGGCAGGTGTATGGGCCAACAAACACAGGGCTTTCCTCCAGGAGCCCGCTGTTCATGTGCCAAATATCAAATTACAATAAGCTGGTCATTCATATCCCTTGTTTACAATGTTTAGTGTCATTTTCACTGTGTAAACCCAGTAGTTATAACCCCAACCATGTTGATGTTATTTTTCTCCTAAACCTAACTATAGTTATTTTATTGTTTGAACCTGAAGTGTTTTTGTACATTTCACAACATTAAGCATGGGTTTACTGTGACCAAAAAGAGTGACTGTGAAGGGTCTGACACAGCATCAGTATATGACAAGTTGTTGAGAATGTGTTGTAACAGATTTACCACCATTGTGACGAGGTATTGTGGAGGCAGTTATCATATTGAGGTGTAGGTGCTTGTTCTGTATCATTGTGTCTGCTGGATGTAGTCAAAGTCAAACTGGGAAACAGGGCATCGAACTGTAGCCTACTAAAGCTAGACATTTAAAAATGTCTACACCATTGTTTAATAAAGAAACACAGGCTCTTAATCCAGCTTGAACTATATTTGAATGTAAATGACCTGGTCTGGCTCTCTGTTTGAGAGAGAGAGAGAGAGAGAGAGAGAGAGAGAGAGAGAGTCTCGTTCCTGTCCTGTTATGAACCTGGATCCAGCTAAACCTGCTTGCAATGAGCTCATCAGCTCCTACCTACAATCATCTCATCAGCTCATAGTATATCAGCAGCTCGTTTTCTCCACTGGAAGTGTACTCTCGAGTGCACCTGATCATGTTTTATTTACCACAGGGGCACCTAATGGGACAAAAAAAATGTATATAAATATTGTGTAAATCCATTTTCTCATATGAACTTCGGTAAATGTAAGTAGCACTGACTTCCAGGTAATGGTGTCTGTGCTCAGCGCTCACCATACCTGGCTTGTTAATGTAGCTTGTACTAAATGACACTCGCAGGAGTCGGTCAATCATTTTTTCCGGTAAGTTCTTTACAAAAAATCTTTTTCTCACAAGTGAAAATTACCATCCCAATTAATGCCGCAATTAATTTGATTTATGCACCTTGCTACCCAAGCTAGTTAGAGACACAGGCGGCCAGTCTGATTTTTATCACTCCTGATTTAGAATAGCACCAGTCATCTGTGCCTTCTGACTTTGTTGAGTAATGTTACATTTCTTTCAAAGTTTCAAAATATACCTAATTGTTCAGTACAGCAGTACATCAATCAATTCATAGCTGTGTTGAATTTGTTTTGCCACTCAGTTTTAGTAATGAGATTGATGTCGTATGATGTCAAGGCATACCTTCTATAATACAACACCACAGCATATGGCCTCATTCAGTATATGGCTTGATATGTCAATTAAAACGGATCATTAAATGTTTCACAAAGTATTTACTGCATGGTTATTGTGTTTGACTCTATTAGATTGTACAGGTGGCTGCCATATGTCCCACATACTGTATGTTGGCTATAGATGAGACAGCATGATCTTTATCACAAAATGAACTGTTTGTACATTTTGCAGACTTGATCATAAATTATTATGTAATTATATATCGGAGACATGCTTGTTGTAATTTTGAACAAATTTTACAAGGACATCATGTTGAACATTTAATGGAATTTGCATAACACTGCAGTTTTGGATAAACTGTAGATATGACACATTAATACATTCACACAATAATGCATTCATGCACCATTCACACATTCAGTATTATAACACTATACTACACAACAAGTTTACTTTGGTGTCCTCTGCTAGTTTGTGCATACCCCCCCAGCAGTCACTTGAATGCAGCATGTACTCCCCGATCCCCTTCAGTTGTTCCGAAACATCCCCTCTCAGCTGAAGGACTACACTGCATTCCTCCTCACAACGTCATGTGTCTGAGGGGGAGACTTGTACTTTGTCCTCATGGCCTCATCAGAAGGGTCCTATAGACAGATAGCCTTTCCTGAACAGGACCATCATACTTCCAGGGAAGAAGTTGATGGTCTTCTTTATCTCCTGTACAAAACACCATACATATTACCGTATTTAGTAATATAGTATTGTATTTTATAGTATACCATTTCAAGCCCTTGCAGCTTCTCGCACTCAACCACTTACCAGGTAATTCATGCCTATGAGTGTTGACTCAGCAAGGATCACATTAAATGAGAAAAAATGACCTACAGGAGGATAAATATTTGACACACAGAAAAGAGCCTTTCTGCATTATATTTTGAATTGTCAACTACTACCTGAATTTTATTTTCCTTTTAAAAGATTTTTTGTTGGCATTTCTGCTTTATTGATTGCAAAAGCTTGGACAGACACAGGAAAAGCGAGAGAGAGGGCATGACATGCAGCAAAAAGCCTGGGCTACCCTGCACTCGGTTGTGTTTTTTGTTTTGTTTTTTTACATAAAGGCATTTCCACTATAAATTGGTGCAAAAAGGCATAAATTTGTACAAAAAAATTGAATTCAATAAGTGTTTGACCCTCAAACTTTTCTGTGAATAGCATATACTGTATACAGTAGTAATAATCAAAAATGTAATTACTGTATATCAACAAAGGGTATTTGTTCTAACATTAATCAGGCTGTGTTCAGCAGGGTAAGAGAACTGCTGACCCCGAGTGGGGGTATTGTCCAGCAGTGGAAAGACCACTTTGAGGAATGAGAGTTGCCCATCCAGTCTACATGTGTTTTGTGTGTATTAAGTTTAAGGGGAATAAAAAGAAAATTAAGAAATAAAAAAAAAAAACAATCGAGCACCCTGTCTCTATTCAACAAAAAGTTTATCATGAAGTCATTGACTACTAGCTTCTTCATAATTAATGTGTAGGTATTAACATGAATACGTGCCAATAAGGTGACCCTGAAAAGTTATGGACCAGTCAGTGAAACCTCCCATAGCTTGAGGGAGGCCTATTCTTGCACAATACAGATCCCAATCCTAAAAAGAATAAGCCTATCTTTCTTAATTATTGTCACCTGAGCTGTGTGTGTGTGTGTGTGTGTGTGTGTGTGTGTGTGTGTGTGTGTGTGTGTGTGTGTGTGTGTGTGCGAGAGAGCGAGAGAGCGAGAGTCTAGTTCCTGTCCTGCAATTAACCTGGATCCAGCCAAACCTGCTTGCAATGAGCTCATCAGCTCCTACCTATATCTCATCACCTCATAGTATATCAGCAGCTTGTTTTCTCCACTGGAAGGGTACCGTGAAGGGCACTTGATCATGTTTTATTTACCATAGGGGCACCTAATGGGCCACTTTTTTAAAGGTGAGGACACCAAGGGGGGGTTGACATGATGTGTGTGCTTCAGAATGTTGTTTCTCTTCAAATCAAAGGGGGAAAACGGCAAAATGCTCAGATTAGAGTTGGCTGCCAAACAATGTGACATTTGGCTCCATTTGGTATCCCTCTCCTCCAGCAAAAATGTTTGCTTACTGCTGCATATCGAATAGTATCTCACATGGGCTCAACTCTACGACTCTGCCCTGTGACAAGGAACAAGGCCTGCAAATACTATGTTTAAGAACTGTTTAAGAATTTTTTGAAAAAATTGTCTCAATCACCCTGTCAAACTTTATTCAGTCTCTATTCAACAAATAGTTTAGCATTAAGTCAGTGACTACTAGCCTCTTCATAATTAATGCATAGGCGTTAATAATAATGGGTGCCAATAAGGTGGCCCTGGAAAGTTACGGACCGGTCAATGAAACCTCCCATAGCTTGAGGGAGGCCTATTCTTGCACAATACAGATCCCAATCCTAAAAAAATAAGCCTACCTTTCTTAATTATTGTCACCTGAGCTGATCTAAGAACTGGTCATAGTGGGAATAATATAGGTATAACTCATAACATTAACAATGGCTTGGTTCACTTTTAATTGTCAGCCATTGAGCCAGCATTCTCAAAATACCAGGCCCTGAAAACTCTCACTCCGACATGGCATACAACCATTGCGTGGTATGTTATCTGTAACACTTGTGCTTTTCCTGCAATCATGTCAAAATGTCTGCTGACCCTCACTTTGGTTTTGTACCAGCAATTATTAAGATTTTACTGCCCTACTGCACAAGGAATGAATACTGGATCTACTCAGAATTAATATCATTGCTGATCTACAGAACATTGTATTATTGACTCAACCATTATGGTTCAACAACTTCTTGCTTTTAAGGCAAACAATGTAAAACACCTGCTTGTTCTGATGTTTTAAGACAAGGTGCTAATAATTCATTTCAACTGGATTTGGGCCAGTATACAGTATAAAAAGTCAAAAGATATCTGGTGAGAAAAGACATCAGTAGTGTAGTTGCCGAGGTTAGATGAAAAGTGGGTTGACATGGAGAAATGTACAAATTGTTCTATAATTTTGCAATATTCCATACTAATAAAACTTTTACAGACAGTACATGTAACACACTGTCAAATAAATACATTAACTGTATACATACAAATGTGCATATCATCTTTCTGTGTACTACAGTAATATTTTACCTAATGTTGAAGTAGGAATTTATAAAGCTCAGTGTGATGCACAGTAGCCTTCAGCGAAACAAAACTGACATTCTTGTAGTACAGTAAGCAGTCAGTGTCAACAGAAAAGTAAAACAAAACAGATTTGTACTGTCTGAGAAACATTCCAGGGTTGACTGTCATGGTGAAAAAACACATAATCATTTTGACCAGTACGGCTCGCATGATGACAAATCAACTTTTCATTTTTGTGGCATTAACCACTTTACTGAAGGTTTTGGAAATATATCTTATATCCATATCTTATGATGGTCTCTAGGATTGCCCAGTAAAACATCAACATGTTCTGGCTGCACACTTCACACAGCCTTCATTGCCTTAGTCTCTGAAGTCTCTAAAGTCTCTGCTACAGTCTATTGCACAGGTTCTCTGTGTGTATCTTCAAGGAAAGCCGCTTGTGTATGTGGACACCTAAGTAACTGTGCAGGGACACTTGCATGATTGTCTGGTTTTTGATGACCACTGGCTCATGGTCAGTCACTTGTCTCAGGTCTGTGTTTCAGTGACATTTAAAATAAGATGGCTAGTGTCACACCACTTGATGAAGGTATCTATCAACAAATTTAATTATATGGTTTTTAGGGTGTACTTCCTGCAATGCCAATCTTTTGCTGGGTGTCCAAAAACACAAAATGGCCCCAACTTATATCACCAATGATGCATAGGGTGTATCTTAGAATCATGAACATAACATACCAGACCACAACAGCACCTTGAGTCTCTGAGTGAAAATAAATTACACCAGCTGGGGCCAGAAGTACAAAAATGTCTCTACATGGAGTGTCCCTTTGATGGAGGGGCTTCAGGAGGATAACAGGCTACAAACAGCCAAGCCCTGCAGCGGAGGGGACGCTGGAACAGGCCAACCAGTTAAACCAACAGGTTTGACCATCCGGGCCCCAACAGCCCAGCAGGACATCCTGAGCCTCCACCCAGGGCAGCCTGTCTGATGTGCTGGTGAGCAACACCGGTGCTCCCCTGGGAACTGTGCTGTCACCGTTCCTGTTCACCACCTACACCTCCGACTTCTGTTTCAACTCTGGAACATGCCACCTGCAGAAGTTCTCCGATGACTCCTCCATCGTCGGCCGCATCACAGATGACAACGAGGAGGAGTACAGGACCCTTGTGGAGAACTTTGTGAGGTGGTGCAACATCAACCACTTACAGCTCAATATTGGACCAAAGAGCTGGTGGTAGATTTCCGGAGGAGGAGGAAGAGCCCCCCTACTCTCATCACCATCCGTGGGGAGGAGGTGGAGGTGGTGGACAACTACAAGTTCCTGGGAGTTCACTTAAATAATAAACTGGACTGGTCCAACAACTCCGAGGCCCTCTACAGGAAGGGGCAGAGCAAACTATTCTTCCTGAGAAGGCTGAGGACCTTCAATGTGTGCAACAGGCTACTTCGGTTGTTTTACCAGTCTACAGACTGTAGTAGCCAGCCTTCTGTTCTTTGCCATGGTATGTTGGGGGGGGGGGGGGGGGTGGCATCAGCACTAGGGATGCCACCAAACTTAACAAACTGGTGAGGAGGGCTGGGTCTGTGGTTGGATGTGAGCTGGACAGTCTGGAGGTGGTGGCAGAGGGGAGGACCAGAAGGAAGCTGAAGTCTATTCTGAAGAACCACTCCCACCCCCTCTATGACCAACTGGTCCAGATGAGGAGTACATTGAGCCAGAGACTGATCCCCCTTCGGCACACTACAAACCGTCTGGGTCAGTCCTTTCTTTTGGTGGCCATCAGGCTCCATAACCAAGGTCTGACCCTCATGTGACTCTCTGATCATCTGCTCCGTATTTTATTCCTGGATCAAAATGTATATAATTGCATATAATTATATAATTACATACAATACCCACCCACCTGCTGCACTTTACTTATTACTATTTTACTTATCTTATTTATTGCCATTTCCTTCATTGCGCCTTCTATTTTATTTATATTGTAATTCATCTGTACTGTTGTTTCATCTGTACTGTTGTTGCTGCTATGACACCCATATTTCCCTCTTGGGATTAATAAAGGTTCATCTTATCTTATCTTATCTTATCTTATATGCTGTGAAAGAATAGCATTCTGCAATATTGACAAGATAAACACATTTGAAGACAAAGTTCATTAATCTGCGTGGACAAAACTGATGGGTATATAGAACAACTTTTGGTTGATATGCTAGTGGATACTGACTCCTTAAAATAAATCTATATCTACTTGTGATCCCTCAGTACAGGCGATCATCTTAGTGATGTTCCTTCTCAGATGGTTTGATTGGAATGACTTTTACACACACAAGTAAGTAAATGTAATTTAATTCAATTTAATTATTCAATATTTTATTATTTTAAAAAATTGGACCCCTTTGGGCCCTGACACCCAGGCTGGCAACCACATGCAGCACAGTATGGTATATCCTGTATACTGTTTACATACGAACATGAAATAGGTCTTTCTCTGTGACAAGTTACTAGTGAGCAATATTGTTGCAGAATTAACATTTTTTCTGTTTATTTTTGCAATATGAGAAATTAATAGTAATTAAATAAAATAATAATAATAATAATAATAATAATAATACGTGAAATATTGATATCGGAAAACAAAATTAGAATTCACATAACATATAGGAATGGTGTGCTGGTCTTCACTTTGACGACAATATGTCTTTGTGCAATATAAACTAAACACAATGTGAATATTTAAATTACAAATGTAGATCATAAGCACAGGAAAAGTACATATGATTTGGTCTAACTGTCCATCTAATGCTCTGAGTGCGGTTGTGCACTAACATACTGTTTATCCACAGCATTGACTCCGGGGCTAACTCTTGTGTCCCGTGTTATTACACAGCAATATTTGGGGTGGCGCGCCTGTCGCCCGAGTGTTTTGCTGCTCCGAGGCTTCTGCACAGAGATGGCAAGACAACCGTAGCAGACTGGGGCCTATACGGTTGGGCATTATACCGACAACCGTAACTTAAGAACCGCTGAGACGTAGAGAGTAGGAAAGGAGCAGAACAACGGCCAAGGTAAAACACAGCTGCTAATGGTACTTAAACTATTAAGAAGGACTGTCAGAAATGAATCCTGTCTTCCACATCCAACCAAACCGTTTGACCAACGTTAGCCCTGTGATGGCGGAGAACTAGCAAAGCCGCTAACTAATGGTGTATTCGTTAGCAAGCCGGCTAGCGGTAGCAATTGGATAACTTGGCTAAGTTAGCTACGCTAGCTTGCTAAACTAGCCGTGTCTGCTTTACTGTAAGTCGTACAGCCAACGTTACAGATAAAAAAAACACATTGAATATTTATATTATGTGTGGATACTACCATCTGGCTACCTGGTTAGATGTCGTAACGATAGTAAGAAGGACAGTCAGCCAGCGGTAAGCTAGTAACTCAAACAAATAACACTAAAACAGGGATTTTTTTTCCGGTTAGCTGGCTAGCTTATTGATAGCTAGCAAGCTGACTTCAGCTTTCGCTGCATACTAGTGCTATTGGCTACAATATTGCTACATGTCGTTAGCATTATCTTACTGATACTGTACATATGGGATCTGTCTGGTGCAAAGATAAGATTATCAAACACTGGCTCAGATTTATTAGATTAGTATACGAACGAAGGCCAATAGTTGACTCTTTAGTTACTCTTACTTTGTGAGCCAGCATTAACAATAGCATGTCAGTAGATTATCAAAAGTTAGCCAGCATTCGTTAACCATATCAGAGTTTGAGTGATGATCAATGTTTGAAATATCAGTAAGGTGTTGTTCACGTAATGTTATAGTTTAAAGAGTTTGATAGTGGGCACAACCTGCTCATTTATTATTCAGTAATCCATGGCCTTGTTTACTGAACTTTGATCTTATGAATCTGGAAAGAAAAAGAAACAGTGGTTACCTCTAACTTTTAAATATGTTGACATTTGTTTTCTATAAGGTGTTAAGTTGGTCATGCATAATACCTGACTTAAGACACAGGTAAACATAGGTCATGACACTATATACATAACTAATACAATACTGTTTCAACATATCAGTACCGCCCCTTCTATAAATAGTGAACAAGAACAACGTAACATTTGCATTGTAACAGTCCATGACTGGCAAAGATAGAAAATGTTAAGCATAACGTGCAATAGGCCTAACGTGAACTTGGGCTCAGCTATTACCAGATGGGATTCCGTATCACTAAAAGTTGGGCCCAGTTTGCTTCCATTCACTTTCTGTAGATAAGCTCAGTCTCAAGCAGAAATTGTCTAACATGACTTATATTTGATTCAATGGCTGAGGACGACTTTCTGTACAGCTTTGGCAATTTTGTTTCAGGGCCATTAGTGAGCGTCCTGCTGTCTCTCAGCGATGAACATATGTCTGTTACATATTGTATATATTAGTACCACATTGGGAGGGAATAACTCACAGGAAGCTGTCACTTGAGCAGAAACTTTTGCTGTCTGGCTATGAAATATACTTGTTTGTGTTCTCTCAATCTCTGTCTCTCTCTGTCTTTCTCTCTTTCTCACACACACTCTCACTCACACGTTGACCTTTGAAAAGCAAGAAAGCAGCTGTGGGGCATGTAGGAGTTGAAGCTTGCCGTCACTGTGTGAAGCTAGTGTGTCATGCCAACATAAAGAAAAGCTGTGAGAATTTAACAGCTCCCAGTTGTTGAGGTATAACTAGGTTAAAGATTGCCATTCACGTAACATTTAAACAGCCTTTGCAAGGAATTTGCAAGCAAAATCACTGTCTCATTATCTAGGATAAACTATGCAATTATCACAAATTTGGGGTGCCTGGTGGTCAGTAGACTGCTGCGCTGAATCCCTATGTGGCCTAATTGGACTGATCAAAACCTCTTGCAGGTATAAATGAAGCTTCTCCTGCGTCCTGTTGTTATACAATCGAAATGTACTTTATGTATAAGGTTTGTCTTTATTTTGATCTAAATATTAAACTAGGACAACAAATCAAGACAAGAGTGCATTATAGCTTAGTTTTGTTTTCTGTTCCTGGGGTCATGACATGTTTTTTGGCACAGTTTTGTGGAGCTGGGGTGTATGCTTGAAGAGGGACTTCAGTCCTGTTCATGTAAGCGAACACCCCCCCTGACATCATGGTCTGCCCAGAGCAGTCCAGTACAGGCAACTGTAATACTTGTGTATGTGGGCCTGAGCGTCCATGTTGGTGTGTAAACTATTGCGTGTGAAATTAGAGAACCTTAATACCAGACTTCATACAAAGTCTTAAAAGTTTGGAAAATGCATAATTTTAACTGTTTTGTTGTCAAAATTAGGAATATGCTTGAATTCAAATCTACTCCTTGAAATATGCTTTCTTTCAAGTTATCTGGTGTTTCAACACAATCACTGATTGAAATGGTTCGGTCATCGTTTGTTGTTCCCTGGCGTTTCACACCATAAGAGGACTGCTGCTAGACTGGGTGACATAGGTGCTGAAATGAAAAGCAGGCATTTTTACATTCTGCTTCGCAGCATCATGAGGGCGACCATCTGCTCTCAGAATGCATGCATGTCCTGTGACCTTTGACAATGTACGTGCATATTAAAGGTAGCTCGCTAACTGCTGTACCTGCTCATCCGCTGCTAGAGAACAGGTGCATTTTGTTATCGCTTTAGCAAAATGCCAGATTGTCATTTTAATAACAACTGGCTGGTTAACAGGCCTAAACATTGTGGAATTTAAAAAGTGCAATTGAACACCCTGTTTCTATAAGTTATTAATAACAATGATAATTTAATTGTCGATATTATGAATGACGCTTGAACTATTTGGTAGTCCTGGAAAATACCCATTTTGATGATAATGATGTTGTGGGTATGCAGGTGTAGCCTACTGGCGTGCCATCTTTGCCAGGGAATCATCCCGTGTTGACTTTCCACCAATCTGTCAGCTTTGTATCAAAAGATGGGGGAATGTCACGTAAAACATTTTCAACCTCTATGTCCATGCTGCCAGCTAGAACCGTGCAAAGGCCTGATGCACCACTGCAGCTCCCGATGCTGTTGAGTAAGTGTCCACCTCCTCTCCCAGCGCCCTCTGGTTATGAATGTGAGTCATTGAAACATGCTTTGAATATACACCATTCTACTGGATATCTAGACTAGAATGTAATAGACTACACAATGTTTATATTTCAGATCTTTATTTGATTGATCAATTTGATTTTCACATGCTCAGTCAGATTGTTAATGGCCAATTAATCGATCGTTGATTCATCATTATCATCCCTAGTTTTAGGTATTAATAATTTTAAATATCATTATAATATTATGTGCTTAAAGATACCCTGTGGTGATCTTAACATAATTTGCAGTTTATTTACAGTTGGTGATGGTAATACACCAAGAAGCAATTTGCCAACAAAAGGCATTGAAGAAAACAACTTCTAGTTAGCAAACATGGATGGATGGAAACTCCACAACTATATAATAGCTAGATTTTACTCTTGGTAACTTTCTTGGTAGACCCCAGCTGGGATGCATTTTTCATTTTGTTCATCTCAGTTACCGGATTAGTGGCATCCCAGTAAATGAGTGAACTAAATGAATAATTAGTCAACCCATTTATTAGTTAATTGACAGCAAATTAATTAGGAATAGTTTTGATAATGTATCAGTCATTTCAGTTGTTTCATGGAAAACCAAATCAAATATGCATTTATGTAGGTTTGGTTTTGTTGCATGTTTTACACAGCATAAACTGTTGACCCATGTGTCAGTCAGGCCATATGCACTACCAGTGGGATTTTAGGCCAGTCTATTACCTGGCTAATAACTGTCGTCATTATTCATTTATCAAGACCCTTGAGTGTGCTGGCAGATGACCGCTGGACTCTGTCCCATTTCCATCATTTATCCCCTGTTTTTCTGTTTATAGCTGTCACCTCCCTGCTCTGTATGGACTGCTCAACCTATTCCTTATTTTCCAGATTGGTTATTTTGTTCAGTGATTGATTTCAGTGCTTTGTGGGTCCCTCATTTTGTCTCCCTAAATAAACTCCAAAACTGGATTTACTTTTGAAACATTTAGATAAAATCTACATTTTTATGTTATGTGTGGTTTTATGTAATTTTGATAAGTTTAAAAAAAAAAAGTTAACTTTAACTTGGGCTCAGAGCGTTTACATTTAAATGGCTGACTGACCTTGCAGATCACTTGTAAACTCAGTTGGTATGAAACTTTGAGAGCACCATGATATAGCAGACTTTGCCTGGCACCGTGCTGCTGATTTTTGTCTCTATCTGCCCTGCAGCCTGCACATTAATCAGTAAATTCTGGTACAGCTTGACCTTGACTTTCTAATTGGGTTCCTCCTAAGCTGCTTAAAAGCTGCCTTCTCCAACTTACAGTTTATGTTGGTTGATCAACCAGCCTATGTGTCATCCTGGTGCTGCTATCATTTAGTCATTAAAAAAAGTGCCTGGTCCTAATTAGAACCGTGGTTGTATACCGTCAGGCAAAGGAGGATGTAATGAGTTCTGGAGCTGAGACCTTGACAATTAATGAGCATGTTGTCTTCACCTTATTGTGTTGTTTTGTTCTCCTGGTTTCTGTCATGGAGGCTAGCATGCCTGAACATGGTGATCAGAATAATGTTATTGCTGCTGATAAAAGAAGTTAAGACAATTCCCCAAGAAAGCCATATTAAGTGTTGATTTGAAATTGTCTTAAGCTTAATTGTAATAACATTACATATATTACACAACTTATTTTATTAACTATAATTAGATTTTTTTTAATAACATGCATATACATTTTGTAGTTTGATTTCAATGTTCAGGCAGGATTTTGCTGTATAATGATTATAGTATAGAGATACTACTTTTGAGATACTAGTTAAATGATCATTTATTACAGTGTTGTCTTTCATAGACAGAATAAGAAGAAGAAGAAGAAGAAGAAGATCTACCTTTATTAGTCCCACAATGGGGAAATTCAATTTTTACACTCTGTTAAACTCATACATGGTACATGCAGACCTGAAACACACATACATGCATTAATGGAGAGGTGTCAGAGTGAGGGGGCTGCTCCTGACAAGCGCCCTGAGCAGTTGGGGGTTTGGTGCCTTGCTCAGGGGCACCTCGGCAGTGCCCAAGAGGTAAACTGGCACCTCTCCAGCTACCAGTTCACACTCAGTTTTTTTGGTCCATGTCGGGACTTGAACCGGTGACCCTCCGGTTCCCAAGCCAACTCCCTACAGACTGAGCTACTGCCGCCCCCAAATAAGATCCCCCTACCAGTTCACACTCAGTTTTTTTGGTCCATGTCGGGACTTGAACCGGTGACCCTCCGGTTCCCAAGCCAACTCCCACTGCCGCCCCCAAATAAGATCTCTGTTTCGTATTTCTACCTACGTATTTAAATTTGCGCTTGCTTTAACATTAACATAAATATGATTGTGTTCAGTTAATGTTTGATCTCATATAATACCACACTTCCTCTTTCAGCTCCCTGTCATACCCTTTTTCTGAGCAAACATTGCATTTGTGGTGCTCTTTCCTGGCATGAAACCATACTGCTGCTCACTAAACTACACCTCACCTCTTCACCTAACCTACCTACCTCTGTGGTTACAGCAGCTCTACAAATCACAGTTATTCCTGAAAATTGGTACCAGTACACCTCTTCTCCTTTCTTCAGGCATCCTCACTTCTTTAAGTTAACGTACAGCCCTGTAATAATCTTGTTACAGGGCTGTACATTAACTCTTTTGCACATTGGACTTGTGCCACTGCTACAGAGGTTGAAAGTTTTTTTAGTATAGGGTACAAAATTGTAGCGCAAGTCTAAAAGTACCAAGTAAGTCCACTGAAGTTAAGACTATTCAGATCCTGTTTTGGGGGGATGCAGAGTGTACAGAAATACAGTTTAAAAAAAGTTGTTTTCCATAATTTTAAAATAAAATAGTACTGAAAAAATTTAGACATTGTTTTAAATATTGGCATACAGCATTAGTATTATTATTTATGCACATAGCATGGATGTGAGAAGACTGACACTGTGGGCAATTTGAACAATAGGATGTGTGATTTGGAGGTTTGGCAGAATATCAATTTGACAATGTCTAAACATAATGAAGGCCTTCTGTAGGAAAGAGGGGGACAACTTCTCTAACTTGCTATCTGAAGAGTGAAAACAAAGCTGACTGTCTACTGTTTACTATACAGTATGTAATGGTGCTTCACATTGCAAAAACTGTGTGTGCATATTAGGTCTAAGTAGAATCAGGAAGTAGCAAACATATGTCATGTGACTGCTTTATCAATACGGAAGAAAGAAATTGCATGAATAGGAATAGGTATTATGAACCAGTTCTGTTGTAACTAAGGACTAGTGGTTCGTTGCATAGTGTCTGAAGCCAGTACTCACAAGCGTAGTTTACCTTTACATAAGACAATAGTGATACAGTAGAATGTAATCACTACAATTTGAAGTGTCAAAGAAGTTGGCTTATTGCTGTGAGTGGAGAAGTCAGCTCTGATGTACAGAGTTTTGTTGCTGACCACTGCTGAAAGAAGAATCCAACATTTGTAGTTGTGACTGGTGATCATTTGTGCAACTATAGAACATACCACCAGATCTGATGTTATTGTATGACAGTGAAAAAAAGCAAAGCAGCAACAAGGTCATTTCACAGACTGTCCCTTTTTTTCTTCCATGCTGTGGAACACAACAGTTAGTATATGTGAAATAATTGCTGCTATATATTACGAGATATATACATGCAGTAATGAATTGGTGTCTTAATCGGAGGTCGTACTTTGAAGCGTTCCAGTGTGCACCAGCTTGCTGATCCTTGTCCTAAAATGAGCTCTTTCCTGTTTCAGAGGAACCATGGGACACGGAGTGGGCTGAACCAGAGGGTCTAGCAGCACACACCAATTGTGAGTATACATTGAGTTTCCAGCATTTTGTCCATGCAGAATAATAATATGGGAAACAATGACAACATTACAGTAGAAAGTAAAGTGATATTACACTTAATGTAGGCCAGTTTTAACAGCTAAAAGTTGTCAGGACCTTTACCACAAACCTCAACAAAAGGTTCAGAAGCAGCTGTATTTTTTTCTGGAACCTGTTTATTATTTGTGATTTTACTGGGTACAAGTCATGCATTTGTTGTTTGCTTTATTTGTCTGTGTGTATGGCTTTTAAGGTTTCCCACTGTGGTGTATGACATGGCCACGGCCTCATCAAGAGCTGAGTCTAGCCATAACCACAGAGGAACGTCACAGCTCCATGCCATTGGTGAGTCCAAGGAAAGTAGGCTATAATAAATGGGAGTGGCAGGGTGGCCTCGGGGTCTGGACCTTGTCCCTCCCTCAGAAAGCTCATACTGAAGCACTGTATTTCTGAATATACAAAGAGTGTCACCTTTATGCTGAAAATGTAAACTGTTGAAGGGGGGAAAAAAATCAACTAATCTCATCACTTTCCTCATGTACCCACCACCAGTTTCCTGTGCCAAAATCAAGAGGAAGAAAAGCCTGTTTGGGACTGCCATTTATGTGGAGGTGACAGCGGAGGGGGAATCGCGCCGCACAGCGAAGTCTCACAGCTCGTCTAGTCCTAAATGGGATGAGAGGCTCACTCTGTAAGAAGCAACAATTTGCCTCCTCTGTGTATCGGACAATCTGTATCTTTGTGTGTGTCACAGCATGTTATACACAAGTTAATGTTCACAGTGTTCTTCACAAATGAGTGTCAGGGGACAACTCATGAATCGCTATATTATTTGGAGAAGATAAAATTAAAGACAGACTGTGGATTTCTGGGTTTATACATGTCTTCTCATACTCGCCCTAAGCAGGATGCTCTTGAGAGAAAGCCTTTGTTGATCTCCACATGGCCCATGCTCATATAAAATGTTGTGAGAGAAGAATAGAGCAACAGTTCTGTCCCTATCTAGGTCTTTCAGGTCGCTTTCACTAGCCATAGTTTGGCTAGTCAGAATCACTGTGAAATTGATACTTTTGGTTTGTTTTCTCTTTAGTCTGGGTTGGTTTCACAGTGCACAAAATAAAGTGCACAAATTAAGTTGCTGAGAGGCGTGTACAAAGGACAAATTTACCTTTTTCGTTTCGAAAGCTGACACTTTTATGCAGGAAATCACAAACTTTCATATATTGCTGTTGTAGTATTTTCACTTTGACTCGGCACTGATCTACTGTGTGCACAAATCCCTTCTGCTCCAGTTTATTGGCAATGACCTTATAAACATCACTATTTTTGTGGACGTTTTTATTTAGTATATTCTGTATATTGTCTTTGGCTGAGTTGCCTAGCAAACATCGGACTTCTGCAGAAGTCTAGGTCAGTCCTCTTCCTCTCATATTAACCTGTTGTTTACCTGAGACCATTTCAACCAATGCCTGCACAGGCTGCCTGCATTTTGGTTTGCTTGGAAACGGTCCGAGACTAGAGATGAACTGATTAATCGGTTGGCCTATTAATCAACTTTTTTTTCTATCCCCCATAATTAGCATCAGCCAATTACCAAGCAGACGCATCAACGGGCAGCCCAGTGTTGTTGCTGTACAACATGTGTGACTCAGTCCTTGTCGTGCAGCAGTCCCTCCTAGCTGCAGTCAGAACAGGAGATGTTCATCTCTCCGTGTACAGACTGCAAATGACTGCAGCTGGCTGGATGTAAATGTAAAAAAATTTTGTCTTAAATAAATCAGTGCCCTAAAATCTGCACTGCATTTCACTCACACAGCCTCAATCAACTCGTCCACTGTGTGTGTGCCTCTCTGTGACACAGCGTAACTGTGGATACCGTTAAGCAGTGTAGGTAAGCAGCATCTAGCTGGCTAGCTCATCTTGTCCCAGTCTAAACTGTACACATAAAAATGCAGAGTGTGAATCAAACGCTGAATTAAAAAAAAAAAACCAAGTAACTCCTCTGCATCTGTGATAAATGCTGCTAAGTGCACTAAAACTTTATTTTTTCATCCAAAAGTTTATTTGACAAAGATTATTTTTTAAAAAACTGTTTCATGTATTTGATATTTAGTTTATAAATTATTTTTATTTAAAATATATAAGTGCACTGCAGTGCAGACACAAAATGTAGATTGAAGAGACAGACCATAGATGATAATAATAAATGTTTACTGAAGTTGAAAAAAATTGTGTATTATTAAGCTGTTATATTTTATCAGATGGAGGGAAAAAAAGAAAATCATGGCATCAGCATCGGCAATTAAAAAAAAAAATATCAGGCGACCTCTATCCAAAGATACCTCTCTTTGCTTGGACCCATTGGTTTGGTCCACAACAGAGTGTGATTGCTGTTCATATCTGCCCAAACGGTTCGTACCACGGTTGGATTAATGCGAACTAAATGTTGGCTCGTGAAAGCACCCTTAGTATGCTGGCTTTGATGCAGGAATTTGGAGCCTATATCTGTCTGACATTATATACGTACCTTATGTAATAAACATGAGGTTGGTGGTTCATGTGATAATTATTTGAACAAGGGAAAATGCTGTATGACAGCACACAGAACTCTTTGTATCATTTGAGACTTTACAGCTCTCTGGCCTCCAAATAGCCCAGCTAAATGCCAGAGAAATGTCATTGCAAATACTAATTGTCTTGATTGGGTAATTATTGCTAAGAAGACAGAGTGATGCTGTCTTTGTGATCCTGTGTCTGCACCATGGATGTTTTGCAAGCTGTTATGAGTCCTATATATGGCATCGAGGCTATAATCCTAGATAGTTCTCTTTAGGCTGATGTGCTCAACTGTGAATACAATGACTGTGCTGTGTAGTGTTCATTTTGTGTAAGCACAGAAAAAACAGTGAGCTGAGCATATCAGTTGCTCAGCCTGCAGCAAGGACAGGATTTCTTTTGAAACAGAATGAGAAATATCTAAATAATAGTTGTTTTCTTTGTTGTTGTTTTTTTCTGAAGAGTAGATACTGAAAGTAGGTGCTTAGGTTGTGAATGTTGATTTTATTTCTTAAATGTACATATGCCACCACATCTTGCTCTTTTCTCTCCACATTTAAATGTATTCACTGATCCCAAACAAAGCTTTTGTGCTTAGTGAATCCACCCTTGGTAAAAAAAAAAAATAGTTAAACATTCTGCTAATCGAATACACAGGCGCTAAATACATACCAGTGTTACAGTCAGTCATTTCTGATGATTTAAATGAGTGTGTTGTGTGTGTTTTGTTTGTGTGTTCCTGACCTTTTAGGAACGTAACACCACACGCACAGGTGGATTTCAAAGTATGGAGTCACCACACCCTGAAGGCAGATGCTCTGCTGGGCAAAGCCACGCTGGACCTAATTCAAGTCCTGGAGCAACATGACAGAAAATGTATGATTAAGCTACATCACACATACAGAACCACATTATAATGCAAGTTCTAGGGTGGGATGTGTTTATTATTTAACAATTATAGTTGTGGCACTGTTACTACAGTACCAGACATCAACATACATGTGAAGAACCATTTAGATGAGCTGAGATCAGCATCATGAATTCTGTTTTTGCTATGGTATACCCTTATCATCTCTGATCATCTTTTGATTTGTTAGAGGGATTAATAAAGTTTGTATTAATCAGAATCACAATGATAGCAGGTTTGATGTTGGGGTTGCCTAATCAGATCAATGCATCTTTGTTCCACTGTGAACACTGTGAATGAAGCAAGTCTATTAAAGTGGTTTGCTTTAGGTTTTTCTTGCTGTCACTCTATTGTAATTCGTCCTCCCACACCATCTCTGTTTTGGCTCTACAGTGGAGAATGTGAAGGAGGTGCTGAAACTGAGCGTGGAACAGAAGGGAGCTGTGGTTCCCACTGGGGAGCTGACTGTCTACCTAGATGGCCTGACTGTCACTGATCAGGAGGAACTGGCACCGCTAACCAACGGCAATGCAGCAAATGGCACCAGTGAGCTGAGTATTTATCTGTCAGGGATGGGTGATAGTTGGGTTACCAATTTTAATTGCCCTGTGTATATTATAAATGTCCTGTAAAATATTGGGTCCACTATACTGGTATCACCTAATCCTTGTACAATCAAGCACCAATTCTTCTTTGAAATAATGAGTAAATATACACATAAAAAATATCCGTAGGTTAACTTTGTTTTCTCCAATCCACTCTAGAAGTCCAACAGAATGGCGATGCCATCCATGAAAATGGAGACTCCTCTTCTTCTTCCTCAAGGGCTGCTAACAGGTAACCTAACTAAACAAACCAGCCATTTTGGATCATATTATGTTGCTCCACATATTTCACAAGGAAGATTCTGACTAATTCATGTTTCCTAAAATGGTTGTTGGCCTGGTTTGAATAACTCCTTGAAAGCAAGGAATGCCAACAGGCTGCAAAGAGTTATGTGTTAGTATGGCTATCTGACAATGTGCCCTATAGGAACACATGCTGGCATAATTTACATCTGTTGTTACTCATATTCTATTGTCTTGCACTAGCTCATGTAGAAAGGCTTTTGATGTGTATATATATTCTACTCTACAGAGATGAATGTGTCTTGTCTGCCTTGTGTTTTCTCAACCCTCATTCATCCCCTTCTCCTGCGTTAAGTGCTAGTGCCGCCCCACTGGTGCCAGTCTTTATTATTTGTTACACGGCAAACGTGCCCTTCAATGAGGTCAACTCCGATTTTATGGGAAAGCCACAAAGGAAGCACATCTGCTTATCGCAACAGACGGGAGTTTGGTGGGGGGGTTGAGTGGGTTGTGGCTGCCTGACTCCTCTCTGCATTGCAGTTGCTGTGAGGACTGCAAGACACAAATGGGTATATTTAAAACTCTGTAGTGTTTCTCCTCCCTGGGAGTTCCCAAAATGTTTGAGTTGCCAGATAGGAAAAGTAGCCAGCTGAGGGGTATTTGTTGTGGCAAGACAACATTTTCCCTTGTCATTTTCCCTGTTACCTAAATAACGAACTCTTAAACATGTATGAAAGCAAGATAATTAATATAACATGCATGCTGATTTTTGTTTCAGTGAATTCTAACATAAAACAGAGGATGATTTCTTGTTCAAAACAGGGAAGGTTTAAAAATTTCTTTAAAATACAAGACAGCCTTCAAAACTGTAGATAATATTGTGGATGTATTTATCTTACCTTGCATTTTTAACGTGGTGCAGTTTTGGCCCTAGCCTCCCGGCTTCGTCCCTGACTTCACTTGCAGCTTATTAAAGCAGAGGTAGTAGTAGTTTACTATCTGGCTGCGAGACAGTTCTTTGGGAATCTTTGTCTCTTAACTTGTTGTCCTTCATTGTAATGTTTGGGTATTAACTGGTAGTATTCAATTTGTTTGTTAGTTTGTTATGTAGTTGCCTATCTTCTCTTCACAGTGTTCTGTCTCTTTCATCCTATATCTCTTTTATTTATTTTTCGCTTCTGAAATCTTATTACTTGAGTCTTACTCTCCGTGCTGGTGCCTTAATTTCTCTTATGTTTTGCTTTTTACTATGCTTTATTGCTCTTCCTTCTTTCTTTTCCTTGACTTCAGTTAGCTTGTGTTGCTTCTTTTCCTCAGTCAGGTAGGGAGACCCTTCCTGTAGAGTCTGAGGCGCCAGGTCTCACAGCCTGTCAAAACATTTGATACTGGCCTGGCATCTACGCTGGCTTCAGGAGGACAATGTTGTATTTGGTTTAAACTGAGTATATAATTTCAGTAATTGCTTGTCTGTTTTGTCTTTGTACCTTATTTTTCTTTCTGCATTTCGATACTAAAACAGCAAATCCAGTTGCATTTAACTCATTGTTTGTAATTTGTAGTAACCTATAGATATTGAAACATCCATATAATGACGAATATAAAGTATAGATATGGATTAACAAATAACCCTTACTTGAAGAATTACCAGCCTCTACTGGGCCCTATAATTAAATTTAATGGGACTAATATAATGGGGCTAATATAATGGGAAATGCGTTGTCTGTGCAATGTGTCTTACCAGGAGTTGTGTATTAAGCTTTTATGTTCAAATAATATGCTGAGAAGTAAAATCAACATTGATCAGAGTTGCTACACTTATGACCCTTTCTGTAATTTTCTTCTTGGTTGCTAGCCCGCTGGTCTTAAGTTTTTCTTATTGCTGGCTGCTTACCCACCTCTTGCCTAAACAAAACCTGGACTTGAGTCATATGGCAGATTTTGAATTGTGGACATGTCCGTGGAACCGTCTGAACTCTGCCGGCACACGAAAGGGCCTCTTCAGCTTTGCATTTGCCTGTTATGTTACCACGCCCACCCTATCATGTCCTGTCCTTACCCTTACAAAACAATAGTCTCAATGTCAATGTGTGAAATCAAGACTTTTATCTGGCACACGCAGTGGACGTAGCACACAATCTCACATTCACTAAGCCCTGTCAATCAAATTTATTACAAGCCTGTTTTGTGCCAGTAGGAAAAACTTAGAATTAAGATTTTTAGTTTTTAATTTAAATATACAGTATGCATATTAATTGTCTCATGTGTATGTATTATATGGGCATATAATTTTTTAGGTTTAATTAAGGAATTGTTGTGTGCGTCCCCAGATTCAGATTGATAAAATGACTTTGAACTCCTTGTGTGTTTTCACTTAAAGCACAGTGAATGGTCCAGATTTGGGCCCCAGGTCAAGTTCCTGTTCGGTCTCCAATGGTGTGGATGGTCAGGTGCCTTCTAGCTCCTGCAGCCCTGCCCTTGGTCATGTCGTTAATGGAGACGCCACAGCCAACTCGACCCCTGTCCACCAACCCTCAGACAGTGACACAGAGAGTAGGACGGGTGAGCTTGATCTTTTGTTTGCATTTCACAATGTGTGAATTACTACACCTTAAAGTTAAACGCTTGAGTTCGCAGATTTGTTGGATGTGTTTCTAGGCTTTTCAATGATTTGTTTTTTTTCTCATTTCCAGCCTAAATCCCCTGAGTGGTAATGTTGTCACTTGAGAACTCAACAAAATATTTCCTGATGATATCTGATTAACTATATGCTTATTTAAAAGATGGAATAATACTAATCATAATCAGCAAGCACCTCAGTTATACATGTGCATATTTCCAGCAGGTATTCATTATGTTTCATGGACTGGGAGAGAGTTAGGTCCATGTTAAATATCCATCCATCCATTCATCGTCAACCGCACTACTTTGAAGTTATTACAACCCCTGGCAAAAATTATGGAATCACCAGTCTTGGTGGATGTTCATTCAGTTGTTTAATTTTGTAGAAAAAAGGCAGATCACAGACATGACACAAAACTAAAGTCATTTCAAATGGCAACGTTCTTGCTTTAAGAAACACTAAAAGAAATCAAGAAAAAAAATGTGGTAGTCAGTAACAATTACTTTTTTAGACCAAGCAGAGGGAAAAAAATATGGAATCACTCAATTCCAAGGAAAAAATTATGGAATCACCCTGTGAATTTCCTTTCCCACCTGCATCAGATTAGATCTGCTCGTTAATCTGCAGTTAAAAAGGAGTGATCACACCTTGGAGCTGTTGCACCAAGTGGATTGACATGAATCATGGCTCCAAGACAAGAGATGTCAATTGAAACAAAGGAGAGAGTTATCAAACTCCTTAAAGAGGGTAAATCATCACGCAATGTTGCAAAAGATGTTGGTTGTTCACAGTCAGCTGTGTCTAAAATCTGGACGAAGTACAAACAACATGGGATGGTTGTTAAAGGAAAGCGTACTGGTAGACCAAGGAAGACATCAAAGCGTCAAGACAGAAAACTTAAGGCAGTATGTCTTGAAAACAGAAAATGCACAGCAAAACAAATGAGGAAGAAATGGGAGGAAACTGGAGTCAACGTCTGTGACCGAACTGTGAGAAATCGCCTCAAGGAAATGGGATTTACATACAGAAAAGCTAAACGAAAACCGTCATTAACACCTAAACAGAAAAAAACAAGGTTACAATGGGCTAAGGAAAAGCAATCTTGGACTGTGGATGACTGGATGAAAGTCATATTCAGTGATGAATCACGAATCTGCATTGGGCAAGGTGATGATGCTGGAACTTTTGTTTGGTGCCGTTCCAATGAGATTTACAAAGACAACTGCCTACTGAAGAAAACATGCAAATTTCCACAGTCATTGATGATATGGGGCTGCATGTCAGGTAAAGGCATTGGGGAGATGGCTGTCATTAAATCTTCAATAAATGCACAAGTTTACATGGACATTTTGGACACTTTTCTTATCCCATCAGTTGAAAGGATGTTTGGGGATGATGAAATCATTTTTCAAGATGATAATGCATCTTGCCATAGAGCAAAAACTGTGAAAACATTCCTTGAAGAAAGACACATAAGGTCAATGTCATGGCCTGCAAATAGTCCGGATCTCAATCCGATTGAAAATCTGTGGTGGAAGTTGAAGAAAATGGTCCATGACAAGGCTCCAACCTGCAAAGCTGATCTGGCAACTGCAATCAAAGAAAGTTGGAGCCAGATTGATGAAGAGTACTGTTTGTCACTCATTAAGTCCATGCCTCAGAGACTGCAAGCTGTTATAAAAGCCAGAGGTGGTGCAACAAAGTACTAGTGGTGTGTTGAAGTGTTCTTTTGTTTGTTTGTTTTTCATGATTCCATAATTTTTTCCTCAGAATTGAGTGATTCCATATTTTTTCCCCTCTGCTTGGTCTAAAAAAGTAATTGTTACTGACTACCACATTTTTTTTTCTTGATTTCTTTTAGTGTTTCTTAAAGCAAGAACGTTGCCATTTGAAATGACTTTAGTTTTGTGTCATGTCTGTGATCTGTCTTTTTTCTACAAAATTAAACAACTGAATGAACATCCACCAAGACTGGTGATTCCATAATTTTTGCCAGGGGTTGTAAAATGCTTGGCATGATTTCTGTCATTCGTCCTGCCTCCACTTTGAGTGACAAGGTTCAGAATTGTTGTTGGGCAATGTTTTTACTGTTACTGTTACTGTTACTATTTTTAAACGGCAACAAATAACCATACCTTAATCTATCTACGTTGTTGGGTCTAAATTGTTTCCACACATAACTTGTCAGATGGTTTGGTGTCATAATATATTTGAATATTTGAATCAAAGAGACATCACTAGCTGTGTTAAATGGACACAAATAATTGGAGTAAAGGCCCAATCAGAAAAAAATGCTTCATGTAAATACGCCAATCGGAAGACTTTGACCCGATACAGATCCAATCCGGCCCAATCGGAAAGAAATTGCATTCCGAATGAGAGAGGTGGTTTATGCCGATCGTTGTTCTAGTTGGCGTCCATGTGCACACCTGTTCGGATCATGTCTTCCTGGTTGGGGTAAAATTATCTCAACTGCGCATGTTTGCTACATCAGCATGACGCAAGGCAGACAACGTGGCATTTGTTTACAACACATGCGGAAGTACACCTTCTTATTCTTCTACTATTTCCAGAAAATTAGACAACTCTGCACATGCCTAAAGGATTTAGTTTGATTTAAACGCTTGGTGTACGCATACGCACGACATGATCCGATCATTTTATTTAGTGTTCATGTAAACAGTGGATTTGGAATTTCCGATCAACCAAGGTTCAGATCGGATTGGAGAAATTTGGCGCATGTAAACATGGCTATTGACATCAAGTCATGGATGGATCAAGTGTTTAGTCCATGCAAATAAACAGCATCATTGTTTTTCTCTGACTTGTCTGCAGTCAATGGGGAGTCGTGTGATGCTGCTCTCGGGTCGTTGTCTGCAACAACGGATGATCTGCTGCCCCCTGCTGATGGCCACGAGGACTGCAATCAAGATGCCGCCTTGCCAGACCCTGACACAGCACCAGATAGCACATCTCAAACCCTCCCAACCTCCATGCAGGCTCCAGCCTCCTCTTCTGCTGCTAAACCTGATGATGGCACTGCTGCTGCTTCCTCCACATTCACCTCCTCGGCACAGGGGGCCCCCACCATCACAACCTCCTCATCATCTTCCTTGTCCCCACCAGCAATGGGAGAAACGAATGCTTCAGGAGGAGGCAGCGGTGCTAGCAGTAGTAGCAGTGCAACTGCAGCTACAGATGGAGCCAAGCCCAGACAGCAGGCCCCCAGTGCCGGAGCCTCAGATCCTCTGCCGCCGGGGTAAAAAAAATGCCACCAGCTGCATTTTCTGTGTTCCCTGATTGTTTAAAATCACTTTTAATCAAAGTTACAGTATTAGTATTAGAAATAATGTGTAAAATGTAAATGTCATAAATACTAATATATTTTATTGTTAGATAAAATTATAAATGTTGTTTATATGTTAATGTAATGTTAATATAAATCTCCCAGTTAAGATGAGTTTGCCACTTTATGGTGATATTCTTACACTTCTTAACACACATTCATATTTCACACAATAATGTAGCAAAATCTCTTGTTTTTTGGTTATTATATATCTCGCCATCTGTGTCCTCTTGCTCAACCGTATGTAGCTTTTTGTTTGCACTCTGCAAATTTTTAATTGTTGTGTCATTCAGGTGGGAGCAGAGGAAAGACCCCCATGGGAGAACTTATTATGTAGACCACAACACCAGAACTACGACCTGGGAAAGACCACAGCCACTACCACCAGGGTGAGTGTCTCTCTCGTGCTTACCGGTACTTTCTGTCTTCTCTCCTTCTCAGACATGAAGTCTATAACTTTACTAGGTTCATCTGTCCATTTTAGTAGTGGCTTTTTGGCTTTCATACACAAGTCTCCATTGGCAGATTTCAGTCTAAATTCTTGCACTTACATTTAGTCTCCATAGATTAGACATTTTTAAGCTGCTGATACAACATAATAAAGTGTTCTAGATATTGTTGTATATGAATACAACTAAGTTGCTGAAGGCAAAGTGTCCCGTGAAGCAGCGTGGTGTTTTACTGTTGTCTGGTAGTGCACTAACAAAAAGGTGTTTCGATAATACTTGTTTTTAATTGGATTTTGTAATAAATCAATTTCAGATATCAATAACAAAAGAAACAATATTATTTAAATCTCATCCTGAGAACATGTGAAGTGCACTTTAAATATTCCAGGCTGGCTCTCTCATTTGCTCAACAATTTGCTTTTTGTTCCTGTTTGTTTATTTTTACCATATTTCCTTTACTCTGCCAGTTGGGAGCGCCGAGTGGATGACAGGGGCAGGATCTATTATGTGGACCACAACACTCGAACTACCACATGGCAGCGCCCCACTATGGAATCAGTCCGCAATTTTGAGCAGTGGCAGAGCCAGCGCAGCCAGCTGCAGGGAGCTATGCACCAGTTTAACCAGAGATACCTCTACTCTGTAAGTCAGTTCCCACCCCCACTTTTCCTACATCCTCTGGTCCCATTAACCCACTTAAAAAATGTTTACGCCTGTGAAATGTATTCCTATGTGTTTTCCTGCCTAATAATTCAGTTTGTCAACATTCTTACTTTTCAGTTTTGCATTTACTGTGGAATGCCACCCACACGATACTGTACAACATTCCACTAATTCCACTAATAATCATGTACTGTTACATTCCCCGTTGAAAGAGAGGCTACAGTAGTACATGCAAAAAAAGCAATATGGCCAGTGTATCCTCCATTTGTAAATTTGTGATATAGATCAATTGCATAATAGTACATGGGCTTGTATCCTATTCATGTCGCTTTTCAAAAGGGAAGTCAGGTTCTGCTGCACTGAAGAAAGTCCAAAAAAAAAAAAAACAACAGATTTTATTGTGAACAAAAATAACTGCACTTCAAATGAAGCAAATAAAAAATAAAAAGGATGGAGATACCGGTCAAAACAACAAAAGTCGGGAAAGTTTCTGGGCCACGCAGTGGGTCATTGCACCCAGCTCATCCCCTAAACTTAAAAAGTAACTAAGTCTAAACAAAACATGATGACCGAACTAGTGGTGATCTCCAGCTCAAACTTAAGTAACAAAAACCCAACATTTTCAACCATTCTGGGCAAAACAATTGAGGACCAAAAACAACAGAGACTGAAGTCCCATCTGTTGTTGTTTTGACTGAGATCTCCCACCCTCGTTTGTTTTACTTGAATTTTTAATGCAGTTATTGTTGTTGACAATAAAATCTGTTGTTTTCTCCAAGTAACTGGTTCATGGCATCCTTTATATGTTTCGGTCTCTCTTTACAGCCTTTAGAAAGAAAGAAAAAGAAAGATATTCCTTTATTAGTCCCACAGTGGGGAAATTCAGTTTTACACTCTGTTGTTCACACAGTACATATACATGCGTCAATGGAAAGATGTCAGAGTGAGGGGGCTGCTCCTGACAAGCGCCCAGAGCAGTTGGGGGTTTGGTGCCTTGCTGAGGGGCACCTCGGCAGTGCCCAAGAGGTAAACTGGCACCTCTCCAGCAACCAGTTGGTCTTGGTCCATGGGGGTCTTGAACCCGTGACGTCCGCGTCCTAACCCAAGTCCTTACAGACTGAGCTACTGCCTCCCCCAAATATTTATCTTATAATAATAATAATAATTATCTGCTTTTGAGAGACCGCAACACATTTGGCAGTGACAGTAATTCCCACTACACAAGTCCAATTTTGGTGACCAAAGATACATACAGTACTTCTGATCTTACACCCAAATAACCCTATACATTAAGTCACCTGACCTCACTGGATCTATCCATCCATCTATCTGTAATGGTGTAATTTTGGATATCTTTCACAACAAATCACAAATATTTGAAAAAATATTTATTTTACGAAGCACATGTTGGGGTTTTCAGCTTTTCATTGTTTTTATTCCTGTCAGTAATTAGTTTTCTGTTCATTTCTGTCCATTATGCAGTGCAGACTTAAGCAAGTTTCAGGTCATTGCAAGTTAATTTTCATACAGGCTGCAATCTCCAGTTCTGAAAAGTGAAAAAGTGCCTTAAACCAGCATTCTTTCTAATAGCTAGCAGGGGGCGACTCCTCTGGTTGCAAAAAGAAGCCTGATTATACAGTATAGACGTCTATGAGAAAATGACTACTTCGCACTTGATTTATTACCTCAGTAAACATGAGTTTATGGTCTTAATCACTAGTGTCAAGTCTCAGTATAGCTTGGTGTTCATTTAGTAAATTATGGTCCTATGTAGAGTCAAATAGACCATAAAGCAGGTTATGCTTTAGGGCGTAGCTACCTTGTGATGGACTGGTCATTACCACAGTGTTGTCCATGTTTTTTGTCTTAGAACTTTAACCCTTCCACAGTGTGTTTTCAGTTCGTGAAAGTTAACTGTAACATTTTGAAAATAATTTAAAAATGGCTGCTTCATCGCTCGGTTGTACTTAGCTCCACTCTGTCATGTTACACTTGGTTCCAAGAAACCAATATAGGTACAGCCAAAATGCCAACCTTGAGGCTTCAAAACCAGTCTGTGATGTTATGGTGACTACATCCAATTCATATACACAGTCTATGTTTTCATACCATAGTGAAATGAATGGAAACCAGTGGCTGCATTGAAGGTGGTCAGAAATTCAAAACACTTAAGCATGCTTTGAAAATGATTAGCCTAATTGTAAAGTGGTGAAGTAAATCAAAGAAAAATTTTATGTTGATATGCTTTTTTCCCTCTAGTAATTGACAAGGGTAAACAAGTCAATATCAATCTTTTTATCATGATGAGCTTAGAAATCAAAGCTCACCTTCTGATGGTGGTTACAAATGATGTAACTTGAAACAGATGTCCTTTCCATCCTTCATATCTCATCTCTTTCTCTGGGTGCGTTTATTTTGCATCCCCACTCACTCAAAGCACAGCTGAACTCATTTAGCCTAAAGATGAGAAGTTTACTTTGACAGAATTTAAAATGTGCATGCTCCAGCCTCTGCCCTAATCTGGTTATCTTGGTGAGGGTCCACCTCCTAAGTCTTTGATCTCAGCAGTGATGTCATCTTCATTGATGATGATTAGCTTACAACACAAATCAAAAGACAAACAGCTGGGAAGTATTGAGCAGTAACCAGCCACAGAGGCCTATTGTGCCAGCAACATAGCAAAACTAGCTTTTTTTATCACCAGATTCCTTGTGTTTTTTAAATGGATGTTTATGTGTGCATCCCTCGTTTTCAGGCATCCATGATGTCTGCTGAGAATGATCCTCTTGGCCCGTTACCTCCTGGATGGGGTGAGTTCACATTCTTTTTTCTTAATACTGTACATATTTCACTTAGTGTCAATATGTACTGTTCTTTAAATAGGGAAATAGAGCTAAGTCGTCAGTTCTTGCTGATAAGAAAAATATAGAAATACATCAATATACATTGTACCCATTTAACACGAAAATACAACTACTCTGTGATAGTGTTTAAGTAGTATCAAGACTATTCTGAATGCATCCAACTTGTTTTGTTGCTTCCACAATTTTGACTCTCCTCTCAACCTCCTCCCTTTTAAATCCTCCTCTCTGCTGTCACTGCTCGCTGTTCACAAAGGCGGCAAGATGGCAGCTAGTCGAATATGTGTGTTTATAGCATGATAATCTGACATGTGTTGCCACACTGTGGGGCCCAGATTCCATTCTCTCTATTAAGCTACAGAGTCCTGTCTGCATTTTTATCAACTTTAGAGAGGCGTGTGGACTCCAATGACCGAGTGTACTTTGTCAACCATAACACCAAGACAACGCAGTGGGAAGACCCTCGAACTCAAGGGTGAGCTAAGGATCTTTAAAGATCATAATTTTTCATGTGCAAGGTCATCTAGAAATTAATGGGCTTCTTTCTGTCCTGCACTACATTGATATCACATACTTCTCTCTGAGGTTTACCAGTGATTTTATAGCTTTTGTTTGCAGTCACTCAAACTGGTTTGCTAAAATAGAATATTTTTCTCTTAGACCAGTGCTGACTAGTTGTACACCACTACGATATTCTTAATAATACCATAATTGTTTGGCACAAATTTTATTCTGTATGTACTGTGTTTTGGCTGAGCTGTCTACTTTCTCACTTGGGGATATACAAGTTTTTGCACTGGGCTAATAAATATTAAAAGACCTTATATAATAACTCTAAAATCAATCTATAATCTATAATAAGTTGTTGAATGAATATTTGGCGAAGAAAATTCTGAGGTAGTACTGGAAGGGAGGAAACATCTGCTTGTATGACCTGGTTTCAAGTAGGCCAAGATGAGTAATTATAGTTATTATTTCTGAACAGAATGTCAAGAAGGAAGACCTTTTGACATACCGTGATAAACGGTAAATAAGATATGCATCATGATACAGAGACCTGTTTCATGCTCCAGATTGTCTGCTCAGTGCACAGACCTTTCACAGTACCTCTTATTTGATTTGTCAAAAGGTAAATCAGTCATTAGAAGCATATCCAAATTGATATCAGGGTCTAAACCATCAACTTGACTGTGCAACAATTTGACCTTTGAACCTAGTCTTACTGGCCTTCGGGCCTGATCAGACATAGCTAGTTTTGCAGGTTTAAAACGTGAGGAACCAGTTAGTCACAAAAAGTTAGGCAGTTACTGAATGAGTGCAAACGTTTGCTTGCATGCTTGCCCAAATATGTCAAAGGTACTGAAATTTTGCACCCATTGATTAACGTGAATCGTTCTCGGTAGTACCAACATGATTGTTTTGTGTTTGTTCATATTAATGTTTATGGAAATATTAACATTATGTTAATTTCACACATTATCCTGAGTAAATCTCTTGTAGTATGTCTTGTATGTAGTAGATTTAAGTATTGTTGGCCTGTCTAGATTTCACAGTATTTGTAGTTTGACAGAAACCGTTTCACAACCAATTGGGTGAAGTTTTTTGTAGTGTATAAGTGTTTTGGATTTAGGTCTTGTTCTTGGACATAGCTTCCATTTTCCACATTTCATCAGTCCATGTATGTAATTTGTCTGTGTGTGTACAGGCTACAGAATGAGGATCCTCTTCCTGAAGGTTGGGAGATCCGATACACAAGAGAAGGGGTTCGCTACTTTGTGGATCATAACACCCGAACCACCACTTTCAGTGACCCCCGCACCGGAAAGTCCTCTGTGTAAGAACAAATTTTGAAATAATTTACTTGTTAATGTGATCTATATTACATTACGTGCTACAGATATATGTGTTTTGCCAGTAGCAAGCAGAGAGCTGCAGCTATGGGAACTTGCATAGTTTCAGAGAACACTTTACTAGGACCAGATGGATTCGTTTTGTTTTTGTACATACATCTCAAGTATGTTGAAGAAGATTCTGAAAAAAATGGTTCCCGCTGTTCTGTTTCACGCAGGGACACTCAGGGGATTTGATCAATTTTCTCAGAAAGCCAGGGAAAAATTTTAATGTTAACTTCATGGGACCATCCCAGAGCATATTTCATATGTACAACATTTGTTTTACATTATATGATGAAGATTTATCTATTGACCCATTGCATGACGTCATGATGATTGTGTGGCATCATCATGGGATCTGACCTTTTTAAATGTTTTCATTTTTCTCAGCACCAAAGGCCCTCAAATTGCTTATGAGCGCAGCTTTCGATGGAAGCTTGCCCATTTCCGCTACTTGTGCCAGGTAGGTGTTTTCGTTCTCTTACGTCATCACTCCATTTCTTGCTTTCAGGCACTTATCTTAATCTTCTTTTTCCCATCCAAATGCTTTAATGTGTTTTCCTGTCTTTGCTCAGTCCAATGCTCTCCCTAGCCATGTGAAGATCACCGTCTCCAGACAGACGTTGTTTGAAGACTCTTTCCAGCAAGTAAGTGGGTCCTTCTACTACTGTCCGGTTCCAGTTTAAACCACTGCCACATAGCACATAGAGTAATGTGCACAATTTCATGTGCGGTGACGCATCTAAGCCTGCATTCATGGTTTAATTCTGAGATTCCTTTTGCTATACATCCAGTAAATGCATGCCAACTGGGCCTATGTCCGTTGCTGATGTTGTATTTTAGTTGACATGTTTTCTGTTTATTAGATTATGGCCCTGAAGCCTTACGACTTGAGGAGGAGACTCTACGTTATCTTCAGAGGCGAGGAGGGTCTAGACTATGGTGGCTTAGCCAGGTAATATAGACAATAGAAATAGTATAAAGTGAATTTAAATGCGGAAACTTTTTTTTTAACTAGCTTCTTCTGAAATGTAAGCAGCAATTGATCATGTGCAACTCTTGTCCCCCCTCTCTCTCCCCACATACTCTGTTATCTTCTTCCTCTCTTCACCTATGTCTCTCCTCTTGTCACTGCAGAGAGTGGTTCTTCTTGTTGTCCCATGAGGTGCTAAACCCCATGTACTGTCTGTTCGAATATGCCGGCAAAAGCAACTACTGTCTGCAGATCAATCCAGCCTCTGCCATCAACCCAGACCACCTCTCCTACTTCTGCTTCATAGGCCGCTTCATTGCAATGGCAAGTTCACATGCTGCCCACACACGCATGCATCCTGATAAAAACACCTATGCAAAACCAAAAGAACTGAGATAAGCTGGTTATTTTAGTCAATATATTTGATGTATAAGTGTCAAACATTACCGTATTTTTCGCACTATAAGGCGCACTTAAAATCGCCCAACTGTTTAACTCAGACACTGATGATGAAGGGTTTCATGAATTTGTGGAAGAGGAATGAACTGAAAAGTGAGTGTATTGTTTTGTATTTCATGTGTTACAACTGAAAAATGTTGAGAGTTATTGAAGTTATTGAGTTATTAAATTAATTGAATAAAGTTTGACTTAGCTGACCGTTTTGTTTCGCTTAATGTGCCTTATAATCCGGTGCGCCTTATAATGGGAAAAATACAATAATTAATAAAAACCTGTTGAAACAAAAAAGTTAAGGTTTATTTGGTTACAAACTATAGACATTTTTTCATAATCAGCATTGGCCGATACCTTAGCATATTAAGCCGATTAGCAAGCAAGCACATCTACAGGCAGCCCAGTGTTGTTGCCATAGAACACGTATGACACTGCCCCTTATGTCAATCAAATTGCCATTCTACCGGCAGACCTCAGTAGATGTAGCCTAGTGGGCTGACCTTTGCAAGAGTGCAAAGAGAGTGAGAAGAGCAACGTCCTTACTGGGAGGAATCGTGCAGACACAAAATACAGATTGGAGAGATAGACCATGAGTGTTGTTCAATAAATGTTTCCTTAAGTTAAGACATTTTTTGTATCATTTATTGTTTGTTGTTATGAAGCTGTTATATTTTATCAGATGGAGGAAAAAGCGAAAACCAGCCAAAGATATCTGCAAAAATTTGATATCGGCCATAAAAATCCCATATCGGTCGACCTCTATTACAAACACAAATGGAGAATGTGCACAATCTGCATGTGTTCATATTTTTTGTCAAATACGTAGCCCGATTCCTCTGGCTTTCGTTTATCTTGCCTTCATCAGTGTGGTGTCTGGGCCGTTTCTGTTTTCCTTATATATGATACATAAATCTGTCATGTGATTACTGGTAATATGTCACATAGAAACAATATTTTCAGACTGACCAGCTCAGTAAAAAGAAAAGGTCTTATTTTATTTATCTCTTGCTACAGGCACTTTTCCACGGCAAGTTTATCGACACAGGCTTCTCTCTGCCTTTCTACAAACGCATGCTGAATAAGAAGCTGATACTCAAAGACCTGGAGTCCATCGACCCAGAGTTCTACAACTCACTCATATGGATCAGGTAATTTGTGTCTTTGGTCCAGACCACCTTCAGAACATAGAATATATGTGTATTAATGTGACAATAAGGACCATGGCAGGAAAATTAACATGTGAATGCTCGAAGTTTAATGATCACATTACTGTCAAGGATTTGAGAGCGAAAATGTTTTTTAATTGTTGATCTGATTTTCAGTGGAAGCTTTCATTAAAGTATCACTATGTGTATTCTTAAATAGATCATCTCTTGAATTTCTTCTTTGCTAGAGTAATCTCCCTCTTATTTGTGTACACACTATTGAGTTCATTGGTTTATTTAACGAGATATACTGTAAATGCTTATATTGAACTCTGGAGGGAGCCAAACTAGCACTCAGAGATTAAGATTGGTTTCTGTCCATTCCACTTACAGTTTCAACTAATACTTAGTACCAGCTGCTGTATTTTTCTTGCACGGTGTGTGATCACTAGAGAAGATAAAATGGGACAGTGAAGCACACAGTATGACAGTCACTGAGATATCCCATTCATATATATCAGAGAAACCTAGATATCTTTGTTTGTTTCCTTTTGCAATGATGAGCTGTTTACCCTTGATTATGCTGTGGCAGCAACACAATCTTATCTCGCTTCAGGGATAACAACATTGAAGAGTGTGGTCTGGAGATGTACTTCTCAGTGGACATGGAGATCCTGGGGAAGATCACTTCTCATGACCTCAAACCTGATGGCGCCAATGTTCTAGTCACGGAGGAGAACAAGGAGGAGTATATCAGGTTCAGTATAACTGCTGTTTCATCATAATACTAACTATATCTATATACACTCACCGGCCACATAAGTAGGTACTTTTCAATTGCTTGCTAACACAAATAGCTAATCAGCCAGTCACATGGCTGCAACTCAGTGCATTTAGGCATGTAGACGTGGTCAAGACAACTTGCTGAAGTTCAAACCAAGCATCAGAATGAGGAAGAAAGGAGATTTAAACGACTTAAAACATGGCATGGTTGTTGGTGATAGATGGGATGGTCTGAGTATTTCAAAAACTGCAGATCTACTGGGATTTTCACACACAACCATCTCTAGGGTTTACAGAGAATGGTCAGAAAAACAGAAAATATCCAGTGAGCGACAGTTGTGTGGATGAAAATGCCTTGTTGATGTAAGAGGTCAGAGGAGAATGGGCAGACTGGCTGGAGATCACAGAAAAGCAACAGTAACTCTAACCACTCGTTACAACCAAGGAATGCAGAATACCATCTCTGAACACACAACACGTTGAACCTTGAAGAAAACGGGCTACAGCAGCAGAAGACCACATTGGGTGCCACTCCTGTCAGCTAAGAACAGGAAACTGAGAATACAATTCACACAGGTTCACCAAAACTGGACAATGGAAGATTGGAAAAATGTTGCCTGGTCTGACGAGTCTCGATTTCAGCTGTGACATTCAGCTAGCAGGGTCAGAATTTGGCATAAGCAACATGAAAGCATGGATCCATCCTGCCTTGTATCAACGGTTCAGGCTGCTGCTGGTGGTGTAATTGTGTGGGGGATATTTTCTTGGCACACTTTGGGCCCCTTAGTACCAACTGAGAATGGTTTAAATGCCGCAGCCTACCTGATTATTGTTGTTAACCATATCCTTCCCTTTATGACCACAGTGTACCCATCTTCTGATGGCTACTTCCAGCGGGATAATGCGCCATGTCACAAAGCTCATACCATCTCAAACTGTTTTTTTGAACATGACAATGAGTTCACTGTACTCCAGTGGCCTTCACAGTCACCAGATCTCAATCCAATAGAGCACCTTCGGGATGTGGTGGAATGGGAGATTTGCATCATACATGTGCAGCTGACAAATCTGCAGCAACTGCATGATGCTATCATGTCAATATGGACCAAAATCTCTGAGGAATATTTCCAACACCTTGTTGAAAGTATGCAGCGAAGAATTAAGGCAGTTCGAAATGGCGAAATGGGGTTCAACCTTTTACTAGCAAGATGTACCTAATTATGAGTGTATATTTATTAAACTTACATTTGCTGTCCGACTTGCAGTCTAATGGCAGAGTGGAGGTTCTCTCGCGGGGTGGAAGGTCAGACCAAAGCTTTCCTGGATGGCTTCAACGAGGTGGTTCCACTTCAGTGGCTCCAGTACTTTGATGAAAAGGAGCTTGAGGTGAGCAGCATAGCCTGATGCTTATAATACAATAACAAGCTTTGTTCTAGTGTGTGTGGATGTGTGTAGAAAATAATTATCCTCTCTCTCTCTCTCTCTCTCTCTCTCTCTCTCTCTCTCTCTCTCTCTCTCTCTCTCTCTCAATCCTATCCACTGTCCTGTCTAATAAATGCCAAAAAAGTCATCTTAAAAAAAAAAAAAGAAAATGATTATCACTCTACTTTATTTGCTTTGTGTACTGCATGTACCTTATGTATTGTGTGTGTGTGTGTGTGTGTGTGTTTGATCTAGGTAATGCTTTGTGGCATGCAGGAGGTAGACCTCCAGGACTGGCAGAGGAACACAGTGTACCGTCATTACACAAGGAATAGCAAACAGATCATCTGGTTCTGGCAGGTAAGTCACATGAACCAGTGTTAATTTTTGTCAGCTCTTTTAGATTTAGTTGAGCTCGTAAGACTTGATATTACAATCCAAGTTTAATCAGCACTTTCTTGTTGTCTTGAGTGGGGATAGGGTAATCACTTCATTGGTGCTTTGTTAATGGGCCCACAACACCTCCGCAGGACTCAACAGCAAAACCTGGTATCCCAGGTACACTCCCCTCTGCTTTTGCCCTTTTGCTCTCATTTTGTAGCTCAGTTGGGATCCTTTCTCTTCAGCCAAATTCAGTTGCTGCTTTGCTCGGCAACTTCTGATAACGGTCTGGCGGCTTGTTGGAAGACCTGTCCTTGTACTCTAATCCCTTTCAGAAGCCTGGTTTTTGACATGGCTACAAACCCTCAACAACCTTGCTCTACTGGGAGCACCTGGGTTCGCCAGCCACGTTGTTCAGCTTCAGACTATTGCGTTCATATGCTTCATTAGCTGCTGCCTCCCATGACACAGTTAACTCCATGATAAACAAGGACTTCTGAGAAGTAGGCACTGGTCTTAGATCTCCTTCCTTCCAGGGTACTTCCCAGTTGTTTTAAAATCTGGTTGTGCCTCCAGGCGTAGCGGTATTGGGACAAAATGGTTTCGCACCTGGTGAGGATGTGCCTTAATGTTGCTGGGGTTTGGCAGAGAGGACACAATGGATCTTCTCCAGCCCATTGGTGTAGGTTCATGGGTGTAGGAAGAACATCTTTGGTGGCTCTGATGATAAAGCTGACTTGGCTTCCTTCGAACTCCGACAGATCCTTCCAGGTGAGCTCCCAATGCTCCAGGTTTTCACAGCTGGTCCACTGGCCCTGTTTGGACTGTGACTGCCCTTGTACGTTTCTCTGTCTCCTCTTGCTGCTGGACTTAAGCAACCACCAGCTTTCTTCTCTGGGTAGATGTTGCCTTATGCCATGTGGGCTGACTTGTTCAAAGTCCATACCCACCTCTTCCATGCTGCTGCCCATGCGGCTGGGGTCCACTTCCTCCCTGTTGCCTGTCTTGAAGCAGCCACTTGTATTGTAGCATCATGAGAATCAGTCAGGGTCATGTCCAGCCTCACTTTGGTGCAGTTGTTCTTCTCCGTGAGGATTGAGACAGGCAATTCCAGAGCATCATGTCCATACAAGCTGATGTTGCTGAGGAAATGCAGTAGACTTAACCACTTCTTGTTAAATGAATTGACTGACCGCTCCAGCTTTTCGACTTTGGAGATGGGGACCTCGTAGGCCACATCAGATGGTGGAGCAATCCAAACTACAGGCACCACAGTTTCAACTTGCCAGGAACAAGTTCTTGTCTATACAAGCAAGGCATTTGATGGTTTCTTCCCTTAGTTGGTTACTCTGGTCTGAGTCTTTCAGACTTTTTTACCACCACCCTAGGTTCTTGATCGGCATCTCCAACACCATTGCAATGAGTGTTTCATCGATGTGGAATATCTCTTCGTTGTTGTAATACAGAACTGCAAATCTTGGAAGTAGTTTCTAACGAGATTTGTGACGGTCTTTGGCACTTGCAAGAAGTTGAAGACTGACCAGGGGAGAGAATAAGGAACAGACCCAAAAGCATTGGTTAGGTCAAGGAGTAAGACGTGTAGATATTTTCCTTCCCTTTTTACAGACTAGATTTGGTGCCATATCATGCTTGGGTGTTCCAAGCATCCTGAGAAGCCTAGTATACCACCTTTCTGTACCCTTGTGTCAGTCAACTTTTTCTGTTTCAGATAGTTTGATAACCTTTGAGCAGTAATGCTAAAGAATAACTTACTTTCAACACTCATAATGTCAGAATTGATCAATGTTTGAGGCATCCATTTCCGTTTTTACTACTCCCGCTGCTCTTCGCCATACTTTTGGGATGGTTTAGTCTTAATCTCTAGACAAAAATGGTTATTAGATTTGGTCATAATGTGGTCATTTTCCTTCATAGTTTTAGTCTACTTTAGGTGACGACATCTCAAAACATTTCAGTCTAAGTTTAGTTTTCATTGCCGAAAAGTCATTACATTTAGTCATATTGTAGGCATTACTTTCAGTCAAAATGTTTTCTCTTTAAATTTTGTCACCAATAATTTAGTTTTAGTCCTGTGTCAAATGTCCATTTTTAGTCATCAGATTATACTTAACATTTCATTTAATCAAAAACAATAAATTTGTCATTAAAAAAAACACAGGTTGAGGGGTTTGGGGTTCCCTGCTTGAGCTGTTGCCCCCGTGACCTGACCCTGGATAAGCGGTTGAAGATGAAGATAAAGAAGATGAAGTAAAACAAAACAACGGATAAGGGCTGAAGAAAAAAAAAAAAACATCAATGAAAAAACATAGCAATCACCAAAGGCAACTAATGTAGTACAATAAAAAAAAATTAAATTCAAAAAAACAGAACATATAACAGGATCATATTTGGACCCCTCAAGTAAACTGACTGATGCTCAAAATGAACACTGACACAAACACAGACTGTTTCTATATTCCTTACCCCTTACTGTTCAGAATTCATGTTATATTTGAAATGTGTCATATCATCTGATGGTTGACAGCTTGTTTAGTCAGTAGCATGTGGTCATTGATTGTGTGTGTTTTCACTTCTCCTGCAGCTGGTGAAAGAAGTGGACAATGAAGTGCGACTGCGACTTATGCAGTTTGTTACTGGAACCTGCAGACTTCCTCTGGGCGGCTTCGCTGAACTCATGGGTCAGTGACACACAAAGAGCAACATATTTACGACATAACTGATCAGACACCAATAGCTACAGATACATTTGCAAGAAAAAGTATGTGAACCCTTTGAGATTATTTGGATTTCTGTGTAAATTGGCCATAAAATATGTTCTGACCTTCATCTAAGTCACAACAGTAGACAAACACAGTCTGCTTAAACTAATACTGCACTAAAAAGTATTTGTTTTCATATTTTTATTGAACACAACATGTAAACATTCACAGGGTGGAAAAAGTATGTGAACCTTTGGCTTTAATAACTGGTTGACCATCCTTTGCCAGCAATAACCTCAACCAAACATTTCCTGTAGTTGCAGATAATGGTAAATTTCCCCACTGTGGGACTAATAAAGGAATATCTTATCTTATCTTATCTTATCAGACCTGCACAACATGAATTTTGGACCATTCCTCTTTACAAAACTGTCTCAGTTCAGCAATAATCTTGGGATGTCTGGTGTGAATCACTCTCTTGAGGTCATGCCACAGCATCTCAATGGGGTTGAGGTCAGGACTCTGACTGGGCTGCTCCAGAAGGCCTATTTTCTTCTGTTGAAGCCGTTCTGTTCGTTGTCCTGTTGCATCACCTATCCTCTGTTGAGGCTTCAGTTAGTGGACAGATGGTCTTAAGTTTTCCTGTAAAATGCCTTGATAAAATTGGGAATTCATTTTTCTGTTGATGACAGCAATCCGTCCAGGCCCTGAGCCCCAAACCATGATGCCCCCTCCACCATATTTCACAGCTGGGATGAAGTTTTGATGTTAGTGTGCTGTGCCTTTTTTTCTCCACACATAGCATTGTGTTTTCCTTCCAAACAACTCAATTTTGGTTTCGTCTGTCCACTGAATATTTTGCTAGTAGTGCTATTGAACATCCAGGTGCTCTTTTGCAAACTACAGATGTGCAGCAGTGTTTTTTAGCAGCGGCTTCCTCTGTGGTGTCCTCCCATGAACTCCATTCTTGTTTAATGTTTAATGTAGGTTTGTCAACAAAAATGTTAGCATGTGCCATAGATTTCTGTAAGTCTTTAGCTGACCCTCTAGGATTCTTCTTCACCTCACTGAGCATCCTGCACTGTACTCTAGCGGCCATCTTTACAGGATGACCACGCCTAGGGAGAGAGTAGCAACAGTGCTTTCTCCATTTGTAGACAATCTGTCTTACAGTGGACACATGGACATCAAGGCTTTTAGAGAGACTTTTGTAACCCTTTCCAGCTTCATGTAAGTCAGCAATGCTTGATTGTAGGTCTTCTGAGAGCTCTTCTGTACGAGGCATGGTTCACATCAGGCAATGCTTCTTGAGAACAGCTAACTCAAAACTGGTGTGTGTTTTTTATAGGGCAGGGCAGCTTTAACCAACACCTCCAATCTCATCACATTGATTGGAATCCAGGTTGGCTGATTCCTGGCTCCAATCTTGGAGAAGTCATTAGCCTTGGGGGTTCACATACTTTTTCCACCCTGCATTGTGAATGTTTACATGTTGTGTTCAATAAAACATGGAAACATAATTTTTTGTGCAGTATTAGTTTAAGCAGACTGTTTGTCTATTGTGACTTAGATGAAGATCAGAACACATTTTATGACCAATTTATACACAAATACAAGTAATCCCAAAGGGTTCACATCCTTTTTTTTTTTTTGCTGTACATACTATGTACATGTCAATTTTTTTTTTTTCGGTGTTCTCACTCATCATCTTCTTTTGCATTTCAGGAAGTAACGGTCCCCAGAAGTTCTGCATTGAGAAGGTGGGGAAGGACACATGGCTTCCTCGAAGCCACACATGGTGAGTGGATTGGTCTACCTCTGATTCTGGGGAAAAATTAATCACACCAGCCACAGTTTACTCAAAAAGCTGTTAAAGTGATAGTTGGGATTCTTTGAAATGGGGTTGTATGACATACTTTTCCAAAGTACCCTACCCAAGAGCACAAGCACAAGAGCAAAGCAATGTACTACTGTGGTCAGGGGTAGCAGGAAAACATATTTCAGCCACCTAAAACAGTCAGTAGTTGTGTATGCTACTGCATATTGAGAATATTTTCACTGTTTTACCTTGCAGTTCGATAGCCCTTTCTAACAAAGAACTGAGGCTGTTATCTATGCTCTCTTCAAAGCCACCAGATTCATTTGACAAAAATAGTAATTTTATCAGAACTTTGATATTTTAAAGGGTTAGTTCAGATTCACCCAAGTCACACAATAACTCAACACGCACACAAACTAACTGATTGAGGCAGCGGTAGACCAGCAACTCCCATGTTCTGTGATGTAAAATTATAGATTTAGGCAGTTGAGTCTGGTGACTTTGGAGAGAGCAGATATAACTGCAGTTCATCTATTGTAAGTAATACACTGGCTATTACTTCATACAACCCCATTTTAGAAAATCTAAACTATTTCTGTAATATCCCTGGGTTAATATGTAATCAGTGTATGGGGATACTGTTTATAACCAGTTCATGTTTTATTAAACATCTGACCCTTTTATACTGATCTTTTATCCTCCGTTTTTGTCTTTTCAGTTTCAACCGTCTGGACTTGCCTCCTTACAAGAGCTTCGAACAGCTGAAAGAGAAACTGCTCTTTGCCATCGAGGAAACAGAAGGATTTGGCCAAGAATAGAGAGAGGAGTCCTCTGGTATTTCTCTCCCTCCCCCATTGCTGTTTATTCAGCCAAGTAAAACAAACTAAAAAAGAATTGCACAAGATAACCACCAATGTATATAAGCTATTTTGTCATTTTAAACCAAATCTTAATTTGCAGCATCATTTTTGCAGCAATGCTGTTCCCCAGCCATTAATATTATATGATAACCCATCATGAAATATGCAAGCATTTCAGCATTTTTGCTCCTCTGTTTCAAAACAGAAATCATGGATATTTTTTTTAAATTTCCTCCCCACTGTTGACTGGCTTTTTAAAAGAGACTGAAAGTGTTTTTGAGAGGATTTTATAGTTGAAGCGCAATCTTCGTTTAAAGCTCTAGTTCTATAGAGCTTCTGAATGGCGAGAGTAGTACTGGGGTCCGGTGCCTGAATTTTTTTCCCCCGTTGGAATCATAGCAATTGTTGCAGTTTTTGCGTGCTTGCATGGCTGCCTCTAAAGATGAGAAGACTGCTGTGACCACTCTCTACCACCGCCTATACTACACACACACTGACATTTAAGCATGGATGCTCTGTCTCTTAATGAGCTTTTTTACCATTATCATCAAAAAGGCAAAGTGTTCAGGATGGACTGATCTGAAGCAGAGAATAACCCTCTCATACAGTTTTTCCTTCAATGAGATTCTGGACACCAGCCGGGAGTTAGAAGCATCATCGAATCTTCCCTTGGATAATGACAAGGAAAAAAGACTTTGAGGTGAAAGGCTACTATATCAAAAGGAATATGGGGACTTGAGGAAAATATTCTAAATCAAAGTAAAAGGGTGAATTGTGTGTATGGTGGCAGTGGAGACTTTGGTTTACAGTTGTGATGGGACACTGGACCTGTTCTTGGCCACCTAGACTGCAACCCACTCTTTCAGTTGGCAAGTAAGATGTACACCAGGATGACACACTCACCATTTTCATTTAAAGACTGAGCTGTTTGGAAAATTGTCACAACAAAAGAGACAAAAAAACGGACTCTGGCTCAATGTGACGAGGCTGATTATCTTTTGCCTCGCTGAATTTTGATCTAGGACTGTAAAGTGTCTCCAGTCCTGTGAAGTCACTGTGATTTACAAAGCAACAGACATGAGTATGCTTATTTGGTAACTTAAAGATCATTTACTTAAACCCCAGTGTCACAGTAGACAAATACTCCTACAGCGCACCTTGCCATAAACATTATCACTGTAACATGATGCATACCAAATGAAAACTAACATTTTAATCATTAAAATCTGAGACAGCATATGATATTCGGCCACCTTGTGTTGTAATAAGGTCCAAAGGACATTCTCTTTTATATGAATGTACATTTGTACAGCTTCTCACATATTACCAACCTCCAAAAGCTAAAGCCGATGCGGCATAAAAATCCTAGCATTATTGCAAAAATGTCCTCATTGTGGCAGTAAATGTCCTTCAGAGTTCAAAAAAAGAAAAAAAAAAAACGTATCAGATTTCATGTCTTTAATGACTTGAAAGCAAGATATATAAATATTGCATGCAGACAGCATAGACTTTAAACTGGCTAGGTAAAATAAAATAAGCATTGAGCTCACTTTTTGAGGGGCTGATGGGTCAACTAGAAATTTGGGGCTTCTGAAAGTATTAAGTGTGTCATAAACCTGTATGGTATTGTACATACAGTGTGTATCTGCTATTCGGCTGTGCAGTCAACAGCGTGACTGCAGTTAAGCTACACAAAATAATCTTCAAGCCATAGTGCTGAGCCCTCTTTCCTGAGATCACCCAATTTAATTTATTCAACCTATGTTCAGTCTCATTCTCAGGTTTTGTGCTGAGGTGAGATAGCCTTAGTTTAATAAAGGTGTGTGTGTGTGTGTGTGTGTGTGTGTGTGTGTGTGTGTGTGTGTGTGTGTGTGTGTGTGTGTGTGAGAGAGAATCATTTATGTTGCGGAAAAAATAAAAACTAGCCTTCCACATACAAATATTGATTATAAAACGTAATGAGTTAATGAGACACTAAAGTGCCACAGACCAAATAACATGTGGAAACTTTCCACAGCTAACTCCTCTACAGCCCAAGGCCTGCGTGGAGACTGACACAGCATTGCAGTGCTATATGTTGTGTGTTTTTGTTTTTGCACCCCCACTTTCCCTTTGTCCTTTATTTCCTTTTAATGCTTCAGGGGACATGTCCTTTGTTTTTCCAGATTGTTCCATCTAACTCCATTGTTCCTAAACTCTGGTGCTTATTCTTTCAATCCGTGGTCTAAACGCAGCTATGGCAGTGACAGGCCATTCTCCTCATTTTCTCTAGCATTGTGTTTATTTCAGACCACTGCAACAGCAGCAAGCTGCTTTAGACTTTTTCTAGTTATCAGTCATGTATATAACATATATTCAGCTGTCCCTGTGGAGGACCTGGAAGGAGGGACGACAGTATGAAGAAAAACATTTACTGTAGCAAAAGGAGCCGACTTTTAAGAGAAGTCAATACTGCATAACTCTGTGCTTCCTTTTGAACAGAAACCTGTAATCAAAGAAAATCAACTGTGTATGTGAATATTCATTGTATAAAGATAATGAAAGTAAATAAAGTACTTAAATATTATAATTAATTACACAGAGCCGCCACTCCATTGATGGAAATCTGTGATGCCTTCGTTCTTATCAGAAATAGATGGAACGTTTCAGGTTGCCTTTATTGTAGCCAGTAACAAGATGAAGTATCACCTGGACAGGCGTATTCTCTCAAAGCCAAGCTGATTCACAGTACTACATCATTTCATTACGTGATAATGCAGCAGGGAACTTATTACTGTGCTGACTGTGGTTTAGGCCACCTGAAACGCATCCAAACTGTAACATATCGCGTGTAGATACACACTGTAAACACCAACTACACTGTACAGAATGCCCCTTTACTGGAGACGATATGTATAGAAGATTCATTTTTAATCTGCTTTCACCCATTTTAATCAAGAGAGATGGATTTATGAGATACAAATAAATAAGTGAATAAACCCCCTCCATGACCATGCTTTCTTTCTTTTCTTTTTTGTTGTGTGATTATCGGGGGATGAGAGGCCTTCTGCTCAGGATTCACAACAAAACTGTTGGTGATTTTTATTCTGTTCTTAAGAAAAATAAAACAGTGTACTCTTGGTTTATCCTTTTTGATTGGATCTTGCCTGTGGAAAGAACCATATTTAATAAATGTATCTGACCATCTTTACAGCTGGTTTGAATTTATTTTAGTCAGTGTGTGATTGTAATGTCAATAAATGCTGTGATATTCTCTTTGATAGCTGCAGACTTTTTATCACCTCCTTGCCAACAAAGGACTAGTGTCATGGGGAATGTGTTGAAGACAAACCACACAAAGTTGAAGTCAGGCTAGGGGGGAAAAGTACAATATTAATTTGTGGCAAAGATTTATTATTTTGGTCTGAAAAAAAAACCCAACCTGCATTCCAGGTAAAACATAGTAAATGTGTACACTTGATTAAACTCACTTTTAATTTGAGAAACCAGCTACCAGTGCTTCAATTATTTTTTGTAATGAAAGTTGTTACAGTTCTTGATTTAACTTCTGTAATTTTCAATATGAATTTTTTCCCATAAAGAATAATATTGGTTGCATGCTTCACTGTCCCACATTTCTCTTAATTGCACTTCCTCCATTTTCTGAACAGGAGTTATAGTAGATGTCGGAGAAAAGTCAGTGTAAAGGGAATTCAGGCATGAATAGATACAGAGAACATCCTGTTAACTACTTCAATATCAAACGTAGATCCTGCTGTAGTTTTAGTTTTAACTAAAATGCTGAAAATCCAACAGATTTCTACTTGTATTAATAATTACACAATCAGATGAATTAAAAAAAATGTTATTACAATTATTTACAATCCAAAAGTCCTCAGTGATTCATGTTCCACTCAGTGGTAATAACAGCTTCATCCAAGCTTCTTCAAGAGGTCTACAGCCTCTTTATGGACCTGCAGACGAACAAATATACAGTAAATCTCCTGAGTATGACAGTTTTTCAATATCTTCCTCACAATTGCATCTGGGTCGAGTAGTTGTGAAAAAGTAAATAAAATGGCAATAGTCTTAATGTATGTACCTCTTTGTCTTCCAGTGTGTGAGCAGGATACTCTTTTGCTTTAGTTAGATAGAGCAGTGCTTTCTCTTTGTCTTTCATGCCCATGTAGGTCTTCCCAAGCATTAGCAGGTTTTTACTGTAGAAGTTGGGATCAACTGACAAACAGAAATCTGTTAGCTGAATGCATTTTAAATCTTTATAGAAATCATTCGCAAGCACAGTGCTGTGTTGATCTAAAAATCTGAGCTTCCGCCAATGCAGTATCTTTATTGTATACTGTGTTTTACCTTCTTCAGCTTTCAGGAAAAACTCCAACGCCTGAGAGGAGCAGAAAGACATGACTTCATCCAAATATGTGATGAGATGAGAAAATTGACAGGTAACTGGTCATTTCAGCCTGAAGCTGCTTTAACAGGCAGCTGTGCAGTTAGTTAAAAAACAAAGGAAAAGAGCATATAGACAGAGCAGTCCTCACCTCCTCATATGTGGATATGGGTGGCGATGAAAAAATGACAGCCGCCACCTTGCGTTGATACCAAGGGAGCTCAGCAAAAGCAAAGCACCTAAGACAGAGAAGATTTCCCTTAGTGACTTAAAGGTCTTTTTACCCTGTTAAGCTCTTGTGAAAAAAGGATAGTGCAACAACACTGACAACTGTACTTTTTGCTCCAGAACAGCAAAAATATGATTTCCCTTTGAAAGAATACACAGTAAATATCAGCACCTTTAAGTCTCATGCATATACTGTTTCAATCCAGCCAAACTTGGCTGTTTCATGTTTGACTTTGATGGGTACTGAACTTAAAGATGCTATTGAATTTTTAAAAATGCCAGACCTATGGTTGTTAGAGAAAAACAAAAGGCTCACCAGTAACCCAAAATATGCAACGAAGTGGCATCTTTGGGATTGAGCTCGACAGCTCTCTGGGGAAAAAGCAACACGCTTCACTTCAGAATACAGTTACAATGTGACACAATGGTGATATGACACTGACTCAAATGCCCTCTCACCTCTAGATGTTCCCTGATTATGTAGGAATTTCCAATTTTCACCTTGACTCCCTCATAGTCCCCAACATCGCTGAGACATACTGCATACCACTGTTAGGAGAGGAAGAATGCCCAGCCCAAATTTTAAAGCTCTTTTAAAAGAAACTACCCTGTGTTGTAATGTGCTGTTGAACTTGGCAACAAACTAACTTTTTGCAAAAATTTTGTTTGTTTTATTGTGGTTGTCATTGATATTCATGATGAAAGCACTCAAGACAAAAATGCCATGACCATGGATGTGCTTTTGTGGTTGGAAAGTTGGAAACATGTCTTGTTTGAATTTGTCTATTGTTTGTTTGTATATTTGTTGTTTTTCCATTGTGAGATATCTCCTGGAGCATTATTTGTGGGAAGTTTAGGTTTATGTTTGGTTGACATTTATGTATTGTGCTGTTAGAAGATGGTGGGTTAAATTGCTGGAATATGTTTTTTGTTTGTTTGTTTGTTAATGTGTCTGACTATGTCCAGACACAAAGTAAACATTCATTAATTCATGAGGTAGCGTATTTCTCTCTGGTGGACGTGAATCAGTAGTACTTTCTCAGTAAAACCAGTGTCTTACTTTGTGCGCTGCGAAACACTCCTCATCCTTCTCCAGCGCTTTCTTTGCATACTCAAAGCCCTCAAACATCAGCTGCTTCTTCCGTTCAGCCTCCATGTTGGGCAGGAGCGACAGGTCACGAGAAGCCCGGGCCAGCCGCCAAAGGAACTCTGCGTCATCACTGGATGGATGCAAACACAATCGCAATTTGTACTCAGAATGCGTATTAAATGTTCAACCTTGGTGATGTCTAGTGATACAAAAAGACACTCTGGCAGAGGTCAATGCACTTTCAATAAAGAAACACTAATAAAAAAAGGAGCAGGGATAAAAAAAATTATCACATAAATACTACAATGTACCAAAACAGGTACATTCTGACAACATGTGAGAACAGAAGGAGAAGACATGAAAAGTGACAACAGCGAAGACTTGGTTATGGTTATGGCAGCAGTATGACTGAACTCTGTCCTTACCTTTCCTTGTACTGCAGCAGCAGCTGGTACAGCTTCTCTGTCTCTGCACAGCTGTACAAGTAGTCAGCTTGCTCCAAAACTTCATCTGCATTGCACACAAACACAGCATCAAAATCAGCCAGAAATGGTTTTACATCCTAATTCAGACTAAACCTCAGCTCTGTCTCTCTCATCTTCCTTCACTCCATCCCAAAAGTTCTCATTGAAAGCATGTAGGTGTTTATCAAAAGGTATGATATGCAAGAATTACCTAAAAAAAATAAATAAAAAATAATCCCTCTAAATTACAATTTATGACCAACTAGTCTGGTGGTGTCTGTATTTACAGAGACCCTGCCCTCTGCCTGCATTTCCCTCTTATTTTGTTGTGTTTGGGACTCCTCTGGGCCTCAGCAAACAGCCTTTGGTCTCCATGTGTAGGAGTAACCCCCCAGACAATAACAGCATGCAGGATGTATTTTGTTTTCTAATGACACATCTAGCAGTTTGCCAACTACCTTTTTCTAATGCGTAGACCACAGCTGAACTCTGCACTTGGTGATAAGCGCCATAACCCAGACTGGATAGTGTGGGAAGCCCCAAGAGGAGTGCAACTCTTCCACCCTGTACACAAGAAAGGTAGGAACATGAAGATACATAAGGAACCCTATGCAATAAATTACTACACAGAGTAAAGAAAAGTGATTTCTGGCTGATGGCTACTACTATTTCCAATGATCAGTCTCAGTTGACCCAAAGTAACCTGACACTACCAGAGAAGCAGTATGGAGGTATTAGGTTAATGCACTCACCCATACTCATTGTAGAGTCTGTTCAGGTTAAACTAAAGCATGTAAAATTATAATCAGTCTTCCTCATCATCATACTAAATCTGTTATACACTGACAGCGATGACAGATCCTGATATACAGCTGGAGCATTTCTAGGCAGGTTTCTGACAGTATTAAAGTCCCATGCTGCTGCCCTTTAACCTACATAAACATATAGGCAAAACAAACACAGTCGCACCACTGTTCTTCCAAAGTGTGAAGTTTGCCGTCTGTGAGTAAGCAAAAGCAGCTCACAAAAGTGAGTGATAACACTGAGTTTAATAAAAGGCATAGTTATTTACAGTCAGAGCAGAGGTAGTCCTCCTTGAAGTTGTCCAGTTGTGCCGGTTCGTCCCTCTGATTCGGATACTTTTTCCACTAAGTGTTGACAGTAAAGTCCTGCTCACATATTGTCTTAACACTACTCCAGCCATTGTGCCGAAGCCCAAACGCTAAATGATCAGGAATTACACCGCAAACTACAGCCGTGAACATTCAAGAGCACAAAACGTTGCAAAATTATTGTTTACTTACTGCGGTCGAGCCAGCCTCCACTTCGTAAAACACAGTCAAGCCAGCCCCCACGTCGTGCATATCCGGGCATTACGGTAAAAGCGTTTAACAGTTGACTTCAATTATTATTATTATTATTATTATTATTATTATTATTATTATTATTATTATATGCTACTATTTTGAAGTGAAATTAGTTTTTGATAGTGGACAGTTTTCTTTTAATTCCAGTTTGAAGGCATATCACAGTCATCAGAACGGTGATGTTATTTTGAAGTCAAGTGTTACACGCTTTTACCGTAATGCCTAGGATATCCACGAACCGCAAAACAACGTGGGGGCTGGCCTGACTGTGTTTTCTGAGTGGAGGCTGGTTTGACCGCAGTCAATAACTGGGGATGTTTGTCTCTTGGCTAACACGAACAGCAAGATTTTATTTGGTTGTGTAATTTGTATCCTTAATGTTTTCTAATTCCTACTTTTCACTTTGACACCGTCGTTTAGCACAACCTCAACATCCCACATTGCATGTCACTATAAATTGTGTATGTGAGAAATAAAAAATCATATTAACAACTCAAATACTATATAACGGACGCTTTATTGTCTTCAAAAAGTTGGAAAAACACAATAAATGTTCTAATAGCTAGATTAACATACACTCGGAATATCCAACATGTTACAGCAATGTTTTAACTTTAATTAGATGTCACGGCATCTTAAACTGTGAGCATTAAATGGTTGCTTTGCAATGTATTTCTTGAATGCACCCCGGAAGAGTCTGTCCCCCCGCATATGTAGTTGCGACAGAAACAAACAAACTCCCGAGAGTTCCGCCGTAATTTTACCCTGCTCATTGTACCGCGTTGTCACTACAGCGTTTTAATCGAGTGTACCAGACAAGCATAAGTTAGCTCCGAGTTGGACGACTAAAGTAAACAGGCGAAGTTAACTACCTAAGTTAATAGTAAACAGATAGCGGAGCACCCCTGAGAGTCGGCCCCACCCTCGGGTTGCTCAGCTGTTCTTGTCACATCAACGTTACGTGTTCATGTATGACCACCAGAGGCTGGACAAATTGTATTTTTTTCAACAACTAAACAGGTAAATGAGTTTTAAACTGATATGAGTAAATAATATGTGTAATTTATGTGGAAACTGCAGAGGTTGGTATTAGTATTAGTCATCGCCACACCCACTAACTGTCACTGCTTGCATGTCTCAATTAATTAACGCTAAACGGGTAAGCCCAACCTTTGTTTTTTCCACTATATTATTATCAGTATACAATGTTCAAATGTTGTCTTAATATCGGTTTTAATACAGACTTTTCATACACTGTTGTGTTTTGTTAAAGGTAACGTTATATTCTGTGATAACCGCTTAAAAAGGTAACGGCAGACTCACTAACTAGCAAAACTAACACTATCACTAAACTAACATTAGATTAGCAAAAGTCAAACTACACCCCAGGGCATATACGCTAATTTTTAACGTTATCGGTAGTGTAATTTAACTAATTATATTAAGTCAAGTAATACATTCGAAGCAGTATTAACGTTACGTGTACTTTAGTTACTTGAATATATCCATTTCATGAAACATTATACTCCTAAATTATTTATAATTATAAATATTGTACTTTTTATTCCACTACATTAATCTGTCAGCTTTAGTTACTTTTCAGGTTGCAATTTTTCTTACACTTGCTGTCCAGTGAAGAACAACATCTCTTGATGTGTTGCTTTTGAGTGTTTGTGTTAAGCTGGAGGATTCAGCGTTCCTTTATGTGTTGAGAAAGGTCTCTCTTCAGCTAAATCTTGTTTCAGCTGCTCCTGTTGGGGATCAACGCTGCACATCATCTGTTCCCATCTCCTCCTGACCTCTGCATCTTCCTATGTCACACCAACCACCTGCATGGCCTCCGTCACCACATCTATAAACCTCTGCTCTGACCTGTTTTCTTCTAGCCTGGCAGCTCCACCTTCGGCATCCTTCTCTCAGCATACTCAGCGGCTCTCTTTTTGCACGTGTCCAAAACCACTCCACCCACCTCATCCTGCCTGCACTCTCTTCTTCACCTCTCTTCCGCACTCCTCCTTACTTTGAACATTTGACCCCAAGTATTTAAACTCATCCACCTTTGCCACCTCTACTCCTTGCATTCACACTAATGTATTTTGTTTTTGCTGACTTTCATTCCTCTTCTCTCCAGTGCTTACCTCCACACGTCCACGCTCTCTTTAACCTGCTCCCTACTCTCACTATAGACCACATAAAAAAATAAATGTCATCCACAAACATCATATTCCACGGAGACTCCTGCGTGATCTCATTGGTCTACCAGTCCATCACAGTTTCAAACAAGAAATGGGTTCAGAGCATTGATGTTATCCCACCTCTGTCTTGAACCCATCAGTCACTCCTACCACACACCTCACCACTTTCATGCAACCCCTGCAAACTTCTCTGTTACTCCATACTTCCTCATACAATACCACAATTCCTTTCTCTTCACCCTCCACAAAGACAAAACGCAACTCCTTCTGACCTTCTGTATACTTCTCGATCAACATACTGGAAGCAAACATTGTATCTGTGCTCTCTCCTGGCATGAAACCACACATCATCCAACCTTCTCTGTCTTATTTTCTTCATTCATCAGCCCTTCAAAGCACTCCTTCCACCTTCTCAACACACTCCTCGCTTGTCAGCACATTTCCATCTTTATTCTTGATCACCCTAACCTGCTGCACCTCCTTCCCAGCTTGGTCCCTCTCTCTAGCCAACTAGCCAATTCCTCTCCTTCCTGAGCGTCCAACCTATCTTACAACTTGCAATACACTTTTCCTTAGCTTTTGCCACAACTCCCTGTACTCCTGTCTACTTTCTTCATCTTTCTGGCTATCCCACTTCTTTTTTTGCCAAACTCTTCCTCTGTATACGTCTACCTTCCTGGTGGTCTCCCTCACCACAACTGCAATGTTGCCTAACCACCCGGCAGCTTTTCTCTACCACCCTGCACCTGTCTTAATTCCTCCCTGAACTCCGCACAACAGTCTTCTTTCTTCAGCTGCTACCATTTGATCATTGGCTCTGCCTTCACTTTCTTCCTCTTCTTAACCCCCTAAATCATTTTACAGATCAACATCAGATGCTGCCTAGCTACATACTCCCCTGCCACCACTTTGCTTCTCCAGTCTCTTTCAGGTTGCACCTCCTGCAAATGACATAGTCCACCTGTGTGCACCTTCCTCTATTTACACATTATGATCTCATAGAATATGATGCATTGCTGTAGATTAAACTACCCAACAGTGTATACTGTAGAGGACTTAAATTTAGCATAACCAAATGCAACATACACATTTATACAGCAGTAGTATTAAATCCAGAGACATCAGATATAATTATATATATATATATAATTATATAAATGTATTAAGTACATTTTGCTGATAATACTTACATACTTTTACTTAAGTAAGGTTTGGAATACAGGGTTTTTACTTGTAGTGGAGTATTTTACTTAGTACAGTATGGTATTTGTACTTTTACTTAAGTAAAGGATCTGAATGCTTCTTCCACTCCTTGTTATTACTAGTAGGGGCTGCCTGTACAATATTCGGTGGTGAAAGAAGTACTCAGATTAGCTAATTAACATTATTTGAAATTACCAATACCACTTTGTAAAAATAGTCCATGATAGGCCACAAGTCCTCCATTCAAAATTTTAATTGAGTTAGAACAGTGTCACTGAGACTGCATAAAAGTACAGAAGTAGTTTTAAGCAATGACATCGTGTCAGTTAAATCAGTCATTATGCCACCTCGAACAGATGTACTTATCACTCTCACTTCAGACAGTATTTACTGATTAACTGTGGTGATTCTGTTTGTTCATCTTAGTACATCCAGCTGCCATGGCCTCAGGTGGGGCCACAGTCCCACCAGCCACCCATTGGGCCACTAAGGTGGAGTTGACCATCTCCTGTGAGAACCTCATGGACATGGATGTCTTCTCTAAGTCTGACCCTCTGTGTGCCTTGTACATCAACACTTCAGGCTCCCACTGGTATGAGGTCTGTATAGGTCACGGGGGGAGAAGAGTAAACCTTTTGTAAACCTTTACAACTCAAACAAATGTACCTGAATGTGTTGTTGGCACAGTACTTGATGGTGTTCCCTGTTATATATCTGCTATATATTTCAGTGTATGTATTGGGCTTCTGATTTAGCTGTCATGTGACATTATTTTAGATTGTATGTATGTGTTTTTTTTTTTTTTTTTTTTTTTTTGTGAGTCAGTTTGGACGCACAGAGATGATCCTGAACTGCCTGAATCCAAAGTTTGCCAAGAAGTTTGTGATGGACTACTATTTTGAAATGGTGCAGAGGCTGAGGTTTTGTGTGTATGATATTGACAATAACACCTATGACCTGGGTGATGACGACTTTCTGGGGGAGCTTGAATGTACCCTGGGCCAGGTGAGCTTCACCTCATACAGTTCTGAAAGAAAACTTTAGGTGCTCAGTTACCTTTTCCTTCTTCTGTGACACTGCCAGTGTTTTGTGTCTAGATTGTTTCTAACAGGCAGATGACCCGATCTTTATTACTGAAGGACAAGAGGCCAGCAGGTCGTGGGACTATCACAGTGAGTGGAAGATACTATACGCTTTGTGGACATAGACACACTGGATAGAACGGCTGCAATGGACTGAGGCAGTCGTGACACAAGTGTATCAGATAGACAGTTTCCATAATAACTGTTTATGCAAAAACTCCAGTCTATGCCTTTGTGGTAATGTGGTCAAAACAAGCCATTATAGCCATATGTACCATCTTTAAATGATATATGTTTTAAATTATAGAGGCTTATTGGAGGCTTGTGTATCTTTATGTATCAGCTGTAATGTATCTTGAGATGTGATAAAAGCAAATAACCAGGATCTTAGCACTCTGTGGTATTAGACAGTCATAAAATACTAGCATCTTTCTGGAATTCGACAAATTGCATAACTGCATTTGGTGTTGGTTATAGTGACCTGCTTTGATTACAGTAGTATAATATGTTTATCTCGTTACATGTTTAATGTATCGCTGTTTCTGTATACTGGCTGTAAAATAAATATCCCTCTGGGACAATAAATGTAAATCTAATATATAATTTATGCAGCCACAGCTTGGTTATAACACACAAACATGCTTTGTGTTGTTTACTGATGTGAATTTACACAATTTCTGGGTTTGAAAAGACCAGCAAATTATAAGAAATCTCCTTCACTGTCCTAGAAAAACATTTAAGAGTTTCAATTTCTGAAATTCAATTTCTGTCCAATAGATCTGTGCTGAAGAAATAACAGACAACAGAGTAGCGAACTTTGAGGTGTCAGCCCGCAGGCTGGACAAAAAGGTAATGAAGTTCATTTTAAAAAGTTCATTCTGACATTGGGGTTCAGCTGCCTTTTGATGTACTTAATATATCTTGAAGTGAATTAATAATTGGGTATGTTTGTCCAGTTCTTATGGTGGTCCGACCCTTTCCTGGAATTCTTCAAGCAAACAGAAACTGGATGGCAGCTGGCTCACAGGACCGAGGTAGACACATTTACCATGAACTCATCCCTCTGCTTCCACAGAGTTATTGACTTGTGGCTCACTTTAATCCATTATTTAGGTGGTCAGCAATAACCTAAACCCAATATGGAGGCCCTTCCGCATCTCATTGCGAGCTCTCTGTGGAGGAGATGTGGAGAGACCTGTAAAGGTAATTTTTTTAACCATTTTAGTTATTTATCGCAGTTAATAAGCCGTTGTAAAATGCAGCCCATTAACACAACCTGTTCCCTTTACAGTAGATGTCTTTTGGTCCTTTTTATGTTTTTAGAATAGCTTGACTGACCATGCTACTCTAACATACTAATGATTCATCTTGTAATTGCATTTTCTTTTCGTTTTTACAACCCTCCCAAACTTAAAACAAGCTGCAAACCAGCTGGATAAGCGATGTGTGTGTGTATGCACGGTTCATGACGTCCCCACTTGAAGGTGTGCATTTCTGCTATGTTCCTTTTCCTCAAGTCAGTTGCTCCCATTTATTTTACTTAATGTATTTACATCAGTAACTACGAATGAAATCAGACTGATTATTTGTGCATGTGAGATGTGGCCTTTGTAGTTTATTGTAGTGTTAGACTGCTATTTGATCGAGTGTACGCTAAAAATATGATGATGCTTCTCACTGAACACAAATGGTGAATACTGTATGTTTAAATAATGTGTATGTAACATAGAAACATGCCATTAAATGGGGATTACTCTTAGTAGCCTAAATAAAGACATGCTATCTACATCCCATTTTGAAAATGTTTGCACACTGACAAAACAAACATTTCTTAGCACAAATAGCTCGTTAATCCTGTTTTGGAATTAAAATGGAAATATATGTTAAGATGACTAGCAGTCAAAATGTTCATAATGGCTTTAGAAATATCACATCAAGATTAATCTATTCATCCTGCCTTGATGCTTAATCTCTGAACTTATTATGGGGTGGCTTTTATTTTGTCACTTACTTGAGGAAATCTCTGTGTTTGTCTTCAGGTTGACTGTTATGACCACCATGTTAATGGCTCCCATGACCTTATTGGGACCTTTAAAGCCACACTGGCAGAGATGCAATTGGGAACACACATATCCCCGGTAAGACTGTGTGTGTGTGTGTGTGTGTGTGTGTGTGTGTGTGTGTGTGTGTGTGTTCTTTTCTATTCTAACCAGCATAAATATGACTTGTGTTCTCACTTACAGGCTGAATTTGAGTGCATTTCCCCAAAAAAGTTAAGGAAGAAAAACTATAAAAACTCAGGGGTCATTTGCATCAAGAACTGCCAGGTAATGATTTAGAAATTAGGACATTTAAGGCATCCAACTCTACCTTGATTTCAGTGTATTTTCTTTCACTGAGTAACTTCATCTTCACCTTCATTTTCAATCAGAAACACCTCTTGTTGACGCTTACATGCGTTACCACTCTTACTGTTTTTTATTGCATCGCTACATTATATACAGTCCATTGTGCACTACTGCACACAGATAACATCATGTTTATGCTTCCAGGTGGTGAGGGAGTATACCTTCCTGGATTATATTATGGGAGGTTGTCAAATCAACTTCACTGTGAGTTTTGAAATGTCAAGATACACAATATTATGACTTATATATGTGTACTTTCATTTATGTTCACATTTTTTACTCAGCGGTATGGGTGCAACTCACAGTTATTTTCACTGTTGATTAATCTCTTGATTTTTTTCTTTATTAATCAAGTTGTTGTGTGGTCTATAAAATTTTTCCTAAAGCCAAAGATGATGTCCTTAAATGTCTTATTGTCCACAGTAATATTGACATAAAGATATTCAGTTTACTGTCACAGAGGACTAAAGAAATGCAGAAAATATTCACATTTAAGAAGCTGGAATCAGAGATTTTTTTTCTTTAAAAAATTCACAAACCATTTAATTGATTTTCAAAGTAGTTGGAAATTAATTTATTAGTTGACAACTAATTAAGTATTTGATTAATTGTTGCAGCTTTAATTAGCGACCACACATACTGACTGACTGTTTAAAGATAAATTAATTGTTTTATTTGATTTTTTTAATGAGCCTAAAAGGCCCTCCAGGTAGCATGCCTCTCTAACTCTCCTGCAGAAACTTAGTATATACTGTGTTGCATAGCTCTCATTTTCATTTGGTCACTGAGCAACTCCTCATATCTTGATCCTTATCCTCTCTCGGACTGCGGCCAGATTGCCATCGACTTCACCGGCTCCAACGGGGATCCCAGCTCTCCTCAGTCCCTCCACTATATCAACCCTGAAGGCTACAATGAATACCTGACAGCCATCCAGGCAGTGGGTAATGTCATCCAGGACTATGACAGGTAAATTTAAACTCATCTTACATTATCCTACCACTTTAATTATCTCTGAGACTATTGCAGAGTTTGAAAAAAACATGTTGAAGTAGAGCCAACCCAGAGTTAAGCCAGTCAGATTTAACTTGTCATTTACTAACTTCAGATTTAAAAACTTCTATCGGATAAAGTTTGCTAGGTTTTTTAGTTTTACAGCTTTAATCAACTGGCTGATGTGCCTCTTGTAATATGTGTTACTGATTTATACCTACCTGTTTTTGTCCTGTCTCGCTGTGTAGTAACAAGATGTTCCCGGTCTTTGGTTTTGGCGCCAAACTCCCTCCCCACTGGCATGTATGAAACTTTTAGAAAATCTTTAAATTAGACAGACTTGACATCAGACAGAAATGACACTCATGCTGTTGACATGCACACTGTGTTCCACATTGATCCCATTAATTTCCTCGAGCTGTTTGAAATCCTGCCATATACAGTAAATCAAAGATGTTTGATTTAAATGTTTCATACTGGTCTGATCAGGAGGATATGAATATTAGATTTATAGAAAATAATGTGTCTATTCATAGTGACCTTTCCCATGTTTAATAGACTCTATGAGCTACAAAATCAGCTCAACTGTGTGATACCTTACCATTTTAAAGGGGATTTTATTCAGGTTTTGATATATTCATATGTTGTGATATAATTGTCACTGGCCCGACTGGCAGTGTAATTTATTTTCGAAATAGCTTGTCATTGACTGTTTTTTAAAGCTTTCATATATATATATATATATATATATATATATATATATATATATATATATATATATATATATATATATATATATATATATATATATATATATATATATACATACAGTATCTATTTATGAATCATGCTTACAGGTTTCCCATGAGTTTCCTATCAATTTCAATCCAGCAAATCCATTCTGCGCTGGTAAGTCTAACTTTGCCACAAGATTGTTTGGTTGTTAAAAGTTGTTCTGTAGTGTGGCCGAGTCGCTGCCTTATACTCTCCTCATATTGTATGTTTTTGTGTTGTAGGCATAGAGGGTGTGGTGCAGGCCTACCAGCAGTGTCTGCCCCAGTTGAAGCTCTGGGGTCCCACTAACTTCTCTCCGATTATCAACCATGTAGCCTGCTTCGCCAGACAAGCTCTCCGGCAGAATATGGCCTCAGTAAGCAGCCAGATTCTTTTCTCAGGAGAAAAATAATCAAAGTGAAACCTCACAACGTTTTTCAATTCAATAGTCAGACTCAGTTTTTGGGAGCAAGATTAGCTGATGGAAAACTTGACAATTAATAGCTAATACCACATTATACCAAACTGATAATTTATGGCTTTTGTTCATACAACAATAAACAAACTTGCACTGTTGCTTACATAAATCTCCCATATACTGTATCTGTATATAGTATATATACTATACTTCTGATCTCTTATCTGTAAACAAATTTTGTTGTTCAGGCAGAATGTAGTAATGTGTAAGATGCATCCTAGTGGCACAGTGGCAAACCAAACAAACTGGAAATTAAAAACGATCCTAATGAAACAAACTAGGAATAAGATAGATAGAATATTCTGATACTTAATAATTGTATACTTTAATATCCGACATTGTCTAATTTGTTTCCTCTCGCCATCTGCAGCAATACTTTGTGCTGCTGATCATCACAGACGGAGTAATTACAGACATGGACCAGACACGCACGGCCATAGTGGAGGCCTCCCGTCTGCCCATGTCTATCATCATAGTGGGTGTGGGCGGGGCGGACTTCAGCGAAATGGAGTTCCTTGACAGTGATGACAAATTGCTGTCTTCGGCCAGAGGTGACGTCGCTTCAAGAGACATCGTCCAGTTTGTGCCCTTCAGAGATTTCCAAGTAAGCAGCAGCCGATACCTTAATATTGCTGTAACAGTTATTATATGTACATACTGTATAAGGGATTTTTAAAGGAACAGTGTGTAACATTACAGGGGATCTATTAGCAGAAGTGGAAATAATATCCATAACCATGTTTTTTTAAGTGTGTAATCTCCTGAAACAAAGAAACATTGTGTTTTTGTTAGCTAAGAATGAGCCCTTTATATCGCCATCGGGGGCGAGTCCTCTTCACAGAGTCCTCATTTTCCTACAGTGGCCCAATCTGAAAGTCCACACTCACAAACGCACAGACTTTGAGGCGCGTTCCCACAAAGTCTTTGCTGTCAAATCGTCAGTGCTTGAGGGCTCTCTCGCAGGCATTTTGAGCCATTTATGCATACTTTCCTTAAGTCTGAATTTTTGCAAACTTTGCTTGAGGAAACTACCCACAATTCATAGCTTTGTGATGTTAAACACAGGGCACTCAAGGGAAGCCCAAAGGCATTAAAGAAAAAAGTAAACAAAGACGACAGCACGTGAGTGTTTAGCTTGGCATATTAAATTTACACAGAAACATTAACATTAAGGACTGGTGCATTAAAAAACACATGAAATCAGTGGAATGCAAGCATAGGCTCTATTCCGCATCTAGTTTATCCATCAACCATTTCTTCTAATTTTGCTTTATGATGCTGTTTTGACAAAAACAAATGAATTAATTATTTGACAGTAAGGCTAACTCAGGTCTCATAAGGCCAGAGCGTGGAAAAGCTACGTTCAAATCAGGCAGTAAAGAACGTCAGATAAAAACCCACAACTGGTGTAGTCAAGGTAACGTGATGTGTTGCCACAATGTGCTGTCCCGTTCATATTTATACCATTTCAAGCCCTCAAACTCAACCATTTACCAGGTGATGTCAGTTAAGTCCCTGAGGGTTCAGAGCTTAAGGCCTTAGGGGGACATTGCCAGTCACCCAGAACAGACCAATCGAACACTGGCTCTAGAGAGAGCTTCACATTTTTAAGTTACCTACGTAGTTCTTCGCCAGGCTTGTGAAACTGCAGTAACATGAGCCACAGAGTGCAAAACCGTGGTATCGCCAGCCACCGTCTGACTTCCGTCGCTCCTAAAGTAGTGTTATTATGGTGAGCATGGCCTCTGAGCGAGGTGATAGGTATTACCACGGGTTTTCACTTTTTACACATTTCCACAGACTTGCAAAGGGAGAAGTGGGCGAAATGGTACTCGGTTACAATCTACTACCACATCACTAGATACCAACAAATCCTATGCACTGTACCTTTAACTGGAGACAATTTCATAATTCGTCATCAGTTAGTGTAACAGGTATTTTCTGTAGCATCATGAGCTTTCAATAGCACAGACACATGCACACTTTAGCTGTTAGCAAGCATGGTCCCAAACATGGCTAAGACTAACTTCTGTTCTTGTAACATTGGCATTGCAGGGAAACAGTGTGGCCCTTGCCCAGAGTGTCCTGGCGGAGCTGCCTGATCAAGTGTCGTCCTTCTTCAATTCTTACAAGCTGAAACCCCCTAATTTATTCAGTGTTTCTGACCCATCCTAGAAAGGTGGGTTAAAGAAACCTCAATACCTCATATTTACTACTTAACTGCATCTCCTGCAACCTGTTTCTGCTTGTAGTGTATGAAATGGAACAAAGAAATGACAAAAAATGCATGAGGGTATATATATAAAATTAATAATAGGGCATGTAGCACTACAAATATAAAACTTGTTGGCTTTGTTGATTAAATTATTTCTAATAATAATTTCTCTGACTTTTCTCTTTACTACCTCCTCTCTGCTGTAATGTTGCACAGTCTCTCAGTGCAATACAGCATATTTCTTAGAGACACATTTTGTGTCTTAATCTTCAGCTCATCTGAGAAAGCAGTGGGCTCTTATAGAGTATGGTGTGTTTTCTGTCAGTCCAGACTGTGAGCCGGGAAAGGCTGGACAGGTTGTGTCAGCGCCAACACCATCACACTGATGTGACGCTGTTCCTTCAGACCTTGTTGATTCAAGTCCTGGTTGCCTCTGTACATGCAAGCAAAGTTTAATGAACGTATATGATGGTGTAATTTTGTGCTTGATGTTAAATTTAGGAGTTTTATGTTTGAGGCTGATACTGAGTGTTAAATGCAACATGGTGACTGAATTTGAGGGAACGTGTATGCATAAAAAGTGTAATCCCAGTTACAGCTGTTGTTAATGTGGGAGATTAAATAGATATGCAAGTATCTAATGCACCTGATTGTGAAAGAAATTTGTAGCCAAATGGGTCTTTTTTCAGTGTTGTCAGCTGATTTATGTTTACCTCAAAGACAATTAAGTGTTACCACAAAGATTTTGCCTCTTCTGGCACTGTGGGTTTATTCTGATGAGGGAAACTTTATGTCACAACATAAGTCACATTACAGTAAACTACTGTATATATAAATTTATATAGCTTTCCAACAAAGTCTATAATAGTGTATGCAATTGTCAGTGAAAATATCTTAATAAAAATAACTAACTACCATTAAATGAATGTGTATGTGTAGTCTTTGGATTCTTATACCAAGAGTGTTTGAAGGCAAGAAGAAAGAAAGCAACAAGACAAAATCCTCTGGGTTTCACACATGGAAACGTGAATCTGGACATTGTGTCCATGAATGTCCACGTCCGCAGCACTGAACCACAGTTTTCTTATAGGGGATGTATGGGGCATCTTAAAGGTCTGTTGATGCTCCTTTTTGAGTAACACAAATAGTCGATGCAAGCGACTGTGACATGAAATAAGCCAGAGTGGTGTCAATACAACAGCATATTCAAACTTCCTGTAAATCATTTCAAGATAATAATTTGTACACATAAAGGAAACGAAAGAACAGCATCCCAATAGTGTTTTTCTTTGTATTTCCTTATTGTAATGGATGAACAATAAATCATTGGTGTTCAATTTAGAGTAAAAGGCAAAACAAAATGGTTACTGCTTGATTAAAGTAAAGACATGACCTATGATAAGATAAGATAAGATAAGATAAGATATTCCTTTATTAGTCCCACAGTGGGGAAATTTACACGTTACAGCAGCAATACAAATAAAAATAAATTAGTATATACATAATAGAAAATAGAAAAAAGTAAAGACAGAAAAAATGTGTCCATCATATCAATGATATAATTGTACATAAAGTCCTTATTGCACGTATGTCCGGTGAGTTTGTTGTGAATGTGAATGTGTATGTGGTTTACTGGGAGCAGTGCTGGTTGTGGAGTCTAACAGCTGCAGGCAGGAAGGACCTTCTGTAACGCTCCTTCGTACACTTAGGGTGTAGCAGCCTGTCACTGAAGGAGCTCTCCAGAGCTCTGATGGTGTCTCTCATGGGGTGGGAGTCCTTCTCCATCATGGATGACAGCTTAGCCATCGTCCTCCTCTCTCCCACCACCTGCACTGTGTCCAGAGAGCATCCCAGGACAGAGCTGGCCCTTTTAATAATCTTATCCAGCCTCTTCCTGTCTGCAGCTGTGATGCTGCTGCCCCAGCAAACCACTCCATAAAATATGGCTGATGCCACAACAGTGTCATAAAATGTTTTCAATAGTGTCCCCTGCACTCCAAAAGACCTCAGTCTCCTGAGCAGATACAGTCTGCTCTGGCCTTTCTTATGGAGTGCAGAGGAGTTTGTTGTCCAGTCCAGTTTATTGTTCAGGTGAACACCCAGGTATTTATAAGATGTCACCATCTCAATGTCTGATCCCTGGATGTTCACCGGTGTTGGAGGGGGATGAGTTTGCCTGCGGAAATCCACCACCAGCTCTTTAGTTTTCCCCGCGTTGATCTGGAGGTGGTTCCGCAGGCACCAGTCCACGAAGTCCTGGGAAAGTTCTCTGTACTCCGCGTCGTCCCCATCAGTGATGAGGCCGACGATAGCAGAGTCATCAGAGAACTTCTGCAGGTGACAGGTTGGTGAGTTGTAAGTGAAGTCTGCAGTGTAGAGCGTGAAGAGGAACGGAGCCAGAACCGTTCCCTGCGGGGCCCCCACACTGCAGACCACCGTGTCTGAAATGAAGTCCTGTGTCCTCACAAACTGTGGGCGGTTTGTGAGGTAGTCCAGTATCCAGGATGTAAGATGTTGATCTACCCCTGCAGTCTCCAGTTTGTCCCCCAGAAGTGTCGGCTGGATGGTGTTGGATGGTGTAGATAATAATACCTCTAATAAATATAATGTGTTCGTCATGTTATTATTTCTTAAAGCCAATCATTGCCATGACTATACAGTGCCCACCCTCCCGCGGTGACCACGACCAATTAATTATACCTCTGTTTACGTTAGTAGTTTTATTTTTTTGAAATGATATACCGGAAGTGTAAGTGTGCTGTAGTGTCTGCATTGACGCTACTTGACTAATTTCATGCCGCAGTTCCTCGCTGTCACCGCTAGAGGGCAGCAAACAATCCCGGTTTTAAATGCACAGATCAGCGCCTCCAAGCATCAACATAGAGGGAGACACTAATGCTTAAATATATACACATTATTCAAGTTAAACAACTCGTAAATAAAAATGTCCTGCCTGTGTATTTAAATTCACAAGTTTTAATGCCCTTCAGTGGTCAAAGGTAGGAACTGCATTAGATAATTTGTCAAGCTAGTGCCATTGCAGATGTTAGTAGAAATAACACAGTTATCAGTAATGATTATATTCTTTAAAAGTATCAATAGGACTTATATATGTTCATAATAGTGTCTGTATTTCTAATGTATACTTTGTTATAAAATCAACAGTTGTACAAAGCAAAGAGATGACCTGATGATGACTGCTCATCGCCCTCTAGTGGTCACCGTGAACAACTGCAATATTAAATTTGTCAAGTTAGCATGAATGCAGCCAAGATGTTTACATACTTGTGGAAAATGTACACTTTCTTTGCTGATTACATGATGAATGGCTTTGTGTTGTTTATAACAAAGTACACATAAGAAATATAGATATTATTATGAACATATAAATGTCTTATTGATGCCTTTAAAGATTATGATCATTATTGATAGCTGTATTTTTCCAATTTACAGTAAGTCTGCAATGGCGCTAGCTTGACAAATTATATGATGCAGTTTCTAGCTGTGACCACTGGAAGGCATTAAAACTTGTGATTTTAAATTTTAAATACACAACACAACGTTTTTATTTACCAGCTGTTTAACAATATTATCTATCTATCTATCTATCTATCTATCTATAAATGTTATGTGTATATAAAATCATGAGTGTTTGTAGAGTGGGCAGAGGTGTAATCACCTGAGGTCACCACTGGAGGGCAGAATAGCAATGGCAATGATAAGATGACAAATACAAAATATTTTGTGTAATTATAATATTAGTATTATAATGTTTTATAGAGTTAGAGGTTGTTTTGTACACATAAAGAAAAATAAAAAATAAAAAAAAACATCCCAGTGGTGCTTTCCTTCAGATTTCCTGCATTGTGTTGACAAGAAGATGCAAGGGATTAACAATATATCACTACTGTTAAATCTAAGGCAAAACAAAATGCTGGTTGTACAAAGTAAAGCGACACCCTGTATATCTCCCTCTGGTGGTCACTGTTAGGAACTGCAATAGCAAATTCATCAAGTTAGCATCAATGCCACCATGTTAACATGCCAGTACTTACACTTCAGGGAAATTTATATTTTATTAGCACATTATATGATGCATGGCTTTACATTGTTTTATTACAAAGTATAAATTAGAAATACAGATATTATTATGTAGATATAGAAGTCTTATTGATACCTCTAAAGAATATAATCAGTATTAATACCTGTATTATTCCTGCTAAATGTCTTCAGTAACGGTAGCTTGACAGATCATATGGTACCGTTCTTACCTGTAACCACTGGAGGACATTAAAACTTGTGATTTTAAATACACAGGTCAAGTTAGCAGCAGGACATTTTCATTTATCAGTTGTTTAAAAGTATTATCAGTTCAGGAGGCTCCCTCCAAGAGATATCGCTTGAACCGTGTATTTAAAATCACGAGTGTTTGCTGCCCTCTAGTGGCGATATTGATTAATTGCGAAATAAAATTAGTCAAGCGACGTTAATGCAAATAGTTTCGAATACTTGCACTTCCGGTATGTCATTTCAAAATAAATCTATCACCGTACACAGAGATGTAGTTACTTGCGTTCACCGCTAGAGGGAAGACTAGTCATCGCAATAATTGGTCACAAGCAATGATAACATGAAAAATTAACGCTATTTAATGTAATTAATTAAGGTAAGTGTTTGCAGGGATTATTTTGTACACACACAAAAACGCAATAACCAAATATTGATTTATTTTATATATTTCCCATATTGTGTTGTTGTATAGACTTTCTCTCAGCTTCTCTGGGTTGAAAGCTGTGTGACTGGGAAAATTAAGCCTTTTAGTTCAATGCATAACTAGCTCACAGTGTAACTCGGGTATTTAATCAAATATGTATTAAAATGTTGCTGTTTGGGGCCATTTTATACACTGAATGATGAATAATATTTCATCATATTTTTACCAGCTCTGTTATATTTTGTAAGAGTCGTGAAGCCTACAGAGTAATGAGTGCATCGCTCGAGTTTGTGGCTGACTGACGGGTGTCCCTGTAACAGAAAACGAGCGCACTGACAGGGCGCCGCCCACTGCAGCGTTTAGCTAGCTGAGCTCGTCCGTCTGTCATCAGCCACGATCGGTGGTTCAAACCACAGCAGCTCGCTAACCAACAAGGTAGGTCATAAAGCGAAGACTGCTTTTGACAGTTTGTTGTTTTACCATCAAAATCCACGTTAGACGTAAAGGTTTAATGAGCTAACGTAACTTCTTACTTGTAGGAACGAAACGGTACCTATACTATACTGTTATTGGTATCACGTGACGTATAGCTGAAACAAAATCGATAAAGTTGATTACGTTAACGTTAGATAGTAGTTAACATCAGTTATACTTCAACAGTAAACATATAAGAGCCTTTAATACTGCTGCTGTAATGATAGCTAACGTTAGCATTATGTAACGTTAGCTGCAGCTCGGTCCGTTAGTTTTCGGTCCATTAACATTACGAACTAACTAAGTTAACGTAACGTTAAGCTAATTGTCTTTATAATGATCAGACCACATAACACCACGGTGAGTGTTTTACTTTGATTCGACATGTTAAATTATTCAGCTAACGTCAGTCGCGTTTGGGACGGTCTCCTCCAGAAACCTCCACCGCTGTGTAGCACCGTGCTCCACCCAGACTACATTTTACTGAAGTGAAGGGGCGATTAGCGCATCATATGTTGGCCGAACTGACACAATGACCCAAACAAATCGTACAATATCTGATATAAAGTGTGTTATATGAGCTATACATTTCTATTAACTGGTAACAAACAAACGTATCGGCTCCGTGTATTATGGGCGTGTCATCTGACACTATACGTTGATTTAAGGTTAGATGAACTGGGCTAATATACAGTCTACTAAATAATCGGGGATGGATCAAGTGTTTCACAAAACACAGACAGTCGCTGCTCTCAATTTAAGTCATAGTTCAGTCATGACTTGGATGACTGGGTGTGGTACATTAAACTTTCCCTTCCCCTTTGTAAGACTGTCTGTATTTCTGCCCGTCAGGTGGTGTGTGTGTGAGTGTGAGTGTGTGTGTGAGTGTGTGTGTGTGTCCTCCAGGCTGTCATGGCAGCAGTAGGAGCCCCGGAGCCAAAGGTCACCGACTGTGTGACCAAGGTGGCACTGAGCATCTCCTGTGAGAACCTGCTGGACATGGACGCCTTCTCCAAGTCTGATCCTTTGTGCGTGCTTCGCATGAACAGCTCAGGTCCTCACTGGTGTGAGGTAAGTAGGTTATCTGAAAGGCCACAACTATCCTCATCCTTTACCATTTCAAATATTACCAGTATTGAGACATTTGCCTCCTCTTTGGAAATGTCAGTACCTGCTGTGAGTCAAGTGAGTCTGACTCACAGATGCAGTTTGTGTTGGATCGGGGGGCTCGCTAATCCATCCATCCATCTCACGCTTATCCCGTTAGGGGTCGAGGGGGGCTGGAGCCGATCCCAGCTGGGTACACCCTGGACAGGTCGCCAGTCCATTCAAGGGCAGACAGACAAAATAAAGACAAACCATTCACGCTCACATCCACACCTACGGGCAATTTAGAGTCATCAATGAACCTAAACTGCATGTCTTTGGACTTTGGGAGGAAGCCGGAGAAAACCCACACAAACACGGGGGAGAACATGCAAACTCCACACAGAAGAGCCCCAAGCCTGTTGGGCTTGCTGTGAGGCGACAGCGCTAACCACTGCACCACCGTACAGCCCCGGGCTCACTAATACGAACTAATAATTTATTGTAATGATGAATATTATCAGCCTTGATGAGTCTTCTTATTGACAGAATAAGAAACCAACAAGATAGATTTGTGGACTTTTTTTAATTTATAGCTTAATAATATTAGACACTCTGTCCACACACCATTAAATATACACTGTTATGGTACATTATTCTGTTACGTGAAGTAAACAAACCACATACATATAAGCTGTATGTCAAGATCAGACTAGAGACTTAGAGGATTAGTAGTATGTGTTATCTTTCAACGTTTACGTTTTTTAAACATAAAACACAGGTTTTATACTGCAATATTTACAGAAAATGATAAAAAAAAATCAGCAGTAACCGTGGTGGTGCAGTGGTTAGCACTCTCGCCTCACAGTAAGAGGGTCGCAGGTTCGATTCCGGCTTGGAGTCTGTGTGGAGTTTGCATGATGGATAGTGAAATGAGGAGGTATCATGTCAGATCACTCCTCATATCAACTTCATGAATCAGCCATTCCTCATCTGTTTAGGCACTTTCAAAGTGAGCGACAGGGATAAATAGAAACAGGGCTTCTTATTTGTAGGCTACATGCATCCCAATACATTAGGCCTCTCTGTGTTGTACACATTACATTCATCTAGATTTTTTTTTTTTTTTGTGAACTCCCAATTTTAAAGTTCAAACTACACTTATTATCTGACTATGTACAAAAAGTCCTTAACTCTGAAACATATATCTGTGTTAGATTGGCCGGACAGAGAAAATCATGAACTGCCTTAATCCAAAGTTTTCCAAGACTTTTGTCATCGACTACTACTTCGAGATGGTTCAGAAGCTGAGGTTTGAAGTGTACGACATTGACAGCGACAACTACAGTCTGCAAGATGCTGACTTCCTGGGAGAACTGGAGTGTACCTTGGGACAGGTTAGCCCTCTTCACGTACGACAAGAAGTCATCATCACAAATGCTTCTTTCTCTTAATTTGGGTTAAACATAAAATACAACGCATGTTAGTGTTTTTGTTTTTCTGTAGAGTTACCATTTGAAGTGGGGTCGTTGCACTTCCAGTGATAGGTAAGATAACTTTGTGACTCAGTAAAGTGTTTTCTGTCCAGGTCGTGTCCTCAAGGAAATTAACAAGACCACTTGTCAAAAAGGACAAGTCACCTGCAGGAAAAGGGACCATCACTGTGAGTCGCTTTCATTCAGACTGGCAATTACATTTTGTATAATTAAGAGTATTTGATGTGTTTCTCCTTGATGTATTCACGCTTATTTGATATTTTTAACTCAATGCTGTTTTATGTTTTGCAGATTTGTGCTGAAGAAAGGACTGACAACAGGGTGGTGGAATTTGAAGTTGCAGGTAGAAAACTGGATAAAAAGGTATTGATTGCTTCTGCACATTTGTATTAGTTTTGGGAAATATTAAAATATTGTCAACCATCCGACTTGAGTTACACATTCTGAGACGTTACTGTGGTGTTTGCTACTGGAGTTTAGTTTTTATTAATAGAAAGAAACAATCTCTACTTTTTTATTTTCAATATATAAGCCACTAAACTTCAGGCATAAGGCGGCTTCAACAGTGTGGAGACTACAAGGCCTGTCAGTAATTTGTTTGCGTCAGCTGCATATAACTTTCTTACTCCTTTCCAGGATTTCTTCGGTAAGTCCGACCCTTTCCTGGAATTCTACAAGCAGACAGAAACTGGATGGCGGCTCTCTCACAGGACAGAGGTACAGATATACTCATTATGTACCATGCTTTACTGTGCATGGGCAAATAAAGTTGCAACTAGAATGTGTATTGACAGTTTGAAGTTAACATGTGCTATTATGCAGGTGGTGAAAAACACCTTAAACCCAGTATGGAGACCGTTCCGAATCCCGCTGCAGTCTCTCTGTGGAGGTGACGTGGAGAAGTCTATAAAGGTAGTCGCACACAGCGGCTGTAAAGCTTTGTGACCGATGACACAACAGCTTTTTCTACTGTCCGTCTTCTTGTGCACTGCATGTCTTCATATGCAGGGTTGCTATTGGGAGGACATTTTACAATCCCTCCTGTGTCATCCTGGCTTTAGCAGTGTTAAGTAAATTTATATCAAATGATGTTAGAAGTTTGTCAGTTTTTCATTCAGCAATAGATTAGCTTTACTGAAAGAGGTTTCCCAAATAGTTTTCTCTTCCGTGCAGAAGCAAAGGGATGCGAAGAAGCCTGTGAGATTTGGCAAAACTGGTACAGGAAATGTTACAAATGGTCTAATCTCAAAGAATAGACCAAATGTATTTTACAGCTTTTTTCAGCCCAGCTTAACATCAACAACTAAGAACAAACATCTTGATCTCAGAAGCATTTTCATTATGTCATGTGAAATCTAGAGATGCACTGATCCAACTTTTTAAGTCCTGATACTGATACCTGGCTTTGGGTGTCGACCGATCCGATACCAATGTTTAATTAATAAACTGTATGCATCACTGTTTGGAACTGACTGAGGTCATTCATTTATGCGTCAGGCAACATCAGCTAAAATTTAACAACTAAATACATAGATATATTTTTACCGTAGTTGTTAGTGTACGATATATTATTTTAATAATGAATAACAAATTACATCAGCAACTTGTGAAATAATCTTCAAAATTAACTGGAAGTGTAAACTGTTTTAATGCAGCAACAAATTAGTCAAAATTGAACTGCGTAGATCGTCCCCATTGTCTCTGATATCCGATCCAGCTATTTGAGTCAGTATCAGCCCAATATCCGATCCGGTATCGGCATCGGTGTTAGTAAAGTCATCGAAAGATTGTATCAAGGCCACAATGGGAACCCTGCTTATGTTTTATCGATTGCTGCCTGTGCATATCTAATGGTCTGATAATCTTGGTACAAATGAGGAAATGTATTTTAGCATTAGTTTATATATGATGTTTTTTTTTGTTTCCATCCTCTAACCCCGTAAAAGCACACTTGTCAGGAAGAGATGCTTTCCAGTCTTCGGTGCAAGTGAGTTTACTGCCTCCACCGTGAGTGCTCTTCACGTGAAGGATGCAGTGTCTGCGACAGGACAGGCCATAGTCCATGACACATCTATATCTATCTTAAAGGGTGCTTTCACAAGCCAACATTTAGTCCGCTTCAATCGAGCTCTGGTACTTCGTTTAAGAAGTTGTTAACTCAGAAATCGGACTCTGGTGCGGACCAAAAGGTCCGAGACCACCTCTCACAAGCAGTCTCGTATGCTGCTTGTGGGCATTTGTTGAGATGGACACAGGTAAATGACAGGCTAACATAGTAGATCAGTGCTGAGACATGGTGAAAAAACTTAGAGAGGAATATATGCAAGTCTGTGACTCCCTGCATGAAAGTGGCAGCTCGTGAGACAAAAAAGATAAATTAGCTCCTTTGTAAATGCCGTCCAACAAATTATTTTTTAAGTTTGGTGCGCCTATATTTTGTGCACTCTGAAACCGAACCAGACTAAACAGAAAACAAACCAAAAGTATCAGCTCCACTTCGGTCAGACCAGCTAAACGGACTAAGGCTTTGTGAAAGCGCCCAAAGAAATTCGTAAAGAATTTGAGGAGTTTGGGTCATTGGTCAATTTACCTGTTAAATGATGAGAGTATAGTCACCACACTTATCATGCATCCCTGGTTGAACATTGACTTTCAGTGGTCCATGTCGACAATTTGATGAGATAGTGATGCAGCATTCATCCAAAATGGATTGAATAAGAACACTGAGGCATGTGTAAAGCTAATTTATAAGTCAAGATATCCAGCTAGAGCTGGTCGTTTTTTGTCAGTCAACAAACGTATTGTGAATTTTCTAATCTTCCTGTTGACATAGAATATATGAAGCTTATGAATGTGTTGTTGACCACAGTAAACCTGGCTCCATCAGGTATTTCATGTTAAATATATTTTATGGTTAAAGCATATATAATATATGAATCTGAAGGCCATATGATGAAACATACATGTCAGTGCTAGTGGCCTACTATCATTCAGCATAGTCATTGTTTAAATTACCTGATAAATATAACATTATGTATCAACAGGTAAGTTGACCAATGGGACAATCTCCCAAACAGTAGACGCTTTCCGTTAAGATGGATTTTTTTTTAGTTATCCATGAGCTTTGTTAGCTATTCATCTTGTAGACTGACTGTAGCATCACACAGTTTGTCTAATCTGGCTGGTTGCTCCATGCTGTGTCTAGACCTGTTATCTAGTCTGTTGCCTGGTCTCTCAACACTGAAGGTACTCTCAGAGGCTGCAGTGTGCAGGTGTGTCTTGCTCTAATGGAGGTGATGGGACCTTTCCCCTGCAGTTTGTCAATTAGAAGGCTTGAGTGTGTTTGTCCCTGTTAGATTTTTAATATCAGGGTGTCGTCTCACATTTGAAGCTTCACCCCAAAGCATGCTTTTTGTCTCATCTGTTTTGATTTGCACACACTGATGATAGTTTATCAGATTTTTTTATCTGAAGAGAATTGACTGGATTTGTCTTGTTTCTCCGAACTGTCTGTGTTTTCCAGGTAGATTGTTATGACTACAACAACAGCGGATCTCACGACTTTATTGGATCCTTTGAGACCACGCTCTGCCAAATACAGCAGGCATCACAAACCTATGCGGTGAGCTCCCTTTCTCTCTTTCTTTCTTTCTCTCGCTCTCTATCTCTCTCTTTCCATCTCTCTCTGTCTCTCTCTCCCTGTTTGTCAGCTCTGGCATTTTCCTGAAGAATAAACAAAACTGGGTTTCTCTCCCACATTTTTTTCTCATAACTATTTTATGAAGCTTGACAGTGATGCTCCTGACACTTGTGTGGTGTGTTTGTGCTCCTCTCAGGCCGAGTTTGAATGCATCAACAGTAAGAAGCAACAGAAGAAGAAAGGATACAAAAACTCTGGCGTCATCATTGTAAAACACTGCAAGGTACCGTGGTTTCATATGTGTTTCTCTCTCTAAACTAGACCTGTGATTGTGTTGCACAACCTGTATATCTAAAACATTGCATATAGGTGTGTGCGATATTTTTTTATCTTAATGTATCCTAACATGTGTTAACTTTAAGATAATAAAGGTAAAAATACAAACACTACTATAGTGCAGTACTTCAGCGTGTGTATTGTTATATTAATTTTTTTGAACACTAATGATTTTCCGTCACCAACATTCATTTCCAGATAGTGAAGGAGTATACTTTTCTGGATTACGTAATGGGCGGCTGCCAGATTAACTTCACTGTGAGTACTACACATTTTTGTGAATCTTACACTCTTTATGAATCTTTGAAGAAACAAAAAAAATATATTACAGTGTATATTGAGTATGAGACATACTATGCATTATCTTATTTGATATTCTATGTTTTTATCTGTCCCCTGGGGCAGATTGCCATTGACTTCACAGGCTCTAACGGGAATCCCAGCACTCCTCAGTCCCTCCACTATATCAACCCTCAGGGCTATAATGAATACCTGGCAGCTATCTGGGCAGTGGGTAATGTCATCCAGGACTATGACAGGTACATAGATTGTTATTCGTAATGTATTATGTTCGTAAAGAATGTAGAGGAACAATACAGCATAAATCGTTTTAGCTTAGCAGCATGTTTTTCTTCTTATAGAAAATAAGTCAGACAGACACATTTAAAATATTCAAGGCGATAAAAGAACAAAGTTACCATCAGTAAATATAAGATTTTTGTGTTTGAGCCTCAGTATTCACTGAAGTCTGAATTAAATGTGGACAGATTAACTTATAGATTGCAGCAGCATGAGGTTATACTTGCAGAAAGAGAGAAAACAGTTTCCCCTTATGGTGCATACTAGGCAGAAAAAGTCAAAACCTTATACAACCACAGTAATAATCAGACCAGCACTCTCCATATTTCAATAGTCACTTTAACTGCATAGATGAATAAAGTAATTTCCCAGCAAAAATCATTATGCAGCATATGAGCTAATAGGAACTGAGTTAAATTGAGAGGATTGAAAGTCCCAACTTAACATCCTGGCATTCAGTGTTTGTGTATTATTTGATATTATGACCATGCAACAGAATTCACTCTCCAATAATGTTAAGTGATTAAATCAATGTGAAAATACATAAGTGTGTTCCCTACAGGAAGCAAGGACAAGCATTCAGAGCATGCAGCTCTTTTTGTAAATGCCCTGTCATGTCTGAATGAAGCTGTAAGGAATATTAACGTAAAAGTTACCCGTGTCTGAATACCAAAATGCCGTCACAAGAGCTTTAGTCTAATCCTTTGTATATGTAACACCTTGTTTTGTTTCGTTTCACTTCCTGTAGTGACAAGATGTTCCCTGCTTTTGGATTTGGAGCCCTGATCCCTCCATCATGGCAGGTGATTGTTCATGTTAGTTAAAGTTGCTAAATGTGAAATTGAGAGCATATCTACTGCTTGGAATGTAAACAAAGCACAAGCTAAGATAACAACATACACAGAGGGAGAGCGACTTCATTTTCTGCTCAAGCTGGCCTTACTCTATATCTTTACAATGCAAATTGTTGTTTGCAGCTATATTAACGCTCTGCATGTCAATTAGAGAACCTTTAAACATCACTGGATATTTGTGTAGGCCTTTCTCTATGTGATCATAACATTGCCTAATACATGAAAAAGCTGTCTTAGATCGATGTTTTTCAGGTTGTCTTGGATCAGTTAGTGTGGGATCCAGATTAATAATTTGTTTGTGTTTGCAGGTCTGCCACGAGTTTCCCATCAACTTCAAACCATCAGATCCATTTTGTGCAGGTGATAATAGACTGGAGCTAAAGTGAACTCAAACTGCTGTGTGTTTAATGAGACAGAACGGGACACGGGACATTTAGCTGTTCACAGATTTGGTTTGGCACAGTATGACTGGTGTCATTTGTTCTTCCATGGAAAATGCGACACGGGATACTCAAAGCATGACTTGAACATAACATGACTTGACTGACTGATATACAGTATGGATCAGTCAGTCACAATTTATTGACAACAATTTTGATTATCAGTAGGTGTTCAGGTCATTTATCAAGCAAGACTTGATTGTTAGACATGTTTCTGTTTTACATTGTTGTAGATAGAATTAATTTAGCAATCACTGGAAAAACAGTGTACTGAAAAGATCAGTCACATCTCTAATATAATATTTATTTCAACATTTTACCAGGAATATGAATTGCTCAGCATTTATGTCCATAAATCATCATGCTGCAGTGTGTTATTTGTTTACTATCATACTGCATTACATGGAAATATGCATAGAACGATACTCAGTGTGTCCTGTACAACTTAATGTTCACCTGTGTGTGTGTGTGTGTTTTGGTGTTTTTTAGGTATAGAGGGTGTGATCCAAGCCTACCAGCAATGTCTGCCCCAGGTGAAGCTTTACGGTCCCACAAACTTTTCACCAATCATCAACCACGTAGCCCATTTTGGCAAGCAAGCCTTGCAGCAGGAAACTGCCTCTGTGAGTTGCCGGAAGTCTAAAATCCTTCAAAATAGTATTATTGTTGTGGCTATTGTAGGTAAATGTTTGTTATTGTAGTTTTGGTTTGGAAGTAGCCGTTAAACAGGAACAACATAATCTCAATCAGTTCTTCTTTTCCACATGACACCAAACAGTGAGGGTGAAATTCATTCTGTTTCTTGTGTTGTTCCCACTTATGTTAATGTTTTACAGCAATACTTTGTTCTGCTGATCATCACCGACGGAGTGATCACAGACATGGATGAGACCCGCAGCGCTATCGTCAATGCCTCTCGTCTGCCCATGTCGATCATCATTGTTGGCGTAGGGGGGGCAGACTTCAGTGCCATGGAGTTCCTGGATGGAGACGATGGAATTTTACGCTCTGCTACAGGCGAGGCTGCCATGCGGGACATTGTGCAGTTTGTCCCATTCAGGCAGTTCCAAAACGTAAGCTATGTTATAAAGTTTTTGTGGACGTGCACCACATAACCTTCTTTAACATGATTAATTAATGCAAGCAGTTGAATTTCTAAACATCTTATTTCAGGCAGGCACTGCAGCCCTTGCCCAAAGCGTACTGGCAGAGTTGCCTGACCAAGTGGCCTCCTTCTTCAATTTATTTGACCTGAAGCCCCCCAGCGAACCCAGTCCTTCTTAGAAATGTAGGAGTACCCCTGGCAACTCACTGACCCTGTTCCCCTCCTTTTCCTCTGCATTTGATCGAAAGCTACATGAATTTCACTAGAAGCATGATTACACAACCTAGCTAGCTTAATTTACCACCCTGTTTTTTTTTCAGTGTTTTTATATTTTTTCCAGTTCACAATATGAGGGACATCAGGTCACTGTGTACTGTAGGTCTTTATGAGAGTCTGTCAGGATGTGGACATACTAAACTGAAAACGCTAACTCAAGAATGCTCTTTCACAGGTATTACTTGCAGGACTTTGGTTGCGTCCGAAATTTCCATACAAACCAGCTATTTTATATGCTAAAACAGTTTGTCCGAAACCCTAGTATAAAACCAATAGTACACGAATTGCATACTATTTCTGCTGAAATATTACAGTATGCAAGCACTGGACCATATGCCGGCATAAATACCCCACAATGTGGTAGTAACGACTACATTCATAACGCTTCAATTGAAGTGTATGTATAAGAGTCCACTTTTCTATAGGTGGAATATAGTCTTTAAATGTGCTCAGACTTTATGATTAACATTTGGTCACAGGTTTAGGTTACCATGGTTATGCATCTTAAACTGGCAAGGAGGCTCTTAAAAAGTGACGTGGTAATTACAGTTCAGTGCCAAAAGATACTGTTCACACAGAAGTATATTGTATATATAAGTATATTGAACGATAGTTCACATTTTGCGTACGTAGTGTATAGTATGCGATTTTGGATGCAACCTATTTCTAGGCAGTGAGCAGAAATTTCTTCAGTTTCTGCTGGTTTGCTGGTAACTGTTTAGAGCCATGATGTAGTCCAGCACACAACACTACATAAAACTGCAAAGACTGTTTTTTTGCTGTTTCCCAATTTCCTGTTAGTGTGGAGCTGAACTAACCAACCATATTTTTAACATTCAGATACGAAAGGAGTATTGATCTTCTCATCTAACTCTCTGCCAGAAAGTAATAAAACATAGTTCCCATAATGTCTAAGTTATTGCTTTAATGCTTAGTGACATGTTGTGGGAAGTATGTTTACATTACACTTTTATAATCTTTATAGAACCTAGTGTAGTCACTGACCTCATTAACATAACTCATTGTTGTATATTTGGCAGTTCAACTGCTTGAATGATAAAAATGATATATTTGCTAAATTGTTTTTATTAGGCCTGTAACCATCAGAACACCTGTTGTGAGCATCCTTGGGCTAGTTTTTAGTAAATCTTATTCTAGCCATTGAAACATAAGCTGCTGTTGTAAGACTGGCAGTACGATACGATGGTATTCTCAAACAGTGGGATATTGCTACTTTCAGTGATGAAACATCACTCTGTTTGCACAAAAATGTGCAACATTTATCTGTATACTCCAGCTGGCCTCAGGACACAATCATATACTGATCATATTTATAGATTAATCACATCCATGTCATACTAATACACCTGTGGCTCTTCTTCTCTGTAGTGCTTCTCTTATTTGGTTCTGCCTGTACTCCTTCTCTTTAGGGTCCTCAAGAAATGCTTGCTCAGAGCGTCTTGGCAGAAGTCCCAGGTCAGGTGGCGAGTTTCTTCAATACCATGAAGTTGAAGCCACCCCACAGTTATGCACCTCTCCCTGACCTCTCAGCATCAGCACCTCCAAGTGATGTATCCTGAGGACCAACTTTTCTCCTCAGTATACCACATGAGCATGCAACATCCAGTCTGGTAGTGATGGCATGATTTGTAAATACTATGTACCAATAGTATAAAGCCATAGTACACTGATATTGTCAAACATTTTCTAACATTTGTTAACATGTACTTAACATACATATTAAGTGTGACACATACATATGACTTTATGTGACTAAAGTGCCAGGATTGTTAATATTTGTTATTTGATTGATCTACACACTCCAAGGCATTAATTGAAACCAGTGTGACTTGACTCAAAGTCTTTGATTTTTGTTGTAAAAAGTAGGCAGTTAATTAACAGTCATCTCATTAGTCTGTCAGAATGTCTACATGAAAGAGCTGGAGTGCTTAATATGCTCTGCATATTTCTGCTAATATTTTTTTGGCATCTCCATATCACGATAACCACTTGGTTTTCACATTTTCATGCTTTCCAGGGGAAATGAAGCATACATTTCCACTGAAATCATTGACCGTGGACATAGCTATGCTATATCACATACAATTTAGTAATGTTTACACAATGGATCCAAACATAATGGATTAATCAGTTTACCTAAATGAATACCTTTTGTAGATTTTACACTACAACAACTATTACATTGCATCCTTGCTGCTGTTTTGTACTAATATCAGTTTCTTTTTAGAAAAAAAAATCAGTTAAATATTTGATTTGACATAATAGTTTTTGCCATGAGTGTTAAACAAGAAGACTAGAAGCAATTAATTGTTATCAGTAAGCCTCATTTGTTGAAATGCATGTTTACAGTGATGTACTCTAGCAATACACTCTGTCTTAAGAGGAGGTTGCAAAACTTCTCACTTTACTGACTGTTATGAAAATGGCCTAATGCATTTCACTTATTATACAGTATATGTACAGTATATTTGATATATATCGAATACTGTGGCATTGCCTTATTATACTTGTCTTTGTCATGGACTTTGATTTTACTCTATATTTTATGTAAATAGTATATGCAATGCAAGAAAGAAAATCTAATACAAGCAGCCAGCTTCTACTTCAGTATTTTTATCTGAAATTTTTAAATAGTTTTTTTTTATGTTTGCTACTGCCTTCAAGTCATGACATTAAAGAAATTCTGTACGTATTTTAACAAAGAAGTGATTCATATTCACAACCAAATTGTTGTAACACTGGACTTCATTTGTCAAACGCTTCACTGTCAGTTTTTAAAATGTGCACACATTTATTGAGCGATACTGCAGTCATGATGCAGCTACACCTCTGTTTTATTGTGAATGTCTTTAGTATGCTATTACATTTGACTTTACCCTAAGCTGATGGTTGTCTAAATATAAAATCATGTGCCTGTGTGGCATGCAGTGGTCACAGTTGCAGCCCAGTCTCTTCAAAACTTTATTTTAAAGTAGGCACCAAAAGATTTAGTATGCTGTTACACTCTGGCCTCATGCAGTAGAGCTGATGGTTGAGATAAGAGCTTTTATTATTATGACTCAGTAAATTCAGCAAAACAAAATAAAACTACACACAATGAAAACAAGGGTAATGTATACTCTACCGCGCCCTAAGGCAGACAAATTGTACAAAATCGTGATCGCCCCTTTCAAAAGGAAACAGGTGACCCTCACCTTAGATGTGGTAATGATCCTTCAGAAGTCTCCTGCCTGTCTTGATGCTGGTTAGAGTCAAGTGAGTGTATTTAAAATAAAATCTTGGTTGTTTACTGCCCTCTTGTAGTGAAAAATTACCTTAATATTGTAATACATTATACAGAAAAACATATTTCATTTGATCATTTTGAAAAGTTCTCATTTCAACATCTTGTATTTTTACATGAAGCAACAGTAAACAAAGAAAAGAAAAGGAAACAAATATTGTGTCACAGGTATCATCAATGGTATACATACAGTATACTGTATATACATTTGATATACATGTTCATACTAATAGTATTGGTATTCTTAATGTGCACCTTGCTTTCAAAGTCTGTGGAGGTTCTCATTCATCCAGGTCATATTCATTCTGGCAAAAATTGAATCGAAGGCAACTGGACTTAGATTTGTCTCTGAAGACTTGCTTTCAAACAATATAAAACCCTGGCTGCAACATTTTCCCATTAACTGGCCTGCAATGAGTGCCTTTGCCCTCCGGTTCCCACAGAGTAAATGCAGAGCAATAATAAACTGATCAAATCCGCATAAGACTTCCGGTTGTGTGCACACTACTAAATCTTCCGGTGATCACTTCAAAATAAAAGTCATGGCCATCGGCGCACACGGACCTTTCATGACTGTACAATAATCAACTCTAGCTAGTTACTAATAACGTCAAGCCAGATATATTGGTTCACTACGACCTCCAGTGAAGAAAGTCAAAATAAAACTTCAAACTTAGATTGAGGCGTAAACACGCCTCAAACGGGGTTGTTACGGTTGTTATTTTAGCATATGTGACGAGACGAGGTGTCGTTCTTGCTGGGCGTAACCAGCTTTACTTATCGCTTTGGCATGTTGAAGGCAGAGCTCAAAGGGGCTAGACGCTTAACTTATATAACCGAAAAGGTGACAAATCCGGCCGAGGAGTAACGTTAATGTTAATTTTCGAGCCACTAGCACAACCTAACAAAGTGTTTTCTTATTACGAGTCCTGTAACGCGTTCACACACTTTTAACGGTAAGTCTGAATTTATATCAGCATCAACTTGTGGGCGGAAAAAGTGATAAATAAGCTATTTACCGATGTACACATTTAGCATTTACTAGCCCACTTAGCTTGCTAGCGTTAGCTGTTGTAGCGTTACTTTCTCTCCACCGGCTAGATTCATTAGTGTTAAGCTGTTGTGTCACATTTTCCACTAGACTCTGTTAGCTGCTGGTTCACCAGACCAAGTCTGAGTTGTCTGGAGCTAGCTAACGTTAGCTAAACTAAACTGTAACGTTACATTTTACGTTTGTGGCTTAACGCTGGGTAACGTTAACATAATGTAACATATTATCACTGTGTTGCCAGCTCGTGCATGCAAGGTAAAAGCCCTCAAAATAATAGTTTTAATATAATGTTAATCTAATGTTTAGTTGTAACGCTAATGCAAGTTTACACACATATGTATATGCAGAAATAATCTGTAGCCACCTTTCAGGGCTAACAAATCTTGACATGATAAGTAATAATGCTTTTGAATTATGTCATGTTCACACAGTAATGTCCCTCTCTACCCGTGTTGCTTCTCCAGTTCAGACAGACATGGCTGCCCAGTGTGTAACCAAGGTGGAGCTGACAGTGTCATGTGAAAATCTCCTGGACAAAGACATTGGCTCCAAGTCCGACCCTCTGTGCGTCCTGTTAATGAGCAGCTCTGATTCCCAGTGGTATGAGGTCAGTAGGATGGCTGGGCCCAGATTCATTTAACATCAGAGATGATACAGATCTCTAGTAAGTGAACTGGTGTAAAACTGCTAAAATATGGATGATTTAATTTTGTCTGAATGTGAAACACATATCAGTCAGTATTCCAATACAACGTTTATTTTAATAGGCAAAAATAATTTCTAAGAAACCTCCTCTGACCCCAACAAACAGATATTTGATAGAATACTTTTTACCTAATTTAGGTGTAGCAGTTATTTCACAAATGGAAAAATCAGTATGTCTAAAGCAGTACTCACATCATGTCCATTTCCTGTTTCATCAGTCCATGTCTGCTAATACATAGTACTTTTTAGACCTTTCTTCAGACTACTGGATTTCTTGAAATGTGTGCATTTCGCAAGAGATACTGCAATCCAACCTTTCATAACAGGTGGCCCGCACAGAGAAAGTCCAGAATTGCCTCTGCCCGAAGTTTGCAAAGAAGTTTGTCATCGACTACTACTTTGAAATAGTGCAGAAACTGAAGTTTGGGATTTATGACATCGACAACAAAACTATTGACCTGAATGATGATGACTTCCTGGGGCAACTGGAGTGCACCTTGGGCCAGGTAAGGCTTTCTGCTCTTCTACTGGAAGTATACCATTCAGTGTTCACAATACATGTTCATACAAGGTCGTCCTTTAGCTTCTGAAGAAGATAAATAAATCAACTTGTGAGTATTTGGTTTTATGGTGTGCTGAAAGTTTCAATTCCTTACTTAAAGTTTCATTGAGCAAAGTTTATGCTTCTGGTAACAGTTTTCAGCAGTATAAAGATTCAGTATAAACTGACATCACTGGCTAGTTAGTCAGACAGGTGCAGGGCACATCCTGTGCTGTAATAATATACCGTTGTCACAGATCAAGAATTAACATTACTGATAAGTAGTTGCTGTGTAGGCTTTCTTGGTGTAATCTGACCCCAGATGTTCATTCTGCCTGCTTACTTTGGATGTTTGCCTCGTTGTTAGGAGCTGCCGTGTTGTACTCTTCTGCTCCTTTTGCTGTGGCTGCTTCCTCTTCGTTAACGTTTTGTACTTGCTTTTAGGTCGTGTCCAGTAAAAAACTGACCCGACCACTTGTCTTGAAGAACAAGACCCCTGCGGGAAAAGGGACCATCACAGTGAGTGCCAGAGAGAGCTATAGAGAAGTGTTGCAATGTTGCTTTTCTTTTTTTCTCTGTTGTTTATTTCTCCCCTATGCTGTTCTAGATCAGTGCAGAAGAAATAAAAGATAACAGGGTGGCAAATTTTGAAGTTGAAGCAAGGAAGCTAGATAACAAGGTATGGCTGATTCTTGTTGAAATATGAAATGCTGTCATTAATTTTTAAATATTCAGGTGCATTTTACTTATTGGGTTGTTTTATTATGTTATTCATTTACAGGATTTCTTTGGGAAGTCTGACCCTTACCTCGAGTTCTTCAAGCAGACAGCAACTGGATGGCAGCTGGCTCACAGGACCGAGGTAAACACTTGTGCTAATTACAAAAGAACTCTGGAAAGAAAGCTACAATTCTTATACAAGTATTGCATGTACATGTTGAGAATCTGCACAAGTCCCATATAAATTTGTTCTTGATGGCGTCGTCTAAACCTGCGTAATTTTCGTTAATTCTGTCCTCAGGTGGTAAACAACAACTTGAATCCAACATGGAAACCCTTTCGGATCCCCCTGCAGTCTCTCTGTGGAGGAGACATGGATAAACCTATAAAGGTAACCTTAATACCCTTTCTAACCTGAATTACGTGCACATCTGGACTGTGTTTCTTTAAACTGCCATGTGGACCTTCAAGGTTCAATGGCACTATGTATTTTCATGGTCATGACATTGTACAGCCTTTTCTTCGAACATGTAAATAGTTTTCAGAGCAAAATGATGTTGGCTCTCAGATATCTCAAAACATGATAATAGTGTATTTGGCAATAGTTTGATGATGTATATATTCTCTTAACTTCTCAAGCGAACATGGGTGGATGATTGTTTTCAACCATACAGTACAATTGAGTTACAGTACTACAGTACCAGTGGTTTGTTACATAGAACCATCTGTGAAGCAGTCATCAGAAACTTTTTGGAAAAGGGCAGGAACTTTCAAAACAACACTTGCCAGGTGATTGGATGAACCATCTGTCAGTCAAACTCTTGCTGTAGCCAGTCGGGAGAAGAGCGAAAACATCTTTTCCAGCGTGAAAAGCTTTGCGGTCTTTGCTCTGCCGTCAATGAATAAATACTCTGCAGTACTGATACGTTTTACATACATACATTGTTGTTTAGAACGGTCACCTCTCTGTGTCACCTCACGCACACCTAAACCATGCCCGTGGCTGCCAGTAGCTCCTAACAGGATGCTGATTGGTCCGTGCCCTGGCTTGCTGGACACAAACGCATTACTTGAAGCCTGACAAGATGGATAATCGTGTGATATGTGATCCTGTGATTCTCGCGTGACCTTGTGACATCTTGAGAATCCAGCTGCCGTGCAAGGTAACGTCAGTGATGATGAAAAAAGACAAACTTTTTTCATCTTACCGTCACATAAAGGGTGAGATGTGTGAATGCAGTGGATGTACAGCATCGCCTGAGTAATGCTTCCTGCTCTCTGGGTTTCATTCATCCAACTCGATCCTGTCATAGAAGGCATTTGTCTGAAACTGCATTCTTCTTTTAGTCATTTTATTGTCCGTTTCTGTCTGTCACCCAGGTATTACAAACAGTTATGTTTTGAATCTCTCGCATGTTTGTATTTCTTATGTTTTCTACACCTTTAGTTTTTAAAAAATGCATTTAAAGGGTCAGTTCACGCAAATTACTGTTCTCACTGCTTTGCAACTTGATTTATTTTCCCATATTTTTAGGATCTTCCTCCTGCCCAATACAATGGAGGTGAATGGCATATTAAAGTGTCACAGTCATTTTGGATAATGCAGAGATCTCACTGTGGTTTTGGTGAACGGACCCTTAGTTGTATTTTTTTTCCTGTGTGAAAAACTTAACAGTTTCCTTGTTCACCTCATCAATGTGTGTTTTTACCTGTTTACAGGTTGAGTGTTATGACTATGACAACGACGGCTCACATGATCTTATTGGAACCTTTGAGACCACAATGACACGCTTCCAGCAAGCATCACGAACATCTCCGGTATTATTTTAAACAGTCTCAACCAGCGTGATGTTGCTCATTTTTATTTCATTTTGTATTATTGTAAGTAGATGAAACTCACTAGTCATTGTGAATTAGTCTAGCAAAGAGTACCAACTACTTCCAAGCAAAATGTAAATTTTGAAGCCACTACTTCAGTGTTTATGGTCTTCTTGCATTGACACCCATGCTGTTGTGTTTTGTCTACAGGCTGAGTTTGAATGTGTCAATAGTAAAAAGAAACAGAAGAAAAAAAGGCTACAAGAACTCTGGTATTGTAAGCGTGAAGATATGCCAGGTATAGTACTGTTTTGTTTTTTTGTGTGTTGAATCTGTTCACTTGTTTCATTAATCCTTGGATTTAAGTAGCAGTTTGTATTAGAGATTACATGTGCTCCAATACTGTTCTGTAAAACAGATGTTTTATCTTTTAGGTGGTGAAGGAGTATACCTTCCTGGATTATATTCTGGGAGGCTGCCAAATCAACTTCACTGTAAGTTTTGGCTTCTCTGTTAATGCCTCTTTTTTCATTTGTATTTTTGTGTCACTAATAAGCCCTGCGTGTCTGTTGGCTCTCTGATTGTTTTTGGCAGGTGGCTATTGACTTCACAGGCTCCAACGGGGATCCCAAATCTCCTCAATCTCTGCATTATATTAGTCCTCAGGGCGTTAACGAGTACCTCTCTGCTATCTGGTCCGTGGGCAATGTCATCCAGGACTATGACAGGTATGTATGACACACAAATCACAGTCTACTGCATTCAAAACTTCATATGCAGTGTCATTATTTCGTACATTTTAGCTTCCAAATATGCCCACCGCCGAAGTTCCCAATTAGTTGTGTACAAACATTTTTACAATCATTTCAAACTTGAGATGACCTGATGAGAACTGTAATTGCAACTTAGTGTGAATTTCATTTTGTGCCAGCTATGACTGGACTGGTTTGCATTTAAACAATATTCTGTCATTCATGTGCTAGCATTGTCCCTCCTTTATAGTGACAAGATGTTTCCTGCCTTTGGTTTTGGAGCCCAAATCCCTCCTACATGGCAGGTAAGACCGGCACTGAAATCTGAAACTACAAAACATACCAAACATATAACTGCTCTTTGCATGCATTGTTTGAATTGGATGGAAAAGTTTTGTGGTAGTTTGTCACTGATAGGGCATTGTGTTTCTTTTAGGTTTCCCATGAGTTTCCTCTCAATTTCAACCCATCAAATCCATTTTGTGCAGGTATGTTTACAAATCATTGCACTGTAGGTAATTTAGTTATTTTCTATATGCACTTGTACACAGTTTGTAGCGTGTTCATATAAGTTTGACCCCTTTTGTGTGTGTAGGAGTTGAAGGTGTGGTGGAGGCCTACAGGGTGTGTCTGCCCCAGGTCAAACTCTATGGTCCCACCAACTTCTCCCCTATCATCAACCACGTAGCCTGCTTTGCTAAGCAAGCCCTCCAGCAGACCACTGCATCAGTGAGTATTTATCTGTTCAGCCATCAACAGTCATGTGACTGCAGGCTCTCATAACCAGGTCCACAGCCCTGCATGCACAGAGCATGTTGGGTCACAGTTTTTGGTTTGGTTTGGTACATTCATGGTACAGCAAGGGGGGCAATGTACAGTTTCAACATACTTGTCATTTATGTGGGGAAAATACATTAAAAAATGTTTGCCTTAACAAAATATGGCTTACATAAGGAACATAAGCACTTCTTCAATGTCAAATCTTAATTGTTCAGTTCGGATTTTCACCCAAACTGTTTCATCCCTAATCTCCATATTTAACAGTAGTTTATCTCTCCAACCATGACTGATTTACAAAGGAATATGGTTTGCACTCCCTCCAGTTCATCTGTGAGTCTTTTGGCTGGAACAGACCTCTATAAGAAGTTTTATGTCACCGTGTGTTACACAAGTTGTTTACACTAGCAGCAAACATCTGGGTGAAACCACATTGGGCAGGATGGGAAGGAAAGCCTTCCGTTCTCATTTCCTAATTATTTGTGCATAATTTTCACAATGAAGCAGGATTATTCGATTAATAGCTTGATCCAGAGCAACCAGAGGTTTAGGATAATCGCACAGTGATTACATGTTCAAGCTATTTATTTATTTATTTATTTATTTTATTGATACCAGACTCAGAGTTATTACATTCATATTCCTAGGAGAGGCACTACTTTGAGTTGTATGCTTTACAATAGCTTGATATACTGTATGTGTAAGTCCGCAAATTTCAGGTATAATAACCTCATAATAACTCAAGAGTGGTAAGTAATGCCAGTGCTGAATGAATTAATCATCATAATAGTCAGTTTAAAATATTCACTTTGTTGTGTCTCACCTTCTTGCATTCCAAGAGTCTCATTGCTGTAATAGCAGGTGAATCACAGCCATTGACCATTGCATTAAAATACCATGGGCCCTGTGGATACAACTTTTTTAAGGCCCTCCCCAATCCCCCAAGCGCCATCACTAATCAATTATTGCCCTATCCAACCTGCACAAGAATCAGCCTTGCTTAATTCGCATGCATCAAAGTCATGGCTACAGTTTCATTTTATGACTGTTGCGGCACTAATTACAAGTTATACATATACAGAACATAAATTGCATCCCCAAAAAGTACAGTGGGGCAATAGCCATCTCTCTTAGACGCAGAGAGAATCTATGTTACCAGGGTCAAAGGAGAAACTCCTCTTTATGAGTGTCAGTCGCCTTTTACCCTTATGTCAGTCAGTAAGACAGACCAATCTCAGTTTGATATACAGCTGCAAGATTTTTTTTCCCCAGGCAGGTTGTGTTGGAGTAAAAAAAAAAAAAAAAAAAAAACCCACTATCACTGGGTCTTTGCACATGGGGTATCCCGTTGTCCTCTGTCCTGTTTCGTTCAGTTACGACTACCACACGAGCATTACTTTTTTTTTCCTCTCTGTGAATTGTATGTGCTTTACACTGTCGAGCCCCGGGGCTTGAGCCCCACTAAGCCTGTGCATCAGCAGCTAGTTATAAATAAAGCTTAAATGAATGGGAGGACAAAAACTGACAAAAACATTTGGAATTGATTTGGAATCTAGGAAACCTTGATCATGTCAGACTACAAGTAAGAAGCATTTGGGTCTTGATCAAAACTTGTTGATAAAGCAAACAGTTCAGCTTTTTACATTAGAGTGCTTATTAGCCACGCGACCCAAGGTTGGTGGACTTTGTTTTTGATACAGTATGTTATTCTCTGCAGACAGATGCATGTTCGTTCCAAGGAATTTAAAGGAGTCAGTGGGGGTGATGGGGGTCTCCGTTTATCTGTATGTGCAGTAATAACTGATCTACTACCTCTGTTGTTGGTGTCTCTCTGCAGCAATACTTTGTTCTGCTGATCATCACCGACGGAGTGATCACAGACATGGATGATACACGCAGTGCCATCGTTAACGCCTCTCGTCTGCCCATGTCGATCATCATTATCGGAGTAGGGGGGGCAGACTTCACTGCCATGGAGTTCCTGGATGGAGACGACGGACGTCTGCGCTCACAGACTGGCGAGGCTGCCATGCGAGACATTGTCCAGTTTGTGCCATACAGGCAGTTCCAAAATGTAAGTCATAGTGAACACACTGGACTCATTTCTATTTTAATGATTGCGTTAAGATATGTGAATGGGGTTTGGTTTGATTTCAGATGATTTTTCTAAATAAGCCAACGCATTTCTTTAAAAACTGCATGCATCTCAAACTTTTGTAAGCATTTCACTGCTGCATTTTCAGTTTAACTGGCTTCAAAATTCCAAATCCAAACACAAAATAGTAGTGTCCCCATCAAATACCAGTGTACATGTACAAACCTAGGGATTCCCAGCCCATCCTCAACCTAGATCTCACTCAGCTTACTTTTATGCCTTGTGTATTTATCTGTTTTCAGGCGCCCAGCCAGGCTCTTGCCCAAAGTGTATTGGCCGAGTTACCACAGCAAGTGGCCTCCTTCTTCACTTTATTTAAACTGAAGCCTCCCCGCGATCCCAATCCTTCATAGGGGTACCCCAGATATTTCAGTCATAAACCCCTCCACTACCCTAGCCTTTGCTTGGCCTACTGCATGAATCATCACATTCACGTGATTGTAATCGTCATTTGCTGTGCTCCTTCTAACTTTTCCAACTCTGCTTTACTAAAGACTGTCATCAGTTCTGAGTGAGAGAGTACAATATCTTCTGTCTGAAGAGCTCAATCACTGGTGACCGATTTCAGAGACATAACATCATTTACATTAAAGGGAAAACTCCTCTCTAGATCACTAAAACGAAACAGTTGGTGATGCAGTTTTCATTTTTCAGTTTTAGTTTCTATCCGCTATCTAGCTAAATGTAGACTACATAATGTCAAGATATTTGCAGCACAGCTACAATAACAGGCTGGTTTGTAAATGAAATGTTGCATGCCCAGAATGAGCACAAGCTCAGCAGCTGTTAGTTCATGTTCATCTATTTTTCTGTTGTCATGTTGCTCACTTCTATCTATAAATGCAACAAATGCAAGCAGCTCTTCTGGAGGCTGCCAGAAATGGTGAGAGGAAAAATTGGCATTGTCACAAAATAACTCCAGAATTCATATGAAAAGTGAAGATCGTTGAAATATAGAAGGGAGGTTTTTTTCCTTTCAGCTGTTTTCATCTGCATGGCTTTCTGCTTTTCATTCATACTTTTTCATGCTCATTATTAATCGTTTATCAAATCGTTGAAATGCGTTTTGCACTTTTCTAACTCTTCTTTCGCACTTCAGGCTCCTCGAGAGGCACTGGCAAAGAGTGTGTTGGCAGAAGTACCGGGTCAGCTGGTGAACTTTTTCAGTACCATGAAGCTGAGTCCACCCAAATCTAATCCTGCACCAAGCCCTGCTGGGACCATCTGATACTGCAAGGAAGAAACCAGACATACGCCAATCTCCTCTCCTGCAGATATTAAGCAGAGCCCAGCTTCATCTCATCACGTAATTAGATGTCTTTCTTATACTTTCATAACTCAATCCTTTTTTCACCATTGTATGCACCTTGGTCAAAGATGGCCACCCCACTCACACACAATACGTCATACAAGCACTCCACATTATTGACCATCCTGTGTTTTTTTTTAAGTTGTCAAAATAGACATAGCTTTTCTTAGATATTAACATACATGTGTTTTACTTTTAGCTGTTGTTCACTGCTACTGCAACTTAAAAATATAAAACAAACATAATCATTCCATATTTTTTAAAAGATTAAGTTGATAGGCAGGGAATTGCACTTTGAAAAATTGCTTTTTAAAAAGCATTCAAGATTGTTTCTGTAGCACTCACAAAAACAAGATACCATATGAAAAAAACAATTCTCATTGCAGAAACACTGCACTGAATATAAACTGACCAGCTGCAGGTTGTTAATGTATCATAGGAGTGTGCAGTTTATTTTTTTTTATGTCTGTTTGGCTTCAACATCAAGTTACAATAGTAATGTAAAAAGCATTTACTCACCAAGATAATGAAAATGAAACTGGAGTGACAACAAAGTGTATTACATAGGTAAGTGGACCCCCCCCCCCCCCCCCTTTACATCTTCAGCAAAATACAGTAAGTGCAGCACTTCTAGTAGCACAAGTATGTACATATAGCCAAGTAGATTTATAGAGACTGCATTTAATGTTAATTGATGCAAATGCTTCCCTATGCAATCATCTATAATAACATCTTACTTAATATACCGAAATGCCAAACTTTGTGTGTAGGTTATAAACCTGTGTAAACCCAAAGATGTTTATACCTAAAGTATGAATCTGAAATACTGTGATAGCTAAAAAGTAGTCTCATTGTAGATTTGGTTGTATTGTGCCAGTCTCTACATTTACTGTGGTCTACCATTGTGCCAGTTACTCTTGGTTACTTTGCCTTCCAGAGTTAGATTAGCAAAGATAGTTCCTTGGACAAGGACTAACAAGTCTTAGACTAGGGAAGTTTATTTTACAATGATTTGGCCACTGACTTTTGATTTAGTCTAGGTTTCATCTCTGTAGGGAAAGTGACCTCATACTATGTATATAGTATATCAGTATTAAACATATTACCACAATAGAAACTAGATACAGTACTGCTTATTGAAATCTATGCATTTTTAGTTTTATACAGTTGTATAATGTAAGCTATAAAACATGCATTTGATGTATCGGCTTTAGTGCTCTAATAGAAATAGGTAATGTGCCTTAGTGTTAACATTGTGACAAAGTGCATAAACATTACCAATAAAGCACCTCTTATTCAATACAAATTGAATTAAACATTTATTGAACACCTTTTCAGCAATTCTACTTTTTATATTATATGGTCATTCAACAGTGTGTACTTTCAGAAATCACCAAAAGTCTCATTCACTTTGTGGTCATTTGGACAACTGCAGCATAAGAATATACTGTACACAAGGCACAATATATGTGATTGTGTGTTTGATTTGTTTGATAATGTAAAGTTGTAGTAAGCTGTTTAGGCTATAATGGCCCAATGGTTACAACTTTAAATTTCACAAGTGAAATGCAGGCTTTTCCTGCCACCCACTGGAAAACCAAGTCAAAAACAGCCTTATGTGCCATCTATTAGACCAAGTGCCAACTGAATAAGGTGATATATTGATAAAATTACACTAGATATTAACTGGGATACTATCTATGGTAATTAACATTTAAATATATCAATGGATATCTTTCCCTAGTCTAAAAGGCTGCAACACCACAGTGATCCATTATCATGAATGCCTTTACTCTTTTTACCATTATACCAACTTTACTCACCATGGTGTTCTTTTGCCATAATTTTCCAGCCCTCAAATGCAAAATGGAGCCATTTACTGCCAATGACCACAATCAAACACTTTATTGTGTAAAAGAGTGCAAAGACACAATGTGTTCATTGATATCACTGTTGACAATATACAGAAGTGACAGTAGCGACATCACACCACTACCTGGAGATACAATTCATCTCAACCTAATGACCTGTACTCAGGCACTTTAAGTTTTTATATAAAAATAGGTTATTCTTTTCATCAAGTTGTCAATGGAATTGCATTTTCTTCCCATTAAAATAAGCTGTTGAATGTATTTAATTCTGTTCACTCTGTCAATCCAGTGTGCAGCTTATCAGAATTGATTACCTGATGTACAGTATGTGTGTTCTATATACTTAAGACTAAGAGTCACCCTAACAGCCCTACTTGCATCAACTTTCATGTTGATGAATGCACATCAGAGCTACAAACCAACTATGAACTACATCAACTCTTGTGATTAGCAAGACTTTAACATGCTCTGCTTCCTCTTTTGGTGTAGAAGTCAGTGTTATTGTTTCTAGCAGCTCAGGTGGTCAAGTGAACTACTACAACCACAGGTTTGAAATGACGCAGGGTAGAGCCTGATCCTTGGTTGGTTACATGCGGTGGATATTGTTATGATCCATGAACTGTTTGAGGTTCTGCAGGTTGTCCCACCACTGGAAGAGGAAGGTCTCTGCAATGAGGCTGAACCAGGGTGTGATCTCCAGTTCTTTACGCTTGGCCTTCTCTAACATCTCCTTCAGCTCCTCCTTGCTCACGTAACAGTGGCTTTTGATCTCATTGGGGTCTGGACTCAACTCCACGTTCTTCGGAGAGAAAAAGATGTTATTGTCGATAATGCAAAGCTAATGTAACTCAATGCTAAGTCCATCAGACACTACAGCACTACCTTCTGCATGAAGAGAATGTAGTCAATCTCATGTTCTCCCCACACACCGTCTGACTGGGCCTTGTAGTGGATCCTTGTTAGGTACGTCATTTCATCTGGTGTCACCTGAGGAGCAACAGGAAGACAGAAGAAATCACACACAGAGAAAGATTCTCCACTAACCTCAATAATCCTCTTCCATTAAATGCAGAAGCCAGGACTTCAACACATGTAAAGTATACCTGTTCCATGGGGATACCCAGTTCAGCCTTGAGTCTCCTCTGAGCCGCTCTCCTCACTCCAATTGCTTCCTTCTCCTCCAGCTCACTGTCTGTGTGTAAAGGGTGGCTGCAGCATGTGTTTGTGAAACAGCCTGTACACACACAAATACAGGATGGTTAAACACATTGCTAATGCCTACCATTAGTGTTTAGTTCTCTTGTTATGGTACATGTGATGTAGCATATGTATGTATATGTATCTCAGTGGATCACAGGAGTATTTTGTATAATGGTTAAACTGGGGTGTGTAAGTATTGGTCACTGACCTGGAAAAGTGATTTTGGCGTCAGACCTCTGTTGTAAGAGCAGCTTCTCTTCACTGTTGAAAATGAACACGCTGAAAGCTCTGTGTAATAAACCTGATAAACAATTTTCCATAAGTACAAATCTGTAATAGAAGGACATGTACTAGAAGCAAGACGTGTAACATGACAGACGGGTACCTTTGTCAATGTTGGAGTTGAGGTGGCAGTTTTTCTTGGTGTCTGCTCCAATCTTGCGGTCGTTCTTGTCGATCAGGATGCACATCTCGGACAGCAGCTGCACCTGCTTCTCATCCAGGTGATCTGTGGTTATCTCAGGCATTCTGACTGCAGACCGTCTCACCTCACTGCGGTGCACACAGGAGGAGCAGGCAGACAGCAGTTTAGTATGTACCAGTACTCACATCAAAACATGAGTTGGGCACTTTTAATAGGGCAGTCTGAACACAGTAGGTGCAGGCTTTTTCTCAAACTTTCACATTTGTAATGGACGGAGAGCAAACTCCACCTGAAGTAAGTGGACTTTGATTTTTTTTTTCTCCAAGTTCAAGAATGAACTTTCACACTTATGTAGGGAGTACATTTTACAAACTAACACACTCGTATACAGTAAATGAAATGTATTTCATTGTGTGTTGTGCCTCCCCTGAACACATCCTGCTGTTTAAAGTCTCTAACTTTTTTAATTATTGAATAATCTTTTATAAACACATTACAATACATTACAACAATCTGAAAAAAATCAACTTTCCAGTGCCCAAGGGGAGGTCTTCAAATTACTGGTTTTGCCTGACAAGAGATATAAAAGTACAATATATAATGCAACAAGAGCAAATAGTCCTATTTGAGGAGCTGATATATTTTTAATGAAGGATATAATCAGTTACCTATCAAAATTATTTGACCATTGCTACTCAGTTAATTGACTAATACTGTAGTTCACCACCGCTAGTTTTTGATACAGTATTCCAGCTGCTGCCATAGTAATAAATAAATATTGCAGTAAATGCAGCTTGCTTTAGTTGATGTATGCCGAATTGAAGAGACTACACGTAGGCTTTGATTTGCTATTTTGAAAGTATGTTCTTCAACAAATACGCAAAGCCACACGAAGTTGAAGACTTTTTAAAGCTGAATTTGGCATGACTTTCTTTCCCCAAGAGACGACGTTATCCGGAAGAGCCAGGCTTCAGCAGAGCCCCGCTATGAATAGCACAAACACCATTTCTCAGCTTAGGGTCAGTAGGCTTATCTCTGGCTTTGCTTTCTTTAAACTAAAACCAGGACATCAGGCGGTTTCAGAAGGCCATATCTTACCTTGATATAGCTCTGTAGCACAAGGTGGAAGGTGTGCAGGTAGCTTGGTGCCGTAGTGCAGCAACTCTGCCAGCGCCAGGTACGTTTGATTTTAGTGCAGCAGCTCCCTCGCAGGACACCATCCGAAGCACCGCCCACACAGCCCGCACCATCGCCTGACCAAAACAGAAAACCAATCACGAGGTATGAAGGTGTGGACGCTGCTAAAAACTGGAGACACGTTTATCCGGTTTGGATCGACATGCTGCTGAAGTCGCGCCAGTGGATGAACATTAACTTGAAAGCCTATAAAATTTGACTTTTGCTGTAACCCATCGACACATCAGATTTACTGAGCAGTTTAGAGATGTAACCAAGTATTTTTCGCTCACTGCGATCTATAAAACTTGGTGTGCTAAGAGTTAAAATTGCTTGTTTGGTGCACCAACAATGTAAAAAAAAAAGATATCCTATCTTCACGTTTCAGAGCTACCATGTATCCTACAAGTTGGCTTGTTGCTTGACACATTAAATCAATTATCAGAATAGTTTTCAACTCAATCTCTGACAATTAATTGACACAATTCAGAAACTAGATTCATTTCTAACAATCAGATTAGGTTTTTAACACACTGTGTCAAACGTAAAGCTAGGCAATCCTGTTAAATGGCCCCTGTGAGTGTTATACTGTTGCATATAATAGCATTATTATGCATGATGTATGGACATGAAAGCATGCAGTGGGTAATTGTAGCTCTCGCGTCCCGATCCAGTTGATCCACTTCGTGTTTTCCTGTAAACGCTGATCGTCAACACGCCATCAGACCACTGCACAGCACAGCCCGCTCCACCCAGGCCTCTGACAACTGAACATAAGTATGCATTGTCTGCTACATATACAACCTACAGAGAAACCGATTCAACGTTAAATTACTTACAAAACTATTTTCCTGTTTCAAGTGGATAACCCTCGTTTTTAACGTATCTTACGACGATATTTTAGAGCTGAATAGTGTGCTGTGGTCGACCATGTAGCTTTCACTCCCTACTTCTGAGGTCACGGGTTTTCATTGGCTGCCTTAACATTGGTATGACAGCCCATTGGCTTACAAAGTACAAACACAAACCACGTGATGCGGAAGTGGGTGCGCCAGTAAAATACGTGATGTGTCAAAATTTGGATAAAATTTTCATACTTGTCACTCGCCCTTAACGTGTCATTACCGTCCACTGTCAAAAGGCGTACGTCGGAAACATGATGAAAATTACAAATTGACAGGTTTAACGCTCGCTACTTCATTTCATATCGATTTGTGGAGTCTATAGCCCATATGTGCTGTGGTATAGCTTCTGTGTTGTACAAACATTGGATGCCGCAATGAAGACGACAGTGGCAGTTAGCCAGCGCTAGCTAGCGTGTAGCTAATTTCGTTGCTAGACCACCGTGCTGAGTTAATGAGTTGTGTGAGGCACTGACAGTGGTGAGTGTCTTTTGTTGTTTCGTTTATGAGAAGCCAAGAAAGCAATGTCCTGTAACGATAAACATGGTGCTCGTGCATCATAATGATAACACGAACTTGTGCAGTCCCAAACTGGGTCGTCCACCTAGCTAGCATGTAAGGACAGCGACGCTGAAATTCATTAATAATGTGTGTTTAATGTCACAAAGCCTGTTGGCAAATGCATGTTTAATATAGGAGATGGTGTGGTCCTTCAGGTTTTGTGGGCTGCCAATAGTAATTTGTTAATTTGTTCGACAAAATGTCTAATTTAGCAAGTTGTTTTAACTCGTTATTTCCATAGCCGTCTTTCACCAACACTTGGCGCTAGTCAGTAAAGACAATTACCCCGAAGATGGTTTTGTTGAAAGCATGTTGTTCTATATAAGATGTCCAAATGTCAGGCTCTATAAACTATACATTTGCTGATAAGCAAAGCAACAGTAAATTACTGTACTTAAGGATAAAGTTTGGAGTTATTATATTTCAGAGCAGCAGGTATCAGGGCAAGATTGCACCAACAAGCACTATAAATCTGAATATATCTACTTGTATTAGTCTGTATTTATGCAGGGAAGGTTACTCTTCATCTTGAGCAGTTCCTGCAGTGGCTGTGATCCTGAACTTCTCTTCCTTTTTTTCCTGTAGACAGGTGGTGGTGATAAACCTAATCCAGGCACCAGCCAACTAGAGAGCCTGGCCTTTGTTTACCTGCTTCTCAGGTTAGAGGTGAGCAGGGGGCAGGGCCACCCACGCCGTAGGAGTGATGCCTGTGGAGGGCGGAAGCAGCAGCGGCTCTGCTTCAGCTGCCCGTCACCCTAAGCAGAAGCGAAAGGCTCACAGTTTGTCTATTCGGCGCACTAACAGCACAGAGGAGAGGCCAGCTGGCATCCAAAGAGGAGACATGCTGGAGGGACAGGTGAGGAATATGCACAGACAACCATGCCTTTTCTCTCTCACACACTCGAGCACACAACTGCAGACATGCATTTGGCAAACAGCTTAAAAGACATATAATATTTATTTTATATATATTATGTTGGCATGGCCCACAGTTTCTGGTGGATCTGCTCACAAAATACATACCTAAAAGTTATTCTTTGTTTATTAGCATTTTGATTGTCATTTTGTTGTGATGTGAGGCCGTTTTTTGTCAGTCATGAGAGTACAGTACCAGCCGGTTGAGCAGCATTGCTTTTATTTTGTAGCCGGTGTTGCAACATCAAGTGCATTGTCTTTGTGAGATGTGGTTTCTTCTCATAGGGGAAATGTTAGTACATTTAAGGTAGCCACAGGATTTTACTTACTACTAATAAACCTCTTTTAGTCAAAGTGTTAATGTCATCTTCAATTTTCATTCTGTAAACCTTTATGAACTGCCTGGAGTGGCTGTGCATGCTGGTTACTGATTGCTTTTTGTTGAAACAAAGGGATCTACTGTGACTTTACAAGCCCATTGGTGTCATCAAGTTAGCGATTAACTATCTCCAAACAGGTTATTTAAATTAGAGCTACAATTGATTTTTTTCCTCCAAAAAGGGATGACTATAAGCCTTTATATAAGCTGACATTTCCTGATGCAAACCAGTTGTAACAAACTGTCAAGCTTCATCACTGCTGAGGTAATAAAATCTGTTTGTTTGATCAAGAACATCCTGGTTGTTAACTTTTGGGAGTTGGCTGTAGAGTGACCCTCTAAAGAGACATCTCTCAGATAAGCTGAGCAAAGGGTTTGTGAGTGACTGTTGAATGTTTTAGATAGTATTGTCATGTATTTGCTGTCATGGGACATGAAACTGTTTCAGTGCAAACTATTTTCTGTGCCTGTTTCATGATCCAGATTTTGGAATAAAGTATTCAGTCCAAAGTAATGTGATGCTTTATTTTGTCAGTATTGCCATGTCCTAGTTTTGGCCAGGGAAGTTCTGTAGCATTAACTTTCTCTGCTTGACAATGTCCTTGAATTATCAGCCACTACAACCAGAGCTCAGCTTGCACTGGCCCGTTGTCTCATCAAGTTTTAATATGGGCTGCTTGTCCAGGTTTGATTAGTCTTTTCACCAAGTCTTTTTGTCTACTGCCAAGACATGCTGGCTGCCTGGCTCTGTTTATGTCTACCCCCACTGCGCAAGTCCCACACACACAGACAGCTTTCTAAACTCATATATAACACACACAACACATTTTCTACTGCACTTTCAATGCTGTCATTATTAGCCAGAGTGCATTGCCGGTTTTAGGGTCACAGCTAAGCAGCTTTGAATTCATAAGGGCCGGCTGTTGTTTGCTAATTGACCTTTTTTTTTCGCTAAGTGTGTTGACTTGAGGCGCAGACAGAATGGTCAGGCGGTAAACGTCACTGTTGGTTTTGAACGTGTGCCAGAAGAAAGAGTGACAATCAAGTATTTGGTTTCCTCGTCTTTCAGATGGCTAGAGAAAGCAGCAGCACTCAAGGCGAGCTGTCAAATGCAGCCTTTTGAATCCTTTGTTTTCATGGCAGCGTTTTACGTCTCTTTGCATGCTTGTCTGGTGTAGACTGGTGGTCACCCGATAACTGGGCACTTCTAGGGGTTCACCATGGAGGTAAGTCAGTCGATTTAAATGAGTATGAGTGGTTGAACCCTGGCTGCTGTGTAGTTAGTAGTGCTCTGTAGTTCTTACACAAATGCAACTGGTGGCTGATTAAATCAGGAAAACATACAAGCTGTGTTCGACATGGGATTTATGTGGGTTGCTTTCGATTTGTTTAAGTGGTGTGTATTTTATGAGTCACCCAAACTTCTCTGGGAATTGTGATCATATATGAAATACTTGTCTGTCATTGTAAAATTGTATTCTTGCCTGTCATCAGCATTTTGCTGTTTTAATGTTTGAACATATTCATTTTTGAGCTTATCTTAAAATGCACAACCCATGTATATACAGTACATCACATTATTAAGATTATAAAGAGAATACCACACTCAATAGGGATCTGTAGGGAATAAAAGTGGTGACTCCTGCTCCCTATGCCACTGATTGTAAGCCAGTGATTCCTAATTTGCAGGCCTATATATCAGCTTACCATCAAATTTATTCAAGCATTGTTCTTTTCTTTGTTGTTTGTCCAGGACTCCAAGCTGCCCCTCTCCTTACGGAACAACCTTCTTGACCTATTTGGCCAGATTGAGCGCGAGTTTGAAAATCTGTACATTGAAAACCTTGAATGTGAGTAACTGATCAAAAGAGTCAAGCAAGTGTATTTAGATTGCATTTAGATTTCGTGGTCACATACCTCACTGTATTTATCTTCAGGTGTTGATTGACTAACAAGATGGTTTCAGACCACAGGCAGTGTTTGCTTACAGATGCCCTGCCACTGTGCTAACATTACAGTACGCCGGGAAATTGACTCTCTGAACGAGCGTCTGACCGGAGACGGACAGACTATTGAGGGAGGAGACCCCACCAAGGGAGCTCTGAAAACAAAAGGTACAGCATTTCCTTCACAGTCTGTTGCAGGTCTCAATATATTTAGCATACACTTCTGCTTCTTTGGAAATGTAAAAGGGACTCTGTAAGAATCAGAAATTGCTTTTTAACAGTGACACTGTCCATTCAGTCACCAACAGGTTGCGTCCTGTTGCTCACGCTCTTGCTAGTGCTCACACTACTGACACACATGTGACTGAACGGGATTAACAGGCATCATGTTGATTAACGTAAGCAACATTAGCCTGCCAAAACCACAATATAACTACTGTATACTGTATTCACATGCTTGGCAGTCATTTCCCAAACAAAGGCCCACGATTCCTCCATGAATTGAATGCGTGGTTGATCCTAGTATTAACTTTTCCTGCTTCAGCCTCCCAGCCATGGTCAGAAGGCACAGGAGAGACACCATAGTATTGATCTCCTGGGCCAGAGTGAATAACGTTACTCCCTCAAGAGTTAAGCCCGTCACTCTGCTCGGCAGCAAGGAGACAAGACAAGGGAAACCTCTGCTGGTCTTGAGGAGCTCCAGCATTTATTTATGCACAAGTTTCAACTTCCACCGTACATTCAGTTGATATTCTCAAAGCTGAACTAACGCTCCTCTGCTCTGCTACTCGCTTGTTTTCTCAAACACTCGCTGCCGCTGTGTCTGTCTTGCTTCACCACCCACTTCCCATGTACAGACACACTCTTCGCACTGGCTCTGCTATACTCCCACAACACTAGTTTTCCTCCGATGATGATCACTTTCCTTTTTTGTCTGAGTTGTGTGGTTCTGTAACTGTGCCATGCATGTTAGCTGTGTTTGCAAAGTTGTTAACCCTGAAGGCACTCGCAACACGTTACGTCCATTGGACATCATGTAGATTGAATCTTCCCCGAAAAAACGGCTCGTATTCTTCACATTAAAAGCAGTCTACAGGCTACTGGAGGAAACCCAGAAAATCATGAAAGATCTCATTTTTTTTAGGTTAGGTTACAACCTGTTCATACATTGGCAATATAGAGATTACATTAGATTAAATCGCATTTATATGTGTAAAACTTACATACAGTCCCTTTAAGTGGAAATGATTTTGATGAAATTGATGTTTTAATAGAACACAACATGTAAACATTCACAGTGCAGGGTGGAAAAAGTATGTGATTAGATTGGAGGTGTTGGTTAAAGCTGCCAGGCCCTGTAAAAAACACACACCAGTTTTGAGTTAGCTGTTCTCAAGAAGCATTGCCTGATGTGAACCATGCCTCGCACAAAACTGTTGACTTATATGAAGCCTGGAAAGGGTTACAAAAATCTCTCTAAAAGCCTTGATGTTCATGTGCCCACGTTAAGACAGATTGTCTACAATTGAGAAAGTTCAGCACTGTTGCTACTCTCTAAAGATGACAGCAAGAGCACAGCACAGATTGCTCAGTGAGGTGAAGAAGAATCCTAGAGGGTCAGGTAAAGACTTACAGAAATCTCTGGCACATGCTAACATTTTTGTTGACAAATCTACAATAAGTAAAACAAGAATGAGTTCATGGGAAGACATCACGGAGGAAGCTGTCTAAAAAAAAAAAAAATTACAAAACACACCAACATCAAAACCTCATCCCAACTGTGAAATATGGTGGAGGGGGCATCATGGTTTGGGGCTGCTTTGCTGCCTCAGGGCCTGGACGGATTGCTGTCATTGACGGAAAAATGAATTCCCAATTTTATCAAGACATTTTGCAGGAAACCTTAAGACCACCTGTCCACCAACTGAAGCTCAACAGAGGATGGGTGATGCAACAGGACAATGACCCAAAGCACAGAAGTAAATCAACAACAGAATGGCTTCAACAGAAGAAAATAGGCCTTCTGGAGTGGCCCAGTCAGAGTCCTGACCTCAACCTGATTGAGATGCTGTGACATGACTTCAAGAGAGCGATTCACACCAGACATCCCAAGAATATTGCTGAACTGAAAGAGTTTTGTAAAGAGCAATGGTCCAAAATTCATCCTGACCATTGTGCAGGTCTGATTTGCAACTACAGGAAACATTTGGTTGAGGTTATTGCTGCCAAAGGACTGTCAACCAGTTATTAAATCCAAAGGTTCACATACTTTTTCCACCCTGCACTGTGAATGTTTACATGTTGTGTTCAATAAAAACATAAAATCATTCCATGGTGGCTCAAGAAAAACCTCCACATAATGAAAACACAGTTTAACAACCTTCAGACTGACTGTCTATCCCGCTTGTATTTTTAATACAAGAAACAGATTTCATGTGCCAACTGCTAGCTTCATTTTCATTGCAGTGTATTTAAGAGCACATAATGTTGACTGGAATACTGTGTGGTAAAAAATATGGAGGACCCTTTAGGGAGAAACCTCAGATTAAACACTATTCAAGTCAAGCAGATTGATAGCAGGACTGACCAGGAGGGATACGTTTACATGGTAACAAGTCAGACGTAATGAAACCTCTTTTATCAAACAGAATTTCTTGCCTAGCTTGCTGAAGTAAGCCTGGTTAAACAGGTAATCTTGTTTTATGAAACAACCCTCAGGTGTGGTGTGTGCAATTTAAAGCTTTGACACTTTATTAGGTCCTTAGCGCAGCAGCGAAACCAACCAATGAGTATGTCAATCAGTGGAGAATTTCATTTTTTGTTCTTTGTCTTTCCATCACACAGCCAGCCACAGCACCAGTCAACTGTCACAGAAGCTGAAGACGACCTACAAAGCCTCTACCAGCAAGGTACCTCACTCCAGCTAGTTCGGCCTATTCTATAGCGCACATATGATTTGTCATCTGTATGATTATTTGAGCTGTGGGGTAATGGTAAAAGCCAGACTGTTAAAAGCCCCTTTGTTGCAGAGTGAGGAGAAGGAAGTCTTTTTCTCTTCCTCGGAGGTCATGATATGTAAAAAGTGGATAAACAAATGAACCTGTGACCAAAAATCATTACTGTTTATTACTGTTACAGTACAGTGCGGATGCATTTATATAAAGATTTTTGGACTGAAGTTAAGGAAACTTGAGTTTAAGTGTTTATCACTAAATGATTTCCCTTGACTTCTATCTTTTTAATGTCTTGCCGATGTAGTGCTTGTACACTTTCCACGGCAAAATAGGTGGACCTTGCAACTTCAGTGTGGCCACATGGGAGTTGTGGGGAGGAGATTCATGGGTAACTTCCTGAATGCTCTGTTTGTCTCTAAGCATTGTGAGGGATAGCTGTGGGTTGAGTCTGTTTTTAACTACAGTCCGACCTTGACTCCTCATCTCTTCACTGCTCTGCACCCTGTTGGAAGTCATATGGGTGAACAGCTGCATTTGTTAAAAAAAAAAAAAAAAAAACATGTTTTTACAGTATCTTATAGGAACACACTCGAATTTTTGGAGGTGCCATGTTGGTAACTTATTCATTACACGAAATCTTGTACCAATAGACTAGAACCTTAATCGCCATTTGAGTCCTTTTCCATCAGCAATATGATATTTTGAAATGGTTTTACTGACAGAAGACTTGCCTCAAACTGAACAGCATTCAGTGAAAAATTGTATTTGCATTGGCATAGCATTTTGGGAAATACTCTTATTTCCTTTCTTGCCTAGAATTAGATGAGAAGATTGAAATACTAAATAGGAAGCTACACTTAGCTTAAAACAAAGACTAGAAATGAGGGAAAACCTGATGAAGGTGGAAATTTGCCTACCTGAAACTCTAAAGCTCAGTAATTAACTTGTTATATCTAGCTTGGACTGCTGTTTTTGAAGCCTTGAGTTCAGCATTTTGGCCGTTACCACCTTGGCATTTGGCCATCACCATGTTCGCTTTTTGCAACCAGAGGTGGCACAAGAGGGTGGAGCTGAATAAGACATTTTCAGGTGACCTGAAAGGTTATAATTAACTTAAATAAACTGAAAACGCACTGTGAAAGGTTAAACTTATAAGACCAAATAACCATCAACTTCCAGACCAGAAAATGCTGTGGTAGCAACCTGTCAATCACAAGGTGGTCATGCCTTAAAGCATACTGCTTTATGGTCTATCTGATTCTAAAAGGGACCATCAATTACAAAATGAACATCATGCTGTACTGAAGAAGACTTGAAATTAGTGACTGAAACCATAAATTCATGTTTACAATATTTACTGAGGTATTAAATCAAGTGAGAAGTAGACTCATTTTCTCATAGACTTCTATACAATCAGTCTTCTTTTTCAATCAGAGGAGTCCCCCCCCTGCTGGCTGTTAAAGAGAATGCAAGTTTAAGGCACTTATAAATTGGCCTCACTTCTCAGACCCGGAGGAAGCCCATTGAGTGTGCCGGGCTATTTCTACAGCTCCAAGGCAAGAAATAGTCCAGCATAAAACCTCTGTAAAATACAAGAGTCAGTGGTAGTGATCTTCCTACCTAACTCTTGGCAAGAAAGTGACTAAATCATTTCCCAAAATGTGAAACTATTCCTTTAATGCAGGGCTCTACAGTGCATATGCAAGTGAAATGTTTTGTTAGAAGTACATCTTTCAAAATGTTTCAAAATGATCTTCTAGTTATGTTAGTTTGCTCATGTGTCTTATGCATACAACATGCATTCATATTATTTCTTTAAAAGTAACTATACCCCTATATTTTTTTGATTTAGGGGCACCTGAAAAAATAAATAAATGTAAGGTTAGAGCCCTGTAATAGTATAAGTATCATATTAAAAATGTTTAGTTAAGTGTAATGTGACTCAAAATGTCTTTGAACTTCTCTTCTCCATTCTCTTATTTTCCACTTAACTTAAAAGTTTCCCTTGGCTTTGCCTTTCTTAAAGCAAAGAAACAACACTGAATGCAGCCAAAGTCTGAGCTAGATGAAGAGTGGGACACAATCCTCTTCTGATTTGAAAGTTAGAAAAGAGGATATACAGGATCAAGGGAGGACTTCTTAGATTAACAGAACTAGCTGCTATGTAATATATAGCTTAACTTATCAGCTGGCTGAGTGTTAAGACTGACCGTACTTGAAACTAATGATCTGCACTAACTGTATCCTTGGTTACTACTGGGTTGACCTTAACTGAAATGGGCTATTTTTCTTGTTGCTCATTGCTCATTGTGTTTCAGTGAGAAGAAACAAATAAGATATTATACTGTAATGTGAATGTAAACACACCAGGCGCAATGAGACCATACATTAACACAGTCTCACATAAGGGAACCAAATGCTGCATCTAATGACTACCAATGATCTAAGTTTAATGCTATGGTCAGCTGTCTGCTTGTAGAAAGCATGCACAGTACAGGCTGTGATCGCTCTGTGACAATTGAAACTACAATTCACCCTTTAATTTGTTCATGTGGAAGCCTGCAGTGACTATGTATAACCAGACCACTATATATGTTTTAGAGGTGCACCCCTCGTACAATATGTTCCTCACTGATACTTGAATTGGCTTTAGATCAGTCTCGATATTAATCCCTCAGTTACACACGGTTTGGTGAAATTTGAAACCATGAACTTTTTGGCAGTTGCAGAAACATCCTCTGATCTGAAAGCAGTGCTCGCAGGTTACCATTCTCGGGGCCTGTATAATAATGCCAGTTTAAGTTTTACTTGGGTTTTCTGATGAATTACAGTGAGGTAAAATAAGGTGCCAACCTTGCCCATCAGGATCTAATCTAAATGCTTATTCACACACCAATTCGCACAACCTTTGGGAGCGATTTGGGGTTAAGTGTTTTGCTCAAGGACACATCAGCATGTGACCGGAGCAGCCAGTGATCGAAACACCGACCCTCCGAGTGGTGGTTGACCTGCTCAACCTCTGAACCACAGCAGCCCCATATATTTATGTATACATATATACAGTGTAATGCCACAATTAAACTAGATTAAGAAGCTGTAGAAACACTAGGGATAATATCCACATATTAAACATAATGGCTGAGGAAATGAATGACTGATAATCCCAAAATACTGCATTCATAATGAACTGAGCCAGTTAACTATGCACAATTAATCTGCAGCTGTAATTTCCCTTCATTAGTCTGTGGTAAACCATCTCTCTGTTTTAAATCTAGAGTGGACACATCATTGTGCAAAAATGTTTCATCTATATCTGACATAATTACCTAGGAAAGCAAAATGATTATACAGATCTATGAAGATGTCTTTATTGCTTTTTATTACTTCTCACTTAATTGTAAGCTTGTAATATTATGACGTTTTTTTCAGGGAGCTGACAGACTGATATCAGGTTTTGGTCTGAACCTCTGAAGTCAGCCTGCTTTGTTTGACAGAGACCAACAAAAAAATTAAAAGCTACTTTTATGTCTTTTGTGATTTACGTTACTGAGTCTGTCGTCTCAGTCTGAACCAGGACTACTAACTAACGTTACTGAGTCTGTCCTCTCAGTCTGAGCCAGGACTACTGACTAACGTTACTGAGTCTGTCCTCTCAGTCTGAACCAGGACTACTGACTAACGTTACTGAGTCTGTCCTCTCAGTCTGAACCAGGACTACTAACTAACGTTACTGAGTCTGTCCTCTCAGTCTGAACCAGGACTACTAACTAACGTCACTGAGTCTGTCCTCTCAGTCTGAACCAGGACTACTAACTAGCGTTACTGAGTCTGTCCTCTCAGTCTGAACCAGGACTACTGACTAACGTTACTGAGTCTGTCCTCTCAGTCTGAACCAGGACTATTAACTAACGTTACCGAGTCTGTCCTCTCAGTCTGAACCAGGACTATTGCCTAACGTTACTGAGTCTGTCCTCTCAGTCTGAACCAGGACTACTAACTAACGTAACTGAGTCTGTCCTCTCAGTCTGAACCAGGACTATTGACTAACGTTACTGAGTCTGTCCTCTCAGTCTGAACCAGGACTATTAACTAACGTTACCGAGTCTGTCCTCTCAGTCTGAACCAGGACTATTGACTAACGTTACCGAGTCTGTCCTCTCAGTCTGAACCAGGACTATTGACTAACGTTACTGAGTCTGTCCTCTCAGTCTGAACCAGGACTACTAACTAACGTTACTGAGTCTGTCCTCTCAGTCTAAACCAGGACTACTGACTAACGTTACTGAGTCTGTCCTCTCAGTCTGAACCAGGACTATTGACTAACGTTACTGAGTCTGTCCTCTCAGTCTGAACTAGGACTACTAACTAACGTTACTGAGTCTGTCCTCTCAGTCTGAACCAGGACTACTGACTAACGTTACTGAGTCTGTCCTCTCAGTCTGAACCAGAACTATTGACTAACGTTACTGAGTCTGTCCTCTCAGTCTGAACCAGGACTACTAACTAACGTTACTGAGTCTGTCCTCTCAGTCTGAACCAGGACTATTGACTAACGTTACTGAGTCTGTCCTCTCAGTCTGAACCAAGACTACTAACTAGCGTTACTGAGTCTGTCCTCTCAGTCTGAACCAGGACTACTGACTAACGTTACTGAGTCTGTCCTGAGGCAGCTCTGACTCTGGTTCTGGTAGAGACGTGCAGGATATTGTTGTTAGTGACTTTAGATATAATTCATTCATTTAACTTTTATTTAAATCTCGAGGAATCATTGAGGACATGCCTTCATTTTCAATCATGTCCAGAGTAAAGTTAAAACTGAATAAATACAGAAATAAAATAAAAACCAAATAAAAAGAAAACAGACACAAATAGAACACAGTTACATTAAAGAGTAGAGTAGCTGGTTAACAAAAAATTAACTACAGGCCAAACAACAGCGTTGTTTTACATTTTTTTGAATAAAAGGGCACTTTTTTCAGTCCTATATTTTCATCAGTCATTGTATTGAGAATGTGAATCCAATATCGTGTATCGTATTGTATTGTGAGATGAGTGTATCGTCACATCCCTCGAGATGTCTTCATAAGTTAATTGGAAAGAGGTCATTCAGCATGAGAAACGAGCCTCTCGTCCTTGAGTAGATGCACGCTTCCTTCTGTGTGGTGATCCGGTTAGCACCCGGCAACTCACACCAAAACAATCTAGATCGATAAATAGCACTACAGGTATGAGGAAGAAAAATATGTTTTTGATTTTTGCATTGAACTGACCCTTAAGTCGTACATATGCTGGTATTTGTATCAGCCCATTCTGTCAGAGTAGTCAGCATTCCCATTCTCCATTCTGACCTCGTATTGGTGCACCTGTAGTTACTTTAATTGATCTCTAATGTAAGCAGCACCAGGAGAAATGCTCATCCATCTTTCTTCCCATTTCTCTTTTCTCCGTCATACCAACCTCTCTCCCTCCCTGCTCAGATTGTGTCCAGTTTTAAAGCCACCACAGGGTCCCGGGCTTTGTGCCAGCTGCTCAAGGAGTATGTGGGCCACCGGGATGGGATCTGGGACCTCAGCGTCACCCGAACTCAGCCAGTAGTCCTAGGCACTGCCTCTGCAGGTACACCAAGTCACTTTATGGACTGTTGGAATATGTCAGTCACTGCGCCATTGTTTCATACACACCTTATATGCCACGTTGTGGTTTCCAACAAAAAAAATATCCACACTAAAGGTGTTGCATGCAATTTGTACATCATTATATCATTGTGTCACATTAATTGTGATACCTTGGTGCAATTAGCAAAAAACAAATGAAAGTATAGTTGAGATAATTGATAGCGTATTGCACACAAGTAGTGTTGTTAGCGTTGTTGTGCTGTTGAATTTCTGTTTCTGAAATGGCTTTTCAGTTTTGTTGAGCACAATATTTGTTTTGTTTTTGTTTTGTTATGTCCATCATCTGCTGTTGGAATTTCTTCAGCTCTTCCAAGCTTAAGAAGCTCTAGCTGGAAATAAGGGGCTCAGTTTTGTGTGTCATACACAATCTCACCATAAAGTGATCCAGAACTGAATCTAACTAGAGAGCCCACTATGTTAATAATACAGTACATCACAATATTAAATCATTACCAGATTAGTATAAAACTGTGCTTCATGTTGTCCACCTCTGCTCTGCCCTCACAGACCACTCAGCTCTGCTGTGGAGTATAGAAACTGGAAAATGTTTGCTGAGGTACGCTGGCCATGCAGGATCAGGTAATAATTCGTCAGAAACTTAAATAACTGTACAGTGAACCCTCGCTATAACGCGGTTCACCTTTTGCGGCTTCGCTGCTTCGCGGATTTTTTTACAGTGCATTTATTGTGCTCTGAATCCTGATTGAAAAAGAAAGAGTGCAAACAACTACCCATAACGATGTTGTTCTCTCGGAGAAAGACTCCTGCGCAGCCTGCAGTTGAAACAGACGCTACAGCGCAGCGGAGTGAGGACGGAGAGGCTCAGCTGGAGGGACTGTGAAATACGCCAGTGACAATGTTTCCAACCTTGTATTCATTACTATACTGTCCTGTATTCAAATTATTGTTTTACAATACCGTTCTTTAAACTATCATAGTTATTTGTAAGAAAACGTTAATATTTTTATTTCTTAAACAAATTTTGGGCCTGAAAACAGGTTTTGATTTTTGGTTTCATTCTATAGTACAGTATTGCATTGTAAAATAATAGTAAAAAATAAAGCTGACTACTTCACCGATTTCACCTATCGCGGGTTATTTTTGGAACGCAACTCCCGTGATAAACAAGGGTTCACTGTATTTGTCTTCAGTCATGCAGACATTTCAAAGAATAGTCTGTGGCACTTTGCAGCATTCATACGCTTAATGTGTGTGTGTAGCTAATTTCTGCTGCTCAGCACTGTGCTCATATGGTGGTTATCGCCGATAACGCTGTCCTAACCCACAACATTGTTACGGAAGGGTAGAGCCCATCCTGAATAACCTTTCTGAAATAGATAAAATGAAAATTCATGCAGCAGGTTCTGTTATGTGATATCTTTTTTTATTAAACACTGACTGGTTCATGTCTAAAACATATGCTGTAGGTCACTGTTGGATAAAACTGTGTGTCTGTCCACATTTGCTCACTTGTATTTTAAATAATAGGAATATACTGTATGATGTAATATATGTACCTGTCTCATCATTGTTCTCTCGCCCACAGTCAACTCCATCAAGTTCCACCCCACAGAGCAGATGGCCCTCACTGGTATGTGCTGTATTTAAAAGCATGTGTGATTATTTTGCTGGTTTCTTGTGTCAACATTTTATTTCTCTTCATGACTGTTTGACCATCTTTTCCCTGCTCCCGTTGTCTCCAGCAATTAAATTTCTGTAGATATGAATGTGCTGTGTTTGCTGATGTGTACTTGTGTTTCCCCAGCCTCTGGGGACCAGATGGCTCACATCTGGCGCTACATGGTGCAGCTTCCTGCCCCTCAGCCACCACCAGATGTCAGTGTGAGTGTTGGTGTACAATTTATTTATTTAAAAATAACAATTCACTAAATTTATATCTGTGTATTTATTTGTTACACTTTGTTTTACAAAGTAAAGGAAAGCAAAGTTTAAGCCAGTCCTGACATTGCCTTACACACACTGTAAAAGATTGCTACAGTGAGGCATCTGCTGATACCCAAAGCCCAGGTATGGCTATCGGTACTGAGACTGAAACAGTCAGGTCAGTACATCCTGGGGATAATCATAAATATTGACACATGAAAGAATTGAAAAAGCTGTTTAGATCACTATCATGGCAGAGAAGTGGAAAATGAAATATAAAAAAAATAGACAGCCTACAGGAATTATAAGAAAGAATAGACTCACACACTGTTGCTGTTTGTTTATTTACCTTGTATTTGCCCTTTACAATGTTTACAAAAAAAGATGTGTCCTATTTATTGACACAATGTAAGGTGAAGTCATTATTTTGGCCAGGATGATTGTGACATAACATTTTCATATTGTCCCATACCTATTAAGTCGACAATTTCCCATACATAACAGGCCAGATTTAGGCACCAGGAGACTGAATGAGAGGTCATGTCGGGTTTTTGTGGTTTTGAGAGACATTTTTAGTAAGCCTATGAAAAGATCAATTGGTCCATATTGAGCATCCCATTACTTCATTTGTGAGACAATAACAGATAATGCTAATTGTTTAATATGTTACAAACACAATATACCTGCACATACAGTGAATTGCATTAAAATGAAATCAAATGCATTTAAAAAGATAAGGTCACAGGTCATGGGTGGAGTCAGACTTATGAAGGTGGTTGCCCTGGAAATGTCTCTCACCTCAGTGCTTTTGTTTCTCTCATGTTTGTCTCAGTGATGTTTAAAGTTGGTGCATTTTTGTCAGTGTACTGTATGAAGATAGTCCTTTATTAGTCCCACGAGGGGAAATTCAATTTTTTCACTCTGTTGTTAACTTATACACGGTACATGCAGACCCTGTATGGTTGTAGAATATGAAAATTTAACATTACAGGACTGTAATGGATCAGACTTACGTGGGTCCAATTTTACTTAAGGTTTTTGGGGTTAATGGCCCTTGTTTTTCTGATAAAGTGCCTTGAGCTGGTCATAGTATGATACCTTGTTGTCTTTATACATCCATGTAGGCGAGTGCTTAATGTGTAATACCGCCGGTCCACACGGGGGCGCCAGTGAGTTTGAAAGTTGTTTGAGTTTATGTTGTAGCAGACAGAAGAAGAAGCTGTAATTCGTTTCCGGCGTTGCAGTCAGACATGTGGTAGTAGTGTTATAAAAAAATACTATCTGTTAAAATGCTGTCGCCCAGGCCGTTTGGATGAAGACTATCTCTCCTAAATAATGGTGGATGGCTCCAGAAGAGAATAAAATTGTCAATAAACGCTACGTTGCGGTGTGTAGGCCTGTTGACTGCAGACAGGTGTGGAAGCTAGCTTGGCTAAAGCGACCTATGCCGCGTTTGGGTGGAGGTATGTAACCGAAGATAAGACACCGTTTATAATGGACCATGAGCGAGTTCAAACGAAGTCCCGTAGTGGGCAGAGAGGGGGAGACCCGTCGCGGTGCTGGTTTAAAGTGTGCTGGGGAACGGCGAGCACCGGGATGAGCTGCGTCTGCGGGACGTATGTGATGGGCCCGACCAGGACTCGTGGTCATGGACTACAGATAAATGAACGTCATGCTGTATCGATGAAGACTTGAAACGAGCCATGGGAAAATAAGTTAATGTTTACAGCGTTAACTGAGGTAATAAATCAAGTGAGAAGTAGGCCCATTTTCTCATAGACTTGTTTCTCATAGACTTGTTTTTCAGAGTTGTCTCCTCCTGGCTAATCAGAGTTTAAAGTACTTCGGCATTGGCTTAATTTTTCAGACCAGGAAGTTGCCCAGTGATATTAAATGAACAGAATGTTTTTGTTACATTTATGGCGATGTATTGGCAGAAATTGAATTGAAGAGTTTTTTTTAGTGTATAATCACCTGATAATAAGAATTGTGGTGTTTAACTTACCTTAGAATAAGCTATTTATATCTACACAGGGAGCGGGACCATCTTCATGGAGTCCGCCTGTTTCTTGTTGGGATCAGTCATGATTTTCCATTTTTTTGAAAAGTCATTAAATTACGAGAAAAAAAAGAATAGTAATGCTACTATTCGTCCTATCTTAAAAAATATTCATATTTTCCATTGTAAGCTTTACAGGCACTGCCTGTTAGTAATGTGTCTACTGGTAAAACGTGTGGCACGTTCAGTTCGGCTCTCTTATGTCAGCACAGGTATATGAAAAATCACCAAAACCTCTTTACTGCCTTTTCCACTGTTCCAATAATATGGCTGAAATAAACGCTTAATCATAGCATCAGATAGCATTAGCAGCGGAGTAGCTGCTGCGTGGTGGGAATGGGGTTATGTGGCAATATTTAAATAGTAATTGACTAATTTCCAGTGATTTTCGAATAGTATTTATGCTTGAAATGCTCATCCCTAGTTTCCATAGTATACCAGAACGGACAAACCAAACTCTATTAACGTTTCCTGTTTGGACCAGTTTGTAATGTTACTCGCTCCTGTCGCTGCCGTTCTCTCTCGCTTGCTTCACCACTCACTTCCTACGCACATTTTCGTGTTGGCCACCGCAGTGTTCTAACATGTTTGGCACACAGGATAAGCTTCAGTTGCAGTCTCCTCACCTCTTTGCTAGATACTGCCAGATCCTACACACTGGACCTTTTGAGTGCCTTTACAAATGGTGCTTAACATCCCATGGCAAATTTATCACCAAAACTAAATCCTACCTGTCACACTTTTTTATTCTGTATCTCTGCAGGCATCTGTATGCATTGACTGAATAACTACTATTATGTCCATCTTTGCGCACCCATAGGCTCCATGTGATGATGACCAGGACTCGTCAGACAGAGAAGAAGGTGAGGTGGATGGCGAGGGCCCTTGTGAGGTTCCTACCGTCCGTGTCGCTACAGCAACCCTGAAGAGCCACCAGGGAGTAGTGATTGCAGCTGATTGGTTGGTGGGAGGCAGACAAGTGGTGACAGCTTCCTGGGATCGTGCTGCCAACCTGTATGAGGTGGAGACGTCTGAACTGGTTCACGCACTCACTGGTATGTAAACTGGCTGACATATTATATCCAGGGGTGAAAGTAGATTAAAGTTGTTGCCAGTACTCCTAGGTTACTCCATCCTTCATTGCTTGATATTGTTCTCCTCCCTCAGCTTCATGCATCCCTGAGCACATAATTCAATGCCCGTATGGTGTAGAAAGAAAATACACTGCTCAAAAATATCAAGGGAATACTTAATCATCACAGTATAACACCAAGTCATTAAAACTTAAGGGATATCAATCTGTCCATTTAGGACGCACAAGTAATTATGAATCTCTTTCACCTTCTTTGGTGCAAATGAAAGTGACAACAGGTGCAGTTGAGAGGCAACAGCAAGGCAACCACCAAAAAGGGAACGTCCGATGTCCTCTAGTGGGACCTGTGCTCACAGCCCAGCTTGTGCAGCAATCGGCAGGTCTGCCATTGGCGAGTGTTCCTATTGGTTTTCATTAAATGGAGGCAGCTGTCAATCACTTGTGAACTTTTTTGCTTTGGCTAGTGGGCTGTGTTCGGTATTTATTCAAATCATGTCAACATGGCGGCCAGGTCACACACGTTGTCTTACAGCTAAACAGTAACTACAAGATGTTTCTAAAAACATTTCAGGCGAGAAATAGGTATTACAGTAACAGACTATTGATATATATTTGTTCAGCGCTGACTAGTTTGATCGTTTGACTGGAGTTTGCGAGTGATTGACGGCTGCTCAGAGATGCAAGACTCCAGCTCGGCTCTGATTGGTTGTTTTTCTCCAGTCTGTGAAGTCTTGTAGATGCCATGAGGAGCACCGGAGGACACAGAGGCAGATGATTTTTTTCACAGTACATGTCTCAGGCACTACCGTCGTGATATAGTGACATAGTATATAAAAACAAGTTTTCCAAGTCATATTTACTCCAGTTCTACGTACTGCAGCTTTAAAGCATGTATAAACAAAGTGATGAGCCAAACCAAAAACACAACCTCCTTGGCGGAGGTATCTTATATTGACCTAATATTAGCAGGTGTGTTTTCTTGTTGGAAATGCGATCATGACTGACGGGTTGTATGTGGGTTTTGTTAGGCACTGCCTTGAGCTACTGCCCCCTCTTCCCGGTACTGCGTACAAGCACTATACTGTATTTTTTAGTGGTACGGTGTACCAGACTTTACCAGCCTACTTTCAAACCTGATAATATTATAGGATATAAAGTACAGTATGGTGTGTGTTATCTTAATCTTTCCAGCAGTCCCATTACAGGTCACTCCTAAATTAATAGCAACACAGAGCAAGTTTCAGCTCGTGGTTTGAAGTTACTGAGAAGACATGAACAGTCTTTTATCTTTTATTTTTACTGGAATGCCAACAGCACTTGTTTTGTTGTTAAATGATTGTATCATGAGTCCAAAAGGCCCACATTTACCTCTTTTTGTAGCACTCAGTGAAGAAATAACAAGTAACTGAGCTTAAATAGCAGACGAAAATGGGCTGCCTGTTCATTTTATGGAGCAGTTGTGAACAAATTGGCTGTTTTTTTTTCCCCAGACTAAACAGGAAGAAACCATGGATTCTTCTACTTGGTGTGACCACACAATGAAATAAATGTAGTCCAAGCACTGTGCTGCAGGAGTTGGCCTCTTATGGCACTTTTAAACGTCATTTTCAACACTTGAAAGAAATAAAATGATTTGACTGACAGGCTCTTCCTATTTTCTTACTGTAGCAAAGGTGTGTTTCATTTAGTGATGTACAAACCCAAGGAGTTTGGTATTATCAGTTTGTGTTTGTGTATGCAGGACATGACCAGGAGCTGACCCACTGCTGTACCCACCCTACCCAGCGGCTGGTGGTCACTTCATCCAGAGACACCACCTTCAGACTGTGGGACTTCAGAGACCCATCCATCCACTCTGTCAACGTCTTCCAGGGACACACTGAGTAAGTTTGTCTCCTTCTTATACACACCCACACTCTCAACCCTGGTTGAGACCTCATTACTCCATACTTGAAAGTTTCAAGTGTGAGTTACTACAGTCTTTATTTCACCCACAGGGTGGTGCTGTAACATCTCTCTGGTCTGTGAATCCCTCCAGTACTTTCTGCTTTTTTTCCTTTTACAGTGCCACATTAATTTACAGACCCTTTTGCTCTAAGCCAAATCCTCCACTTGCCTCTCATTCATTACTGAGCACTTCTCTTCACTTCAATGGTTTGCTTCTTTCTCCCCGCTCTTTCTCTTCCTACCTCTCTCTCTCCCTCTCCTGCTCATTTATCTGTCCGTTTCTGCGTTAATCCCCCACTCTGTGTAATTTGGCACTTCGCTCGCTGTTAACACTCAATTGCAGACGCTCATTTCAAAATGATGACTGTCAGGCTTGTCTGTGGCTTTCAATGGGAACGCTCCTTAAAAGGCATAAGAAGAGTGTGTGTTCATTCGTGCGTTTGTTCGTGCATGCGGACGTGCATGCGGGTGTGTTTATGTGGATGTCTACATGTGTATGTCTACATGTGTGTGCTGGCTGGCTAGTACTCTCTGGCAGCCTTTGATTGCAAGTGGGGGGATTACATAGAGCTCATTATGTACGACCCCAACATGTATAATTCCAGCAGATCCCACTCTAATTCTCTCCCATAGACAATTGGTATAATGAGATTAAGCACCAGTGTTTCACAGTTAACGGCAGCCCTCCTCCTTTCCTTTCGTTCCCTTCTCTCCATTCTTCTTTCCTTCCTGAATGGCCATCGAAGGTCTTTAAAGTAAAAACTTTCTTACTCGTCCCTCTGTGGTGCATTTAAAGCAAACTTACACAGACTGCTGTCTAGCCTTACAACAGATAAAAATAGTTTGCAGTTAAAAGACTGAAGTGACATTTACAAGCTGTTAACTGTGTAGATGCAGTATTTTAGAGTCAGAGTCGACACTTGAAGTTTTAGTGAGGACGTAATGAGTAACAAACTTGAACTGGCTTATTGTTCATTAGGAGGCGTACGATCAAGGCCTGCTACTAATGACTATTTAAATTATTGATTTATCAGTTGATCTACAGAATATCATAATAGTAGTGCCCATTAGTGCCTGTCAATATATACTAGAGCCCCAGATGACATCTTCAAAAGTCCTTTGTTTGACCCACAGTCCAAACCCACCAACGACATTCAATCTACTAAAGCCGCAGATTTGGACATTTGACACCTTAGAACCACTGAATGTCTGCTATTGTTTAATGGAAAATAAAATAAACTCTCAGGGACCAGTGTATAACAATTAGGGGGATCTATTGGCAGAAATTGAATATAATATTAAGAATATTTTCTTTAGTGTATAATTACCTGAAAATAAGCATTGTTTTTTTTCTTTGTTACCTTAGATTGAGCTGTTTTTATCTACATAGGGAGCGGGTCCTCCTCAGAGTCACAAAGCATGTTGCACCACCATATTTCAGCAGTAGCCCAGATTGGACAAAACTTTAACATTTCATACTGCCGCTCCCTCTCTCTTGCTTCACCACTCACTTCCCACTTACATAAACACACTATGCGCTGGCTCTCCTCTAAGTGGTTCTAGAGAGGGCCGTTCGCGTTTTTAACAGCCACCATAGCTCTCCAACAAACTTGGCACATGGAAGAGGCTTCAGTTGGTTGTAGTCTCCTTACCTCACTTCTAGATACCGCCAGACTGGACCTTTAACATATTAGTTGTTAAATAAATGCAGATTAATTTTGTGTTATCAACTAAATAATTAATTGAATAATCTGTGTATAGTCCCATTATTATCATTTTTTCAAAGGCAGGGATGCTGCCATAATCTCCTCATATATTATATTAGCAGTTATGCTGTTGGACTCTGGGTATGTTTGATGTCCTGGACATAAAGTGTGTGTGTGAGGGTGTGAGATAGGTTTGCAACTGGCTATTTTCATTATCAATCTACTGATTATTTTCTCGATTGATCAAAATTAAAAACAAGTTTGTTGTACCAGCAAATATTCACATTTGGAACCAGAACTGAAGTTGTAGCCAGTGATTTGTAGCCACCCACAACTTTAATGAATCAATTATCAAAATGGTTGCTGAATATTTTTTTATTGGCTCATCAGTTAATCTATTTATTATTAATGAATTGATAAAATACTCCTGTCAACTCTATTGTGTGAGATGAAGAGGGAGACGAGGACTTGACAAGGGCAAGCTGGAAGGGGGAGGAGAGTGTTGTTGACTGTATGTGCATGTTTTTGTTTGTTTTTACCCAAACACATACAGATTACTCATCCCCATGATTTTTCCACTTTCCAACCTTGGGAGCAATTTTTGTTGCAACCAGACCATACAACAGTAGCAGGTTGCTGTCTCCTGCTATTTCGCTGGCTAATTTTCCAGAATCTCCAATATGGCATGATGACGTGGTATAAATGGCACAATCTCCTCATTCGTCGTGTGGAAACAGGAGCGTGAATGGTTTAATAGGCAGCAGAGGTTGAGAGCTGGAGGGGAGACAGCCTCTAGTTTCCACAGTCTTCACTGGCAATTTAGCTAACGCTTCCTGACAGTGAACCGCGGCAGCTAAAAGTGCAGCATACACCCTCTATCCCACCTCGCCGCCGTAATTGCAGAGTAATGACAACTGCATGTGAGCTAACAAAACAGCCGAGAGCAAATGAGAAGTGACAGCAAACTTGCTCTACAGACAGAATGCCATGTCACGTTTGTCTCTCCTGCCCTCGGTGGTTTTCGGAGATATTTGATTGCTGTTGATAGAAATGCAGGGGGTGGGGGGGTATGCAGATCTGACATCTGGTCTCTGGAGGACTACACCAGCACTTACCAGGTTCTCAGCGACTGTCAGTTTTACTGCAGCACAGCAAAATAAGAGTGCTTTAAAACCTCTTAGTCGTCTGTACCTGAATTGTTTCATTTACATTTTACCTTTTAGGCATTTGGCTTATGCGCTCATCCACTTACAAATGAGTACATTGTAATATTTTTCCTTGAGATTTTCATAAATTCATACATCAATCATTAAAATCGCTCAGACAGGAGGATAAGGATCACAGCCTAGCAGATTTATGCCTGATAGAGATGTGTTGGTAGGTGAAGAAATGACAGCCAGGCAGGAAATGTGGCATAAAGACGAATCAAAGAACAGTCCTACTGTGGTAATTTGCCTGCAGTCTCTTTTTGTTTTGCATCATTGTTGGTTGTTTACCAATGTTTCTTTAAATTACAGATGTGCTATTTAAGTCAGTAATTTCTCTGAAGGTATTAGTACATTTTCTGAAGTCCTTAAAATCATCTCATTGTACTGTGCAGAACAGCACTACATTTGTCCTAGAGAAGACCTCTATAAGAGATACTTGCATATGGTAACCCCAAGTGTAAAGTCTAACATCTCTTTAATCAGTTGCTCTCAAATTGTGGGTTCCTAGGCATGACATTGGGGGTGGGCGTGACCAGGGAAAAGGTGATGAACAATTAATGTTTTGAAGTCTAAATCCTTTTCATGGTGGAAGAGTAAACAAACCGGCTCTTTATACATCCATGTTAGCAGTGGCGTTCAGGTAGTCTGTAGGTTTACAGAATGGACAGGTATTTGACAGGGACAAAAAAATCTAGGGGTGGGACGGTTCATAAATTCATGGTTCGGTTCACGGTTTGGGGTCACGGTTTTCTGTTCGGTTTGGTACATTTATGGTACAGCAGGGAGGCCAAGTTCCAACTTCAATTTAAACATGTTTTTCATTTATTTGGCAAAATAAACTTGGGGGCGGCAGTAGCTCAGTCTGTAGGGAGTTGGCTTGGGAACCGGAGGGTCACCGGTTCAAGTCCCGACATGGACCAAAAACTGAGTGTGAACTGGTAGCTGGAGAGGTGCCAGTTTACCTCTTGGGCACTGCCGAGGTGCCCCTGAGCAAGGCACCAAACCCCCAACTGCTCGGGGCGCTTGTCGGGAGCAGCCCCCTCACTCTGACATCTCTCCATTAATGCATGTATGTGTGTTTCAGGTCTGCATGTACCATGTATGAGTTTAACAGAGTGTAAATTGAATTTCCCCATTGTGGGACTAATAAAGGTAGATCTTCTTCTTCTTCTTCTTCTATCTTCACAACAGTAGACTAACATAAGGAACAACACTTCTTCATTGTTACATCTTATGGCTGGACTTCTTATCTAAAAGAAAAGTGCCACTGTGGTATTTAAAAAGATTTAATAAATAAAAACAAATCAACAAAAAGTGCAGCATCAGGTCAGCCAGCACCAGAGCTTTTTTAAACAACAGTAACATATACGAGGCCAGAATCATACAAGGAAAATCTGCCATAATACTGCTCAATATTCCAATGATATGACTTGTGATAAATAAGAAAGAAAGAAAGAAAGATATTCCTTTATTAGTCCCACAGTGGGGAAATTCAGTTTTATACTCTGTTGTTCACACAGTACATATACATGTCAATGGAGAGATGTCAGAGTGAGGGGGCTGCTCCTGACAAGCGCCCAGAGCAGTTGGGGGTTTGGTGCCTTGCTCAGGGGCACCTCGGCAGTGCCCAAGAGGTAAACTGGCACCTCTCCAGCAACCAGTTGGTCTTGGTCCATGGGGGACTTGAACCGGTGACCTCCGCGTCCTAACCCAAGTCCTTACAGACTGAGCTACTGCCGCCCCAATAATAATAAATAAATAAGCAAATATTGAAGTGTGCAAAATAGCTGTACTTATGTCAGCCTGGTTATGTTTAAAGTCAGAAGCAGTTTAGAATTGAATTTTTAAAATACAACTAGAACACATGTTGTTTCTAGAGCAGCAACAATGATGTTTACAACAGCAAAGTCTAGTTAATAAAAGTTTATACAGACTGAAGAACACAAACATCAGTCCTTCCTCCTGTCCTCTGTCTTCCTGTCCTCCTGTCCTCTGTCCTCCTCTCTGCTGATGTGAACCACTACAGGTCCTGCTGGTAGAGAGGAGGAGCTGCTTTGTCTCAGCCAGCTTTAGTTTACTACTAAGATACATGACAAACTAACCTAAACAGTCAGACTACAGAGCCTACTGCCAGCTTTAGTTTACTACTAAGATACATGACAAACTAACCTAAACAGTCAGACTACAGAGCCTACTGCCAGCTTTAGTTTCAGCTTGTGTAGCAGCAGTGCAGTGTTATGTTTCTCCTAAACGTTATGAGGATAATATATTAATTACACAGAGGTTCTGTAGTTCGGACCCTTGTCAATAACAGCGCATTACCGCTTCACTGCTACTGTTCCTCCCTTCACAATAAACTCTCTGAACAACCACTGAACACTGCTGACTAGAAGGAACTAAAGTCATTTACTGACATGTTTACCATTCGCTGTTAGCCGGTGAGCTAACGTGCGGTGGTGAGTTAATAGCTGTGGTAGTGTAAACACAGTGGCGTGGTTGAGAGACATTTTTGAATGACATTTACAGACTACCACTACCTGCTGGTATGGAGAGTTATTTCCTCTCAGGCAGGCACAGAACCTATGTGGTAGTTGGTCGGTGGTTCTAGTCTTTGCGGTGTGTTCACCTCACAGGGATGTGAGGTGAAGCAACAGCCTTTGTCACCGCTATTCCATTAATGTTGTCTGGGCCTTAACACTTAGATTCTAATATAACCCCAGTGTTAGCTCTTAGTTTAAGTAGTTTGGGGAGGAAAACTTGGAAACAGAGAACTAACAATGGAGGTAATATAGTCTCCTGTCTTGCCTCATCTCTCGGGTTCTTGAAATTTTGAATCACGGGGCAATTATAGAACAAAAAATCTGATCTCTTGCATGCTGACTTTATGGGTCTAAGGGACTTAATGGTTTAACGATTCATTCAGCTCACCTTAACTTCTCCTACTTCTCCCATTATTCCCTCTCTTTCTCTTTTCCTTCCCAACTCCCAAGTCTGTGATTACAGGGAGTCTTGACCTTGGCTGTCAGACACACTGCAAAGATGCCATTAAGTAACACTGAATACTTCCCTCCCTCCTCACCACTCTTTCTAAAAACGCTTTAACCTTAATCAACCTTTTAATCAATTACCATGTCTGATTATGCTCCCCTCACACACCTCCCACCTAGCACACCTCCCATCTTTCCTTCTCTCCATCTCTCTCTCTTCCTCTTGTATTCCCAGGAGGGTTGTACCCTGCAATGTCAGAAGGTGCCTGTAACGATACAGCAGTTTCCTTGAGCCCCGGCCCCTCTAATAGGACAGAGTTTAGTGCCCTAATTAGCCCTTAATGCCATGTCAATTTGAATTAAGAGGGAAGCCAGTTTTCGAAAGAAAACCTAGATGTGGGACTCTAGACAATGCTTGTGTGTGAAGGGACACAGCTCAACGCTAATCTTAATCAAGAATCAGAGATCCATGATCCATGATTGAATAGGCACAAAATGGAGGAAAGAAGGGAAAAAAACTCAACTGATGTGCAGTAATACATTGGAAATATTGAAGGTCTATTAAATGAATGGCTATAGTGCTATCATGTAGAGCAGAGCATCATGGCTGGTTGAATAAAGGGCGTTGGAGGAGGGTGACGCTGTATGCATACAAAGAATGTTTTTGCCTCCATTGTGTCTAACAGCTGATTATATGATGTTGCAAAAGATATTGTGAATTTAGCATCATTTATCTTTTTATTCTATCAGTTATCTCCTGGTTTGAAGACCTAAAGGTAGGATTGGTAAAGATTTTAGCAACATTTTTTGTTATATTAGTTGAATTTTTTTGTTTACATCCTGACAACAATCAATAAATCAAATGATGGGACAAAAAAAGAAAAAAATCCAGTATCTGTGGCTGTCGCGGGACTGTAATAAACCTGCCCAATCATTTCATTCAGTCTGAATGTGATGATTGAACAGCTGCCTGCCTGTGCTCACTCTGTGCGTAATGATAAGCGACGGACTGTCAGTCTTCGTCGCCGCTAGTTCTGTGATGTTGGTTTTGTGTGTCTGGGCCTTAAAACTTACATTCTAACATAACCTCAGTTTTAGCTGTTTGTCAGAAACGTTTGGAGAGGAAAACTTGGGAAGAGAGAACCACAAACAGAGGTAATGAAGTCTCCCTCTGGGTTGTTTCATCTCTTAGGGTGTTCTTGAAATTAATCAATTATAGAAAGAAAATCTGATCTCTTGTGTGCCACCTTTATGGAGCTAAGGGATTTTATGGTTTAGGGCAGGGGTGTCAATTTCAATTTCATCCCAGGCCACATCACCATTATGGTTGCCCTCAAAGGGCCGGTTGTAATTGTAAGACTATATGAATATATCTACTCTTGGTCATATTACAAAATTGCCCCTGGATTTTATTATTATTAGTTTTAGTAATAATTGATTTAATAACTAGCTCTGAAAGCAGAAGTCAGAAAAATAATTGCAAGCAGAAATATGGTACAATTTATTTAAAAAAAATAGTTCATTAACAAAAACACATGTTTGAGAATGAATATATATGCATGCACATAGACACAAAAATACTTTATGTGGACACACTCATATTTCTATGTGTTATTATAACATAAATCTCATGAATTTGAGATTAAGAAACCCTCATCATTACATCCATCAAAGATCAAAATAAGTCTCAAGTGAAAGTTCTTTTTTTTTTTTAACCATCACCAATATTATCAAACACAATTTATTACCGGTACATTAAGTATGTTAAACTTTGCAGAACTATGGTACAACAAATCAATGTGCTCTTATCTAACGTGCAGTCTGTGGCATATAAATTGTTTGCTGATCTACAGAGATCATGTGTGGTGGATGACAGTGGTATGGCATACTTAGCTCTGTGTTTGGTGTCAAAGTGCCGCTATAAATCGTACTCCTTGGGCACTGCCATTGCCTCATAGTGAAGAAGACATACTGGCTTGTCTCCATTAAGCGCAAACATATATTCACTTTCCCGTCTCATTAAATTTCCTTCCCTCTGCATCAGCTTTTCTTTTCTTGGACATTTTGGTACTATTCATATTTTTTTTTATGACCCCATCATTCGCTAGAGCGCAGCTGCAGGAAACTGGTGATATTTAGACACTTCAGTGTGCATGTCACAAAATCATGATGCATTGTGGGACATTGTTTTTTAAGGACACTGCACTTCTGTAAAGCATTTTTTTCTGTGGTGAATAAATACTTTGAGGCTACATCTCCTCTGCTCTGTGCTCCACTCAAGACAGGCATCCTGTATCCTGCAATGCCAGCCGAGACTCTCTTAAGGTGGACCAGCTTTTCTCCTCAAAATGACGAGCAGCTCATCTGTGTTTTGCTCAACTTTTTAATCATTATTTCTTTTGACCATTTTATCCGACAGTGTTAAACAGTTTAAATGCTTAATGTTGGTTAACAGTTAATTATTAACATCCTTAGATTATGATGAAAAGTAATGGAAATGGCTGAAAAAGAAAACAGTTTCTGCAGTTAGCTAAAAGCAAGGCATATCAATATAAATGTTGTCCAACTGTAGCTTGGACCCTTATAATCATTTGGTCACATTCTTTAAGTGGTATGGCAGGTTACAGTTCTGTCTTTTTGTGGTTACCTGTAGTATTTGGTTCAGTGAACATGATCAGAGATTAACGAGCAAAGTGTAAAACATCTTTATCGCCGTCTTGACAGCTCAGTCAATGGTCTTAACACTTTCAAGTCGTTATTTAACCCACCCATGTTTTCTGACAGCTACACCTGTGTGACAGGAAAGCAGCACATGTTTGATCCTGCCTACATTTCTTTTTGCCCGGTGATTCCTTGTAATGTTTTAAAATGGAGAATCACATTTTAAATCAAGAACCACACAGTGTTAATTGTCTGCTGTTGTACTGTAGGTTTTAGTGGTGTCAGTGTTCATAACACATCTTGACATATCACTGTGACAAATGTGTGACTCTTTTAGGTGTATGAGTAATTGCAGCATCTGTGGGAGAGGGTGACTAGACTGGCTGTAAATAATGTTCACTCCTGAACTTTCCTGAATTGAAAGAATTGTAGGACTTTTTCTGTGTTTTCTATCAACTCTCGTCACTGCACTTAAGTTGGATTTTGGAGTACACTGTGAATCAGTCTCAAGATGCAGTATTAGGTGTATTAACTGGCCTCTGTTTGTGTGTCTGTTTCCTTCTTTTTGTTCATCTTTTGTAGCACAGTGACGTCGGCAGTGTTCACGGTGGGTGACAATGTGGTTTCAGGGAGTGACGACCGTACCGTGAAGGTGTGGGATTTGAAGAACATGAGGTCGCCTATAGCAACCATCCGCACTGACTCAGCTGTGAACAGGTAGGTGAAAGAAGGGGACGCAACTGGATGAGAGCTAGGTTTTGTCGGTGCATTTGTAATTGTGCTTCTTGTTTGGAAATTGTAATATCTACACTTCTATGTCAACTGGGCAAACTATATTTGCTGATCAAGATCATGTGATCTGATCAAAAGCTCCAGAGCAACTACTAAATGGAGGGTAGGTTGGAGTTTCAGTTCAAGGTCAAGAATAAACTTGAACTGCTTTACTTAATTTGAAGTAGGCTCACGGTAACCAAAGTTATGGCAGATACTCAGTATTAAAGGACTCTTACTAAGATCAGGAGATCATCAGTGACATCCTTTCTGGCAACAATTGAATCGAAGGCAACTGGACTTAGATTTGTCTCTGAAGACGTTTCACCCCTTATCCAAGTGGCTTCATCAGTTTGAATGCTACAGTCTGACTAGTCCCCACTAGTCTTACTAGTGACTAATCTGGTCAGACTAGACTGTAGAGATGAGATGGAGAGATGGTGAGACGGGTGACTAAATAATTTTACAAAGGTAATACAACATATCGGAATGCTCATGTGCAGGTTTCAACAAGACATCACCTCCTCTATTAACTGGCATGATGATGCAAGAACCTACCACTTAATATACATTAAATCACTGACTCTTCCAAACCAGCTCCATTCACATTAGCGGAGGTGGCGTGGTAGTGTGCGCCTGCCAGCGCGTGTTCCATTCATAAAGCGCAGCTACTCCGTGACAGTATGCTCAAATCATAACATGGCAAACTGCAGCCCAACAAGCTGTCAGTGTGTCAGAGTGCTGACTTGACTATGACTTGATCCAAACTGTATGTGATTATCATAAAGTGGGCATGTCTGTAAAGGGGAGACTCGTGGTACCCTTAGAACCCATTTTCATCCACGTCTTGAGATCAGAGATCAAGGGACCCTTTGAAAATGGTCATGGCCGTTTTTCCTCTCCAGAATTGAATTTTGGACTGTTATTTAAACTCGTTCACAACAAGCTCGTATGGATAGTTTTTCTAATTTCATATGATGCCAGTATCTTAAGCTAGCTTTAAAACTGAGCCTGTTACAACCACCAAAAGATCGAATGTGTTAAATCGTCAGCACACAGACATTTTTGGCGTCATTGAGCAAAAATCCCATAATAACCATTGAGCATATTGTAATTCAAGTGTTATGAGAGGTAACTAGACTTATGCACCTCCTCATAGCTCTTTTGTCAGGCTTTAAAAAAATCTAGCCCATGAGGGGAGACTCACAGGTCATTTCAGAGAGAGGGTTCAGAGTGAGCATTCCTATTGGCTGTGCTCCGGCCATGTGAGTAGTGTTCGGTATTTTTTCCACAGATATCAACATGGCTGCCGGGTCACAAACGTTATCATTTTGCAGCTCAACAGTTCACTAAAAGATGATTCGTTAAAATGATTTTGCATTAACTTTGACAGCTCTAGTAAATAAGTCACTTCAAACAGGCTCTGTTTTGGGGCCTCGTGACCCCTCGGGCCTGTGCAGTAAACCATTCATCTGTTAGAATAATAGAGCTTATTAATAAATGGAAGGCTAATTGTTGATGTTGTGGCCAGGCTGCTCTGCTGATTTTAAAGCCCTTTGTCTCCGATATCAGGCGTCCTGTCCTGCATACTGTAGCTCATAACATCTACAAGGATATTTGTCTGTCCCCATCGGCTGTGCTGAAAATGTGTCCATTATAATTGTCAAGTAAATATCATGACTACCAGGGGGGCATACAGGTTCCAGGGGCAGCTCATGTTAGCATTGGGTTGTTGATGCATATGGAGTTGTGTGCAAACTACAAAGTGAATTTGTGCTTTAGATATTTCTGTAAATGTAGTGCTTACTTGTAGACCATGCAGCAACTTCTGTTACAAAATCATTCAGATACTATAGAAAACAAGTCCAGACTGCAGTCGAACAGGAGAACTTAGAAGAGTTTATTTAGAAGTATTGAAATGCTACCTAGAGTCAAAGTTAACGTGATCTGACCTTTCAGGATAAGCGTCTCTGCCAACCAGAAGATCATCGCTCTGCCACACGACAATCGACAAGTCCGACTGTTTGACATGAGTGGAGTGAGGCTGGCCAGACTTCCACGCAGCAACAGAATGGTATGGAAGGCAGCAGAGTGGCTGGGAAGGTGTGTGTTTGATTAGTCTATAAGCATCAATAAAACTAAAACTGTTGGACGTGTGTTTGTGTATGCAGGGTCACAGGCGAATGGTGTGTTGTACGGCGTGGAACGAAGAGAACCAGTCGTGTAACCTCTTCACCTGCGGCTTTGACCGACAGGCCATTGGCTGGAACATCAACATCCCTGCCCTGCTGCAAGAGAAGTGATCACGCACGCACGCACGCACGCACGCACACACACACACACACACACACACACACACACACACACACACACACAGACATAAAGTTAAGGAGGAGATAGTACACAAACACTGTAATCTGTGGCCTCGCACACGCTAGTATATTTAAAATGTTTACCCAGTGAAGCATTTTAGTTGTCATGTCTTTCACAGATTTCCGTTGCTGGAGTGTGTGATCAACCATTCAGCCATCAACCATTAAGGTTGATTGATAATAGCATATTCCCTAGATGAATTACTCTATCATCTGTTGTGTACTTCTGCAGTTGAAACCTGCAACCTGAAATGACTGACACGGTTCAAACATTTTAAAGTCCAGAGGCCTGTACAACGAATTGAGTTCAACATGCAAATGATATCTTCTCCTCATCTGGCTAAACTAATCCGAACAAATTTGGTAAATCAGCCCAGGGTTCCTCAATCTGGCTGAGAGCATGTATACATAGAAGGGGTGGGGTTTGCAGCATATGACCAATCACAAACACGGACAAGTCTACTGTCAGCAGAGCGGCACATTTTACAAAGGAAGAGCAAACTATAATATAAGATAAGATATTCCTTTATTAGTCTCACAGTGGAGAAATTCACAATATAATATCAGACAAACACAAAAAAGTTAAACATATAATCCAGACTAAAATTAACATGTGAAGCTGCCAAATGCAAGAAGGACAGCTGGCAAAAGAAAAAAAATTGCAGATGTGTGAATGTGTAAATTCACAGACTTAATGTAATTCTCAAAAGTCCGATACAGTTGGCTAGATATTATAAAAAGCTTTCAGAGTATATTGGATGAATAGACCATACTTGATTATGCCCTTTGACAACTATGTGGCGTATAGGACTATTTCAGCCTTCTTTCAGCTGTGTTCCTGAATGCGGCGGTATGAAAGTAAAATAAATAAATATAAAAACACAATTCAAAGCGCTAATCACCTACAGCATACAGCCAGCTGTCCTTCTTGTATGTTCCAGTTTAAACTGTGTTGCTTTTAGCCTAGATTATGACTTAAACTTTGCATTTGTGTAATTTCATAAGATCTGCTAACCAAGCTCTGATTGGTCAGTAGGTGGTGTTTAATTCAAGCTGATCTCTTATCTCAAACATAATCCGCCTTGGAGCAAGTTAGGTGTTCAGCGTAAGTTACCATGGCGATCTACCCCATTAAGAAGTGAACCACCATCGTAGGATGGAAAACCCAACGTTAAATCTGAAGTTACCTCGCTAACCGCAAACTCTGCTTTCTAATACAGGCCCCTGGTGTGTGGCAGGCCACAGAGCTGATCTCCTGTATTTGACCCTCTCTCTTATTTAGCATGCGTTGTGAATTGTGATGTGGCTAGGCTGATTCTTTTGTTTCTAGCATTTTTTTTCTGTTTTAAAGTATATATATTTGACTCCACAGTCATAGGCTGCTGTTCACATCACTGTTGTTTAGTTGCTGCTGAATGGTTGCTCTTGCATGTAGATAATCTCAGTTTGCAAATGTTACTTGTAAAGATGTGAGAAAATAATTAAAAGGCCAGGAGAGTTTGTAGAATATGATATAAAGAAGGTATGTATATATTATGTCATGGCCTGATTAAGTGACCTGTGTTGCAGGTTGTTGCTATTTCATTGATTTAGTGTCTTACAGTTATCTACCTTTTGAGGGGGAGTTTGGCAGTGATAGCGTGGTTCTGTGAAATGTTATCATTTTTAGTCAAACTTGAAATATATCTTATCATGGAACAAACCATACAATATTCAGGCTGGCCAGACTGCCTGTGCAGCATGCAGGCTTCTGGGTTATTCAGTTGTCTTAAATGTTTCAGGATCTGCTGTCCTGTCTGAAGGTTTCCGCTTATTAAGATTCAAGTACTTGCCTATTACCTTTGAGACTTTCAATGCACAGCCAGCCTCCATATTTCCAGATTTTGTCAATATTACGAAAGATATTGTAACTCTGCCTTGTTCCATGTTTACAGTAGGATTTAATTTTTTTAAGAATTGCTCCAGTGTCAAGAGTATAGCAATAATGGGAAAATGACTGCACTTCTGTTGTTCACAAATCCTCTGTAGGTCTGTGACTGGGATGTGTTCAACATCATCACAATCTAGTATTCCCTATATGTTGCAGGTGTAGGTGTCACTACTTTTAGCCATAATATGAGCCCATATTTCCTCAGTGTCAGTGAAATACAGACCTATCCTCTTCGGCCTGTGTTGCTGTAATGTGTCATCCCCAGCTTGTTAGTTACTGGTCACTTCTGTGCTTGAGTAAAAGCCTGTCAATATGAAGTTATAGTGTTTACACTTTGCATTGAACCCATAGCCTTGTATGACCTCTTGGACCTTTTGTTGTAGATGGCGCTGTTAAGTCTGTGAGAAGCGCTCTTTATACAAATTCAGAAGCAATAACCCAACTGTTATATTTCTGGTGCTCAGTGAAGCCCATTTCTAGGGACTGAAATACCGGTACTTACTCAAAGGCTGCACAATTATGGCCAAAATGCTAATCACAATTATTCATAGAGAGCACTGTTTTCACTTCAATGTTGTGCTGAATTCAAATTGTTAAAACGTATAAATGTCCTTTTACTTTATTCTCATCTATAGTGGCTATTTGCATACAAATACAAATGATTTTTTTTTTTTTTAGTTCTAATGATATATTACAAGCTGCTTAGAGCAGTGCTAGGAAGCTAAACAGGCATAACTCCTTCTATTACCTATTTTGTAGTGGTGAAAACATATTCAAACACCTGTAAATATTCGCCAATATTAATTTACATGCACAGTAAAATCTGGTCAGCACTCACCAAAACTGAGCCAATCGCAACACACGACTGCAACTCCAGTTACATTGTGCATGCATTATACCCCAGGAACCATGTCCGCCGTGTCTCAACCTCCGTCAGTAGGCCTCAAGCAAAGTAAGTAGTGTTTGAACGTACCATAAGCACCATTACGGAGCTACTTAGCATGTAACTCCACTGCTGTCACTGTGATCAAAAAGCGGCATCATAGGAATAAATTACAATATAATAACAGTCTGATTAAGTTAACTGTACTTAAAGATATAATGTGTAGCCGCTGTCAGTTGCTATTTGTAAAAACAACGCATTCAAAGTTGTGTGCCGCTGTATGCCGACGTAAAACCTTCATGTGGCGGCTGCACAAAGGATATCTGAGCATATGAGTCTGCTGAAAACCGTCTGACTTTGATCAGCTGCTGATAGACGGTGCATCTCTAGCTGTTAGTTTAGGAAGCGCTTGATTTATGCAGCTGAGTTTTCTATGAGCAGGGCATGCATTATAAGCACAATCATGTTAATTTAATTGGAGGAAGCCAAAATCGTAATTGCGATTCATATTCGGTTAATTGTGCAGCCCTATATGAATCTCAGTTTCAGAACTAGAATTGGGCTTGACTGGAATCCAGAAAACTTTATTTTTTTTTACACTTGTGCAATATCCTTAAACATGAAGTCATACTGTAGTTTTTGATCTTCAAATGTTTAACTTATCAGTGCTGTAAACCCCATAAAATGATTTTATGTACGTGTGTGACTGGTGTAGATGTAGCTCAGTGTACAGAAGTATGCATAACTTACCCCAAAGTTGACTTCAGTCAGGATGGATTTTGAAGTAGCATGAACCTAAAATGTAAAACACGTATTGAAATGCCTTACCATTGCATTGAAGATGGTGTATTAGCCTTATCCATCCTAGCATCAGTGCAATTTTCCAAATGCTTGTTAAATAACTAATTGTGTTCCACTGCACCATGCAGATAGGATTTTTATTCCTGTTTCATTCAGGGAACTCAATCATGCGCCCACTGATATCAATGTCATTTTAATCTGCAGGTAGAAAGGAAAGTCCGATTTGGCGCCCTGCATATGAATTCCAACTCGGAGGGAATATGATTTTGGATTGATATATTAAATTATTGCGTGCCAGATTGTAGGGGGGGAGAGAAGTGGATAGGCTTCGCTTCATTGCAGCGAATCATATTCACCTCAAACTTCATTATGTGATCTACTTTGCATACTTTATTGTGAGGAGTACGTGCTCTCGGACACTTTCCAATAAAATGTGTGATTTCCTTTTCCCAATCACTCCTGTCTCGTCTTATTCAGCACACACCCCTCTCACCCTTTTATTCAGTTCAATAAGACATACAGCCCCCTCCAAAACTGGAAACTGGAACAGCGAGGCTGTACACTGGAAACATCAAAAGATGAATATGAGACAAGAGATCAGTATTTCAGCTTTCATTTCCAGGTATTTCCATCTACATCGCTAACAGAACTTAGATGGCACCTTTTGTAACAGAACACCAAATATTTAGGTGTGCAAAAGTATAGGAACAGACTTAAAATAGAATAAAGTGAAAAATACTTATTTAGTTGTAAATCCTTTATAATAGTCATAGTATAGTACATCAATAAACTGACTTTCTCAACATACTATGACTTTTTTCAACAGACTATTCTATGACTGTTTTCCCACTTATTGTTACACTTTTTAGACATACTGTGCAACAAATTTTTTATATTTTTCTACAAACTACTGACTTTTCCATTTTTTGACATACTATACTGACTTTTTTCAAAATACAACACTAAGACTAAAATGTTTGACATGGTATAACTTTTTTTAAACAGACTATTTTTTCAACACATACTATGATTATTTAAAAATTTGACATACTATGATTTTTTTGTTTTTAACTATACTATGACTTTTTTGACAACTTTTAAAAAAAATTCCACATACTATGTTGCAACTTGCTTTTTAACATACTATTATTAACGACATATTTTACTATAGCTTTCTTCAACGTATACTGATTTTTGACATACTACTGTATACTATGACTATTTTTTTAAATACTATACTATGACTTTTTTGACATACTGTACTATGACTTTATTTCTTCGACATATAATGTAATTATTTTTTGACATACTATACTAAGACTTTTATTTATTCAACATACTGAGTTTTATTCAACATACTAAGCTGCCTTTTTAAAAAAAAAGTCAACATACTGACTCACTAATTACTATGTAATTTTTTGACATACTATACTATATATAATACATATGTTATGACTATATGATAACTTTTCAACATTCTATACTATGACTTTTAAAAAAAATTGCCATACTATGGCAATTTTTTTCTGCATACTATACTATGACTTGCTCAACATACTACGCTATGAAATTTCTGCACCATACCATGACTTTTTTAATTCAATTATATTATATTCAATTTAATTCATACTACGGCTTAATTTTTTAGAAATACTATACATTTTTTTTGATAGACTATACTATGACTTCATTAATTTTTCATTTATCAATTCATCTAATTTTCATTATAATATACCGTGACATACTATATATCATGACTTTATTTCAACATACTATACTAGAACTTTTTTATTTTGATAAATACTATGAATTTTTCAACATACTATATGATGACTTATTTGTAATTTTTATTTTACATTCAATTTTTTTTGACACATTATAGTATTCTATACCACATAATACCATGACTTATTTTTTAGGCATACTATACTATGACTAAGTTTTTTATAGTACTGTCATTTCTTCAACATACTATACTATGACTTTATTTTCTCAACATAGTATACTATGACTTTTCAGCATACTATACTGTGAATTTGACTTTTTCAACAAATTATACTGACTTTTTATTTTGACATACTACACTAACTTCGTATTTTATCAACATACTATGGCTTATTTTTTCAACATACTGTACTATGACTATTTTTGCGACATGCTATACAATGCCTTTTTTCTAAATACTATGAATTTTTTCAACATACTATACTACAACCTAGTGTAGACATACTATGACTTTTTATACTGCCTTTTGAATTGTTTTCACACACTATTGTCAGCCGGGCTCAAAGCTGTGACAAAAAGAGGGAGACAAAGGCGAAGTAGCGGCAGAAAAAGAGCTTAATTTATTCTACAAATAATAAAAAAAAAAACAATTCAACATGTGTAGGTCAGTAAATCAGTAGAGGTAGGTGGGGGGTGGGGGCCCAGCTGGAGCTCATCAGCTAACGAACCTCCTTCCTGCAACACAGAGCAGAAACAGCAGCAACACAGAGGAGGACACCTAGTGCCAGGGAGGAGGGGTCCTCACACTATACTGACTTTTAATTATTATACATACTATGACTATTTTTTCAACATACTATTACTTTTTATTTTTTCAGCATACTATACTGAGTTTTTAATTATAAAACATACTATTTTAACACTTTTTTGAAATATAACAGTATACTATGACTTATTTTTTTGAGCAACTATACTAGGGTTTTTTTGTTTTTCAACATGCTATGACAGATTTTTTTTGACATACTAGACTAACTTTTTATTTTATCAACATAACATGACCTATTTTTTCGACATACTATACTATGACTTTTCAGCATACTATACAATTACTTTTTTATTTTTTCAACATACTACACTGACATTTAATATTTTTTCAACATACTATACTATGACTTTTTTACTTTGTCAACATACTACACCATGACTTTATTTATTCAACATACTACACTATGACTTATTTTTTCAACATACTATACTATGCCTTTTTTTCTCAACATACTACACTATGACTATTTTTCAAAATACGATACTGACTTAAATTTTTTCAACAAACTATACTTGACTTATTTTTCCAACAAACTATACTATGCCTTTTTTTCCCCAACATACTATACTATGACTTTTTATTTTTCAACATACTATACTATGACTTTTAAATTTTCTCAACATACTATACTGATTTTTTATTTTTCAACATACTATGACTTTATTTTTAAACATACTATAATGACTAATTTTTTCAACATACTATACTATGACTTACATTTTTTAAACATACTACACTGACTTTTTTTTCCCAAACATACTACAATATGACTTTTTTTTTTTCAACATACTTTTTTTTTAAAAATTTTCAACATACTATACTGACTTCTATTTTTTCAACAAACTATACTGACTTCATTTTTTTAACATACTACACTATGACTTAATTTTTTTCAATACACTCCTGATCAAAATCTTAAGACCAGTTAAAAAATTGCAAGAATTTGCATTTTGCACTGTTGTATCTTAAGAAGGTTCTAAGTAGAGTTTCAAAATGCAAAAAGAAGAAATGAGAACAAGAGACCAAATGTTTTGAGCAGGCAATTTATTGAAAAGAACAATTTAACTGAAATAGGCTGTTCATCAGCTGATCAAAAGTTTAAGACCACATCCTTTAAAAGCCCAAATCTGTGCAAAAATTTGGATTCCATGTCATTTTCTATCAAGTAATCACACTGTCAAGACCTCTTGATGGGAAAAGCAAAAAACTCACTGCCTTCGAACGTGGCAGGATTGTTGAGCTGCATAGACAAGGCCTCTCACAGCGTGCCATCGCTGCTGAGGTTGGACGCAGTAAGACAGTCATTTTGCATTTCTTAAAAGATCCTGAGGTTTATGGAAAAAAAAAATCAAGTGGTACTCCCAAAAAAATCTCACCGGCACTGAGCCGGAGGATCCGAACGGCTGTCCGTCAAGACACGGGACGATCCTCATCCCAAATTAAGGCCATTACTGGTGCTGACTGCAGCCCAATAACCATCAGACGGCATCTGCAAAGGAACGGCTTCAAAAACAAAAAACCTCTTCAAAGGTCACGTCTCCTTCAACGCCACAAAATTGCCCGTTTGGCCTTTGCAAGGGAGCACCAAACATGGGACGTTCAAAGTTGGAAGAAAGTTTTATTCTCTGATGAGAAAAAATTTAACCTTGATGGTCCTGATGGCTTCCAACGCTACTGGCATGACAAGGAGATGCCACCTGAGATTTTTTCAACACGGCACAGCGGAGGGGACGCCATCATGATCTGGGGTGCTTTTTCCTTCAATGGAACAATGGAGCTCCAGGTTGTGCAGGGGCGTCAAACAGCAGCTGGCTACGTGGAGATGTTGCAGCGGGCATCCCTCATGACTGAGGGCCCTCGTCTGTGTGGTGATGACTGGGTTTTTCAGCAGGACAATGCTGCAATTCACAATGCCCGTCTGACAAAGGATTTTTTTCAGGAGAATAACATCACTCTTTTGGATCATCCTGCATGTTCCCCTGATCTAAATCCAATTGAGAACATTTGGGGATGGATGGCAAGGGAAGTTTACAAAAATGGACATCAGTTCCAGACAGTGGATGCCCTTCGTGAAGCCATCTTCACCACTTGGAGCAACATTCAAGCCTTTTGGAAACACTCGCATCAAGCATGCCAACACGAATTTTTGAAGTGATCAACAATAATGGTGGAGCTACTCATTACTGAGTCTGTTTTTGAGACTTTAATTTCTGTTTTAGGGTTTTTTTTTGAGCTATGGTCTTAAACTTTTGATCAGCTGATGAACAGCCTATTTTAGTTAAATTGTTCTTTTCAATAAATTGCCTGCTCAAAACATTTAGTCTCTTGCTCTCATTTCTTCTTTTTGCATTTTGAAACTCTACTTAGAAACTTCTTAAGATGCAACAGAGCAAAATGTAAATTCTTGCAATTTTTTAACTGGTCTTAAGATTTTGATCAGGAGTGTATACTACAGACTTTTTAAAAATTTTTCAACATACGATACTATGACTTTTTTTTTTCAACATACTATACTCTGACTTTTAAATTTTTTCTACATCCTGACTTTTTTTTTATTTTTCAACATACGATAATGACTATTTTTTCAACATACTACACTGACTTTTTTATTTTTTCAACATACTACACTATGACTTAATTTTGTTTCAATATACTACAGACTTTTTAAAATTTTTTCAACATATTACACTTTTTATTTTTCAACATACGATACTATGACTTTCTTATTTTTTAAAAATACCACAATATGACTTTTTAATTTTCAACATACTATACTATGACTTATTTTTCAACATAGTATACTATGATTTTTAATTTTTTTCAACATACTATACTATGACTTTATTTTTAAACATACTACACTCTGAATTTTTATTTTTCCAACATATTACACTGACTTAAATTTTTTCAACATACTATACTATGACGTAAATTTTTTCAACATACTACACTGACTTTTTAAAAACTTCAACATACTACACTGACTTATTTTTCAACAGACTATACTATGACTTTTTTATTTTTCAACATACTATCTTATGACTTATTTTTTCAACATACTGTACTATGCCTTTTTTCAACATACTATACTATGACTTCAATTTTTTCAATATACTACACTGACTTTTTAAAAACTTTTCAACATACCACACTGACTTTTTTTTTTTTTTGCCTTCGATTCAATTTTTTGCCAGAATGAATATGACCTGGATGAATGAGAACCTTCACAGACTTATACTGACTTTTAAATTTTTTCAACATACTATACTGACTTAAATCTTTTCAAAATACTATACTATGACATTTTTTATATTTTTCAACATACGATACTATGACTTTATTTTTTTAAACATACAATATGATGACTTTTCAACACAATATAATTTAACTTTTTTTAATCATAATATTGTTTAACACTATAATATGACTGTTAAAATGATTTTTTTTGAGATTCAATACTATGACCTGTTTTTCATGAAATTTTTCGACATACTATACTATGACTTTTTTTATGAAAATTTTTAACACTATAATTTGACTTTTTTTAATCATAATATTGTTTAACATACTATAATATGACTGTTAACATGATATTTTTAAAGATTCAATACTATGACCTATTTTTCATGAAATTTTTCTCTTTCTTATATTGATATTTTTCATCTGCTGTTCAGATTTTTTAAAAGATTCAATACTGACCTGTTTTTCATGAAATTTTTCGACATATGACTTTTTTATGAAAATATTTAACACAATATAATTCGATACTGTTTTTCATGAAATTTTTCGACATGCTATACTGACTTTTTTTATGAAAATTTTCAATATGATGTAATTTGACTTTTTTTAATCATAATATTGTTTAACATACTATAATATGACTGTTAACATGATTTATATTATTTATATTTATAAATTACTTATTTTAATCATAATATTGTTTAACATACTATGACAGTTAACCTGATTTTCTTTAAGATTCAATACGATGACCTGCTTTTCATGAAATTTTTTGACATACTATACTATGACTTTTTTTCATGAAATTTTTCATCACCATATAATTTGACATTTTTAATCATAATATTGTTTAACATACTATAATTACGACTGTTACCATGATTTTTTTTTTAGATTCAATACTATGACCTTTTTTCATGAAATTTTTCATCCTAATATAAATGAATTTTTTAATCATAATATTGTTTAACATACTATAATATGACTGTTAACATGATTTTTTTGAGATTTAATACTATGACCTGTTTTTCATGAAATTTTTCGACATACTATACTATGACTTTTTTATGAAAATTTTCAACAATGTAATTTGACTTTTTTTAATCATAATATTGTTTAACATACTATAATATGACTGTTAACATGATTTTTTTTGAGATTCAATACTATGACCTGTTTTTCATGAAATTTTTTGACATACTATATTATGACTTTTTTTATGAAAATTTTCAACATAATATAATTTGACTTTTTTTTATCATAATATTGTTTAACATACTGTGACTGTTAACATGATTTTTTTAAAGATTCAATACTATGACCTGTTTTTCATGAAATTTTGACATACTATACTGACTTTTTTATGAAAATATTTAACACAATATAATTTGACTTATTTTAATCATAATATTGTTTAACATACTATAATATGACAGTTAACCTGATTTTCTTTAAGATTCAATACTATGACTTTTTTTCATGACATTTTTCATCCTAATGTAAATGATTTTTTTTAATCATAATATTGTTTAACATACTATAATATGACTGTTAACATGATTTTTTTTGAGATTCAATACTATGACCTATTTTTCACAAAATTTTTCAACATACTATACTATGCCTTTTTTAATGAAAATTTTCAACACACTATAATTTGACTTTTTTTCATAATATTGTTTAACATACTATATGACTGCTAAAATGATTTTTTTAAGATTCAATACTATGACCTATTTTTCATGAAATTTTTCGACATACTATACTATGACTTTTTCATTAAATTTTTCATCATAATATAATTTGACTTTTGTTAATCATAATATTGTGTAACATACTATAATATGACGGTTAACATGATTTTTTTTGAGATTCAATACTATGACCTGTTTACATTTTTATGAAAATATTTAACAAAATATAATTTGACTTATTTTAATCATAATATTGTTTAACATACTATAATATGACAGTTAACCTGATTTTCTTTAAGATTCAATACGATGACCTGTTTTTCATGAAATTTTTCGACATACTATACTATGACTTTTTTTCATGAAATTTTTCATTACCATATAATTTGACATTAATTTTTTTAATCATAATATTGTTTAAAATACTATAATCATGACTGTTAACATGATTTTTTTTGAGATTCAATACTATGACCTGTTTTTCATGAAATTTTTCGACAGACTATACTGTGCCTTTTTTTTTATGAAAATTTTCAACACACTAATTTGACTTTTTTTTAAAAAATTTTTAAAAAAAAAAAAAAAATGAAAAAATAATTTTTTTGAGAATAAAAAATAATATATATTTTTCAAAAAAATTTTTAACATACTATACTATGACTTTTTTTCATGAAATTTTTCATCCTAATGTAAATGACTTTATTAAAAATAATATTAATAAAAAAAAAAAAAATTTTTTAATCATAATATTGTTTAACATACTATAATATGACTGTTAGCATGATTTTTTTTGAGATTCAATACTATGACCTATTTTTCACAATAAAATTTTTCGACATACTATACTATGCCTTTTTTTTATGAAAATTTTCAACACAATCTAATTTGACTTTTTTTTTTTCATAATATTGTTTAACATACTATAATATGACTGCTAAAATGATTTTTTTTGAGATTCAATACTATGACCTATTTTTCACAAAATTTTTCAACATACTATACTATGCCTTTTTTAATGAAAATTTTTCATCATAATATAAATGTAATTTTTTTAATCATCTTTGACTATGACTTTTTTTAAGAAAATTACAGAAATCATAATATTGTTTAACATACTTATGACTGTTAACATGATTTTTTTTAAAGATTCAATACCTGACCTGTTTTTCATGAAATTTTTCAACAGACTACTATGACTTTTTTTATGAAAATATTTAACACAATATAAATTCGACTTTTTTTAATCACAATATTGTTTAACATACTATAATATGACTATTAACATGATTTTTTTTTAGATTCAATACTTTGACCTGTTTTTCATGAAATTTTTCGACATACTATACTATGACTTTTTTATGAAAATTTTCAGCACAATATAATTTGACTTTTTAATCATAATATTGTTTAACATACTGACTGTTAACATGATTTTTTTTAGATTACATACTATGACCTGTTATTGACAAAATTTTCGACTTACTATACTATGACTTTTTCATGAATTTTTTCATCATAAAATAATTTGACTTTTGTTAATCATAATATTGTTTAACATACTATAAAATGACTGTTAACATGTTTTTTTAAAGATTCAATTCTATGACCTGTTTTTCATGAAATTTTTCAACATACTATACTATGACTTATTTTTCAACATACTACATTAAGATTTTTTTTATTTTTCAATGTACTATGACTATTTTTCAATGTACTATACTGACTTTGTTTTTCAACATACTACACAATGACTTTTTTATTTTTCAACGTACTATATTATGACTTTTTTTATATTTCAACATACTGCACTATGACTTTTTTATATTTTCCACATACTATATTATTACATTTTTATTTTTTCAACCTACTATACTATGACGTTTTATTTTTTTCAACATATTATACTATGACTTTTTCATTTTTCAACATAATACACTGACTTTTTTTTACTTTTCAACATACTATACTATGCCTTTTTATCAACATACTATACTATAACTTATTTTTTCAACAAACTATACTATGACTTATTTTTTCAACATACTATACTATGCCTTATTTTTTCAACAAACTACTATGCCTTATTTTTTCAACAAACTACTATGCCTTATTTTTTTCAACAAACTACTATGACTTATTTTTTCAACATACTATAGTGACTTTTTTTCAACATACTATGCTGACTTTTTTTTTCAACATACTATACTATGACTTATTTTTCAACATACTACATTAAGATTTATTTATTTCTCAATGTACTATGACTATTTTTCAACATACTATACTATGACTTTTTTGTTTTTCAACATACTACACAATGACTTTTTTTATTTTTCAACGTACTATATTGTGACTTTTTTATATTTCAACATACTATACTATGACTTTTTTATATTTTCAACATACTATACTATTACATTATTTTTTCAACCTACTATACTATGACGTTTTATTTTTTCAACATATTATACTATGACTTTTTCATTTTTCAACATACTACACTATACTTTTTTTACTTTTAAACATACTATACCTTTTTATCAACATACTATACTATGCCTTATTTTTTCAACAAACTATACTATGACTTATTTTTTTAACATACTATAGTGACTTTTTTTCAACATACTAATAATATGACTTATATTTTCACTTTTTATTTACTATACTATGACTTTTTTATTTTTCAACATACAATTCTAACACTTTTTATTTTTCAACATACTTTACGATGACTTTTTTATTTTTCAACATACGATACTATGGCTTCATTTTTACAGCACACCATATTATGATGCTTTCAATATAATGATTTTTTATTTTTTCCACATACTATATTGTGGCTTTTTTCAACATGCTATACTATGACGGTAATAAAACTCTCACGTCGTCTCGGACTGCCCTCCTGTCCTCTGGTAGGCGCTACAGGATCTCCTTCCAGGTCCAGCACGATCAGGAACTGCTTTCTCTCCTCAGCTGACACCTTGCTGAAATCTGCAACGCTTTGACAGCACTTTCATTTCATTGTGTCAATACTTTTCATAATGCTCAAAAAATAGTGTATTCATACCCTTTACTGTTGATTCCACATACAATGTTTTATTTGGATTTTAAACTGTTACTATACACTATACAGACTGCGCTATCACATTTTGTTGTCTCAATACCTGTACTTACTTACCTGTACTGTGCAATGACAATAAAGATTAATCTATCAATTTAATTTGAATACATTTTCTGTGAGAGTATGACATTTTTTTCAGCACACTATACAATGACTTTTTATTTTTTCGAAATACTATACTATGACATTTGGGGTTTTTTTTGTTTCCACATACTATACCATGACATTTTTTCAACATACTATTCAGTGACTTTTAAATTTCTTTTTGACTATGACTAATTTTTTTGACTTACTATACTATGACTGATTATTTTGACATCTACACGGTAACTTTTTAATTTTATCAACATAATATACTATGACTATTTTTTCAACATACTACACTATGACTTTTTATTTTTTCAACATACTATACTATGACTTCTTATTTTTTCAACATACTATACTATGACTTTTTATTTTTTCAACATACTATACTGACTTTTTATTTTTTCAACATACTATTCTATGACTTATTTTTTCAACATACTATACTATGATGTAATTTTTTTCAACATACTACACTGACTTTTTAAAAACTTCAACATACTACACTGACTTTTACTATTTACTATGATTTTTATGTATTTTTTCAACATATACTATGAATTTTTTTATTTTTTCAACATACTACATTGTGACTTATTTTTCAACATACTACACTATGACTTTTTATTTTTTCAACATACTATACTGTGACTACTTTTTCAACATACTACACTATGACTTTTTATGTTTTCAACATACTATACTGTGACTATTTTTTCAACATACTATGACTATTTTTTTCAAATTGCTGTCAGCCTTTATCTTTTCAACATAGTACACTATGATTTTTATGTATTTTTTCAACATATACTATGAATTTTTTTATTTTTTCAACATACTACATTGTGATTTTTTTTATTTTTCAACATACTACACTATGACTTTAATTTAAAAATTTACTTTAAAAATTCGGCATACTATACTATGACTTAATAAATTTTTTTGACTTACTGTACTATGACTTTTTTCAACACACTAGGACTTTAAAAAAATCAACATATTGTACTTTTTTTCTACATTATACTGACTTTTCTACATACAACACTTTTTTTGTAATTTTTCCACATACTATGTCTTTTTTTGTAATTTTTCAACATACTATGTCTTTTTTGTAATTTTTCAAGACTATATTATGACTTTTTTCACCCTATAATATATTATTATTAATATTTTAGATTTGTTTCCAATGAGACATTAATGAGTTTATATGGTGTCTTTGCTGTTGTAAACATTACTGATGCTGCTCTAGAAACATGTAATTCAATTGATTATATAAAAAAAAAAAAAAAAAAAAAAAAAAAAGAAACATGTATTCAATTGTAATCCGGTTCTGAATTTAAAGACAACCAGGCTGACATAAGTATGGCTAATATGCACATTGCAGATTTTCCTCATATCGTGCAGGCGTAGTACTCACTGGTCTGAACGGCACTCTGAAGTCCTCCTCAGCCTGCTCCTGGTTCAACTGGGCTCATTCTCCACTCCAGTCCACTCGGGCCTTTTGGGTCCCGCTGTGCTGAGCGCTCCTGAAATTAAATACACTCACATTCACATCAGGGATAAACAGTCTCGAAGAGCAGGAAGTCCTCACATCTCACTGAAGGTAAAGTTTCTCAGTGAGCGCAGGGCCAAGGCATGTTAGCATTTAGCATGTGAGCAAGACCCAGGCGTCCATGCTTCTCAGGTAGGGAACACCGCGGGTGTGTCACGTGCTCACCCCCGCCCAGACACACCTGCAGCATCAGCTGCTGATTCCTCTGTCCCTCTCCTACATTTTATCGGGACTTTTTCATGTCTCGTGTCTTTTGTTTTTACTCTGTAACGGATGCGACTTGAATTGTAGCTAAGTAAAATACACGAGATACCACGAGTTACACCTTACCTTTCTGGCTTTCTGTCCTTTAGCTAAGCTACCGCTGCTGGGTGAGTCGACGGCTGGGCAGCTAGCAGCTAGCAGCACGCGGCGCAGGCGAGCGAACTGTGTACGAGCAGCACGTGTCCGAGACGCTATTGCCCCGCCCACTTCCGGTCTCTGTACATACGCGCGCACGTACACGTAATGCGCGGATTCGGGTCATAACTGTTAACATTTCTGATTAATAGTGGATGGGTTGGGCTGGTTGGATTAGTAAAACAATGACCCTCGGTCCATCTGTGCTGGATGGGGCCGGTTCCTGCTGCTAGTTTTAACTCTGGTGGCTGAGGAGAGCAGATAATGGCCTCCAGAAACTTACACAAATCAGCCCAACTACATGCAGGCGCATCCTTGACACCGGGGTGTCTATGGCAGGGGACATAAAAGAAGGAAATAAACAATTAGGCCTAGAAATTGAAGAATTTCTTTCCAAACACCAAAGTGGATTTTTAAACAGGAAGACCTGCTCAAAATTCAACAGGTTGCCATTTGTGCTCTAATACTGCCATCTAGTGGCCCCTTTGGCAAACATTAAATAAAAAGCAATTCATGGCGGGGAATTGTTTGCTCTCATGCAATTTTAAACGCCTTAGGACGTTGAAAAAACACCTTAAAATGTAATAAGTCTGTGAAGGTTCTCATTCATCCAGGTCATATTCATTCTGGCAAAAAAAATTGAATCGAAGGCAACTGGACTTAGATTTGTCTCTGAAGGGGGCGAAACGTCTTCAGAGACAAATCTAATCTATGTTGCCTTTGATTCAATTTTTTGCCAGAACCTTAAAATGTTAAAAAAAAACAAACAAACAAAAAAAAAAAAAAAAACAGAAGTGTTGTAACTGTCATCTTAAGACGTATAAATCTGACTTATTAATGCAGACGCGGGACCAGACGTGGCGCCTTCGATAATATAAAAGCCTGTCAGTCTAACAAGGGGTGAGCGGAGTGCAGCAATCTGTCATGCATAGCGGGATCCAGTCCCAGGTGAGTCGAGTGCAGCAGCACGTTGGGTTGTTGTGTTTTCGTAAGCCGTTTATATCTACATAGGGACGGGGCCCCTCTTCACGGAGTCCACCATGTCGCCATGTTTCTACATCTCTCTACAATGTACAAACCAAACTCTTAACTTTTCCGGCTTGAGCCGGAGTTGATTACATTACGTCGCCGCTCTCTCTCTTGCTTCACCACTCATTTCCCACATACACACACACACTCTACGCTCTGGCTCTGCTCCGAATGGCTCCAGAGAGGGACATTTGATTGTGCTAAGATTATGCTAAAATGGATCGCCAAATACACCTAGTCTGTGTTGGAAACACTTCACCTCATATTTGTACTGAAGTACAGTAGCATACTTGAGTAAATATACGTGGTTACTTGTCACCATATGCTGCAATGTTTACTATCTTTTGCACCCCGAGGAAGGCCAGCTGGTGCCAAACAAAGCTTGGAGCATTTTTAGATAATTTTCAAAATATTGACGAAGCTGGATCATTACAAATATCCCTGTGTAAGCACTGTTGGTCTAAAACTACATGGTGAAATAGTGTCATAGTGTGTTATGGCTCTTGGATTTCATTGAAAACAGCATGACCCTGGGAGAGAGAATATTCTGAGTTACCTCTCTGTCCACGTCCATTAGATTATACCTGGCTGGCCGTGACCAGCCACTGGAGCAAATTGTCAATTATGATGTTTATTGTAGAGCACGCAGTCGAGTCCATGGCCTTAGGGGGAAGGGTGGATGCTGCTGAGGAGGCATACCTCGATCCCCTCCTCTCCCCCTCTTCCTCGCTTCATTCTTCCTCCAGGCTAATTTGGTGGCTGGTCTGTGTGACACCTGCCACCGGGCCAAATAGAGATAACCATTTCCCCATGGATTTCCCCTGGGAGAGACAGGAGGAGGGAGGCCTCTTTAATATTTGTCTGGACGCTCCTGAGGGCCAGCGCTGGATATAAACAGGTGGAAATGACCCAATATCAGTGCTCATTATATGATTTTTGTGTATTTGTAATGAGAAAGATTTAATATTTTCAATTTAATGTTGTGAAATCAAAATCTGATTAATCAAAAACTATCAAAACAAGGTAAAATTACAAGATTTTGTGGTTTTATTCACATATACAGTACAAACATTCACTTTTTATTTTGTTACTGAAGTGCAATTTACAGACCTTAGCAGCAGTTCTTCATATACTTTAATTTACAAGATAATTAGACATTTTAGGATCTCTTTCACATCTTTGTCAACATCTTTTATACATATGTACACTCGTAGATACAATATTGCCATTCAGACATGCCTTATATTTATTGTCTGTCAAAATAAATCTGCAAATCTGTTTTCATGGCTAATACAGCCACTGTGAAACATGTGGTGAAGGTGTGAAGCGATGTAGAATGTGGTTACCTGTGTCGACAAACCATGTCAAATCTGGAGTTGTGGAGCATAGGCTGACGATGACCACTCAAACTATAAAAATCTGCGACACATGTTGGTGAAAAACAAACACTAAACCTCTGTTCTGACACCCGCAGACAAGAGTTACACAAAATCTGATCTTTAGGTGTAAACAAGGAATCAGACAATATAAGTTCCTGAAAACTGACTTCCAGTGTTTTTGAATTAAAGCTGCCACAGGCCAAGGCTGGATTACCAACTATGAGTAATGAGGTCCTACAAGAACAGAGGCCATATAGAAAGAACGGGCAACAGCAGTCAAAAGTAGAGATGTCACAGTGAGGAAATTTTCCCACCAGTTTATAAAAATGTCACATCACCAGTGTTACCGATTACACCGGAAATTTGAAAGAAAAGCGATGCTCGATGTATGTAGACTGCTTACTTTGATATTCATCGGATGGCAGTTTGTCTGGCAAATAGGTTCTTCTACTCTCGCTTTGACACCAATCCTCCGCCATCGTCGTGTCTGTCAACTCTCTCGTCCTTTTTATTTCTATAAAGAAAAGAAAATGACGGCGGGAAGTAATGTAATATGTGTGCCTGCCAGCGTGTAACACCAGCTACCATGGCTACTATGGCAAGCCTAGTCTACATTCAAAACACTGGAGCTGTTGCCCGTCCGCTCCTCCGGTGTGACTGATAGCAGTGCACGTTTATGCAATTAGACGGCTACCTTCTAGACACCCTGTTGATCAGGTCGTCTGCTGCTTCCATGGTGAGAAAGCTGTGCTTGTGTGCAGTTTTGTTTCATGTGTGAAAGGGTGGAGAACATATTGTAGATTGTTGTGAGAGGGCCAATCTTCAATTCAGCATGTTTTCCTTATTTGATGTTGGCTTTTATGTTTATTACAGTAAATATATTCATATTGGTCCTTTAAACTCAATAAATAGAGTGGTTTTCTTTCTGAATTTCAACTTTTGCAAATTAAGCTACAAATATGTAATGCTATAGAGAAATATAACCTAAGTGTTCAGGAGCTTTAAAACTTTCATAAAACAAATAATATTAAATTTCCCGCTCTGCAGATGCATAACTGTGTGCAATACTGGCCAGTATCCTAGACCTATCAAAGACCTATGAAATTAATAAGAGTTGACAATTTGGTTTGGTACTGTATCCTCACTGGAGCACATAATGCTGCCAGAACAGCGGCTGTGTTGAAGCAGAACAGGAAAAAAAAACAACAGAAATGCACCACTAGATGTCACTCTCACTACTTCCATTTTACTGCTGACTGAGCCGTGCTGGTGGCAGGTTTGAATGTCTGAAACGCTTGACGAGAACACAGCAATGACAGAACAACACAGTCATGATCACTATGATTATTAACACTTAGCTGCATAAAAGGGTGTGTGTGTGTTTACATCAAGAAATATGCAGAGATGTAAAAATAGTGTGAGGTAAAATGTACATGGTGGTGATCGGGGGATGTTCACCTCGCTGATTTTTAATCTTTAATTCAAACAAGAGGGTTGTGTTTGTGGAAAAACGGTGTTTCAAAATAAAAACCCTCAAGTGGACCACAGCGCTGACAGCGAAGGGCTTACAAAACTTATCGCCACCTTGACTATTATCTGTTCCAGAGCGGTCATGACCACAAAGAGAAAGCGCAAGTCGATCAGGTCAACAAGGCCTCGCTAATGAGTCAGGACCAAAAGTCGCTCTTATTGGTAGCAACAAGCGTCTATTCAAACGGAAAACGGAGGCCTGGCAGGTCAAAAGACAGGAAGAGAAAGGAAATGATATTCGTATGAAAGAGAGGGAAAAACCACCCCTCTTCCTCCATCATCACCTCCACCTGGACTTATGCAAGCTGTAATGGCTGCGTTTAGGTACCTCGATTCTTCTACGCAGTGGGGTGAGGATACAAAAAAAAGAGAGACAGAGGGTGTATTAACCTGTCGTCATGTCGCGTTAACCTCCGCCGCGCTTGAAAGGCAGAGGAGGGGGCGGAGGGGTAGACGCAAGCAAGGAGGAGAGAGCGACAAAGAGGAGGTGAGGGAAATAGGTGGAGAACGGAAGAAAATGGAAAGAGGGCAAGGAGGGAGGGATGGAGACAAAAGGAGGAGGAAGCCAGGAGTCAAAGGGTGGGTCAGAGAAGATAGAGAGAGGGACGGTGAGGCGGGCTGAAGCAATGATGTGTCCTTCTCTTTCTCTCACTCTTCCCTTCCTGTTCCTCTATCACCCGTCACCCTGACAGGGCCGGTAATTGGACGTGGACCTCTCTCTCTCTCTTTTTTCTCTTTCTCTGTCTCTTTCCCCCGTGGCTCGGCTCCACAGCGGGAGCCTTGGGGCCCAGAAATAGCTGATGACAAGATAGCGGCTGCCTTTCATTCTGCTCAAGGTTACCCCACCCTTCCTTGACAGCCCAAGAAGGGGGGGTATTTAGGTGTGTGTTTGCTTAAACGTGTGTTTAAAGAAAGGGTCTGTCTTTTTATGTCCGTTTTCTTTTCAGCTCGTCCAGTTGACCTTCCTCTCGTCGTGTTTCTGTTGGGTGGATGGGCGGCACGTCCAGAACGACACATGGTGGTGACAGCCTTGAGTTCAGAGGTTGCGCTGGGACACTTCCAGGTATGAAGGTGTGAAGCAGGACATTGGTCGAGGAGTCATCTTACCCTAAAAAAATAAAGGTTAAACAAACACACTCTGTCTCACACACTCTCTCTCTCACACACAAACACGCACACTCCTCCTCAGACCGACAGCAGGAACTGTTCCTGCTCGGGTGGTTTCTTGACCCAGGTGCCGAGGCCCATTTCCTGCAGAGATCTGAACCACTGCTGCTTCACTGTCTGGTAAGGACGTGCCGCCATCTTGGCCTCGCAGTACATGAGCTGGCGGTCCGCCGAGCCGGACACGTGGATCCCCGACTGACGGCGAGCGAGCAAGGGAGAAAGAGAAGAGTAAAGATAGACAGAGAGAAAGAGAGCAATTGGGAGTCAGATAAAAGTGACACAGAGACAGACATGAAGACAGGAAGGGAAAACAAAGATGGGGGAATAAAGTCGGGGCAGAGAGGCTAAAGGTTTCATGAAGGGGGGAGAGAGAAGAAGAGAGAGCAAAACAAAACGAATGAGCCGGCACAAATGCATTCGGGTGGGGTGGTGGGGTGATGCTGGTGGTGCTGGTGGTGAGGGGGGCTTCAACAGCTGTGTAATCTCCCCATTTAAATTTCACAAGCAATTGAACATTCTCTGTGCTTTTTGTGCATTCCTATTGTCGCGAGGGGAAACAATGAAGATCGGCGGAGAGACAAGTGGGGAGAGAGAGAGAGAGGGAGAGAGCAAAAGTTTCTTTTGGAGATTAGTGCGACTGCTCTTGCGTGGCCCTTATATACGGCGCACAGGGAGCACTTAGGGTGGGGGCCTCCTCGAGTACTTCTCCAAATAATTATGGTTTCATAGTCATTATGCTTTAACGGGCCGCCATTTGGCGACGCAGGCACTGTCTGTTACATAAAGTTTCAGAATGGAAATGAAAGTGTAGCGGGTCTGTGTGCTGACGTTAAAGATCCGAGCTGCCAGTTTTTGATAAGCCACATAGCGAGCAGATGTTGCCGGGCCGACAAATTTATCTAGGGCGGGAAGGAAATTCCACATGTCCTCCACAGAGCGCTCACCTGCAGCCGCAGCGCTCTGCGACTCGGATTTTAATACGCATGCTTTTTAACTGAGTGGCTGTCGGTGTGCATCGGTACAGTTAATGTTTCTGTATCACTGTGTGCATGTGATTGTTCCTGACAACACCTGAGTGATGCCTCTTGCTTTCCAGCAGAGTATTTACAGGAAGTGCAAGTAGAGCACAAGGGTTACACTTATTCATATGAAAATATGACTATTGTTCCGACTCTGATTAATTAAATAGTGCATCATAATATATTTCCAGCAACTAAAAGATACACTGTGGAAGGTGGTTTTTAATTAACATTTAAATGAGTCGACATTTTCACAGCAGATATTTCGACACGTTATAATAACAAGCAAAGCACAGTGTAATTAATAATATTAATAATAGCTGTTTTCCATTGTGCCAGTACCCTTTGTATTGCGCATGCTGGTATTATTAAATGGAACAGCGCTATCAAAAATGTTACACTTGTGCTTTTTCTATCAGAGCACAAAAAGGCGACAGAGCGAGCGCAGCCACGGGTTCTGTCAGTATTTTTACACTTGAAATTCTCATTTCTCGTAATGATGTCCTCAATGTGAAGACAGGAACCTGGCTAATTTAACACTGCGTTATGGCCAGCAGTTTTAATGATCTCAGCTTTGTTTCTAGGTAGTTTAGGGGTGAACCAACATCTCAGGTTTGAGCCCGGCGTGCAACCTTGGTTACATCTCCTGTCGCCTCTCAACTGTCTTCTATTATCCTATAAAGGCAAAAATGCTCCCCAAAAATAAAAAAACAACTTTGTTTCTGAGAAATATTGTAAGTTTGGTATAGCAGATGGCTCTAAATTAGAGTGGTCAAAGTTAACATGATAATAACGCATTAATGCAAATTCGTTTTAATGCCACTAATCTCTTTGAGGCATTACCACTTACCATTTGAGCACTTGCGATTTTTTTGTTGTTGCAAACAGGAAATAGAAAACCTAAGGAATCCACTGCTACCAACCATATACTAGCTTGTCGCCAAGGAATCTACATGACACTCTAAACTTAAGCTAAATTTTGGTAAAGAAAAACTGGCATTTTCAAATTAGCCCCTTGACCTCTAACCTCAAGATATGTGAATGATAATGGGTTCTCTGGGTACCCACGAGTCTCCCCTTTACAGACATGCCCACTTTATGATAATCACATGCAGTTTGTGCCTGTTGCCTGTTGGGCTGCAGTTTGCCATGTTATGATTTGAGCATTTTTTTTATGCTAAATGCAGCACCTGTGAGGGTTTCTAGACAATATTTGTCCTTGTTTTGTGATGCCACTTGATTTACATTAATATACTGCATGCATTTGCATTAAGCAGCATGTTTGCCCACTCCCATGTTGATATGAGTATTAAATACTTAACAAATCTCCATTTAAGGTGCATTTTGGATAGAGATAAAATAAGAAAATGTGCTAGTTAATAACGATTAATATTACATATTCTAATCACCCGAAAAGCCCTACTTTGAATACTTATGACCCATAACATGTATTTCACAACAGCCTAAAATACATTTCAGCCACTGATAAATTTTGCTGAGCCTCTTCATGCCCTAACGTTACCTCCCTGTGGATGTTTGCCCTCACCTTGCGGTGAAGTCTGCTCCAGCGGGTGAACAGGGTGTGCTTGCAGAGACGAGAGGGTGTCCCTGAGTCCCGTCTCCGCCCGGTGGCTGTGTTGACCACCTCCAGCTGTGCATCACCCAGCGTCCAGTTGACACTCACGCAGGAGGCCTTCCCCGGCTGCTGATACTCTGCACTGCTCAGCCCTGTAGGGATGACAACACCAAGGGAGAGAGACTGACTTTAGGTGGGTTTAATCTCCAGTGTATTCAAGGTATTCCCTCATAGGTGATCCAAATTATCTTCAATGTGTAAAACAAAACATTTCATAAAAGGCTTTCAAAATGTGACAAAAACAACCACTCAAACGAGTGGAAATTTGCTATTTTCCTGTCAAATCTCCACTTTGTTGTTTCATTTAACCTTCCTTCACCCTTCTGTCGCTCTCTCTCTGAGGCTAAACATTAAGTTTTGCAGCGCTGCAAAAACCCAAGTCAACCTGGGCCTGAAACTGCATGGCTGTTTATATGAAGCTTTGATATACCCTCAGAGAGAGGGGGAGAGAGGCGGGAATGGGAGGACTATTGAGCATATAAGCAATGTGTTCTTGCCTTTGTATGAGTGCTTGTATGCTCTTGAGTTCCAGCAGCTAAGGGGAGCGTTGCCAGCTATGTACGCTATAAACATTATCTCTAGTCACAAAGATGAACCCTCCCCTACACTGGACTGACTGTGTCTCTGCGCCGCCCTCTCCACGCTCTCTCTCTGAGATAATTAGCCTCGCTAGCAAAGCACACAAAGCGATCAGTCGAGGAAGGAGAAAGAGAGGCAGGGGTAGAGGGAAAGTGGAGGTGAGTGTCACATTGGGTTTCATGTAGAGAATTAGCTGTCTGCATCAAGAACACGGGTGTTGGCAGAGGTGCCGGGCCTGTGGCGGACATGGAGCTGACAGCCAGGTGAGAAACAAATGAGGGCTCGGGGCAGAAAAACGTCCTTTAGTGGCCACCTGATAGGAAACAGTCCACCAGTATATTCTGAGTAAGGAAAAACTGAGAATTTGTGATTCAGTTCAACACCCAACTGTGAGGAAACAGACCTGCCAGAAGTTTTCAGCTGTGATACAGAGACATATATACTGTATGTTTATCTGTTTTAACAAAGACAACGCAAAATAAATCAGTGTATGTGCCACTTTTAGGAAAAAGGCAAATCAAATTACATTCATTAACCATTAAACCTGCAGTGGGTTGAATATTTTGGCATCATTGGGCAAAAATTCCATTATAACCTTTTAGCATACTGTAGAGAGAGAGAGAGCATTCCTATTGGCTGTCAATAGTTCGTATACACCCACCAATCAAACGGTCAGACTAGCTGAAGAAATACCAGCTGTTCATATTCATATTTGATCGGCGCTGCCTCGTTTGACCGTTCGATTGGAGTTAGTGAGTGACTGACAGCTGCTCAGAGACGCAAGAATCCAGCTTGTCTCTGATTGGTTGTTTTCCTCCGGTCTGTTTCTACCTACTGCAGCTTTAGCATTTCAGTCCACCTCTTAAGCTAAGCTAAGCTAAGCTAAGCGGTTGTTGGCTTTAGGCCCATATTTAGCATCATCTCACACTTGGCTAACAGATATGCATATTTCCCTAAATGTCAAACTGTTTTTAAATAATATGAATATTTAACTGAACATTATCAAAGCTGAAACTGTCTGATGTAAGGTGTTTACTCTACAGTTACTGTTACGTACAACTACAGTACAATATGTTGCTTTTTATCTATTGCTGGTAATACTACAACGGAGAAAAAGAGCAATATGTGTCACAGTGCCAGAGACATACTTAACATATACTGTTTAGCATCTAGGCTAACAAAAAATCAGACTACTTGAACATTATATCCACTCCAAATCTGTAAAACTGCCTTCAGAAAGGATTCGCTGTCTGGGATTTCACCTTGACTTCCAACCCAGTTATTTATCATATCATGCAATGTTAAAGGCACCCTCACAGAAAATCAGCAGACAGATTCTGCGCGACGGGTGAGCAACTGTTGTCTCTGATCTCACCGTCTGACAGACAGCTTGTTATAGTACAATACCTGATGTACAATACCACAATACATGCCTGCAGATCATCTCCCTCCTTGCTACACTCATTTTCCCGTCTTCACTCTTCCATTCACCAACCTCAGCTCTTCTTTTCTGCAGCTCCTTGGAGCTGGAATGAATTGCCTGCCACGGTAACAATCCTCCAAGTCTCTTATTACCCATCTCTTCTCTCTTGTGGAGACGCACCTCTTTGAACAAAAGACCCTCCTATCCATCCTGCCTTTTTCCTTTCTCTCGCTCCATTCATGGCTCATTTCATCCCTTCAATGGACTTGACTCCTCTGTTTCTGTAATAGCCAATTTGATTTTTCCCTCATTGAAGACTTGATCAATTTCTCTTCTGGGAAGTGTTTGGCAGACATGAAAGAGGCAGAATTAGAGCCTTTGGTTATGGGATTCATAACTGTGCAGTACACACATACCCGCGGCTTAATATCTGAGGCTTCTGTAGAGACACAATACAGCAATACAGCATAGCCTGTGTGTTTGTGTGTACACATTGCATCTATCCTGCATTACTGTAGTACTGAAGGGTTTTCAAGAGTATTCCTCATGGGGGGGTGGAGCAGTAGAGGAGGACTAGTGAAGCAACAGGGGCAGCAAAGAAAGGACGAGATGAGATGAGAGTAATGCATTACTTACTGTGGTCACACATTATACCAATTTGACTTTTCCCCCCAGTAACAAGTAGTATACTGGGTTACAATCTGAAATTGTGCAATGTGAATAAAGGTGTAGCTGCAGCCCTTATTAATGTTTCCTGTATCCAACTGTTGTTCTGATTCTTCTTATCCCAAAACGACAAAGCCCTGCCACGGTCTCTGTTCACGCTGCAGTGGAAGTGAACAGCAGGACGAGAGTGAAGGACAAGTCGGCCCGTCGATTTGTTTGGCCCTCGGGGCTTCAGGTGTAGCTGCTTTGGCTGAATGCGATAAGAGCGGGCCCTGCGATCCCCAGGAATTTCCTCTAGGGGTGTTGCTTTTAAATAACCCTGGACACACAATAGCCGGGGAGCTCATCAGAGCCAATGAAAGGATGGAGGAGGAGATGAGAGGAGGTGGGGTAGACATCAGAATGCAACCGAAGCTCTCTTTTTCTTTATTCCCCTCCTGCCTTGCTGTCTCCCTCTCTTCCCCTCAGCCTGTCTCTCTCTCTCTCTGTCCAAGCTCCCTTCAGGTTGAATGGCTGTCTGATAAGGGCTGTGATTACATTGATTTGGTGTAGGGCCATCTCCACTGTCTGTCTATCTTCCTTCCTCTCCTCCCTTTCCTTCACCCTACTACCCTTCGATAGACTGCAGCTACTCGAGGTGCTGCAGGTGCAAAGATCTGACAGTTACGACGTGTGGACACAGAAAACACACATCATTGTGTGCTGGGCGCATCGGGGGGGGGGGGCAGGGCATTTACAGGAGGAACCTCTGTTTTGAGTAAAGAGGATGTCTGAAGGTAAAGGGTATGTCTACATCATTCATCAACATAAACCCTCAACACTAAGAAAAATGTAAAGGACATTCTGCTGAATCATGCTTGAAAAAAACCTTTAAAACAACTCTGTACATACCACTAGGTTTATTATAGTTAGAGTGAATAACATAATATTATAAGTAAGTATGATTGATGAACAAATGGATCGTACCAGAGCACAATTATAAAAATATTAACTGCAGCCTGTAATATCTAAAACCTATAATTCAATTCAGGACAACTCAAATGACTCCAAAAAAAGCCATTGAACAAATCATGAGAAATGCTCACTGAGGCCGTGGTCGGAGGATTCGTTGATAAATTTGTCCCAACTATCATCACCAGAGGACAATTCACTACATTTATCAATCTTGATGAGGATAGGCCTCACAAAATATTCATCCTCATGGCACCCAATTACCCAGAGTGGAGCCCTGCAACGCAACGAGCTCCTATGCCCTTCAAGAAGTATACTTGAAACCTGATAAAAGTATGGACGGTATGGAGAAAGCATCACATCTATCTACTGTATGTCTATATATCTGTGTGGAGTGGAGGTACTGGCAACATACACTCCTGATCAAAATCTTAAGACCAGTTAAAAAATTGCAAGAATTTGTGTTTTGCACTGTTGTATCTTAAGAAGGTTCTAAGTAGAGTTTCAAAATGCAAAAAGAAGAAATGAGAGCAAGAGACTAAATGTTTTGAGCAGGCAATTTATTGAAAAGAACAATTTAACTAAAATAGGCTGTTCATCAGCTGATCAAAAGTTTAAGACCATAGCTCAAAAAAAACCCTAAAACAGAAATTAAAGTCTCAAAAACAGACTCAGTAATGAGTAGCTCCACCATTATTGTTGATCACTTCAAAAATTCGTGTTGGCATGCTTGATGCGAGTGTTTCCAAAAGGCTTGTAGGAATGTTGCTCCAAGTGGTGAAGATGGCTTCACGAAGGGCATCCACTGTCTGGAACTGATGTCCATTTTTGTAAACTTCCCTTGCCATCCGTCCCCAAATGTTCTCAATTGGATTTAGATCAGGGGAACATGCAGGATGATCCAAAAGAGTGATGTTATTCTCCTGAAAAAAATCCTTTGTCAGACGGGCATTGTGAATTGCAGCATTGTCCTGCTGAAAAACCCAGTCATCACCACACAGACGAGGGCCCTCAGTCATGAGGGATGCCCGCTGCAACATCTCCACGTAGCCAGCTGCTGTTTGACGCCCCTGCACAACCTGGAGCTCCATTGTTCCATTGAAGGAAAAAGCACCCCAGATCATGATGGCGTCCCCTCCGCTGTGCCGTGTTGAAAAAATCTCAGGTGGCATCTCCTTGTCATGCCAATAGCGTTGGAAGCCATCAGGACCATCAAGGTTAAATTTTTTCTCATCAGAGAATAAAACTTTCTTCCAACTTTGAACGTCCCATGTTTGGTGCTCCCTTGCAAAGGCCAAACGGGCAATTTTGTGGCGTTGAAGGAGACGTGGCCTTTGAAGAGGTTTTTTGTTTTTGAAGCCGTTCCTTTGCAGATGCCGTCTGATGGTTATTGGGCTGCAGTCAGCACCAGTAATGGCCTTAATTTGGGATGAGGATCGTCCCGTGTCTTGACGGACAGCCGTTCGGATCCTCCGGCTCAGTGCCGGTGAGATTTTTTTGGGTCTACCACTTGATTTTTTTGTTCCATAAACCTCAGGATCTTTTAAGAAATGCAAAATGACTGTCTTACTGCGTCCAACCTCAGCAGCGATGGCACGCTGTGAGAGGCCTTGTCTATGCAGCTCAACAATCCTGCCACGTTCGAAGGCAGTGAGTTTTTTTGCTTTTCCCATCAAGAGGTCTTGACAGTGTGATTACTTGACAGAAAATGACATGGAATCCAAATTTTTGCACAGATTTGGGCTTTTAAAGGATGTGGTCTTAAACTTTTGATCAGCTGATGAACAGCCTGTTTCAGTTAAATTGTTCTTTTCAATAAATTGCCTGCTCAAAACATTTAGTCTCTTGCTCTCATTTCTTCTTTTTGCATTTTGAAACTCTACTTAGAACCTTCTTAAGATACAACAGTGCAAAATGTAAATTCTTGCAATTTTTTAACTGGTCTTAAGATTTTGATCAGGAGTGTATTAACTAGAATATCTAAGGTCCAACCGGCCATGTCACACTCGCTTCGAAGGAGGGTAAAACCAATCTCCAGTGAAAAACTGTCATGGTCATTTTCAAAAGGATCCCTCTGACCTCAAGATCTGTCAATGAAAATGGGTTCTATGGGTACCCACGAGTCTCCCCTTTACAGACATGCCCACTTTATGACATATGATGATTATGATTTGAGCATATTTTTTATGCTAAATTTAGTACCTGTGAAGGTTTCTGGACAATATTTGTCATTGTTTTGTGTTGTTAATTGATTTACAATAACAAATATATTATGGCCGTCAATCAATTAAAATATTTAATCATGTTTAATAGCGTGACTGTCCATAGTTAATCATGATTAATCACACATTTTGTATATGTTAAAATGTACCCTTGAAGGGAGATTTGTCAAGTATTTAGTACTTGTATTTATGATTGGGAATCAATTAACACAAAACAATGACAGATATTAGGTACTGCATTTAGCAGAAAAAATATGCTCAAATCATAACATGCAAACTCAAGGCCACACATACACGGCTCCTAATATGTGATTGCCACCATCTTTGTTCTCATCAATGATCCCTGGAAACAAAGATGTGCCCTACATCGCCGTGCGTCTCTGTCGCTCAGCCACTCTGACTGGCCTAGATCTGAAGTGATGGCTGATGCAGTTTCTACAAGTTGGGTGTCATTCAGATCCTCTTCCAACATTCATCTTCGCTACAAACGAAAGCCTCAGGTCTCAGCGGAGCCCTAGCGGCAGACGTGCCAGACAACTTCATAGCTGTTGCTTGTCTGGCTGGCACAATGTAACGGTAGAGAAGTAGGGGTGTGTGTGTGTGTGTGTGTGTGGATGGGTGGTACATGTGTGATCTGTTGTGATTCGATGATTTGGTTTGTAGCTGACATATTTATTAAAAAGAACCTCTGAAAATAGATACTGTATACATATAGCCCCGGATCTTTGCATGGGATGGCCCCATCTGAAAACAAAGAGGTGCTTTATTTAGCATTGACAGGTATGTCACAATTTAAAAGCAGGTTGACAAATCTTTAGTCATTTAGCTGGAGAACATAAAAACTCGGGAAAAAGACTCACTAGACCACTTGAAAGCACAAAAAAACATCCAAGCAGTTCAATCAACCAATCTTACATGCCAAAGCGTGTGATAGACCTGCCTGTCCAACAGAGGATAGCGTGTCAGTGTCACATTTTGCCTCGCAGAGACACGAATATCACACGCCTGTATGAACGTGCAGCGCCAGCAGGGAGCAACAAAGCCACTGACTTAGATTTAGGGATGAAAACCACTTTGTAAAGTTAATGGTTGGGCTTGAAACACTGTAAGTACGTAAACTAGAGTAAACCGTGTATGGAAACAATGTCACATATATACAGAAAGCATGTGACAACCTCTCTCACATAACTTCCAAAACAAAAACAATCTCAAACACGTCTCCCGCTTGAAAGTCCTGTTTGTTGGTGTTCGGTGGACCATTCCACCCCCCCACCATAGGTGGTCTTTCTCACTTTATATCCTACGTAACTACCTCTGAAGCTAGACTGCTGTCACTACACAACACATCACAAGACAACATCATTACAAAACAGTGCACCTTCATGCAGGCGTGCGATATTCATGTCTCAGCGACATAAAACCTGACGCTGACAGGCTTTCTGTTTTCATTTCCATGAGACAGGGCTGGTGAATTCCTGGTTTAAAGAGTTTCAATATTGTTTTTCGGCTAAACTGGTAGAGAGCAACACAGAGATAACAGAGGAGTGAATGAATATTGGACATCAGGTGGAAACAAACACATCTCCAAATGAATGATAATGTTCCATATCGGCTGGATGTGTAAATAGGTGACTGTTTTCCATATTAACATAAAAAGGAGCAAAAAAAACACAATTTAAAAAAATAAATAAATTGGCTAAATATACTGTAGCTTATTTTATAAGGTTTAGGTGAGCAATCTAATGCAGGGACCTTCAGCTGCAATCCACCTTAACCTTCTATAAAACGCAAAAATACTTGTTTGAAGATTAACAGCATAGCACAAGTTAGCAGTGCTATAAAATCACTAATCAAAGTACTACCATTTTTGAGATAATGCTAGTGTCCAGCAGCGTGACATAAGTGTGACTAGCCCGAGTGAAAATTGTTTTCTTGGGCCCTTGCCCCAAACACAAGCGCACACTTGTGCACACACACACACGTACGCACACACACACACACAACACCTCCAGACAAATGGAAAGCAGACAACTGCTATGCCACCATGAAAGGCTCACCATGCTACTCCCATCCTGCAGACCAGCCTTAGAGCAACACCACGGACAGCAGCTGAAGCCCAAATCCATCAACACTAATTTAACACCCTGCACTGGACTCAGCGGCCCGACGTTGTCACAGATTACAGTAAGAGCGCATTTTACAGGATATGAGACTTAAGAATTATATAGATTTATATCCCCGATCCCACTCCATAATGACAAAAAGAAAATGCTCACCCTACAGGTCTTGTGCTCCGTAAAGTCATTAACAACACTGCTTAAGAACCATGTCCTTTTTTAACTGGAATGCCCTCTGTGTGCAGCGCAGCGTGACGTGATGCTGTTTTGAGCTGAACTTTTGTCAGACGCCCAGCTGTTTCTATTTATTCCTGTCGCTCACCTTAAAATGGCCTCAATGGACCAGGAGCGGCTGATAGGTGAAGCTGAAATGAGGAGTTATCTATACAATACCTCCTCACTTCCCTACTAAAACCTAAATAAGGGGACAGCTGGAGATCACCAGTGAGATGATAGTTTCCTACTGCTGTCTGCTATGCTATATGTCACTTTCAGTCAATATCACAATATTAAATGTGTTTTGTGTTTGAAAAGAAGAAACATAGGGAGTGGTTGCATCTCCAGTCTGATCTAGAGTGCACAGCTGGTAGGTGGCCTACATGGTTTGTTCACATGACGTAACAGAAGTCCATATGACGGATTCAGTGTGGACACGGTGCAAGAAAGTGATTTTTTTCTGGGCCCTGGTGCGTCGCACCGGTTGCATCATTGATATTTACACCACTGCTAGTATCCTATGACCATGATGTACTGTAGCTGGGTCAAACTGATAACCTGGGTCCATATCCTCATCACTTAGCAGGGAAGCTGAGCACGGCAGCAAAATTTCAGACAGAAATCAATTAATTTCATTTGAATCATTGAGTAGATTTGCTCACGAGTCAACATTTGCACAGTTTTCAGTTTTTGTGAGTTTTGACATACAAATTTGCACCACTGTGATGGTTCAGAGACCACTTTAAAATAGAAACCAAGCATCCAGCACCAGCTATATTGAAAGGACTTGTGACTGAATGTCACTGTGCCACTTTCTGGTCTGAAGACTTCCCAGAGTCAATGTATTCCCTTAATGTAATTCGTCAAATCACACTGAGACATGCAGCCATACCGCTGAGCAGGGGCTGGTTGCGTCTGTGCGTGGCGGGAAGCGGGCCCAGGCGCTCCTGCCGCTGGTTCAGAACTCTGCCCAGATGGCCCGTGTGGCGCAGGCTGCCGACGGTCATGCTGTGCAGGTACACTGGCTCCACAAAGTGGCTCAGCAGCGCCCCCTGCAGGCCCAGGATGTTCCATCTGAGGGGAGCGAGTACAGGGAGAGGAAGTCAGGGAGAGAGCGGCATGATGGAGTGAAAAGTAGACGAGGAAGGCAAGGTGGTGTGAATGAAAGAAAGGAAAGAATGAGGGAAGGCAACAGTTGGGGGGAGGGAGAATAGGAGGGAAGAGAGATAGAATCAGGGCAGGAAAGGAGGAGAAAGGGGATAGACGGGTAGAGACAGAGACAGATGTGAGAGCTTCAATGACAGGTAGAGACAATTTGATCATTATCTTGATGTGGGACGTGATGAATAACAGCCGCTGGACTGACAATACACACAAACAGATACACACACGTCCTCTTCCATTTTCCCTGGTTCAGAGACACAAACCATCATCGCTAACACCTACAACAACACTGCCAAAGGTCAGTCCATCAACATCCACTACGTGGAACAACACATTACCATGTGTGCATTCATCGGCGCCACTGAGGTTAATGCACTGCACAGGCTGCTTCCGTCGATTGCTCAACGCGAGGGGCGATCACCTCCGGATTTTGTTTGGGGGGGATCCACGAGTGACACAAAATCACTCTGGGGCTAATCCTGCCAACCGCTCCGACGCCTGATACTGTAGCCAGCTGGTCATGTGCCACCTACTGTTGAAATCCTCTCCATTTAACCAGCAGATGCTAATTTATGGATGGAAAATGATAATTACTGTGTTTATTATCACTGCTGCCCTTCATAGAGAGAGAGGAAGCCTGCTGCGTGCCTGAGCCGTGTACTCTGCAGTGCACTGGACTAATGAACTTATGCGGGGCACAATCAAAGGCTACACATTATGCTACTAATTTTTAGATCATTGTTCTTTTTGTTAATCAATGTCTCTTTATCATGGATGCAATTACAGCAGCTGCTTGTTTTTTTCTCGCAGACTTAATAATCACTCATTACAGCTTCTATCGCTTCCCGAGCAGTCAATTAACATCAACGGCTTTCTGGGAATCACTAAACGGGCTCACAAAGCGGTGGCCCGCATGTCTACGCTTTACCTGCAATCTGTCAGCCAGATCTGTCCTTCCCTCTCAGACAGAGAGGAGGAGCCTTGCTCAAAAAGCACACGCTCGCACACAACCTCCACCAAAACAGAAATAGTTTAGCCTGAAATATTAATTTACCAAGAAAGCAACACCGTGAATCAGAAACATCTTCTAATCTCATGCAAGAAAAGACAGCCATCTGGCTTGGGTGTGCGAATTTAAAGAGAGGAGGGGGGTAGACCTCTTCTCTCCTGCTCACTCTGTCTCTCCACATCCATCCTTTCTTCCCTCCCCCGTAAACGCCGACCATTAAAGTAATGTGTTCATCTGCATAAAACTGCAGCGGAATGGAGAACATCATCGTTATATGAAAGCCATTTAGGCCCCTCAATTAAATCCAGCTGTCGACTCCAAATCAAATGTTAGCAAAGGAGCTTCATTGGGTCTGGCTTTAGGAAACACAATGATGATCATCAGGTGAGGCAATGATGGGCGTTGCACATTATCAGAAATGTTTATGATAAGAGCAAAGATCCTAAAATCCCTTATGGTCAAGGCTGAACTAACTATAATTATGTGCAGGAACTGAAGGAAGTGGGGAAATAAAAAAGTAATGGGAGGTTGCAAAATGAGTGTGACAGAGGACAAGAAGAGTATCCAGGGGATCACTTTAAGACCTGCAGCAGTGTGTGTGTGTGTGTGTGTGTGTGTGTGTGTGTGTGTGTGTGTGACTGTGTTGAATCTGCAGTCCTAAGCTCCTCTCAGTTCCACCCTCCACCCCGACCTTGATAAACTGGCCCTTGGTGACCCACTCACTTTAACGACAGCCACCCATCATTTACAGCGATATAAAAAGCGGAAAGAGGAGGCCGTGGAGCAAAGAGAGTGCGTCTGCCGTGCGGCCTGGCGAGATGGAGGGGAGGCGATGGTGTAAGGGAAGAGGAGCAGGGTGTCCCTTCTCCCTCCCCCGTCACTCTATTTTTTTGTAAAGTAATTGCTTTCACCCCCGTTGGTGACCTGGGTAGATTTAATCACACCATCTCCAGCCTTGGCCAACTGAATCAAATTGGTCAAATTAACAGCGACTCCACAGGAGAAGGGTTCACCTCTCTCTCTCTCCCTCTCTGTGTGTGTTTGTGCCAATCCCCACACACACACACACACACACACACACACACACACACACACACACACACACACACACACACACACACACACACACACACACACACACACACACACACACGGTGGCTCAGCTGTAGTCCTGTACGGCTCAGTTGGCACAGTGCGGTGCTTACTAAGCTAAATTCATGGGTTCAGTTCCTGCTGAGGCCTGGTCCTGGCAGAAAAACTGAGCCTATATTAAAAATCGATTTCAGATATGTTAGAAAATGCAACATCAAGGATGGAAGTGAAGAATTACTATTGTTGAGCACCTTCATTGTGAGCTGGGTATTTTTAGCTCTGCTGGCTCTAGGGATGATAATGCCAGTCTGTCCTTTGGTTGGACGATCCACCACTATGCTCCAGACTGAAATATTTCCTCCATTCATGGTTCTATTGACGCACCACCAACAGGTCTAAATTGTCCAGCACTTGGTTTATAAAATAATACATTCAAAACAGATGACACTCCCATCAAAGGTTAGCATGCTAACACACTAAGCAAAGATGGTGAATGTGGTAAATATCAGCATGTTAGCTTTGACACTGTGAGAATTTTAGCGTGCTAATGTTAGCATTCTGAAGCTGACTCTGGTAAATATGATGCTTAAGTACCATATTTTTCTCACTATAAGGCACACCGGATTATAAGCCGCATTAAGCGAAACAAAACGGTCAGATAAGTCAAACTTTATTCAGTTCATCTAATAACTCAATAACTTCAGTAACGCTCAACATTTTTCAGTTGTAACACATGAAATAGACACAGCGGGTGAACAGCAAGAATAACATCGCATGCATCTAATCATAGGCACATTGTCATCAGTTATCACCTCTCATACTGCGCGTCGCCATTTCAAATCTGGAACATATAGTTACACAAATGATTCAATAAGGCAATATGACTATGTGTGTGTCTCCCTCTGCAAGTAAAGATGCTCTAGTGTGTACACATCGCTGCCTTCACTTCTCATGCGTGAAGACAGTGTGAAAATGGAGGCGGGAGAGCAAAGCTGTCCAGATTTAGTGTTGCCGCCTGGCCTGTGCAAGCTTGCCAACATGCGGATGATACATTAACAATTTAAGAGCATACACCGGCTCCACTGTGTTTTTGTTCCCTGTGCAAGCTATGAGTGTTACACTGACACTGGAATAATGACATGATTTCAAAAACAAACTGCTTGGCTCTGCTAATAAGCCTAAATCCCATTTGTGAAATTCCAGTATAGAAACCTTATTCTTACATTTTGGCATTCACGTAGCAAAGCCTAAATTAAAGGTGCTATTGCTATAACCAATAAGATTCAGCCACTAGATGTCGCATTCCCCCTCTCCGTGCCATTGCATTCACTTCACAACAAGTCGTTGCCAGGAACTTAGAAAAAGGAACCACATGTCAGATATCTTCCACAGAGACAAAAAAAACATAAATTTTTAATTCACAGTCACAATATTTTTTTTTCATGAAAAAAAAACTTATTTGGTACATTTCTACAGGATCTCTGGATGTCTTATTTTTCTAAAAATTTTCATCTACATAAAAATCAACAAGACCTTTAATAAATAAGTAACCAAACCCCACAGTGGGTAAGGGGTTAGATAAGATAAGATATTCCTTTATTAGTCCCACAGTGGGGAAATTTACCAATTATATGAGTACCGTAATATCCTCGCTAGATGTGAGTCAGCCCCACAGATCTGGGGATTAAAACAATGATGTGATTAATACACTAATTCATTAGAATGGGATTACCCGTTCAAGTTACATATGTGAAATCAATAGTCACCACCTGGACAACAAGGATTTCATATACAGCATGGCTCATGGGAACACAAACATGCTTCGACACACAGATGCACCAAAGTAAATATCAGACAAACCTCTACCAGGCTCATAAAGCACATTTAAAAAAGCCTTATTCAAACAGGGATCACTCCTTCTCATAAGGAAGCTAATCCACTAATAAAGTTAACCCTTCAATCAATCATTTCACCTTTCTTTTCTTACTTAGGCCAGAGACCTCCTGGGTGATGTGTTGATCACATGGTTTGTTAGGAGTTTATATTGGGGCAGTGGTTCCCAACCTTTTTCCTGAAGGGACCTATTTCTACCTTTGAGTAAACTGACAGCCCCGGACTAAGTGACAGATTTTCTAGATATTTCATATTATATTCAATTCAAAACAGTAGGAGAACAGAACAACTGATAAACTGTACAATGACCTCAAATAGTGAACGCAATGACGGCAGGAAGTTTGTGTAAAACGAGGGCGTTTGATAAATGTTGAGCAGGTTATTTCCTGTGAATATTGTATGTATTGTATTATTTTAACAATCAGACTCTTGTATTTTGACAAATCCTGACACTTGACCATTGTTGTATCAGCTCTTTGGTTGTTTTAACTACAACAGCACAGAAAGCTGTTTAGCAGAGAAGGAAGGATCTGTGACTATGACTTGTGTTCAGGTCTTCACCGTGCCCTTATCCTGGGATACATTTTTAAGTTTATATCTTAAACTGTGAACTAATACGTACACTCAGTGCAATATATTTTATATACTGTGCAGCAAACACCAAACTGCTGCTCATTACCTACATATCACTATGATATGATATGCAACGTTTGCAATTCTGCATAGTTCCTGTTTACTCGATTCTGTTTTTATTATTTATATTAGTGTGTTTTTAGTATCTTTACTGTTGTGTGGAGGGAAATGAACAAAATAAGTATTTCATTGTGTTTTCATTGTGTTTTAAATAATAATCAAAACATTAAAAAGAATATTTAATTTATTTTCGTCACAGAAATGAATGGCATGCTGAGATATAGACCAAAATGCTCAGTATGGACGGGACTGGAAATGAGGAAATTATATTTAAGGGCTTTAGCATTGTTGAACTCCTATGACTGTTTTCTTTGGTTTAAGAAAAAAAGTTGCACATGAACAAAATGTAAAGTCAGAGTCAAAACTGCAAATACTGAGCAAAGTAGCATCTTTTATACCGTCCAATAACAAACCTATGTAATCTCAACAAAAGACAGCAAGGGCAGGATTTCATCTGACAAAAAAATGATTCGATTTCCAGTTTAAACTCAGTCAGGCCAGGCTTTTTCACTTTATAAATCAGTCTGCAGGATGTTCAGTATGGCAGCAGTAAAGAAAGGCGCTTTTGTTCAATTTAGTTTTTGACAGGTAGCTAAATCAACAAGTGAAATGAGGCAGAATATAAAGGGAGAGTTTGAACAGAGAGACTGCCAAAAAGAAAAGAAAAAGAAACAGAAATCAAAAGTAAGAACCCAGAGGTAACACCTGAAAGTGCTCACCTTGTGATCTTGTCGGTGCAGGACATGGTGATGAGCTGCTCGCCCTGTAAGACGCCGTCCCACGTCTGGACGGGCCCCCGACATCGCACCGGCACCGTCCCCTCGCCTGACTCGATTTTGGTCCGCAGGTGGCTGCGGTGCTTCCTCATGAGGTGTCTGCTGCTGTGTACTGCAACACAACACACACAACCACAGCCTGAGCTTCATCAGTCTACATTATGTCATCTCTTATTACACGCCTTTGCTGGATACCCAATTTAATTAGGTATTAATGAAGCCTGTTATTTCTAAATAACACAAAACACTTTCAGATCTAATCACGTCTATAAGCAGCCAAGATTCATTTTGTGGACTTCTGATCAAATTTACTCAAAATACACCAGGTCACAAAGACACCAGGTAAATTCTCCAATACTGCTTTTAATATATTATAGAAAATGACCCATTACAGGTTACATTCTCTGTATAATTCGGGATGTTCTCAGCTACTAATTATTGAGACTCACATGTAACTGGCTGCATGTAATTAGAAGAAATTAATGTTTCAGGCCAATAAAACATTACTGTTATATATTTTAATATCATGACAGGTACAGTTTCCAGTGGAGGATAAACACTGCAATTCCTTTCAAAGCACAAATTGAAATGAGGTAAACAGCTTCACTTATTACATGTGTTATGTTGAGACCGCTGACTGCCTAATTGTTAATGAGAATCGGTTTAAACCGCTTTCATGTGGTTTCATGTGGGTGTACAAGGGAGCATGACCTCCACGAGTGGTAATATTGCTAAGGGGACCTATTATGCTTTTGTGCATTTCCCCTTTCTTTTAGTGTGATAGAGTTTTTTTGTTCATGTAAAAGGTCTGCAAAGTTACAAAGCCCAAAGTCCATGCTAAAGGAAGTTACTCTGCCCAATAGAAACACTGCTCCTGAACTGCCCGCCTTTTCTTCCATAAAGTGGTGATGTCACCAAGTAACACATTTTGACTAGTGGCTCGTTTGGCAGATCCTCAAACACAGCTAGTTTGAGCAGAGCTAGAGCGGAGTCTGTAGAGTTTGGTTCGGTTGACTAATCATAACAGTGGGTCAGCTGACCAATCAGAGCAGGCTGGGCTTTTCAAGAGGGCGGGGCAGGAGCTCAGACAGAGGGCGAAAAGTGGTGCTGCAGCACAGTAAAGCATTTTTAAAGCATGGAAACGTCTGTTGTTCAACTAGAAACCACAAATACAGTAATGAACTACTACATAGTCTACTAGTCTACATAGTATCAGGAAAAGAAAAATTTCAGGAAGACGGAAACAGTAAAAAGGCATGGGATGAATTATAAATATGATTTTTCTTGCTTTCAGTAAAATTAAAACATGGATATCTCCCTAATAGGGTGACAGTGCATACATAAATAATCACTGTTTTTGTTTTAATAACCTCTTATTCCTTTGGTCTTAAACTCTCCTTCCTTCTCTCTTCCTCCATGGCTGTTGCTTCGGCTGATGTGACAGCAGCTAAAAATTAAGCCCCGGCTTCCAGCTCAGAAATGCTTAAGAACAGTCAGGAAAAGGTACTAAGTAATTTTCTAATCTCTGAGAGCGCACTGCAGAACATTTAAGAGGTTTAATGACCACAAACGTCAAGTTCAAAGGCTTCTCCAATGACAGCATCAGCATTTCCATCCTCACTGGTTTCATGGAAATCTCAGCATGCACTGCACTGTGGTGTATATTCATAGAGCTGAATAGCAGCTTCAGTCCGTGATGAAAGGAGGGGGGCGATATATACATCCTACTGATGGAAACTGCGGTCCAGATTACATTTCTGAACTCGTAGGCCACCAGAAAAATGCTGGGCAAACCGTCTAAATGAATATACAATTTATTTTCAGTGGGTAAGCAATAAAATGTCATCTAGTCAGCACAGCGTGGCTGAAAGAGGCCAAAGACGGGATGTGACATGAAAAGGATGCCAGCTTCTTGACAGTGTCTGGAGAAAAAAAAAACAGAGCAGGGGCTTTCAGAGAAAATGATCTCTCTACAAACCTGGCTGACAGAGAAAATGACAGTGATCACATTGCATAGAAATGCATGGTGAGTATTAAAAATAACTTTATTTTGATCTATTTTTGGCAACTTATGTAAAACAAAGGAAAAAGAAAGGCAGAGTGTCTTACAGTCACTGGTGATTTCATAGGGCGAGTTGAGCCTCCCGTCCCCACACGGCGAGGTGCTGATGTACATGTGGAAATGGACGTTGTCTCTCAACCTGTAGCCGCACTCCTTGTGCCGCACAAATATCGACTCCTCCCAGTCCTCCGGCCGTTTACTTAAAGAGGAAACAAGTACGAGGGAGACTGATGAGAGAGGCAGCACCATTCATCACAACACAGGAAACAGATTTCCACTTTTCGTTTCCAATGATGAAGTGAGGCGGGGACAGAGAGAGATGGACACTGGCTCTCTCTCTGACCACAGTCCATTCTCCTGCTGTCAGACAAGACTCCTGGACATTACTCTGGCTGTCCAAATGTCTCAGGGGAGACAGGGAGAGTGAGTTTAACCTGTGATCTATACATGCTATGCAGTAACGTCGTGAAAATGTCACCATGAAGGTCAACTAAAAAATCAACTGTGTTAAATGGTTATTATTATATCAAACCATCACGCAGGAATATGAAAAATACGTTAAGTGTTTTACTGGCACCGCAAATGAATGTAAACAGCTTCATAGCAACTGCTGTGGTGTGTTTGACGTAGTACAACTGCATAGAAAGTCAACGGAAAGACGAGTTGGTGCGTACGTGCTAGCTAACAACTATCGTCTGCACAGTCAACACATTGGTTGAAGAAGAAGAAGAAGAAGATCTACCTTTATTAGTCCCACAGTGGGGAAATTCAATTTACACTCTGTTAAACTCATACATGGTACATGCAGACCTGAAACACACATACATGCATTAATGGAGAGATGTCAGAGTGATGGGGCTGCTCCTGACAAGCGCCCCGAGCAGTTGGGGGTTTGGTGCCTTGCTCAGGGGCACCTCGGCAGTGCCCAAGAGGTAAACTGGCACCTCTCCAGCTACCAGTTCACACTCAGTTTTTGGTCCATGTCGGGACTTGAACCGGTGACCCTCCGGTTCCCAAGCCAACTCCCTACAGACTGAGCTACTGCCGCCCCCCTTGCTTGGTGTAAGTTTAAGAGAGTTTAACATTCTGTTCGACAACAAAAAATACATCAGTAATTTGTGGTTCACTGTGAATTTTGAACCCTTTCTGTGTCTTAAAAATGTCAGTTGCTAACAAGCGGCTAACTGAGACTACTGAACATTGACTTGTCCGTCTTTACAGCCTTGTTGTGTATACTCCAGTTTGTCACTGTGGTGTTTGCTTTTTACTTCTGCCGATTAAATTTACACTTAAAAAAAAATCATGAAAGTGGTGTTCATTTGTGAGGATTATCTTGCTGAACAAAACCTGTAAGTGTCATAAAATGTTTGCCACAGAGCTTATTTTCTGCAATAACCCAAAATCTATTGGAAAAATCCCATTGGCATTTTGTCGGGGAAACCCAGTTCGATGCTAACTTCCTGGCTGGCCTACAAAAACGTCATCCATGGAGCACTCTATGGTTCAGTGTGTAAGGGGCCGTACACATGACGCGTTTTTTGCACGCTGAAATCCATTGTTGTCAATGTTGATGCACGGCAGACACGCTCAAATGCGCTCAGACACAAGAGTCATGCACCCCGAGATAAAAACAGTTCAACTTTTGGTGCGCTGCAGACTGCACCGCATGTCATGTGACAAGGAACAACCAATTGTAGCCAGGAGATATCTATTCTTTCTTCCATAAATATCAGTCTACGGTAAATCTGGAGGAAAAGTTAATCATTTTAGAGCAAGACTACCCAGATCTGTCCCATGGACTATTTTACTGGCTTCACCCTTTCTGTCCAAGGATGGGACAACATCCAGCAGTAGCAGTAACGTTACTGTGAGAGACTGACGTGCTGGAAAAGCATGTGTGATATATTTAGTGTGATATATATGTAAGTACCTAGTAGCTGTATCAACATCTACATGTAATAAATACCTGTCAAATCAAATGAATTCGGTACATTTCAAAAACCTGATGAGTGAGAGAGAGTATCACTTTCTTCCCCTCTTATATCCCACTCCCACTTTTTTGCACAGTGAGAGACTGTGGACTGGTCACATTGGGCTCTGAGACCACTCAATTTCTGTGATCTCACTTCAGATTTGAGTGGGTATGTTTGTTCAAAACCTTTATGTTTTGTCTCATAATGGCATTTCACACTGGCACTGTTAATAAGTGCAACAGATTCTGAACATATGAGACACACTGGTTTAGGGCTCCCAGAAATGAGTCTGTCCTTTCCGAATTAAATGCTCTATTTTCGCTGTCCACTTTCTTCTTTTTGGAGGGCGCCATTTGTTCCTTATTTTTCTCTCCCTTTCTCCGACCCAATCGTCTGTACTGTAAATCTCCCTTTGTTTTTTCTACCTGTATCGCTTGTCTTTTCATGTGTAACTTGCCTCTCTCATCTGTCTGCACCGCATTGTTGTTTACTGCCAGTGTTTACCGCCACCAGTTAAAATAGAAGCGCCCCGTCAGATTTTAAATCATAACTTTCTGTTTTGGCCAGAGGTCTGGGTCCGTATAGGATGGCTTCTGGGTCTGGACTCGGACCGCAGTCCGCCTGTTGGTGACCTCTGATATCCACCGAAGAAAACATACTTGTTAATATTATATTCCATTTCAGCCAATAGATCCCCCTAAATGTTACATCAGATTGTTTTTTTGCTCCATTCATTAATAATGAGCTGAATTCTTGCAATATGGCCGACTAGGTGACACACAATCTAATTTAAAAATCTAGGTCATTGTTTCTGCAGGAATAGGGCTTTCATCACTCACACACGCATAAGTACGTACACATAGTATATTTAAACTATGCATCACAACGCAAAGCACGGCTGCACTCTTTATATAACCTCCCCTCTGTCTCTGATGTCCTTTCGCTGTGTGTAAATATGGCAGTTCTGGCATTTTGTTTGGTCATTTCATTATGAGTTATCTTCCCCATTAGCCATTTTACTCAGTCGCAAAGTCTCTGTACCTGCCACCCAGCATTGTGCTAAGACAAAAAGTCAGTGCTGTGTATGCAAATATGACATTCAACGATCTAGACTCCCAGCCACTAATCTGATGAATCAGCCTTGCTATCGAGTTCCTCGGGGAGCTCAAAAAACGTAATGTATGCTTATGCACTAGAGGCAGTTTGGAGTCAAAACTCATCAAGACTGTCGCTTGTTACTGGTAAAAATGCTGGTGAGCTTTTGTGCACCAGAGCACGCTGAGAGGTTGCAAAGGCACACCAAAGTAGGTACATTTAAAAAAGTGCTAAAAACAAATAGGCCACTGAGACCCCGAACTGAACTAGTTGAGTGTGTGATAGTATGCTTAGTTAGCTGGAGAGAAAAGTGCCCATATGGCTCGTTGATTATTGAAAAGTCTCTGGTGAACAAAGCAGTGCTGTTTCCATGGAGCTTATTATAGAGGAGAGAGCAGGCTTTGGCATTGCAGCAGGAGGTCACAACAAACAACATATTTAATGCTATTAAGCACACTGTAATGCATAATGTACAGTACAGCATGTTAAAATAGATGGCGGCACTATGTATGAAGGCTACGACCACAGAATGCATCTGAATTAGGGGCCATAATTTCCAGGCACATGGAGGGGGTGGGGGGCATATGCATTGAAATAGACATAGGCCTATATTACTGAACTTATTTCAGTCCTGTACCCAGGCCAGGCGCTATGTGGAAGTGACTGGGGGGGCTGTTACAAATTGTGAGGGGCAGTTTTTTTTTTTTTTTTTTTTGAAAAGAAAAGAATTAGGGCTCTCAATCAAATGAAATGTTTAATTGTGATTAATTACATCATTGTCCATAGTTATTTGCGATTAATCAAACAGTATTCGCACGTTTTTCAAAATTAAACTTATTCAAAATTAAACTTAACAGGAAATTTGTCAAATATTAAACACTGTTATTAACATGGGAGTGGAAAAATATGCTGCTTTGTTCACCCTGGACAGGTCGCCACTCCATCGTCCATCACAGGTATTACATTTAGCATAAAAAATATGCTCATATTATAACATGGCAAACTCAAACCCAACAGGCAACAACAGAGAGGCAAGTATGACATTGTTGGTACCGATGGATTCCTTAGGTTTTCTAGTTTCATAGCATGCTAGCTAGCTAGCTGTAAAACTGAATCATCTACAGTCTAAAAATCACAAATTATATTAATGCATGAAAGAAATTAGTGGCGTTAAAAAAAAATCTGCGTTAACACGTTATTATTGCCTTAACTTTGACAGCCCTAGAAAGTTATACTAATCACAGCACTCACACAAGAATGTAATGAAGCACTAGGAGAGTGATAAATATATTTAGCTTATGGACAATTCTCTGTCAATAGCAGCAGGAGGAGTTGCGTAGAAACAGCTGTCTATAGGTGTTTCTCTCTTTATAACCGCGAAAAGGAGGCAGGCTAAGAAACCGAACTAAGCAAAGTGACGTGATCTGTCTGCCTGTCTATCTCCTCCACTCTGTTTTAGCACTACGGACAGCGCCCCCTTCCAAAACAATAAAATCACATGTAAAATTAAGGCTTTAAGAAAAAACACCAAAAGTTACCCAGGCCTACACATCATGTTAGCACCAGTCTAACTAACTCATATACTGTAAGTTAGATGTGCATTCATCGGTCAAAGGTGACAACATTTACAAGTACAATTGTGCGGTACTTATACTCAGGTCACACATTTCTGCTATTTCATACCTATACCAAAAAACGTGCCAGTACACTATTTCTGCAATCCATCTTCAACCGCTTATCTCGTTAGGGGTCGCGGGGGGGCTGGAGCCGATCCCAGCTGGCATTTGGCGAAGGCGGGTTCACCCTGGACAGGTCGCCAGTCCATCGCAGGGCACATAGAGACAGACAACGTATAGACAGACAACCATTCACGCTCACATCCACACCTACGGGCAATTTAGAGTCATCAATTAACCTAAACAGCATGTCTTTGGACTGTGGGAGGAAGCCGGAGTACCCGGAGAAAACCCACGCTAACACAGGGAGAACATGCAAACTCCACACAGACGAGTCCCAAGCCGGAATCGAACCTGCGACCTGTGAGGCGAGAGTGCTAACCACTGCACCACTGAAAATATGACATCTGTTAGTCTAGAGATTAAACTGGGTAATGAGAAGGAATACCTAGAACGGCAAGACAGCATTTATTTAGCTCCAGTGCAGTCAGATAAAGTGTCACCTTTAAGTAGGCTTCAGTGTGTCAGATTAACATAAGTTGAGCTCCGGCCCATTTCAGGCACTACTTAACACTACTACAGAGGCAAATATTGTACTTTTACTCCACTATATTTATCTGAAAGCAAGATTTTTAAGACAAAGCAAACTTGCTGAGATAAGATTATAGGATTTACTACAGATAAAACAGTACAGTGTAATAAATAATATAAATATCTAAAACAATCATGAATAAAATTCTGCTTATATGTTTATGCCTCAGTAAAAATACTGTAATCCAATCGTATTATATACAATATACTAATGTAACACTGAAGATACTAGAGATTATGTAACATTTGACCACAGTGGTCACAGATCAACAATTACAGGACAATAATTAATGCAGAAACATGATTACAAATAGAGAGGAGTCATAAGTGTCAGAAAATCTGCAATATCTATCCAAAGTTTTCTGAAATGACCTTACATTTAGCAGCTGAGATCACCTTTTATCACCCCTTCTTGTAGTCAACGATAATGTCAAAGTGGTCTTTAAATGTACCGGTAATAGTTTTGCCTTAAAAAAGGAGGAAAAAAGTTTCCCGAAGGTGAACACAGGACAAGAGATTTTACAGAGCAGATATGTATGCTGTAGCTGACGAAAAAAAAAAATGCAATTTCATTTCAGTTGGACTTTAAGCTACTGCAGCGAGCGGCGAAACCCCCTGAGTGAGCAAGGGTGTGATTTATTACAAAACTTTTAATCTGTAAAAGGAATAATCTTAATTCTTCTTTCAAAAGTGACATAGTCCCACTTTAAGTTAATTTTGCTGATAATACTTCTGTACTTTTAAAATTCTTGTCTGTTTCTTCAAACTGGGGCACGCCGACCATCATCTACTGCAAGTAATACACCTACTGTGGATAATTACCTCATACAACTCCACAACAAACTATCCCTTTCATTTCAGGATCTGAATAATAGTTCAATTTAACCAACATGATCCTGATAGAACATGTTGCAGCTGTACAGCTACATATAATACAAATCAATATCAGCTTTGGTTTAGGATTGAAATCATGAACCCATTAATCAGTTAGAATCGAAAGAAGTAAATGTGCTGCTATTTTCAGTACTCTTTTGTTAAAGTCATTTTTTTTTGGCTCCACTTTCTTTTTTATGAATACTGATTAGTTTTCTTTATCCTGAGAGAGTAGACAAAATCTTTGGGCTGTAAAATCAGCTGATAAATCCATAATAATTGATTGTGAAAGTTATTGTCATGTGCAGCCCTACCTTGCTTAGAGCCAGTCTCGTTCTACGCAAACATCCACATCAGATGATTTTAGACCAATCTTCTTCTCACATTGGGTGAGATAATCAATGGGCTAAACTCCCAAACAACCCTTCAGTGTGATCTTTTCATTATTATCAGAATAAAAACTTTCCATTTGTGTCATATTTCTGGATGAAATGGAGTCGGTTCACATGTAAATGGTCAGCAAACAAGCATGAGATGAAGCAGATTGATTTTTCAATAATAAGCCGGCTATCAACTACCTAACTGCCAAATATCAGACTATATCAGGGGATAATGAACGTAAGCATTCTGTAATAATTGTAAAAAATCATGGACTTATGGCTACGAGATAAACAGTATATCAGATAAACTGTATGACATCGTAAAGTTAGATTTATGTAAACAGAAATGACCAGACCTGACAGTTAATTTGTCAATTCGTATATGGTAAAGTTTATCAGCCCATTCTATCTGTAGTTTGGGATTTATCCTGTAATTCTTATTACTCTGATCTTTATGGATTATTATTGTATAATTTTTATTTTTTTCATAATGTTTTCTTTAAATTTAATTTAACTTTCTTTATCTATTTTGTATTGGCAATGGGTGAGAGCTGGGTGGGCTTTGGGGAAAAATACCAAAATATAGAGGGCTAATCATTTACATTTGTGATCTGTTTGCATGTTTCCGTACACCTGATGTTACTCCCAATAAATTAATATGGGGAAAAAAAAGTCACAGGGGTTTCAAAGCTGCAGCAAATGTAAGTACGGCACTCGACGAATGTCTGCGTGGCTTAAAGATACAGCTGAGGATAGACGTATTACCTCAAGAAGAGTTCGAGTTGAGAGTAGAGGAAGCGTAGCAGGGCTCTGCGGGCCGTGACTTCAGCGTGACAGTCGTTGACCACTTGTCCCTGGTCACTCAGATACTCCCCATTGATACACTTGGTGCCCGTGGATAGCGCCACCACCTGGGCGTGCCTCAGGTCCAGACCTGTTGAACAATTACAGACAGACAAACGTTCGGGTTACTTTGCTTGTCAACACTGATTGCTTAATCCATGAGTTTAATAGTAGCCCTCAGTGTTTAATACCTACTGTACAAACTTATACAGCTAAAATTAACAACAAGAAACAGTAAGGTGGCCAAAGGTGACCCTAACCCCAATAAATGTGTCTATTATTTCTTTATTTATAATATATTTACACATAATGGAGAAAACTGATTTGGAAAAGGACATGAATAAGTCACTTGTGGAAACATCAAACATACATTGAAATCATAGAAAAGTAGCCAAGAGAAGTCCTCGACATCTTTCTCCTGGATTTTTGTATGGGGCGGAGGCGACTATTTCTTGCATAAAATGTTTTCAGAAACATATTGTAAGTTACTTTTCAGCTGTAAAATCAGAACCACCAGCTCCCTCTGGTGGGCGGTGCTTGGTATTTCCTCAACTGATCTCAACATGGCTGTCGGGTCACAAACTTTATCCCTAGTTTGACTATTTGATCGAAGTTTGTGAGCGATTGACAGCTGCTCAGAATGCAAGGCTCCAGCTCAGCTCTGATTGGTTGTTTTCCTCCGGTCTGTGAATTTTGCAGATGCCGTGAGGAGCACCGGAGGACACAGAGACATTGTTTTTTAGATTACCTGTCTCATGCACTAGTCAGGAAACAGTGACCGTTTCATAAAAATCTATTTTTTTTTTTATCATATTTGCACCGCAGCAAAAGAGCTACAGTTGCTACAAGGACCTTTACAGTATAGTAAATGAAATCTGGGATAATGGATGCATTTTCCATCAATAAGGTCATGCTCGGTGTGCCCCCACACTCTTTCACACTGTCAGACATTGCCAACATGGACTAAGGAAAAAGTGAATTTACATTAGGTATGATTGTGCCAAAAACGTTCAAACAGTACAACATTTTGACAAGTATTTTTAGAGTAACATAACATAAAAGACAGGAATTGAAAATAAAATATAAGTCAAAGTAAGGCTACTACTACTAAGGCAAAACAACCAGTGATGGGAGGATGGAAAAATAGACCTCAGACTGAAGTTGGTCTCTGAGACAAGGTGGAAGAGTTCCCTTTGCTCACACAGTGTCACGAAAAAGAAAACATCAGAGGAAAACAGGGTAAAAAGGTCATTCTAACAGATAAGTTTGGGTTATTTCCATAACCACAGTTCTCTGAGTAGCATGAGTGAGCATGTCTTCAGAAGCTCCTATCATACCACACCAGCCAGGATTAGCCGGATCCAAGGAGGGAGGAAAGGAGGAGACCCAAACTGGGCTGCCGGCATCACACCTCATTCAAGAAGTTCACCTCTTCACATTCAGCCGAACACTGGAATGGGCCACGTCTAAAGGCCCAAACACACTAACCCAACATATAACACTGCTTTCCCTCACATTGCCTATGTCCTGGCCAAAAAGACTACAGCCGATGGCTGACTACCATACCTACATTCTGTGCCTGCATGAGATGAAATAACTTTCCACACCAGCAGGTGGCGGAGTCTATATTTGTCATTTAAAAAGGGAAACTGAAAGACCGAGGACTGTGGATATAAAACCCATTGTTGTGATACGTACCTGAAACAAAGCAGCGTATGGCGACCATGCAGGACACACAAAAGCATATTATTATATTATACTGAGCATATTAAGCCGATTATCAAGCAGGTGCATAAATGCTGCTAAGTGCACTAAAACTTTATTTTTTCATCCATCCATCCATCGTCAACCGCTTATCCCGTTAGAGGTCGCGGGGGGGCTGGAGCCGATCCCAGCTGGCATTGGGTGAAGGCGGGGTTCACCCTGGACAGGTCACCAGTCCATCGCAGGGCACAGAGAGACAGACAACATATAGACACACAACCAGTCATGCTCACATCCACACCTACGGGCAATTTAGAGTCATCAATTAACCTAAACAGCATGTCTTTGGACGGTGGGAGGAAGCTGGAGTACCTGGAGAAAACCCACGCTTACACGGGCAGAACATGCAAACTCCACACAGAAGAGTCCCAAGTTGGAATCGAACCCGCGACCCTCTTGCTGTGAGGCGACAGCGCTAATCACTGCACCACCGTGCAGCCCTATTTTTACGTCCAAAGTTTAGTTTTTTTGATTACCTGTTTCGTGTATACAATATTTAGACAATACTTTATTTTTATTTAAAAAAAAAAAATGATTCTCCAATATATCGGCATCGGCCATAAAAACCCCATATCGGTCAACCTCTTATTGAGACGCAATCAAACTGCTTCAGAGACTGGAAGAGGGGGGACAGAAAGCCTTCTTGGCCAAATTGCAGTACTGCCATCGATGAGCTGTTTCCCTATAACAGCAGCACCATCACAACTGAAGTAACAACTACTGAAGTCGTGCAAGGACAATGATCCTACCTACATGTGTGGCCAACTAAGCTGTCTTTCTACTGCCTCAGTAGATTTTACAAATACCTTTGGAGGACTAGATACTCATAGTTCACCCTCTGAGAAGCCAACCTGTTATGGGCTCTGTGGGAAGTATACCGGGACGCAGATATGCTGCAGGCATCTATAACACCATGAAGCGAGCCAATAACGATGGTCTAGAAAACACAGCAGACTTGGTCTCCATATAAAAGGAGGCTACCAGGCTTGCTGCTTCTTCCACCTGATTGGAACTGGAGGCAGGTTGGCCACTCTGGGGACCTTCATGCAAGAAAACCATTTTCTTTATGTACTATGGACCGTTGGGAATCGGTGCTCTAAAAAGGGGCAAACAGTGTCTGTCAAATGTCATTGAACCACAGGAGTGATGCACCTTTTCACAGAAATCTTTATCTACTGTCCTGCATGTACAGTATATGATAGCTGCATGAAGGAATCTTCATATAGGACCACTGTGACTGACGTTGCAGTATTAGTAATTCCTGGGAAAGAGGGGCAGCAGCATCACGTTTCCTGGCTCAGCTTCAGCACCAGACAGCTGATTTTTTCAGAGATACTCAGCTCCAGGGTGTCAGGAATGACGCATCTTCCTTAAGGACGCAACAGTATCTTGGGGATGTTTTGGGACAAGATCTCACAAGATCCAAGTATCCAAACTGGATATTTATCACACTTTTGTGTTTCCTCCTTTGGTTTTGTGGAAACCTTCGTGGTTGGTAGCTGCTACCTATTGGGAAGTAGCAAAAATGCTAAACTTCCTTGCTAGTAGTTTGGCATTGCATGTCAGCCAGATTCATGGGGGAATGGTCCTCCTTGACAATTCAGGCCATGGTTCTGTCCAATTGTGTCCAGACAGCATGACAGTACAGGACCTTCTAAAGAGGTCACCGTAGCGGCATTCACAATGTGACATGAAGCAAATGCTATGAGAGAGATCACAGATCATGAAGTCATCCTGTCTCATGTTGGTTTTCCTTTGAGAAAAAGACACTTTTCTCAGTGAGGATTCAGGCCAGCGCCAGGCCACGTGACTGACTGACAGATAGACAGAGGTGGTACAGAGGGGGGCGAGGCCGGATCAGCACGGCATGCCATTGCTTCCTTGGCTGCTACAAATCTCTCCCATCACCTCTGAAAGTCAGGCTTCGATGGTTTCTGGCAGACCTGCAGGCATCGCCGGCCCGGCACATGAGCTTTTATCTGCTTCGGCCCAGATGGCATTGCGGCGGTAGAGTCCTGACACCTCCACTGATGAGGAATGGGAAGGAGGGCAAGGGAGGTAAAAGTTAAGGGAGGGAGAAGTGTGTGTTATGTGTGTGTGGGCAGTAGAGGAAAACGAGAGCATCAAGAAAAAGAAAGTAAAGTCTAAGGTCGGGCGGATGAACTTCAACTTACTCTAGAAATTACAGCACAAAACTTTAAATAATATTTATCTTAAAAAAATAATCTTAAAATCTCAAATTTATGTACTACTTGGATTGTGTGAATCAGCATCAAAGTATACAGTATTGTCTAAAAAAAATGTAATTTTTCTTATCCTATATCTGTAGATTGAAATAATTTCACTTGTTTCCAAAGAGTGGTGGACGGATCTGCCGTATTTTTCTGTTTCAAGCCACTGACACACAAAATGAATCAACCTTTTACATCACACTGACATGGTTTTATGTTTGTATTACTTAAACGTACAATATCAATTTTTTTTGGCTATTTGGAGACAGCAGAACCAAACTGTAAACACAACATTAACACCACCGGCTTTTAAGTTGACATGGGAAATTTGCTGGCAAACAATATTTTACCCATGCTGTAGATATGGAGCAACATTAGCCTTCATTTGGAGTCATGTTTTTGACACCTGGCGACTGTAAAACTAATATTAAGTCTCCTTTTAACTCTGTTTTTGGTCTTCACAAACTGAGGGAAATACAGTGAAAATAGGTTACAGTGATCAACCGCTTATATGGATCAAAAACTTGCAACAAAATCATTCCTCTACAAATGTTGTTTAAATAATGTGCTTATAGTAATTAAGTAGTCCTCTTACAGTGCTCCTTGTGGGTCTTTTCATACATGAAAACATATGGAAAACACTTTAAAACTATGTTAGACTAACATTTTTTTGCTTTACTCCTTGGATACTTCGCCTCGCGGACCGTCTGCTCTCCGGCTGGATACCTGAGGCTGATGCTGCGTGCACACTGATATCATGACGGGAGAAGGAAAGTCATTTTCTCTGACCGGTTGAGAGTGGTCTTGTGCTGCAGTTTGCTAAAAATGGCAAAGCCTCACCTTTGCTGAGGTAAATGGTAGGAAAACTGGCAGTGAGCCAGTATATAGCAAAGCGGTCCATTTCATTTCTTTGTATTCTTGTAATAAATATACAAATGAAAATTAGATAGTAATCTGCATGAAAAATGATGCACAACAAGAGAAATTTGGTTATAATAATCATTGGGTTATAGTGATCACTACTCCATTATGTTTATCAGTTAGTTGCTAGCTAAAAACGACATTATAGAGAGTGATGGGAGAACCAAAGCTGCAAAGCTGTGGGCCTGAAAACCAAAACAATGAGCTAAAAGATGCTACAATGCTGCACAGAGCTGAGCGGACCTGCAGAGTCAGGTGATTATTATCCATGAGTTCATCACTAGCAGCAGTAGGCAATGTGAGGGGGGATGAGGGGGGATGCCATCCCCCTTGTTGACCAAAATGCTTCCTCTTGTTAAACTACCATCCTCCCTCTCCATCTCCTGGTAGCAGAGTCGGTGCAGGGACAGAGGGTGGTTTAGTTCAATATGTTAGTCCAGTCTACCTGACTCATTGATCCGCAATCGATCTTTCAGAGGTTGTTGCGGACTCAGTTTTTAAGACAGAGTTAAGATACTGGTATCATATGAAAGTAGAAAAATAAGCAAGTTATCAATTGGTACCAACCATGTGACACTTGCTTGTTGAGAAAAAGGATTAATAAAGCTCCAAACTTGCGCTAACTTTTGGCGAGGAAAAACTATTGTGGCCATTTCCAACTGGGGTCCCTTGAGCTCTGACCTCCAGATATGTGAATGTAAATAGTTTCTCTGGGTCCCCACAAGTCTCCCCTTTACAGACATGCCCACTTTATGATAATCACAAGCAATAACAGCTGTTGTTGCCTGTTGGGATTGAGTTTGACATGTTGTGATTTGAGCATATTTTTATGCTGTGACGTTTTCTGTACAATATCTGTCAATGTTTTGTGTTGTTAATTGATTCACAATAATAAATATATTCTGTACAGACGTTTGACTAAAACAGCATATTTGCTCACCCTCATGTTGATAAGAGTATAAAGTACTTGTCAGATTTCCCTTTAAGGTACATTTTGAACAGATAAAAATATGCGATGAATCACGATTAAATATTCTAATCGATTGACAGCCCTTATTTTGTTACTATGTAGGACCTTTTTCAATGGGTAATACAGTTGTTTTTGCCAAGAGAATCTCTAATACTGTATCCTTCACTCTGAGTAATAATGTACCTACATGAGAAATTGCCATTGCTAGAAATGATGAGAGACCTCTTGCCAGATTTGTTTTTTGGTCTATCCTTTTTATAAATCAAAGGTTAAAACATGCTCCAAAGCACAACTGAGGACACTGTGTACTAGGGGTGGGACGGTTCATAAAATTTAGGGTTCGGTTCACGGTTTGGGGGTCACGGTTATCAGTATGGTTCGGTACATTTATGGTACAGCAAGGAGGCCAATTTACAACTTCAATTTTAACATGCATTTCATTTATTTGGCACAATAAATCAACACCTGTTTGTCTTCACAACAGCAGACTAACATCAGGAACAAAACACTCCTTCATCGTCACATCTTATGGCTGTGCAATAACATTGCTCAATATTCCAATGATGATATGACTTGTGATAAATAAACGTGTGTGCATATTAGCTTTACTTATGTCAGCCCGGTTGTTTTTAAATTCAGAACCAGATTGATAAATAAAATTATTGAATAATTTAAATACAACTAGGACACTGCAACAGTAATGTTTACAACATACAACAATATCTGACTGGAAACAATCTGACATATTAATAAAATAAATTATATTCCTGAGTGAAGTTTATAAAGACTGAAGAACACAAACATCAGTCAGTATCAGTCCTTCCTCCTGTCCTCTGTCCTCCTCTCTGCTGATGTGAACCACTAAGGTCCTGTGGAGAGAGGAGGAGTGCTTTATTACATTTATTTATAATAAAAAAAAAAAAAAAAACAAAAAAAAAAAAGAAAAAAAATCTACAGCCAGCTTTAGTTTACTACTAAGATACATGACAAACTAACCTAAACAGTCAGACTACAGAGCCTACTGCCAGCTTTAGTTTACTGCTAAGATACATGACAAAATTACCTAAACAGTCAGACTACAGAGCCTACTGCCAGCTTTAGTTTACTACTAAGATACATGACAAACTAACCTAAACAGTCAGACTACAGAGCCTACTGCCAGCTTTAGTTTACTGCTAAGATACATGACAAACTAACCTAAACAGTCAGACTACAGAGCCTACTGGCAGCTTTAGTTTACTACTAAGATACATGACAAACTAACCTAAACAGTCAGACTACAGAGCCTACTGGCAGCTTTAGTTTACTACTAAGATACATGACAAACTAACCTAAACAGTCAGACTACAGAGCCTACTGGCAGCTTTAGTTTACTACTAAGATACATGACAAACCAACCTAAACAGTCAGTCTACAGAGCCTACTGCCAGCTTTAGTTTACTACTAAGATACATGACAAACTAACCTAAACAGTCAGTCTACAGAGCCTACAGCCAGCTTTAGTTTACTGCTAAGATACATGACAAACTAACCTAAACAGTCAGACTACAGAGCCTACTGCCAGCTCTAGTTTCAGCTTGTGTAGCCAAGGATACGTTGGATATGTTATGAGGATAATATATTAATTACACAGAGGTTCTGTAGTTCGGACCCTTGTCAATAACAGCGCATTACCGCTTCACTGCTACTGTTCCTCCCTTCACAATAAACTCTCTGAATAACCACTGAACACTGCTGACTAGAAGGAACTACAGACATTTACTTACATGTTTACCATTCGCTATTAGCCGGTGAACTAACGTACGGTGGCGAGTTAATAGCTGTGGAGTGTAAGCACAGGGGCGGTCTGCCCTCGCCATAATTGAGCCAATCACAACGCACAACCTCAGCTTCAGTTACACTGCACTTGTGTTATACCCCATACACCTTTCCGCCGTGTCCCAGCCTCCTTCCATAGGCCTTGATTTCTAGTGTGACAATAAACGCGACAAAAGAAATACACAGTCGGCCTCATAACCTATTTCAAATGAACCGAATGGTACATACACGAACTGAACCGTTACTAGTGAACCTGTTCGGTTTTTTAGCTGAACCGTGCCCACCCCTACTTTGTACAGAAAAAGTAAATGCTGTTGGTTTGTGTTCACTGCTGCTCTTGTGAGTGAGATTATATACATTTATTTTACATTTACATGCATCTCATCTTATTTGGGGTGTAAACAGGTCATTACTAGAATAATATATTTCACAAACACACTCTCTTGTGCTTTCTGCTGTGTGCAGTGATTAATCAAATGTGTCAACGGTGAGATAATAATTTCTATCAACACGTTGCATCAAACTGTTAAAGCATCTTTCAGCACCTTTTGTTGTAAATATCACTCACAAAGGAATAGTAAATGAAAGTCTAGAAAAGAGCAGGTTAAACCTACTGTGCCACTGCACAGAAAACATACAATATTTATGACTGTGCAGCACCATAAAAATTTCTATATCATGACTATTGGCATTCCCTGTAAGCAATGCAGCCCCAATTCCTTCTCGGTGATAAAGCAAGTTCTAAAAGGTAACAGACTCAACCAATTTCATTCTCCTGCTTTTCCCTGCCGTTCCACTTTGCGATTGTTTAGATCAATTTTGCAGTGGATAATTTCTGCTGCGCTGCTCACTACCCTGCCATGAAATTGGCACTGAGGTTGCCTTCAGTTTGCAGGAGAGAGGAGAGGAGGAGGAGAGATGAATGGAAGAGGGGGAGAGACAGAAAGAGAGAAAGAGAGAGAGACACACACACACCGAGAGGAGATAGAGAGCCCCACAGGCAGTGTGCTGTTTTTAAACCAGGAATAATCAGCTGCATCACAGAAATACAAAAAGAGAGGGTCAAAAGGAACGAGGTAGAGTGGAGTCAAAGGCCTGAGGCACTTTTCACACACAAATACATCTGTTACTGGTGATTCAAAGATGTCACACCCCAGGATAACAGCACTGTCAAAAAGCATGTACATCACAGACGGAGACCTGGAACTTCTCATTATGGCAACTGCACTACACTGTTCGGTGCACAATACTGTCAACGGCCTTTGACAGGAAGATGAAGCACACACCGCCTCACTATGGCAACTAAGGAGGTAAACACACTTTATGACAGCAAAGAGGTGCACATGGGCATTTATTTAACACTGTATTAAGGTAGGGGGTGTGGTAACAATCAAGTGAAATAGTGCAATTTCCCTGTCAAATACTAAAGGGAATTTGTGCAGGCATTGCCAGCCGAACACGTCAAATGTGTGAGCAAATTGCACTCATATTCAAATGATTGACACACAAAAAAAAAACCCTATTCAAGATATTACTAACCTTTATTTAGGCCAAGTTGGGCAGTTTAACTTATTTGAATGTACAATGCACTCCTGCCAGTGCACAGCCTCTCCCCAGCAAGCCCTGTGTGGTGCCTCCCAGTGGCGATCTCTAAGTCTCCAGCACTTCGCATTGCAAGATGGGGGATGAGTTTTACAGCAACCTGGACCATGCAGTCAGCTGTCTTCAATGCCAGGGTTGGGGCAGAGCACAACAACTGGCCACTGGGCCTGGGCCAGCACAACAACAATGGGAAACCTTAGAGTTCTGCTGCAGAAACAACCTCTGAATTGCCAACACCTTCTTCGAGCGTAGGCCCAGCCACAAAGTCTCAAACGCAGTCTCCAAAGACACCATCTCAAACATGCCTGTGCAATCAATGATGACCAAGCTGGACCAGGAACCCGACATGGATGACTTTGCAACTCCTTAACCTGTGGAAAAGCACACGGCAGTGACAGCATCCCGCCTGAAGTCACTAAGCTGGGAAAGCCCTCCCTTCTGCCACTCCTGCATGAACTCCTTCTCCTTTGTGCACATCTATGCTGCACCTTTGTGCCAGCATAGTAATTATTACTGTTCAAAAACAAAGGAGATAGAAGTAATTGCAATAATTATCATGGAATCTCTCTCTAAGCATTGTGGGAAAAGTTTTTTCTCAAATCATCCTCACCAGGCTGCTGACATTTGCTGACCTCATCTACCCAGTATCACAGCAGAGATTATGTGCAGGACGCTCAATGCTCAACATGATCTTCAACAAACCTATACCCTGCACATTTGCACTGTGTGCCACTGAGTCACAGAAATAGAGCCAAGAGTCTCCTTTAACAAAGTAGAGACTATACAACGGTGTCTGCTCTGAGAAGTAAAGACTAACGACAAAATAGAAATGTTTTTGCTGAACCAGTTTTTCTTGTCACGTTAGAAAGTCATCATATTTATCAAACAGTTATGACATGTATTACTTCTGTGTTTCTGCTTAATGTTGCATACACAGAGTGGGCCATGGATGTGTTAAGAGAGCTGGATACAACGTTGGAGGTGGGGCCCCCTTCATTCCTATTCCTACAGTTAACTCAGTGGCGCATGATGCCAACATGGCTCAGCTGTTGATTCACCTCAAAAAAACAGACATCTCTTTCCCCAGTATAAGTCTATGAGAAAAAGTCTTGTTGGGCCCAATGGTATCACGCGATGGGACACAGAAGTTATAGTACAACCGTTTGGCCACTATGAAAATTTGGCATCGACAACCAGCACTGGATAGTGTTGGCAGAGACAGACAGGGCCAGATTTTCAACGGTCCACCAGCCCAAAAAGTCCAGTGGCCCGGCGAGTGGTCTGCATAAATAACTAAATTTACTTGCATTTGGCAACTGTTCATTTTGGACCCTTACACATTACACAGCGCTGCAGCAGACTGTGAGCCAGTCGATTAGGCTGTTAGACCAGACAGCCTCATCGATATGTAGTTTTTGGGTTAGTAATGACATCATCGGGGTTATTTGGTGAAACATTGGAAAGCTCCCTGGAAAGCAAAAGAAAACATTAGTGATGTGCATGTCAGGGTTTTTTATAACCCGTACCCACCTGACCTGTTATGAAAGCCAATCTGCAGCACCCCACCTGCAAAAATATTACTATAACACCAATGTTTCTGTAAGTTACTAATAACTTACTTGGAACGCTGCTTTGTCACTCTTTGACCCGCTTGGGCATCACTAGAAGACATTATAAAACTGTTTTCACAGGCTGAATGGTGTTCTTCATGATGTGTGATGAACATCACGGGTAAAGATGGTGGAGTGCCTCTTTAATTTGTCACATACGGTAATAAAGCTGTGCTGGATCAAACTGATCCCTTATCCTTTATGGGAGAGAAAACTCAGTTTGATTTAGACTGTGATAATGATTTAAATTTTAGGGTGTGTTAAAGGCATGTAACACACTGTTACAAGTAGCGTACCAAAGGAATGCTAATAAGGACATTAATTATCCACACTTGTGGAGATCCACTAAAAATAGGCCGGAATCCCAACCCAGCAGGGACATGCACAGACATTTTGAGGGGTTGCTGCTCTAACCTGAAAAAGGGCAGAAACCATTTCACTCACATAGCTTGAGGTCAGAAGTCAAGCGACCCCTTTTAAAAATGGCCATGCCAATAGATTCCTTAGGTTTTCTAGTTTCATATTCTGCCATATTCATTCATTTTATCTTCACCCTAGCTTTATTCTCTGAGCCTGCAACAACCTCCAAAAGATTGATTGCATTAATGTGTTAACCCTCTGAGACCCACAATAGACCAGTTTTTGTATTTTTTTTAGGGGGGTACAGGGGGTCTTTAGGGGAAGATAGCAGGTCAGCAGCAGATGTCACAGAAGTGGTGTACATCATCTGAAAGATGGGAACCTGAAGATTAGATTTGAGATGGAAAACACCATCTTTTATGGAAACTGCTCATAAACCTGCTTACTATAAGTCTACCTAGGAAAGCCGTCCATCCTCTGAATGCTCTAGGTCTCTAGTTTGTGGCTGAAAAGTTTCACGACGTTGTGATTATCCTAGTGGTCACCACAGGTCATTTAATACAGTGAGGTTGTTTCAAACAATGGTCTCACTAAAATGGACTAACATCATTACACATGAATAAAACTGGGGTCCACAGGGGTCTCAGCTTTACAGTGATACCCAATTTATATAATTCCAAGACTGTTTAGGGAGCCCACAAATTTTCAAACATATCATTTTAGAATAGTCAAAAACAACACATTTATACAGGTTTTTTGCCCCAAACTGCATGTGATTATCATAAACTGGGCATGTCTGTAAAGTGGAAACTCGTGGGAACAAATAGAACCCATTTACATTCACATATCTTGAGGTCAGAGGTCAAAGGACCCCTTTAAAAATGGCCATGCCTGTTTTTCCTTGCTAAACTTTAGTGCAACTTTGGAGCATCACTTAGCTACCCTCCCAACATGGTAGTATGACATGGATTCCTTAGGTTTTCTAGTGTCATATGATAATGTATCTGTGTCTTTACACTGGCCATAAAACTGAACCAACTAGAGCTTCTGAAAGACAGTAAAGTCAGTTTCAAGGGGTTAAAGAAATTAGCAGTGTTAGCCCTGCCAATAGCCCAACCAATAACATATCACACAATATTAGAACATGTGCGATTCTGTATAATGAGTGCTTTTTGATAACAGGTACATTTTGGTGATGACACTTGTTTGCTTTATTAAGTAGTAGTAGTTATACCTTTACCTGAGTAAACGATCTGAATACCTTTTCCACCACGGCAACAAACTAGATTGTAAATTTCCCCACTGTGGGACTAATAAAGGAATATCTTATCTTAGAGATACCTGTGCAAATATGATCCTCCACACAGAAAGGCATCAGCTGGCTTACCAATAAGTCATGGTCAACTGAACAAATATCTACAAGATATTATGGATACAGCCTCAACTAAAAAGCTACCACTCATTTCAAGTGAAAAGCGAGGACAAATTGCGAAGAAGACTTCACTGCCATTATTAGGAGCTACTTGGGGAGTCAAACTGAAAAATCCATATAAATGACATGACCATGAACTTTACAGTGATCCATTATTACACAAGGCAACTGCAATTGACAGGCACTGCAAAGTTATTATCTGAATCCCTTTATTCTCTGTGGTAATAAAACAGGCAAAAATGGCACCTAATAAGCCAGCCATTATCATTGAGCACCATGAAGCAGATATTAAAACATTTTTTTAAAAAGTAGACTTAGCTCTCAAGGTCAACTTTTCGTAAACTCCATTATATGCCATTAAGGTTGAGCTCTGTAAATCCTATCTTTCATGCGTTCTTTCTTCACTAGATTTTGGATGATTACATTGAATGTCATCCGTCGCGTGTCGTCTGAATAACAGTAAATCTCTGAAACGCTCAGCACTTGCAGAGAAAAAACAACAATTTGGAGAGAGTAGAGACTGCACCCTGTTGAATCTGTATTAGCGTTAACAGGAAACTGCTGTGAACATATAAGGATGTCTTTGTGAAATGTTGCTGAAGCTCTCAAATCTCTCTCTCTGCTGCAACACACCCATGGCACATCTCTGCTAATGTTTTTTGCCTCTGAGCAAGCTGTTTTGTTGCTGGATGTGATTATTGAACGTTAAAATTTGCGGCAGCCGGAAAACCAGATAAAGAGTAGAGAAAAATCCCTGTTTGAAAATGGATATGCAGACTAAGAACCATAGCTTAAACGTCATTTGTAATCAACTTGTTTGAAACCCTTTGCTCTCATCTCTTTCTTTGAGTCCCTGTGGTATTTTTCCCCACGAGAAGTCTCAACACCCTGCTGAATAATAAAAAAAAAAAGCCTCAGAAGAAGCTTCTTACATCCCATCCAACAAACAAAAAAAAAAAAAAAAAAGGAAAGGGTTTTTTTTTTTTTGTATTTTCCATGTGGACGTTCCCGATTTTTCATGTCTCTAAGCACATCTGAACCCTGTTTACCATCTCCACACACCCAATGCTATCTCCGATCGATTCAAATGAGATTTTCCACACTATTTGACAATGTGTGCCGGCGGTTTGCTTTGGCGGTCGACTCGCAACTCTCAGCCTGGTGGCGAGGCTAATCTCACTCAGGTTGAGGCTCAACTGTCTCGGCGGGACTCCAACAAGGGTGGGGGGGTGGGGGTTTTCGCTGTCTGTCTATGGTTCAAAGACGGACTCTGATTAATATTCTCGAGGCAGAGGCATGAGAGAGAGAGAGAGAGAGAGAGAGAGAGAGAGAGAGAGAGAGAGAGAGAGAGAGAGAGAGAGAGGGGGGGGGGGGGGGGGGAAACAGGACTCCCCAGTGTTCCTGTCAAGTTTGGTGTCTGACTGCATGGACGCTGGCCACCACACCGCTGCTGCTGCCTCACTGCGAATACTTGGCAGCTCTACGTCTGGATCTCTGAAGATAACGTGTGCTATTAATAAACAAACAGAAGCAATTACTGGGAGGCAGAGGAGAGGAGAGGGATTGGATTAGGTCAGGATGAGCGCTGGTCTCACTGAAGTCTAAACTGATGAGCTGCAGCACTCCAAAGACAGCGGAGATACCAATCCCTCCTCACTGACCCCGGCACCCCCACAGTCTGCAGCCACACAGGGAGATAACACTCCCCGGGGAGTGTGTGTGTGCGTGTGTGTGCGTGTGTGTGTGTGTATTTGTGTGTGTAATGAGCAGACCTGTGCACATTTGTGTTTGTATGGCCGGTTTTGTATTCCACAAAAAGTTGCTGTTTTCTAACATTACTTAGACTGTGTGTCTTTCTACCTAATACACTATAGCTGCTTCGCCCATTTATTGTACTTTTGGTTCCATTTCTCAGGATTAAACCTGCAGTAGGAGAATATTATTGGCATTGTTGGGCAAAATGTAATAATTTCAGCATTCACCTCCTCGTGACTCTGTTTTCAGACGATAAAATATCTAGCCCATGACAGGAGACTTTGGCCAATCACAGGTCATTTCAGAGAGAGGACATTCCTATTGGCTGTGCGCTTCCCTTTGGTGAAAGCCTGATTCAACAGCAGAACATCCTGCAGGAAATGTTGATATTCCAGCATTGGCAACAACTGCCAACTGCAAAGCAACCCCCAAAACAGGAAGACAGACTTATCGACGACAGTCTGAAAAAATCAGCGTAACGTTTCAGAGACGGAGAGAAAATGTTGCTCATAATTTCGCCTTCTGCTCATGGCTACAGCTAGCGCCATGAGCTAGCCTCACGGCTATGGTAGCTTTGCCAGTAACGCGGGGAAAGCATAATCTTCTCTCCATCTATCTAGTAGTTCAGCCTTCTGCGTGAGCTCACCGTGGCAGCTACAGTGAGCAGAATGCTGAACGATTAGCAACATTTTCTCTTCATCTCTGTAGCGCTTTGGCGATATAGTAGCTCGCTAGAGCCTCAAATCACAGTATGTCACCTCAAAGGTGTTATAGGCCCACAAGTTTGCAAAGAAAACAAGACATAGAATTGTCACTATACTGTTTAAGGGCATTGGATGACCTGAATTTCCCTCTGGGGATTAATAAAGGTTCATCTTATCTTATCTGATGATGATTGGGATGATGTTTGAAATGACTAGTATTCGTACAGATGGTGGGTGGCATTTACATATAGTGCTTTATTTAGTTTATTCACCCATTCACATGCTGATGGGAGAGACTGCCATGCAAGGCAGCCAACATCAAGCCATCATGCCAACATCAGGATCTAATCTGAATACTCGTTCATACACCGATGTTGCAGCCTTCAAGAGCAATTTGGGGTAAAGTATCTTGCTCAGGGATACCTCGACATGTGACCGGGGGAGCCGGGGATCTAACCGGCGACCTGATTGGTGGATGACCTGCTTCCACCACTGAGCCACAGCCGCCCTGTACTGTATGAAGCACACGCATATGCCTCCACTCGTTTGGTGGGAGGGTGTAGGACAGAGAGGGGAGACAGGAGAGCTACATTCTGACATTTTTTAAATTTTTTTTTTGTTGTTGTAGAAAACTGCCTACCCAGGGGTACCACTTGAATCATAATATGCTGAAAGGTTATTATTGATTTTCTGCCCAACAAAGCCAAAAATAAACTGCCTCCACCAGGTTTAAGGCGATTATTTTGTTTAGTGCAAGTGTATTTTGGATTGTGCCAAATGGTGGATTCCTATGGAAGACACTTTTGTTGAATTGTGATGGTAAATGATGTTTGACTTGTTAGGCTCCTGCGGTCAGGCTGTGCCGTCGTAAACCTACTGATCCCTCTGAAAGGTGACACCATTCTCTAGCGTTGACTTAACATACTGTACATTTAAACTGCCTTTGAATCACACTCTCACCTAAGCAAAGAGATACTCAGCTGCTTGACCAAACCAAATACCTGCAATGTATCTGCTTTGGCTAAACCACAGTGGCTTGATAGGCATCATCTGAATGCCATGTCCTGCTCAGCTGTCCAGCTACTACCACTGCATGTCTAGTTCCACCAGTCTAACAAATGGCCAATGGTTAGCAACCCCTCTGTTACGAGAAACTACTCCATGCATGGATCATCTTACCAAAGAAGAAAAGGAATTTGTTTTAATATGTACTTGTTTGTGAGTTGAAATGTGCAGGCAAGTTTACAGGGTCATCAGGTGCACATGCTCTCGATGACTGGTGTTTTGTTGAGTTGGGCCCACGACACTGACTCAACAGTGTGTTCCAGCATCCCAAAACCTCCCCCTCATTACTTGCACCTACACACTGAACACAGCCCTCTGAAGCAAGCTACATTCAATCCATTCTGTCTATAACATCACCAGCAAACATCACCTAATAACATGTTAGCTAACATGTTAAGCTACCTAAAATGTCACTATGAACACCCACCAAACGTTCACTTCTGTCTAGAACATCACCGGCTAACAGTTACGACTAGCAAAGACAGCTAATATCATGTTAAGCCAGCTTTCACGATTAAAGGGGACATATCATGCTCATCTTTCGGTTCCTGTTTGCATGCTTTAATGTTCAAAAAACATTTTATATTTCTCATACTGTCTGTCTGAATATAGCTGTGCTCCCCCTGTCTGAAACGCTCCCTTTTAGACCCTCTCCTAAAAATGCCCAGTCTGCTATGATTGGCTTGGGAGAAAAATATGGTACACCTTTACAAAGGTAGTTGTCACGCTATAGGCGATGTATTCTAATGAACCTGCATGTGACATAGGAAGGGGAGGCAAATCTGATTGGCTTGTTGAATCACATGTTTTCTGATTTAGGCAACCCACAAAAAATTGACTGTGTTATTTTTTTCTTATTTTGTGGGTTGGTAGGCACTCCAGATACCCAAAGGTATGTGCTATAGCACTGAAAAAGTCAAGACCCCTTTAGTAACAACAGTTAGCTGATGACTAGCAGCTAATAACATACTAAGCTAGCAAACACCAATGACTAGTGACAGCTAATAACAACAGCGAATTAAAATAGCTAACACCAACAAATAATAACAGTTAATAACAATGGCTAATATCATCTTAAGCCCGCACCAACAACTATTAATAGTTAATAACATGTTAATCTAGCAAACACCAATGACTTATAACAGCTAATAACAACAGCTAATAACATATTAATCTAGCAAACACCTGCGACTAATAACAGCTAATAACATGTTAATAAGCTAACACTACAGCTAATTGCAGGTAATAAATAATATGTTAAGAGCCCAATAGCATGTTTTATGGGGTGGCAGTGAGGTAAGGTATTAGATCACACCCTCCTTTCTTTTTTTTATTTTTTTTTGTTTACCATAAATATAATTTTATGGTTTTTCTTTTACTAATTTTTGGATTTAACAATTTGTAATTCTATAATGAATTTAGTTTGACATAAATGAGTGAGTAGCAGTAGATCAGTGTCCCGTTTTGAATAAGTGCCAGCAGGCATATTTGGCTCCACTGTGCTGCAGTCTACAAGGGCTAAACTTCAAATGTTCGACAGTGTTTCATAAACAGCAGATTAAAAAAACATGACAGCTTGTTTTGTACAAATTTCCTGTGAGATGATCCTGGGCTTTACTGGATGTGTGCATCGCTGCACATATTGTGTTATGAGAGAGTGTGTCAAGGTTTGTACATACTTTATGGGTCTGCGTGTGCTTCTTTGTGCACTTGTGTTTGTGTGGGAGGCCCTGATGTAACGTGCAACAAACACCACGCATGAAAGACAAATGTGTAGTAAGTCATTGTTTTATGCTGCAGGAGAACAGCAGCGCGAAGCTTCCTCCTCCTCGCTGTTCCTTCAGTGCGTCACTCGCGTCGACTTTCAGATTTAAGCTGATCTAGTTAAGATTTCCACTGTGGCATCTGGAACGCCTGTCAAAGCTGCCTGTGCACAGCGAGTCCAGCATGCAGTGGGGATGACTGACACTCACTACCATGTCACATTCTCCTCAGAGACTCTGAATAGTCAATAATTCATCAGGAAGGTATATTCTCCAGCACGAGTGCAAGGTACGGCATGGAGTGGAGACTCTCTCTCTCTTCCCACCCTCAGTTTATCATTTCTCTCTCAATCTAGAAGTCCTTCCCCTTCCCATTTCTCCTCCTCTCTCACTCACTCTCTCTATATTGCACCACTTCAATAATTCAAAGTGATATATAAAAGTCAATGAAATTTGCCATACCTCGGGTCATTACGATGCCTGCCAGGGATTTGTGTCGAGCGTGCGCAGGGCTGCAGCCGCCCACCAGCGTCCGGTACTTCTCCCTCACCAAGTGGAATATTGAATCGGCGAAGTCCTGAAAAACACAATCGCTCCCTTAATTTCTACTGGACACAATCTATGGAGACTGACTTCACAGGTTTCATTTTGCTGCATGATATTCCACTCCCCTAATCTGTTCAGGTGAGGCAGATGGATTGTCAACTTACCTGTTTAGAGCCGAGTACATAGAAATCATACAGACATTCTCTGTGCATCATTATAGTCATATTTCCAACACTACTATACAACAACAAACTGAATAATAGCATGAGCAACAGAAAAAAAAAGACTTTCTGCTAAATGCCATGTAGAAACAAAAACAAACTCCACATGCTACTACACAAAATAAAATATGAATAACTTTATATAGCCAAGGTCACTGTAGGAACTATTTGAGGTGATAAATACATGTGTTCCTCTATTGTGGAGTGATTTCAGTCAGCACACAATCTGCTTTTGTAGTTACATACAGGGAAAGTACACCCCAGCGGCACAAAACTGCCAAAATCCTACTATCACTCAACATAGTGTATCAATAGGGGACACTCACAGTGGATTTAGTGTTAAAATTCTCATCACTTAAAGGCAAAGTTGACAAAAGGGATATTATCTGTATATTTTATGTATCCATATACTGTATATTATGTATGTGTTTGTGAAAAAATTATGCTATGATGTTATTTATTTGCATTTCAGTCCATTGACAGTCAAAGGTTATCTTTAGATTAGAGCAGACTTAAAGGGGCACTCCATTTAGATTTCACCCATTAAAGCTGGAGGAGGTAGATTTGATTAAAGTTAGTACATCGTGACAGTACTGCATGAGACAGGTAATCTGAAAAAAACCCTGCCTCTGTGTCCTCCGGTGCTCCTAATGACATCTGCAAGATTTCACTGGCTGGAGGAAAACAACCAATCAGAAGCGAGCAGGAGCCTGCCATCTCTGAGCAGCTGTCAGTCACTCGTGAACTCCGATCAAACAGTAAAACTAGGCAGCGCTAGTCAAATATGAATCAATATTCTGTTACTGTAATGACATTTGTTGCATAAAATGTTTTCAGAAACATCTTGTAGCTACTGTTTAGCTGTAAAAGGAGAACATTTGTGACCCAGCAGCCATGTTGAGATCAGTTGAGGAAATACCAAGCACCGCCCACCACTGCAAACATAATCATATTGATTCATATTTGATCAGAGCTGCCTACTTTTCTGAGTGACTGACAGCTGCCTCTGTTGAATGAACAGCCAATAGGAAAACTTTCTCTCTCTCTCTGAAATGACCTGTGATTGGCTGAGTCTCCCGTCATGGGTTAGATTTTCTAAAGCCTGAAAACAGAGCCATGAGGAGGTGTATTTATCCCACAAAGCACTTTAATTACAATATGTATCTATGTAACTATATACAGCATATAATGTATATTGTGTATAATACAGTATATAGGTTATTCAAGTAGATGGTATATTATTATATATTATATATTACATATTCACTTTAAGTTCAGTTTACTCATCATGAGAAGTACGACTCAGCTTGGGAAAATACTATAATGTCTCCTGTTGCTTTGGGGAAAGATTTCCAAAGTTTGAAAAATAAAAAAAAATCAATAAACTAGAATTACCACCTCATGGTTGCATGTGTCTGCCAGCCAATCCAGCTGCAGTTTACATCCACATCCACATTACATGTCTGTCTAAAATGTCATCACTTCAGCATTTTATCCTATTAGATGTTTGTGTGGAATGGTCATAATTAGCATATGAAGTCAAGAAAGTGACACTGAAATGTCTAACAGGATAAAATGATGAAGTGATGAGATTTTAGACAGACATGGATGGAAACTACAACTTGACTGGTCGGTGGAGGCTTACAACTACGAGGCGGTAATTCTAGTATTTCTCTTCACCTGTCAAGTCAGTTTTATTTGTATAGCCCCAAAATCACAATTTTACCTAAGTGGGCCCTATAATATATGACACCATCTATCCTTTGACCCCTGACCCATCAGTGATGAAGCTTTCAGCCTGAGAGGGCAGTGAAATGCTGCTTTTCAGCCGGGTGTTAAGTTACTATCAGCCAAAAAAAATGGGAAAAGAAAAATGAAGACGAAACCTGAACGTTTCCTGTAGTGCACTTACAGATTGCCTATTGCTGCCAGTGACATTTTCTGTCCGTGTAATGTAACTGCCACTTTAGAAAATTACCAAACCCATGCAAATGTAATATACTGTTCATTGGAGCATTTATGGTTACTCACTGGTGTAATAGGCTGCCTCATATTCTTTATACATGTCTACATAATCAAAGAGGAGGTTGACTCTTGTCCCAGCTCCGTATCTCTGATTGTTCTCTCTCTGGCGTCACTGAAGTGGATGAACATGTTGGACATTATTTTTACATCAGTCTTTGATTTCCTCCACCATCTGCCGCCTGTAGCTCCCTTTGTACTGAAAGAACAGTACAGTGTTCCAGGTTTGTGCCGTAAACAACCTCTATTTGCGCCACGAAGCAACCGACACTTCTCACCACTTAATCTACACTGTTCAACAGATGTTGCAAAGACATGTGGATCATATCCACCGCTCTCCCAACCATTAATGCTCTTTACTCTAGTGGTAATTAAGGGCTTAGTCTCCGAGCGGCCTTCACGCCAACTACAGAGCATAAATGGCTCACCGGGAGATGGCAACAGAGTGGCAGCAGAGCGGGCCTGTTGGACAGATTGAGCCCCCGGTAGCTATGAGGACGTCAACAGATGCCATGGTGACGGACGCACAGAGTGAGCGAGGAGGAGAGAGATTAAGGGTGAAAAGAGACAGAGAGAGGGTGACTGAATTAGTGAGCATATTGCACATTAAAGCCCTCATCAGGGCTGTGAAATACTCTCACAGTTGGAACCGGCGGTTGAGGTGCTCACAGATTGTGCTGTGTGTCCATTTGTAATGCCTACCGTACACTAGAGGACTTTGAAAAGACTTTTAAAAGACTGAAATCTGACACCCTCTCACATCTGAAGTACTTGTTTACAGACACATTTTGCAGACTGAGGATCTTGCAGGGTCACTGTTTACAAGACTACAACTAGATTCATTTTGAGATGATGGCACATCCTGCTCCTGGTAGACATTCACAAGAAGAAAAACTGTTGAGAAAGAAGTTGCAACGGCCCTCGAGATCCCTGGTGAGTATGCTATAGCTAGGTAGCTCGCTAACTAACAACTATCCCGAATGAGGATACTTGCAGACTAGTGTTAACTACTGGAATGGTTGCTATTAACCTGTGTAGTATATTTCAGCTAGTATCGGAGATGTATCCTATACTTTCCAAAATTTCAGATCAGGTATCAGCAAGTACACCAGTCTATGCATCGATCTAATACCATAATTTGTTAACCCAGAAAAAAATCAACTTGTTTAACTGGAAATCAATTCTTCTTGCCGCCCAAAAACAGTAGCCTTCATTGTGCTGTCACACTGGATGTATCATGGCTGCCACTGGCAACTACTGTTTTAGAGCAGTGAAGAACAACTGATTGCAGGTCATATGATAACAGCAAACAACAACCGGTTATAGCTATACCTATTTTTGAGCCATGCTGGTATCGGATCAGTATTTGGTACTGATCAGATATAGGAATCGGTAGTGGGAGGGAAAAAAATGGCATTGAAACATCTCTAGTTTCAGCTGAAGATTGGTAGCTTCAATCATATAAATCAACACACATGCAAGTATATATGGGAGAATGAGAGAGAGCAAGTACTGCAGCCAGATTTATGACTGAAGCCAGCAATCTACAGCTGAAACGTACGGTTAGCTCGTGGGCTAACAGCAAACATTCTGCTAGTTAGCTATACTAGCTATCTACGAGTTTGGGACAAACGAATTGAGAGCTGCAGTGATTTTTGTCTACCTTTGTCCCTTTCCACTCTGTATTTGTATAGATTGCTGCTTTCTGTCTGGTGCCGGAGGGAGGTGCGCTTCATTGAACTTAAGATAATATTCAACTCTTTCAACGATTTCATCAGAATGTCAAGACAAGAAAAAGACTGATTTAAGAAAGCTTGGACTGAGTTTTATGACCACCTTACACAAATGATTGAGGTCACGGGACTCCAGCAAAAATCAACATTGGAAATACGTGACAATGAAAATCGTTTGAAAGGTCAGCATAAGTAGGCACATATTGTTGGTTTGACAGTGCCTCACTTTTAGTACTTTGTTTCAAGACTTGCTATGACGCCCTATAAAGCTCTTACAGTTACATGACAGGTCAGCTCTGAGATGGATGTGCTTCTCTTTAACAACTGGCAAGACGGACAAGAAGAAGAGAGAAGCTGTCGCCTAAACTTTTTGTCTCGTGTTTACTTTATGCTTGAGCGAGCGATGCCGTCTCAGAGCATGTTAGTCGAGCCCTAACACAGTGCAGCTCATGTTGCAGTGACGGGGACAAAATGAGCAGATGGGTAGATTTTCCACATCTTCAGTACATCCAGTGTGACCAAGGACACTCAGTAAAGATATTCACCCTGCAAAAAGTGACCACAGACAAAACGATCTGCTAGCGTGAAAGTGAATCTTAGGAAATATTAAACTGTATACCTGGACCACAGTCAGGCAGAAGGACGTCCAGCCAGCTTGCTGATATGTAGGATGTGTGTCAAATTCTCCAATGTTGTATTCTTAATACCTCTTTATAGCAGTCTTGTACTGTGGGACCATTTTTAGACATCCAGAATCTAAAGATAATCTTTCTTGCACTGTATTAGGGCCATATGGGTAAAAAAAAAAAAAATGGAGCCTAGAGGGGAATAATATCTATATCGATATATATAATATCTTTGAGTTATCCACTGTTAACTGGTCATCTGAAGAAGACACCTCAGATGTTGTGATTAGGGATGTTAATAATTAACCACTTAACCGATAACTGACATTAGGCATTTTAACCAATTAATGCTATCGGTAAACAGATAAAAGAAATATTAATAAGTTATTAGAACAATGCAGAGGAGCTGCTCATCACTTTAAGGAGAAAAGCTGGTCCACCTTAAGAAAGTTTGATCTGGTTCAGATACAGGAAGTTGGCTCGAGATTTCCAGCTGAGGAGTTGTAGCATACATGGTCTGTCAGAAACTTGCTGAAGTTACGCTACAGTGGGCACGAAGCCACCGGCAACGCTAGCAGCTGCTAAAGTAGCACAAACACACTGCTTGTTGGATGATCGCTATCATTTAATCTGTGCAGACACACAGCTGACAACCTGCTAAACTAAATAAATGTGTGGTGGACTATTACTGGGAAAGTAGCTGCACTACACCACACACAGCACTGTGGCTGCTCATGATTCTGGACAGTGAACTGGAGACAGTGAAGGCAGCACCGTGGCTGCTGCAGTAACTCTCCTGGACAGTTAACTGGAGACAGTGAACACAGCACCGTAGCTGCTGCACTAACTCTCCTGGACAGTGAACTGGAGACAGTGAACGCAGCACCGTGGCTGCTGCAGTAACTCTCCTGGACAGTGAACTGGAGACAGTGAACGCAGCACCGTGGCTGCTGTATAACTCTCCTGGACAGTGAACTGGAGACAGTGAACGCAGCATCGTGGCTGCTGTATAACTCTCCTGGACAGTGAACTGGAGACAGTGAACGCAGCACCGTAGCTGCTGCAGTAACTCTCCTGGACAGTGAACTGGAGACAGTGAACGCAGCACCGTAGCTGCTGCAGTAAGTCTCCTGGACAGTGAACTGGAGACAGTGAACGCAGCACCGTAGCTGCTGCAGTAACTCTCCTGGACAGTGAACTGAAGACAGTGAACGCAGCACCGCGGCTGCTGCAGTAACTCTCCTGGACAGTGAACTGGAGACAGTGAACGCAGCACCGCGGCTGCTGCAGTAACTCTCCTGGACAGTGAAGTGGAGACAGTGAACGCAGCACCGTAGCTGCTGCAGTAACTCTCCTGATGGTGAACTGTTGACACTGCTGTATGCGAGGCACAGATCTGGTCTTTTAACGGTTAATAATCGGTTAATGAGGGTCGGTTATCAGCTAAGAATCTTTTTCAAAATTAGCGTTCCTGATTGTGACAGGCATTTTTTCATTTTTTTTTTTTCTAATGACTAAATCAGCATTATGGTTGCCCTCAAAGGGCCGGCTGTAATTGTAAGACAATATAAATATATCTACTCTCAATCATATTACAAAATTGCCTCTGCATTTGATTAGTTTTAGTAATAATTTATCTAATAACTAGCTCTGAAGACAAAAAATTAGTAAAAAACATCCTAAATATGTTTTAAAACTACAGATGAACTTTCTTCTGTCTGTTTTTTTTAAATGCCACAATTCCAGGGTTAATTCAGGGCCTGCTGACGAGGCCTGGGCCACTGGTGACTGCTTTGGGATGGGGAGGCGTCCACGGCAGCACCCGCCGTAAGAACGATACCTGCTTTCACGTCAGTCACCAAACGTCTCCAGTAACACCAGAAAAAGTTGCTAGATTTGTTGCTCGTCTTTTTTTTTTTAAAAACTCGCTAGAGGGGCTCTGAAGTTGGCAACACTGAGCCGCTGCTGGAAGCCGCTGATATTGAGACTCTTCAGTGCGTATGTCACAAAATCCATGCATTTGCAATCAATGCATGCGATGCATTGTGGGACATGTAGTTTAAGGACACTGTACTTCTGTAAAGCGCTACAGAATTGTATGATAAGCATACTATATTCTTTGAAAGCTCTCACCACATAAAGTGTGGTGGTGGGCCGGATTTGGCCTGCGGGCCTTGAGTTTGCCACATGTGGACTAAATGATTAAATGATAAGTTTGAAAAATAATCAAGAGATTGATCAATAATGAAAATAATTGTTAGTTGCAGCCAGAATGTTCACTGAAGCAACATCAGCAGTGTTAATAGATAGACACTGTATGTGCTAGTTGAATAATTAGCTGAAATAAGTCATTACCAAATCTCATGATCATTTATAAAATATTTGTTTTCTTCTTTGGAAAAAAAATCAATTATTGAATAAATCCTGATTAAAATGCCTCAGCAGTGACACCTCAACACCTGCAGGGCAGAGGGGAAAGGACAGCCTGTGTGTGAGGTGGAGATAAGCCGAACCCGGCCGACTCTCACCACATCTCCAAAACTACAATAGAGCCATAGCTGCCCTGTTTCAAAGATCACGGCATGCTGGAACCGGTTTGTAAATGATACAGTATATAGGCTATTGGAAGAGGGTCTGGATTCTTTTTCATAAATACCTGATGGTGAATCAGGTTAAGGAAGTGAAACACTACATGCAGAAATTAAAAAAGACATAAAGATGTGTCATTGATCATATCTTTAAAGACAAAATGGAAAAATGTGGTTGGTTTCTTCAAAAACACCAAAACAATATTTTTATCCTAAATTTGATAATTAAACAGCCTTATATTATATGTTTTAGTGTGATATACCTCTGGCTGTTTTGCTATTGTTATACTGATGGTGAATTGTGTTATGTTTAATAAATAAAGTAGAGATAAGTATCCAACTAGTGTAAAATAACATGATGCCGTGGGTGGGTTTTCCTCCCGGCCACTAGTACAACACTATCACTAAAGTCGTTGCCAAAATCAATAGATTATCTCTTTAATCACGGACCTCCTGATACTCGACTTTCAGGAAGGTGAGAAAAAAAGCCTCATTTTGAGATTATTCATCAGCCCAGATGTTGACTTTTCTCATTCTGTGAGTTCCACACACATGAAGAAAACCTGCCTTGTTGCCTGTACCTGAAAGTGACATCCAATTAATTCTCCCAGAATCCTGCTTGGCTTGGCAGCGTCAGCTGGTGACGGTCAGCGTCTGAACCCTGAGTCAAGTCCTCCATCCCTCCTAAAGGCCTTTTCATTGATGACATTACAGAGGTGAGAGAAGGTGGCAGCTCAGAAAGGCAAAGGTGGAATAGACCCTGGCTCACGGCCCGGCTTTCTCTCCCTCCCCCTCGCTTCCTCCTCCATCACCTCTCCTTTTGTTCTCTCTCCTCTCATTCCCATTCACTCTGTGTTAATTCACATTTCCTCTCCTTCTCTTCCCATCTTTTTACGTCTGACTCTTCAGATTCTGGTCTCGCCTTTCAATCCTCCCCTTCTCTCCTCCCTCTCTCCTCCCTTTAACTACCCTGCCTCCTCCTCCTCCTCCTCCACCTCCTGCGTTGTCAGGTCTCTCTCCCTCTCTCATTCCAGTTTGTGATAGAGGGCAGCGATGTGCCAGGACTAAGAAGCCAACAGTGAGTCAGAGCCTATAATTTCCTCATCCTGTGAGCTGGAGTGGGGAGACAACATAATCTACATCACCTGACAACAAAAGGAAAATAGGCTATGATTTACAGCCATGGTTCCCTTAGTAACAAATAAACCCTTTCCACTTTCTCTGTTTATATCAGCTAATATCTTAATAAATACACCTGCCTGTCCCTGCGTTTCTCGCTAGCTTTCCCCTATCATGTTTCTTAACATACGCGTAACCAGTCACACACTCTTTCCTCAGCGGGGGAGTTGAGTGCCACCTTCAGCGAAGGCCTAATGTGGCAGAAAAACGGGGTCAAGGATCTCGTTCGTCAGTCTGACAGAACATCAGCGCGACCTGCCACACAGCGAGAGGACGGCCGGCGTGTGTGCGACTGGCTGACTTCCTCTCAGATGAGCATCAAGGTTAACCCCCGCTCCAGATAGCTACATTTGGGAATTCAAAATCTGTCTCCGGTAGCTGATGTGAGCTCCACTTGGAAGACATCTCAGGTAGAAACTGCTCAGCGGAAACTGCTGTAGTGGCTGTTGTGTTGCTCACCCCACCTGGTGTCTTTCCTGCATTAGTTCTGACCAATTTACTTAGCAGTTCCTCTGGGCCTCCTCAGGGCAGAGGAAGCAGGCGGCAGTCGTTTTTTTTTATGTAGCTGCAAAGGATGAGACTTATTGCAGCAATACTTCAATCAGTCTTAATAAAGAAGGGATACAGAGCAACCTTAAAAGCGATCCGCTGACCTTTGACCCTATTTACACTTCATTTCACGCGTCTTAGACCGATCTGATAGCTACAGTGCCTTCGTGGCAGGCTGAAATCAGCTGTGATCCTTCTTCTCATTAAAGTGACAGGAAAAACAATAAAACTGTCTGCTCATACAGAATTCGGACCGAGCTATTGTGCGTTATCTGATCCCTCATCAGTTTAGCCCATAGAAACAGGACTAGAACGGACATTGACCTGTGGTCATTTGACAAAAGAGTATGGTGATTGTTGGTAATTATGGTGACAACAGGACACGTCAGCGTGGTCGCAGCTCGTTGGGAAGAGAACGCACAGTGTAGCATTAATTCATAGCGTAGTTAGCACGCTAGCTAACTAGCCAGCCGTTCGGGGGGCTGCCCGTCACTCCAAAACCCCACTGTCCATGCAACAAACAGAGGCACATGGCTAATTATTATGCAGGATGACATTAAGCATTTAGTTGTTCAATTTTACTCATTTACTCTCTCTGTGATTTGTAACGTTACTACTCAGCTTGTTGGAGTCATTAATGCAAAACCTCACCAAGTCAGGTAGTTTATTGAGGGGCAGCAGTAGCTCAGTCTGTAGGGAGTTGGTTTGGGAACCGGAGGGTCACCGGTTCAAGTTCCGCCATGGACCAAGAACTGAGTGTGAACTGGTAGCTGGAGAGGTGCCAGTTTACCTCTTGGGCACTGCCGAGGTGCCCCTGAGCAAGGCACCAAACCCCCAACTGCTCGGGGCGCTTGTCAGGAGCAGCCCCCTCACTCTGACATCTCTCCGTTGTTGCATGTTTGTGCATGTGTGTGTTCGGGTCTGCATGTACCGCGTATAAGTTAAACAACAGAGTGAAAAAATTGAATTTCCCCTCGTGGGACTAATAAAGGTTGTTCTTCTTATTCTTCTTAAAAGGATGTGTTGAAACCTACTTATGACAGAGTCAAGCAGCATCCAGTAGGTTTATCAGAGTATCAGAACAGCTGCCCTCTGCAGCTACAATAATAATTACGCTATGACAGTGGGCAGCCTGACACAGTTGGCCAAAACAATCCGCTGAAAAGCTCCGCAGAGCTGACGGGAACCACAGAGTCAGGTGATATGTTGCCTTCAAATGGGGTCGTGTTTACCTTGTTTACGAGTTGGGCCCATATGAACGCGCCCCCCTCATGCCGTATTCACGACCTCGTAAGTGGAAAGTTTCTAAAAGCTCCGAGTTCACGACTTGTGGCGTGTTTGTTGACGTGAGAAATGGTGGAAGTTCATTTATCGGTGCATAATACGTTAATATTGTACAGTATATTGTAATTTTAGTCATATGTTGTTTTTCTTGGTAATTTTATAATATGTCAGAGGAAAATGTTCCCAACAATCTCATCTTTCTCCTCCGTCATTATGCCTTTGCATTTCCTTCAGCATTAACCACTTGCGATGTTGCTAAACTGTTAGCTTCTGTGGCTTCTAGACTCAGTCAATAACATTAATATTGCTGTTAGCAGCGGTGTTCTTCACGACTTAACCACTTGAACGCCACGCATATCTTGAACACAACGTCCCATCTCGTAAACACGACCCCATTTCAAGGCACCAATAATCATCTGCAGGTTTGTCACTATGAGGGGCTACTTTCAAATACATGTAGTCATGTGACTCCCTCTTAAAATCTCTCCAATAACGCTCCAACGTTATGCAGAATTTTGGTGAGGAAAAACTGGCACGGCCATTTTCAAAGGGGTCCCTTGACCTCTGACCTCTAAATATGTGAATGAAAATGGGTACTATGGGTACCCACCAGTCTCCCCTTTACAGACATGCCCACTTTATGATAATCACATGCAGTTTGAGGCAAGTTATAGTGAAGTCAGCACACTGACACACTGACAGCTGTTGTTGCCTGCAGGGCTGCAGTTTGCATTTTTTATACCTGTGAGGGTTTCTGGACAATATTTGTCATTGATTTGTATTGTAAATTGATTTCCAATAATAAATATATGCATGTATTTGCATAAAGCAGCATATTTGAGTATTGAATACAAACTCTTTATTTAAGGTACATTTTCAACAGATAAAAAATGTGATTAATGTATTAATGTGTAATTTAAAGTAAAGAGCTTAGGGCATGCTGTAAGGCTTTGTAGTAAATACTTTGAGCAAAGTTTTAAAAAACTATAAGGATCTTGAATGCACTGCTGGCCTTACTTTTCTCGTCTATCCGTCATTATTTTCTAAAAAAAATTAAGGTTTGCATGCATAAACAGTTCAGCATCTCTCTCCAAACTAATGTAGAATGTCACCAACAATCCTCCTGCTGCCTTCCCTCTGAAGTCAATATTGTGCCAGAAACACAAAATGTCAACAGGGAAATCTCCTCTGCGGCAGCCTGACCTGGAAGCCTGCTCATGCTGGTAGAGGTGATGGTGCAAGTGTGTGTGCATGTTGGGGGGAAATGCTCAACTGTATAATTTATTGTTTAGCATGAAGGCCCCAAAGGGAAAATGACCACAGAAGATTCATTAGTGGTTCGATTTTAAGGCCTTCCATAACACTCTGCTTTCACACACTGTGTCCGAGTTAATCTGGTGAAACGTGGAGTAAAACGGAGGCAGCCATGTTGGTTGTGTGTTGTGCGTCATGTGTGCCACTCCTGCATGAACACTGCTGCTCGTGTTCAGAGCGGTAGGGTGGGTGTGGGCTTTGGTTTTACCCCACCCTCAGGAAAGCACACAGACACACACGCTTCAACACACCACCCTCGCCACCTTATCACCCGCCTGCAGAGCGGCCCAGGCTGCATAAAAATAGGGCCATGTCTTATATTTCTTTATAGAGGTATTTAACAATTCATTCTCCCGAGTTTTAATAGTGTCTGCCCTCTGCCTAGATATCTCCACCGCCCCCCTACCACACCACCACCACCACCAGCCCACCCTTCCCTCTCCCCTTCCCTTGCTTTTGAAAATGGATATCTATTCATTTGGTGGAAGCGTTGCCTCTGGGGGCTTTTTAGATTCTCAAAAAGCCAGACTCCTTGCAGCGAGACAGATTCCTCTTGTTTGTTCTCCGTATGACACATAGCGTCACTCTCGCTGCTAAATCTTTGGCTCCTTCTCGCTGTCCTCCAGATCCCTATCACAGGAGGAAAGAAACCTCCAGATGTCAGTGCTTGTACTCTATTGTCTTGTTTTTATTGACAGTAAAAGATGCCGTCGTGTCATGTGACGACAGGAAAGTGCAACCCAGAGAAGTCGAACTGTGTACAGATTTGGAGAGTGCTGTGAAACACTCGCCTCGCCTCTAACTATATCCAACCTTTTCTCGCGTGACGGCCAGATGGCCCTGCAGCCCGTCGAACAGATTTCTCTCAGTGTGTGCGTTTGTGTCAAAAATGGTGCTCAAACAGCGAGGGCCTTGTCAGTCAGATCAGGCAGCCGGGCTGTACCACGCGGCCGTCGTCATCACAAGAAGAGGTCTTTCCCTTTCAAAGCACGTGCTTGATGTTAGCGAGAAAGGAACAAAAGGCAGATGAAGGCGCGCAAGAGACAGACAACGAGTGACATGAGATTGTGCAATTGATCTGCCGTCGCCACGGCTCGCCCTGGCTTCTTTCCCCCGTCGCGGGTGAGGAAGGGGAGATGGGATGCCGCGCAACGGGTTTCCAAACACAAAGCAGAGCCAAAGCGGGGATTCCTCGTTAGACTTCAAAAAGGTGGAAACCAAGACGACAAGCCTGGTGCATGTGCTAAGGATCATAGTAAAGCATGAGCTGCCACAAGAGTGATAGCCTCATCCAAAAACCAAGGCCACTGCTTACTCGTGATAATGCTAAACATAGAAGCAGATCATTATTTCTCTCCTATTCTCAACTTGGGGCCATAATCAATTCCTATGACCCAGTTCCTCTGGAAGGAACCACCATAACTGTAAAACTAAATACTGACAAAGACAGCTTGGAATTTACTTACTACAAAAACTTTAGCCATGCTAGCAGTGTGGCTCTCGGGACAGCAATATCAGCCGGTCAATATAAATGTGGTTTACACGTTTTCAAACACTCTGACCTGATGCATTGTGGGGGTGCTGTTGTAGCTCACTTGGTAGAGCAGACGCCCCATGTACCAAGTCCTTGCTGCAGCAGCCCTGGGTTGCACTTCATGTGCAATAATATGGCTTTAATATCATCATCTTTTTTATTATCATGTGCAATAATACGGCTTTAATATCATCATCTTTTTTTATTTCATGTGCAATAATACGGTTAATGTCATCATTTTTTATTGTCATGTGCAATACTACACCTATGGCAATACTGTTCAATTAACACGACATTACTGATGTTATCCATATAGTTTTTTGTTTGTGCAATATAGTTATTTTCAGTTATTTATCAAAAGTATTTATCATGTGCAATATACGTACTTCAGTGCAATATACTTGGGTATAGGTATACAATACCTATTATATACTATGCTTCTTACTTTTCTGTTTTTATCATGTTGAACATGTGCAAAAATTTTTTACGTATCATGTACAGTATTAGTAGTAATTCTCTCCACAATGTACAACATTGATACTCATCTAGGCACTGTGAAGATACTGAGAATAGTACTTTTTTTCTTCCTAGTAGTATTTCTCAATTTTTAGTTCTTAATTTTTAACTTTTTTTCTCTATACACTTGTGTTGTGTTATTTTGTGTTGTGTTTTGTAACTTTTTGTAATTTTTGAGCATCTCTGGCACAAGAATTTCCCTCGGGATGAATAAAGTTCTATCTTATCTTATCTTATCTTATCTTATGAATCCGGCCCGGCGCCCTTTGCTGCACGTCGTCCCCCTCTTCAATATTGTCATTGTCAGTGTGTTAAAATGCTCCAAAAATATTTTTAAAATAAATAAAATACGTACATTGTGGAATAGGTCAGTGTGCAGGCGTTACTTCTTTTTACTGATGCTGTTCTGATAGCCTTGCACCTGCTTGGCAACTGTAACTGAAATTTTGTGCAGACATTCATGGTCCCCAGAGGAAGACTCTAAGCTGACTTTAGTGATATTCTGACTTTTCTTCTAATGCCACCTCCAGGTCAATTTTTTTGTATTTCAGCATCTACTGGATGGATTGAAACGAACTGTAATAACTTTGGTGATCCCTGACGTTTTATATGGAGCCTCCACAAGGTCAAAATTTGGTTTATGACAAAATACCTGCAAAACTAATGACATGCTGCACTATTATATCTATCACTATCACCATGCTAGCACTGCCACTGTGAGCATGTTAAAAATCTACACAGCAAAGTATCGCAATATTTTGCGTGACAATATTGCATAGATAGATGGACAGTATTTTATTATTAGAGGAATAACTATTAACTATTAACCTATTAACAATTAACAATCTAGCTGCTATTCTGTCTTTCAGAGGTTGTAAAGGGCTCAGTCTTAAAGCTAGAGTGAAGTCATTGGTTTCACATGAAAATAGAGAACCCAAGGAACTGATAGCTATCAAGTCATGTTAGCTTGTTGGGAAGAAAAATAAATAACACTCCAAACGTATGCTAAATTTTGGCGATGAAAAACTGGCATGGTCATTTTCAAGGGCCTTGACCTCTGACCTCCAGATATGTGAATGAGATGAACAGAATAAAAACTTTATTGTTATTAGTTAAAACAAACATTGACAAACTGCATCATTTGCAGTGTAAAACAGGTAATAAATCACAATACATCTAATCATAATACTCAGCATATTGCATAATGCATTAAGATCGTACCGTGACTTAAGTATCATGATAATATTGTATAATGGGGCCTGTGGTGATTCCTACTTCTAATGTTAGCTTGCTGATGTTAGACTCTTGGTCTTGGTATTAATATGCATAGACCCAGGAGTGGTGATAAAGTACTGTAAAGGCTGCCAATTCACACCAAGTGGTATATTAAATGTCCACATTTTAAAATCTTATCTCAAATAATGCTGAAATAATAGCTTGCCACTCAGTGTCTGGTCAGAATATCAGAAAACAATCATTTTATGACAATGCCACAACATTAAAAAAATAAAATGAGAAGATACTGTATGTTTTTGCCAACGTCCAGTAATTCATAGACAACATAAAACTAAAATGAAACTGTGCGACCCAAACTTTGGTCACAGCTAACTTCATATGTCCCGATTGGTTACATCTGCTGAAAGCCACTAATGCTCTTAAGCCCAAATCCAAACATTAATTTGGGAAATGAAACCCCAACATTCAAGCCAAAATGAACTGAAGCCACTGAATCATAACCACCATCCGCAGATGTTAAGCGCGACTGACTCTAAAACTCATTATCAGTCTAAATTCTCTTCATCTGATCAAACAAGCACCGCCAGTTATGACAACATAGACGCTATCAGGGCCTGGCCCATATGTGGCGCCATGTTTGGTGTGGTTGTAACCTGGAGACCGTGTTTGCCAGATCCCCAAACAACCTTCACCAACTCCCCCTCTGCACATTTATTGATTTATTTTTATCTATGTGGTTCGCTCGAGTTTTCTGCCTCAAAAACACAACAGCATCTTTACAGTGTTACTTTCACTGTGCTTCTTTCACTGCCTTTAGGTTTAAACACTCACACATTAGCCTGGGGGGGTAAATGATCATTTGGAGTGTCAGACATGAGACAAAGTATTCACAGATGTACTCAGATGTTGTACTTGAACACACTGGGAAGAAATGGAGCAAATTTGATTTAAAAAAGTTATTTTTATACAATCGTCACTAAATCCTGACAGTCGCACATGAGACAACCTGAAATAAAACATGGTCCTCTGTGTCCTCCGGTGCTCCTAATGACATCTGCAAGATTTCACAGACAGGAGGAAAACAACCAATCAGAGCCGAGCCAGAGCCTTGTCGTCTCGACACACAAACTCTGATCAAACAGTCAAACTAGGCAGCGCAACACTTTTTACAATATGCCGAAATTATTAAGGAATATTTGCCCAGTGATGCCAAAAAAATCTGCCGAATGCAGGTTTAAGTAAAAGTACCAGTAATATAAAAATACCCCCATACAAGTAAAATTCCTGCATTTATAATCCTGCTTAAAGTACATAAGGATGATCATCAAAATGTACTTAAAGTTTCGGATAACAAAAATATGATTTATTTAAGAGAAATTTACATGCATGTAGATGAGTTTGTTTTATGATACAATTATGTCTGATATGCCTCGAAATGAAACGATTAATAAGTTAGTTGTCAACTGTTAAACTAACCTCCAACTATTTGGGTAATTGATTAATTGGTTTGAGTAATTTAAGGAAAGCAAGTCAAAATTCTCTGATTGCAGCTTCTTAAATGTGAATATTTTCTGGTTTCTTTACTCCTCGATGACAGTAAACTGAAGATCTTTGAGCTGTGGACAAAACAAGACATTTGAGGACATCATCTTGAGCTTTGGGAAACCGTCACCATTTACACTTTATAGATCAAACAACTAATCGATTAATCAAGAAAATAGTACACATATTACATGACAATGAAAATAATCGTCAGTTGCAGCCCTAGATATTTCCCATTCATTCTTGTAATTTTTAGATCGGATTACATTGAGCAATATTTACTGTAATTAATCACTGCGAAATTAGACATGGACGGAGGTTGCCTACACACAGTATCAATTTTTCCTATTTTTAAGTGAATCTGTATGATGCAAGGCTGCATCATGCCCCCACACCTACTGAGCATACAGAGGAACTGCCATGTTAAGTCATTTCTGCTTTACAAGTTTAAAGTGACTGATAGATAAACATCCTATTCCTGAATCTGTTTGAAATATGCACAGGGCAGAGGAAATGACCGAGAGCGAGAGGAGGAAAAAGAAAAAAGGTTTGGGGTTACAACGGTTGGAGCGCGTCTAAGTCGTGTCGGTATAAATCCCCTCTGATTAACCTCCATGGTGGAGATAAAAGCAGCGATATGCCTGAAACGACTTAATAATGTCAGGCACAGTGTAAAACACACACCGGCGGGTTTATACATTATGCACCAAAGGCCAGCAGAGGGACTCCTGCGAAAAGATAACATGACCTACCCCCAAGAGAGGTGGAGAGGAGGGAGGAGAGGGAGGCGAACAGGCAGCCACTTAGAGGGGAAAGAGAGGCTGGATGGAGACAGAGGGGGAAATGAGAGGGGTAGTGATGAGGATTTAACAAGTCTATATCATCTACAGTACGTAGTTGACTAAGGGATGGAGGAGGAGGATGGAGGAGGAGGAGGAGGAGGAGGAGGCCACTCCAAAAGCCCCTGAGGGCTGTTCATATAAGGTAACTCCCATTAATCTGCACATGATTCAGCAGAGAGAGAAGACAAACCTTCGTGGTCTGCTGTATCATTCAGGGGAGAAGTTTTACACATATCACATGGTAAAAGGACTTGTATTTATATAGCGCTCCTCTAGTCTTCCGACCAATCAAAGCGCTTAACACTACATGTCAGCACTCACCCATTCACACTCACATAATGGCAGAGGCTGCCATGCAAGGAGCCAACCATCAAGATCTGATCTAAACACTCTCACACTGATGGCTCAGCCTTCAGGAGCAGTTTGGGGTTAAGTGTCTTGCTGAAGGACACATGGACATGTGAGTGGGGATTGAACCGCCAACCTTCAGATTGGTGGACCACCTGCTCTACCCTCTGAGCCAGAGTGTAGTATAAAAGCCCTGCATTTCAGTAATAATTCAAGACTTTGTCGTGATATTGATCAGCCGCCTAAGAGATTTATTAGCCATTTTGAAGGGACAAGCTCCCCAATAAGTGCTTATCAACTGCAAGTAATTGTCACTAAAAAGTCAACGTTCATGAATAGTGGAGAATTCCCTGTGTCACTGACTTCTGGGTTGATCACTCTCCGTGGTTTACAGCTGCAATCAAGCAAATATATACAGTAGTAACTATTAGCACTGGAATAATGGGACCTTTTAAAGATATTTTAGCACCACACTTAAAAGTGCATATTTGCAGATTTGCATGATCAAACATTCAAAAAAGGATAAAAATCTTCCACTATATCAGAAATTTTATAGTATAATATCACAGTAGCTTACACAAGCACAACATGCGAGCATACACAAGAATGAAAAGGACGAGTTGGCGTGATGACGTTCAGTAGTCTCATTTAGCCATTTGTTAGCAACCGCCTTTTTAAGATAAGATAAGATAAGATAAGATATTCCTTTATTAGTCCCACAGTGGGGAAATTTAAAGACACATAAAGGTTTAAAAATTCACGAGTGGGGTATTTATTGATGTGTTTTATATCGTAGAACAAAACGTTAAAACATGTGACAATAACCCATTAACTTTCAGACGTTTTAGGACTCATTCCTGTAGCACTCGATTTGGAATAAACCCTGTACAGTAATTTCAGTGTTCAAGGCTCGCACCCCGGCTAACTGTGTTGTTAGTGTGTGTGAATGCCAGAAAAGCTGTGGCGGACTCACACAAAGCTTTCAGCTATGTGCGAGGACAGTGTCCACAGATGTTCTACAAAATAACTCGCGTAATTAATTTCAGGCAGACAGGAATTTCTAAATTATTTTTTATTCCAAAGGCGGCCAGCAACAACATTTTTGTTTTGACCTTGCAGGCCCGGATAGAACCAGTCCCCAAGGTCTAATCCGGTGTGTTTGCTTCAGTTTTGTTTGTATGAATCTGCATTTGGACGAATGTGGAGAACTCAGCTCTACTGAACGCCGGGCTGGGGCAGCAGGGTGATGCAGGTTTTTTCTAGGGTTTATATTCAGAGCATACAGCACCCCACACCATACTCGTCGGGTTTTGGAAGTCATACTGTATCTGTGAAATAAAATAATGATTATAACAAATAACATTCACTCGTGGTCAGAGACAGACTTCTATCACAACAGAGACACTGAGTCTTTAATAAAATATAGTGTGCAGTCACAGATTTATCAGCCCGACTCTATTCACATTCGCCCAGCAGAGAATCCCTGTCTGGAATCTGTAATATTTGACGCAGGTCAGAACAGAGCCACAGAAATAACAACAACAAAATGGTGTTTGCTGTTTCGACATGTGGAGAGGCTGCAGCGACGGCTTTAAAACATTTGGGAGGACGGCAGGATCTACCATCAGCCTTTCATGTTTTGAAAGAGCCGAGCCATTCAAACGGCTCCTCTGAAGCGCCACGATGGCTCCCTCCAAAGGGTGGCCGATTGTGTCGGCCTCCGCTCAGACGCGGCGGCCGCGCCTCCATCTCTGCTGCTCTTGAAGATACCGCTGTGGCTCTTTTGGCGGGCTCGACCCTGGCAATCAGCGAGACTTCAAACCCCGCCGCCACCCTTTGAACGGTGCCCGGGAACGTCTGTTGCCAAGCACCGTTTTCCTCTCGGCACCGAGATTAGAGACGCAGACGAGGGGAAACACTGGTGCTTTCAAATGCTTTTCTGTCTCCTTGTCAAGCAATGTCTGGTTTCACTACTGTACATAAATACATCACGCCCAGCTCACACAATGCCAACATAAATATACATTACTATTCTGCATGATTACACAGTGCATCACAACAACCTCAGAGCACAGTTTACCATATACAGTAATGGTTAAAATATCAGTATCTTAAAGGTATAATGTGCAGCATTTTCCTAAAAACAATGTATAGATAGATATAAAAATCTTATCTTATAAGCCCCTGCAGCCCTCTGCCTGTATTTTTGTCTTATTTTGGTGTGTTCGGCATGTTTTTGGGCAGCAAACAGCCTCGAGTGCATAACCTCAAGCCAAAAGCAGTGCCACACACACAGTCACCAGTGTCCAGACTGGATGAGCTAAATGCAGTGAATATTACACACACAGTGTTGCCGACTTGGTGACTTTCTCGCTGGATTTAGCAACTTTTCAGACACTTTTAGCACTTGCTAAAGGGTTACAGGCATTGGCGTCACCTGGAAGTTTTGTCAAGGCTTATAAACCCTCAACCCACGGCTGATGGTTAGCCCTGAGTGACACAAGTTACAGAAGAAATGGCATAGTGCAGTGATTCATTGATTCATAATTAATCTGTAAGTAAACAATAGTTTCTGAGGTACACATATATATTTTTAATTGGCCTATTAAGATGTGCAGCCTACTTTGAACATAATTAAGAAGCCAGAGTGAAAAAAAGCATCAAAAAAAAAAAAAAAAAAAAACTTCCCAGGGGAGGATCCCCCCAGACTTCCTTACAGAAGTCCAGCTTATGTTTATGCCATGTTTATTTGTATCACTGTTGGTCTGAAATCGTGTCCACATCGTGGCAGCGCCCCAGAAAAAGGCTACAGCCATGTTGGCTGCAATTCCACTGACCTGTTAAACATATTAAGTGTCAGTGACTTCAACTATGTTGTTACATATATGCTTTGTATAGATAAGGATGATGTGCTTATAATGGTATAATCAGCCTAATCAATACACTAATGTGCCGGTGCAGGTTGACACTGGGCTCGCTCACAAGAATCAAATGCTCGCCGACGGATTTATATCTGTTGCTGGGTCTGTGCGGAGCTGTGGGTCTGTTTATTTGTGCTCTAGGACGTAACTGCTTTGAAATAATTGGAAAATAACGTTTTATTCCTCTGATTCAGTGCTTTGTTCTCACTAACACCGCTCCCTCTCTTTATTCACCCTCGAGCTCACTCGAGCACCGCTGCTGCTCTCTGCTCCAACTTTGAATGCTGTGTGTCCACAAACACCAACTGAAAATACTACATAATATTCCATTATATGATACTAATGTACCATAAAGGGTGCTTTCACTAGCCATAGTGCGCTTGGCTCATCCAAATCAGAAAAAATGTTTGCTGAGGGGTGTGTACAAAGGAGTGAATATATATTTTTCACCTCTAGAGCTACCACTTCTACACAGGGAATCACATATTGCTGTTGAGGTGTTTTCATTATGACTTGGCACTGATCTGCCATTGACGTAACATATGCCTCTTACATGTTACACTGGTTACACAATGTTTAGCTTTAAAAAATTTGTACTATTCATTTTTTCTAGTAATTTTACCTTTATTTGATAGTTGTTAAGTGCACATATTTGTGTTGTTTTCATGTTTTTATGCAGTTATTTCATATTTAATATTACAATCTCCAAGGTAACGATGGAGCTATAAAAGCTCATCACTGGAGGTCAGACCGTGCTTGTATCTCCCAGGTGAGTGTGCAGATTTTAATCTGTAAATATGAATGTATAGTCTATGTATAATGTATAATCTAAGAGACTGGGCTTGTATCTCCCAGGTGAACGGGTGTCTCAAAGTGCTGGTAAGCAAATAAATCCATCTTGAATCGACATCAGAGCTGTCTGTGGTTCGTTGGAGTGAAACGGTAACCGTCAGCTATTGGTCTATAATCAACGCTGCCACCGCTATGAGCGGTACAAAACACAGTAAACGGGGCTGTTATGAACTGTGTACAGAGAAAAAGAAGAAAGACCACCCATGTCACATGATGTGACGGTTTATCTCAAATAACTTTATAAACATAACTATTTTTGTGGACTTTATTAATTATTTCAGGCCACTTTACCTGTGTCCATCTCAACAAATGCCCGCACAAGCAGCCTGTATTGTGGTTTGCTTGGAAACTGGGCCGAGACCACCTCTCGAAAGCCATCTCACATCGGCCCAAACGAACCGCACCAAAGTTCAGTTAAAACTGACTAAATGTTGATTTTTGAAAGTGCCCTTAATCTCCTGGCTGACTTATTGATATGTCTTTCAAGAAAAATAGTTTGTGTGACCGAGTAGAAGACTATTTGACTTTTTCAGCTGTATGTTTTGCAGTCGGGTGAGTCCATTTGCTTCTGACGGAGTCATTTATCCAGCAGCCTTCCCTCTGCTGGTGACTAAATGTGGACCAGACTGTGTGTCATGTCTGTGGGTGCTGCTGTGGTCAAAAGGCCCTACAGCCAGCCATACATCATCAGATATTGATACGGTTCCACCACAGCGCTATGGCTGACATTTGATTCATAGCTCTGGGTGCTCTTTTTGAATTCCTAACAGTCAACAAGGGATCACAGGGAAATGTCAATGTTGTGTTGGTTTGGGGCGCCTCAATGACATGATGGGGAATGGTAAAAATAATGGAGGCGGTTGAGACAGGTAGCTAACTTTGTCTCGAGCTAATGGCTCTTTGGTGTGTGACTGTGTTTGTGTTTACGGAGGCAGGATTTTAGATTGTATTCATTCTTATTCACATTTCAATGCTGTTCATTATTTTTCTGTTTCCAGCCAATCCTGCCTCTGATTTTTAGCATAGCTGGGTAGGAAAATAAACCACATTAAAAAGATAAGTTAGACAACTGGGGTACTTGTTGTCTATTCATGCCATGGGTTGAGAGGGTGTGAAGTCCTGTACCTGAGGGAGTTACACCATTTTATTTCCTCTTTTGAATACACTTTTGGTATAGGTGCTAAGACATACGAAACACATGCATTGCCTATTTATCCCGCCTATTTTTTGGCATGAAGAAAAGAAAACAACCCAAAATTCAGATCCTAGAAGTTGGCCTATCACTGTAGACTTCATTGTGTTTGTTACAAGTCTCTGCGTTCAGCACGATTTTTCTTATGTGGTTGTGTATATAAAAGAGGAGGGGGGCAAATAAAATTACAATTGGTATAAAGTGACTAAAAAAATGAAAAAATAAAAAATATAGTGCACTTGGCCATATTGCAGTTTTTACAGTATTTTGTTAAATGAATATTGTGCAATTCACATGAAAATACATAAAAAAAGCTAAAACTATTGACACAAACCTGACAGTTAATTTGGTCACTGTGCCTGCACTTTTAAGACGGTCCCTAACTTCATGTCAAAACATCAGTTAAAGGTCTTACTGATAGCATTTTTATGGAGAAAAACTTTTTTTTTTTAAATAATACATCTACGGAGCTTTTCAAAAGGTGCTGAATAAAAATAAAATGATTATGATTGTGAATTAATCATTTTACAAATTTTGGTGGGTCCAAAATGAATGTTTTGTTTATCTCTGTTGGAGATATCTGAGATATCTTTAGTCAGTAGTATGAAAAAAAAACGGATAAATGGAGACTGATGGTAAATGCCTGACAACGACTTGTTGTGAAGTAAATGCACTGGGATGGGGGAATGTTATCAATGTCATCAATAGCACCTTTAAGCTTCATCCTGATGTGAAAAGCAAATCCAAAAGCTATCGATGATGAATACTGTATAATTTGTGCAGTATCTATTCCTATCCTAAAACGTATCTGTATTTCTTTAGATCCTGGCCCTTCATGCAGGGCTAGACATCGCTGTGAGCCAATGGGAGGTAAGATGACCAATGACACTTCAAATTTCACTGATTGCCATATTTCAGCTACAACGACGACACTGAAGTTCACCTTCAGGTGTTATGACAACCTTTCAGATCCGCCCGGACAGACTGATCCGCGTGGACTCCAAACAGAGCTGTTCAGATGACATTTTGGAGATGTGAGGTTTTCTCCCAACAACAGTAATATGTTTATCCTGCAGACAGTCGCGATAACTTCACACTTGCCCTTTGCAGAAAATAGCGCTTTGCTTTTTCTCTGCACTGATGAATGCGGCTTCTAACAAACATCCCCTGACAGAAGAGGCTTAAACAGTGCATGATCCCTCTCACTACAACCGCTGTGCACACACACAGCCTTCGCGACACAATATAATACGCACTTCACAGCCGGCGGATGAAATGAATGCAAATAACTGCATGAGAAAGGCTTCTGAGCGTGCCAAAGAAATCAGTCTATGGCCCCTGCTCTTTTAACATTTGCTAAAAATCCATCACGTGGCGTTTGCAGAGTAAGCAGAACGCCAGATAGACTGTAACAAATGCACACGCTCTCTTTTGTCACCTTTTCTTTCCTTTCTGCTGAACCTTTCAAGTATACACACACTTCCTGAGCTCCTGCAGCAGGCCAGCAGAGAGAGCAGGAGAGGCATGACAATAGACTGAAAGGAGAGTCAAAATCGAGCCGAACAGACAAAGAAAGGCAAAGAACAGTGAAGGTCTACACTGATTGTGTGTGTATGTGCACGTGTTGCACTTTTAAGCCCCTTTTGAAAAGTACACATCACTGCTCAGTGCCGTCTGATGTGTCTGAAGGTTTCTCCAATGAATGCGTGTCAAGTTACTGTACAGGAGATTTTACCAGCTGTTTGCTTTACGATTTTTACCTCCGCCAAGGAGGTTATGTTTTTGCTGCCGTTTATCTGTCTGTTTGTTCGTCTGTGTTCAAGATAACTCAAAAACTTATGGACGGATTTCGATGAAATTTTCAGGGTGTGTCGAAAATGTGAAAAGGAAGAACTGATTTGGGGGTGATCCAGAAGAAATCCTGGATTATGGATCACTTTGAAATTTTCGTTAACATTGGGGTAAATGGGACCCAAAAAATTGTTTCTCAATACCTCTGGTAATTGTTGCCCAAAGCTCATGAAATTTGACTCAGGGATTTACAATGTGTACTTCTATCAAATCCCAAATGCTGATCCAGATCTGATCCAGATGGAAGATTTTATAGCAATTTATATAAAAAATGGGGGTGCTCTTACATTTTGGCCTACTGTGCATTTAATATTAGAGGTAGAGATTTCTAACAAGCAGCATCGTGTAGCTGAGACAATTCCGGATCTAAAGTGTGTCAACGAATTTGATCTAGCTTTAAAACTTGAGGAGATAGATCCAGAAGAAACCGCCAGGGGGGAAACTATGGTGCTTGGCGGAGGTCTGCGCTCTCTGAGTGCTTTTCTAGTTATTTCATGCTGTGAGAGCGTGAGGTGAGGAGTGATCAGAAAAGGAAACCGAGACAAGTGATAGGGAGATCATCCTCTCTTCACCTCCACAATCTGTGGAAGCATCTTGCTTTAACCACTTTAAAAACAATACTGAGGGAAATCACTGAACGTCAGCTCTGTTTGTGTGAAGTACAGCAGCTGCCACGTCTAAACAAGCCGAAGCTCTAAACGTGTTTCTACAAAGATGTTCAGAGGGGAAGATGCTCGATGTTAGGGTTGCGGTAGAAAACAAAACTTAAGAGAAAGTCTGCGTCTACTGCATAGGTATGTGAACTCATGCATATGTCTGTGAGTGCCACCTGATTATGAGCAAAAGCATGGGCGAATGATGATTTTTTTATCCCGTTTCAACTGCGCCATGAATTTTTGCAAGTCAAGAAAGTTGTTGTAAAACTGTTGCAGTGTGAAAATATGTCATTAGAAAGACTACACACTTCAATGTCACATGAGTGGGGTGGTGTAGTAACAGCAAGCGGGACAGGAAGAGACTGAACAAGCTGGTTAGGAGAGCCAGCTCTGTCCTGGACCAGCCTCTGGACCTCACTGAGGAGGTGGGGGAGACGAGGATGTTGGTGAAAGTGACATCCATCATGGACAACATCTCCCACCACCTTTTAGCAGCAGGTTGCGGCTCCCACAGTGGAAGACCGAGCGCTTCCGGAGGTCTTTAATCCCCTCAGCCATCAAACTCTTCAATACCCATGTGCAATAAACTACATGTGCCCCTCAGTCACCACATGTGAGGGTGTAAAAAACTCCCCACGATGCTATAGAGGTTGTGCAATACCGCTAATTCTTCACACCACTGTGAAATACCTGTGCAATATCTATATCTATACTTTTATATATAATATATAGGCATAAAAGAATATACTCCATCCGGTGAATTTTCTGATCAATCTATTTACTTTATTCTTTTTTTCCTTTTTTATAGGTAGTCTTCCTGTATATTTGTCTATATTCCTGTTTATTTGTATATACTCCTGTATATCTGTTTATATTTGTATATCCTGTATATTTGTCTGTATTTTTTCCATATATTTTTATGAACACTTGGGTGTTTTTAAATGTGCTGCTGTAACGACCAAATTTCCCCACTGTGGGATTAATAAAGGTCTATTCTATTCTAAGTGACGTCTCCCTCTCTCTGAAGCTGCAATGCCTGTGCGTTTCCTTCTGGTGTAACTCACTCCAGCAACGGATCTGACTCGTTCTTTCAGTTCCTGGCTGATAAACAGACCATCTCTGGATAAAACACATCAGGTAAGCTCACGCTAGCCAGCTGGCTAGTGCTGGTAACGTATGTTGTGCGAGACGAGATGTAGCTCACCGAGCAGTTTCACACAAAACTAAACGATATTATGACAAACCCACGACGAACTATGACTTTTTAATTTTAAATGGACAAACATCATATGTGTAATTCAGGGTGTAATTCAAATGGGATCAGATAATTAGGTCTTCGTTGACCACTGTTTTTTCTGAAATAAGGTAGGGAGGAACTTAGGCTCTCTATAGTTACATTAAACTGGAAAAAAATGGAAAAACACAAGGTGGCTTTTATGTAAATAAATAATAAAGTAAATAAGTAAAAGTAATGTACAGCGATGTACATTCAGGGTGATGAATGCTTCGTGTCAAATTGATAATTTGACATGCAAATGGTCCGCCAGAGTCCGACATCAGAACTGCGCTCATAGCAACGGTCTGCTACAATGAAATAACAGACCACAGAGCGCCGTCATTAACCAATCAGAATCGAGTATTTAACAACGCTGCATAATAACGTGAAGTAGTCAGTGGAAGCACAATGCAGTCAAGCTAACATATATCATTCATCAAAAATGCATCTACAAAACAAAACATTGTCCTTGTCTGCACGTTTGAAATCACTTTTAAATACTGCAGGGACTAATGGAACAAGATGGAGCAGCCTCAGCGAGCTGTTAGCAGCTCCTTTTACTGCACCCCGCTGTCGTGTGGAAAGCCCCTCGCGCCGTACACAGCGTGAAATCACATGGCGGTCTCTGGGGTTGATGGAAAAAAAAAACCCTGTTTATTAAAACAACATGTTTTGGCTGCACTGTAAAGCAGATACACCAGTGTCTCGTCTCTTTCTGACAAAACAGAAGCTAGTTTTAAACTACATTTGCTGTCACCACGGTAACACGGTAACTTCAAGAATTGTCTCAACCTGACTAATCCCTTGTGTTATTTCTGTCTTTTTCATTTTCTCCCCATTTTTTTTTATTCTGTTTATTTTGGTTATTGCTTTTACCTTCGCTGCAATACCCTATGTTGTGTATACCTCTATATTGCATATGAACCTATTCCTGTGGGTGACAAGTGACACACACGTTACATCACACACACCACTGGCGTGTTTTAAGATAAATCGACTTCTGTTTATGCCTTTGGTGCATAAAACTCTCCTTGTCAACCTACATGTTTGTGACTGTGTTTAATTTCTCCATCAGCAGGAACGCCGCTAGTTCATCATCCTGCACAGGAGAGGTGCAACACGGGCCCTAAAATTCAGCAGAGGATGCAGAGAGAGGAAACAGGGCAGCGGGAATGGATTTGTTATGTACCTGCTGACGTACAAGCAGGTGCTAAAGTGATGGTAGGAATGTATTAAAAGTCAGAGCGTGTGCATTCTTGCACTGATAGTTAAAGTTATATGCAAACAGTGAGGACAACTCTGCCAGCGCTATTAGTAATTCATCATCTTTTTACCAAATGTGAGGGATAAGTGCAGGGAGCTGGGTCAAACTTTTCTTAGTCTAAAAGCTTAAAAGTCACCAGGACTGAAAACTTCTCCTCTCAGCCTCTGACTAAAGCATATGATAACTATTCATGCTGTGAGCCGTGGCTTTTTTTTCCCTTCAATATAACACAATCTGTCAAAGCTTTATCACTCGCGCTGTGAAGCCAATCGAACGGCTAATCAGCCCATCTACCCAGAAGACTTTGTTCTAAAGTTCACGCTGCTGAGATATCTTGAAGCTGAGTCACCTCTGTGATAGTGTGAATGATTGGTACAAACGCTCTAAGGGCATGATTTGCTCCATCCTCCAGGATGGCTCTTATTTGATCTGTTAAACGCGAGGAGACGGCGTCGGGGCGAGGATATTATGACTCACGGCAAACCCTGTTTGTCATCTGTATGCAGACTTCGGCACTTCCTGTATCGGAGGGGCGAAGAGGTGGCATCAAAGGTCGCCCCTGGAAACATCCCTCTGTGACAATGACAACGGAGACGGTATTAACTGGCAGCTTTGAGCCCACCTCTCAAATTTAGAGGTGACGCCTGTGACCTGAATCAGCAATTCTGGGAGCAATTGTTACAAATAAAAAAAAAAAAAAAAAAACACAAAAAAAATCAGCTGATAAGAGCAGAGAAAGTAGAAGAAGTTCAGTAAGAGTTCAGCTGCATCTATTTTGTGCATTCCTACTCCTCTAATTTGGCAGGGCTCAGCTATCGCGCAGGAGAAGCCGGGCATGGAGAAACGCTGGTATACGGAGTGAATACTATGAAATATTGCACCTATTTCCCTGCAATTCTACACACACACACACACAAACACACGTGCATGCATGCCATATCACATTTACAAAATATGTAACCCTAACACAGGGGGTGAAAACCATCATGTAAACATTATGCGTTCCATATATGACCTCTGTGTTTCCTCTTATTGCCCAGTGGGATAACATAAAAATACATGAAGATGTAGAGGGGGCTCCATCTATAACCCAGTGGACAGTGGTTCCAGGCACAGCGCAGGCCTTAACTAGCTGGCTGTTGTATACTCATGGGCAGGCAGGTTGAAATATGAGGGCTGAGGACATGAGGTCTTCCCAGAATGCTAAACTCTCTCTCTCTCCTCCTCGTCTATGTCTCTCACCCTCTCTCCCTCCCTCCCCCCGCTGTGCCCTGCAACCAATCTGACGCCTAATTAATCCTGAAGGTCTTTTGTTCCGCTGAGGTTTTCCTCTCTTTCCCCCCACTGCACTTCATCCATCCTCACCTCCCTGGCTCCCCCCACAGCCTGCCTCTCATCCCTCCCCCTGCCAGCCTGGGTTTCACCCCTCCTCCTACACACACTCCCATACATACACCTTATTCCAGCCTCTCCCATTTCGTTTCCCCCACGGGAGGCACGGCGCAGTCCCAGAGAGCAGGACAGAGGTAACAGATGTTTTGCTTTTTTCTTCTTTTTTTTTTTAATCTTTGGGGTAATTTAGTTGAGACAAAAATGTACGACTGTTGTTCCATTTATTCCCAGTGTTCTACTAATTATGCTCATACGAGACATTTTCATGGTTTTCACTATGCGGATGTGTAGTGGAGACAATAAGCAGCAGAATAATAATGCAAAAATGTATTCTGCAACCCTAGATGGCCCAGTCTTTAAAGGAATAGTGCAACACTTTGGGATATAAACTTATTTGTGTTCTTCCTGAGAGTTAGATGAAAAGATACTCTCATATCTGGAAGCTAAATATGAGGCTACAACCAACAGCTGGGCAGGACGGTGGAAGGTTGGTGGTTCGATCCCCGGCTGCTCCGATCACATGTCAATGTGTCCTCGAGCAAGACACTTAACCCGAAATTGCTCCGTTGATGTGTGAATGATTATTTAGATTAGATCCTGATGGGCAAAGTTGGCACCTTAGCAGCCTCTGCCATCAGTGTATGAATGTGTGTGTGAATGCTGACATGTAGTGTATAGCGCTTTGAGTGGTAAGACTAGAAAAGTGCGATATAAATACAATCCATTTTGCAGCTTGCGATGCCACAATTGCACAATCAAGTAATGCATTTATCACGGACCAATCGGCATCCTGCGAGGAGCTCTAAACAACAATGGTGGCTCCTGACGAGGTTAGCTCATAAATACTACCTCAATATTTTTAGGCTGTATCGTTATATACAATATACAGAATATCGGACCTATAACTGATAAATTATTGAGAATTATTAGATTCTGACAGAGCGATTCTATGTTAATCGCCGCAGCTTTTCTAGCCTTTTCAGCAAAGTTAGGAAACTCACAGACCAATTGCATGCAGTATAAATCCTCTCACATGATGGTACTCGGCCAATCAAATCTTTGCATCCCGAGAGACACACACAGGAGAGACGAGACAAGGGACAGCAGTCGGAAAGAAGTGGCCTGGTCTAAAAGGAGAAAAGCCCACAGCAAAATCAGCTTTTGATCCAGAATGGACAGACTCTTAGATGTTCAGCAGGTCAAAACCAGCATGTCTCATATGTTCACAGACTGGTGATTATTAAACGTGGTAATGGAGGATCTTCCATCAGCTTTTCCAACCTCAACAAATATAACTTAATTATATTATATTATATTATAACTCTCTCCAGGCTCTCCACAGACACACTCACCCAGGAGAGTGAGAGATAAAAATAATAATATTTATACTCAATATTGGCGATATAGTCATTGACTACATCCCACATAGAACAAGCCACAATACATTGAGTATCGCCCACCCCTACTCCCAATTTTGCAAGAGTTTGATTGATAGGTTCATCCAATCACCTGCCAAGTACATTCTGAAAGTGCCAAAATGGTTTCCAATGACAGCTTCGCTTAGCATAAAGACTGGAAACGGTGAAACAAATTGCCTGACTGTCCAAACTACAAAACCAAAAATATGTTCAAAAAACAAAGTGTAACAGGGGGGTTATGGGCCAGACTATTTACTTAGCTGGAGCAGTTGCCAGGTAACCAGGTCTACCAAAAAGAACAATGCTGTTTCAAGCACTCCATGTATGACAAGTTGTTGTGTAATTACATCACAACAGAAGACGTGTTTTTCAGATGAAGCTGATGAAGAAACTAGTCTGAATCAATACAGGAATTACCAGACTGGTATTTTAAAATAACAGTCCCACCCCTGCTCATATTCCATCCTGCAGCCAAGCGGCGCATATCAGCAACACAAGCCATATTTCCTCAGCGACGGGAGCCGGGGGAGGAAGCCCTCGGGAAAACATCCACAGAGGTTTGTGAAGCCCAGAGGGTCCAAGTGATCAGCCAGGCATGTGAGTAGGTGGAGAGGGACAATCACTGGCAGGGGATGTGTGTCTGAGTAGCAGAACGGGGCCGATATTTTGGACATTTTGTTTTGAGGCTATAATATGGTCTCATGGCTGATTATTATTTTGTGAAAAGCTAAAACAGCAGCTAAGATGTCTGTAATAAATTCAGGAGGCATTGAAACAAAATCACCATATTTGTAGACTAATTGCGATTGCTAAATGAATGAATTTATGATCAGAAGGCAAGCTGCTATGATATTTAAAACATACTGTATGTGTAATGGCAAATAGGATAATGGATTATCTGTATAAATGAATTATAGCTCATTTCTCTTCTCCCTTCCTCCTCCTCTGTCTCACCCTATATGAAAAGATTTTACACTTTAGGCTATAAAATCTTTAAAGAGGACCTATTATACTCATTTTCATGTTCATACTTGTATTTTGGGTTTCTACTAGAACACGTTTACATGCTTTAATGTTCAAAAAACACTTTACCTGTCTCATCCCGGCTGTGTGGCAGCACCTGGTTTTACATTGGTCAGCTGACCCACTTTTGTTGATGCCAAACTAGCTGCTATAGGGAGATGTTATGCAAATGTGTTACTTAATGACATCATCACGTTATGGGGAAAAAAAGGCAGGACTTCAAGCGAGGCATCTCAGGCAGTTCAGGATCACAGATGAACATATTATAAGAAACAAGTACTTCAGAAAACACTTCACTCCCCACAAATGCCGAAAGGTCCTGCAGATGACACCATTACATAACACATACATAAATCACAAATCACTAAGTTAAATGTGTGACAAGGTAATATGGACAAAAGTTGCTTTGGTCAGAGGCCACATTGTCTCATGGAGTCTGCTCCTCGTCTTATGCTCATATCAACTACAGGCATTTTTGGACCGGAGGAACTTTCAAGTCTAACAGCTTTGCTCTAACAACGCCCCTTTTCATTATGATCCAATAGTACTTTCTTTTTTAGCTCCTATTTCAGAGTAATTTCACAACACAACATGAAGCAAGAGTGATACGAGTGACGCAAGTGAATAGCTGCACATGAGCCAACGCAATACAGGCAACTATCACCTTTATAGCTCCTAAAAAAACAAACATTGAACACCGACGAACAGGCCGACAGTGAGGCCCCGAAGTTAACTCCTTTATGAGCGCACACCCACTGAGCCAAAAAACAAGTGAGAGCTGGTACTCTGTTAACTAACACAGCAGCAACAAAGACTGATCCAGCAGCACAAAGCACATCCCCTGAGATGAAAAACGATATCCGATTCAAACCGAAATCGTAAAAGGTACTCGTGAAACGTAGGAAACTAGCTGCCCACCAGTCTCCACGCTGGAAATGTGTGAGTAGCTTCAGCTGGCTTGTGTCACTTCAGCGTTCCTATTGGCGGTGAGAATGCAAACTCCCAGCTCCCGGAAATGTTTGAACCAAAAACGCCTTATGTTGAGTACTAAGAAACCTTTTCAACCAAATAGTTCCAGGAACTTTGGAACCACAGGAACTAAATTCAGGAACTAAAAGTTGCATGCTCCTGTTTGTGTTTCCACCTTATCTGCAAGACCATAAATTTAGGCACCTGATGGATCCAAAAAAACAATGAGAGCAATTGACCAATTCGCTGTATCATCAGGAAATACCATCCTCAGAGAAGGGACCTTTTCATCACCTACACCTAGGAACTAAATTTAGTCGTTGGCTCCCCTGGTTGAAATGCAAGTGTTGTTCCTGAGTTCCTCAAAAGATCCATGGTGCCCTGGGAAACTCCTTGTGGTGGAAAAGCCTTCGAAGAGACTTTCAGTCGCAAAAATGTGATATCAGCCACTAAGTATCAGCTAATGCTAATGTGATGGATATTATGCTGTTTGATAGCATATTTACTGCTTAACTGATCAATACCACACTGCCAGTGGAAACCAAATCCTTTTTTCTCCTTTATGTCGAAAATGTCAGTTCTAATATCCCAGGTATAAATATTGTTTTGACAGCTTTCATCTTCCAAATAAGAGCAGGGTATAATAGGTAGATAACAGAGCATATTAAAGAGGACCTATTATGCTCATTATCAGATTCATACTATTCTGGATCTCTACTAGAGCATGTTTACATGCTTTAATGCTAAAAAAAAAAAAAAAAAAGCTTTATTTTTCTCATACCGGCTGTGCTGTCTGAAACGCTGATCCGATTGGCCAGCTGTCCCACTCTGTTGTGATTGGTCAACCAAACCAAACTCCTCAGACTGCTCCAGCTCCGCTCTAACTAGCTTTATTACATAGCTTTGTTGAATACTCAATTTTTAATTGGTCAATTACGCCATGCGACGGTCTGTTATTTCTTTGTAGCGTACTGTTGCTATGGGTGCAGTTCTGATGTTGGACTCTGGTGGACTGTTGTTTCAAATGATTGATTTCTTAAGTGAGTAGCTGTGAAATAAGCAGGCTAATGTAAAGCTAGCAGGTAACTGTTGTGAAATTAACCCTTCAGGGTGATGCAAACTCTGTCGGGGGTTTATTTCCCAACAATGACCAGCTCGCTGTACGTTATCCCTTACTTGTTTGAGGGCGCGCCAAACTACCCATCACGCAAATATGTTACTTGGTGACGTCACTACGTTACGGAAGAAAAGGTGGAACTTCAAGCAAGGCAGGTCAGCAGCAGTGTTTCTGTGGGGGAGAGTAACTCCCTTTGGTGTGGACTTTGGGCTTTGCAGACATTTTACATGCACAAAAACTATACAACACTAAAGGGAAGAAGCACAAATGCAGGTCCCCTTTAAAGATAATCACTCAGCTAAAATAACTGAAGATACAACAGCAAATCGTATGGTGTTGTGCTGGTTGCAGGATGCGTGTTAAGTTTTAAAACAATACTCTGGCGCCACATGTCGATCTGCTTACTGTATGTCGGCATGTTGGCTTCAACTGATCACCCAGCTGTGATTGACGCCTGCTGATTTGGGCGGGTGCACGTCTCCATCCGGCGCATATGACGGAGCGGTCCATCGCTCCAGGCTTGGAAGGTCATTTAAAGGCCAGACATCCAGACCTCTCATCGCCTCTCCTCCCTCCTCCTCCCCTCTCTCCCGCCTGAGAGCCAGAGATAAACCTACACATGCCAGCCACACAGGACCAATAGTCATGATTTATCGGAAGCCATTTGGTACCTGAACGCCTATGAAATTGTAATGAACTTGATTATGCTTTTAATGAAGTGTGAGAGGTTCTTCAGAAGCGATTATAGCCATGCTCCGGCTCACAGCTGGGGGCTGTGGAGGGGAAAGGAGGAGGGAGGAAGAAGGGAAGGGAGGAATGGTGGACTGTCACGAACAATGAAGACTTTGTAGGACAGTGCAGGGCGAGCAGAGGTGCAGACAGCAGCACCACGCTTCTATGGAATAGATTACAGGGGCGTTTCACTGTATGTGCGAGGTGACTTGACCCGACCAACCACATTTCAGTTCCTCCCTGCTAAGGGATTTTCCCTCAAAGCTGCATGCTGACGCGGTACATTAGATTCAACAGCCTGCAGCCTCATAGGTCATATTTTGCATACATATTAGACAGTCGAGGATGATTCTAACCTTTCAATGTACAGGGTGCTCCCATTCAGATGGGGAAACATTATTGTTCGGTAATTTCACACACAAATCTCCACTCTCCCATGCTGCTGCTTCTTTAAATACCACATGATGAGGTAAGTGGCTGCTAAAAGGGCACACCGACAGTCCAGGAGCAAACAGTGGCTTTTTGCTCCCATTATTATTATACGCTAAGTGACAAATTGTAATGAGATACTTTCTGGATGCACATAAAGAATTCCCTTCCCTTAAACTATCATTTACAAAGGTCAGATATCAGGATTCAGCTACTGGGCTTCTTTAAAAGATGATTCCACTTTATTACAAATAGGGTATTATTTGCATAGTTTTGGCCACTTTTTCATTTCTGAAAATATTATAAATATCAATATACAGCAAAGTAATTGCTGCTGAGTGCACCTAATTATTATTTTTATCATCCATTAATTTGGTGATTACTTCTAGATTCATTGTGTATGCTATAAAACATCAGAAAATAGTAAAATAAGCTTTTCACAGTGCTCTAAGTCCACATATGACAACTTCAAAATGTCTGAACAGTCAGACTAAAAGACCCAGAGACATTCAGTCTTCTGTGATATAAAACAGATTACAGAAGCACTTAGAGGTGGTGAAGTTGATCAAGTCTCTCTATATGAGAACAGGACATCCAGAGGGTCTTAATGAGGAGCTGTCTTTAACTTGTTTTTCTGTAATGGCTCATTGTTATCCATCTGTTGCTTAATGCAAGCCAGCCTATCCTACTGTTGCTTTTAGTTGTTGTGTATATACAGCACATGTGCATACAGTGCTAAATACTTTATTTGCCATATGTCTATTAATGTCGGGTAAACACAGCACAAGATTTTGGGCCTGATTCCCCCATCCTGTCAATGGTCAGCGATGCCCTGATTTACTGATGGTGTGGTAAATTTCATTTCCTCATATGACCTGGTCTTACAAAACAGTACAAAAACACTCAGGGTTTGTCTCAAGTGTTTACGAGAATAAGTGAAACTGACCTGGCTAAGAATCCCTAGAGTCCGTCACATGAGAAAAACTGGATGGTCATGGGACATCGACAAGAACAGAGGTCAGAGAACCACATATATCCTGTTTTGGCAGGTCCAGATGGGGTCGGATTGGTGGAAAATGACAAAAAGGTGTTTACTGGTGAATATAAAAGTAAGGGTGTTGGCTGTTTTGGAATCTTCTTGTCTTATATGTGTGATTACAAGATTAAAATCTCGATGCTATGTTGGCAGCTCTCTGGCAGATTTCAAACTTCAAATATTAAACATGTTCAGTGTTTACGATCCTGTTGTGTGTGGGGAACCCGGAGAACAGCCGATGACGCGATCACACGGGTTAGAACGATAGCCAAGCTGCTTGAAGCAGAAGGACAACCACCACCGTTAAGGCGGCCGCAGCTAATGCATGAGCTAATGTCGAACGTGAAGCTCTTGCTGTTGAATGTAATCTGTTAGTGTGTGGTGAGCTGTTTTCGCAAAACACCACACACTATAGTGACAAAAATTTAACATTAACATGTGTCGGCTCTCACAGTTTCAAATCTGTTAAGATTTGAAAAATCTTTTAGTGTGGGCCAGCCTTAACCTATTCATATCTAGCTTCATTTTTTTGTCACATTATTCCACATTTTATCAACATTTCCACAAGGAATACGCTGATTCTTTTTGCATTTGAACAGCTTCTGCTTTTTATTTTTCAGAGACATGGGACTGTTAAGTTTGGCTACACACTTCAGAGTGCAAACCCTTTCCCAATTATTTCTTTCAACAAAGCAAATCCTTAAATTAGAGGAGGTGGAACAAGGGAATGTTTGGCATGTCTTCTTGAAAAATTACTTTAAAAAGTGGTGTGGTTGCAGATTGCAAGTACCCCTCCGCTCACTCCTCCCTTTCCAAGACTGCAGCACTGTTCACCCTTCAGGTAATGTAAAAACATGACTGACTCTCTTTAGGAAGTGTTTGATTCGTCGGTTCTGGGCTACTGTAGAAACATGGCAGACTAGAGGACCTGCTGCCTATGTAGACATGAAGGGGTCATACTAAGCTAACAAAAACGAAACAATTATTACTTTCAGGTGATTAGACATTAATGAAAGCATAGTTATTAATATTATATTCCATTTCTGCTAATAGATCCACAAAATGTTACACACTGTTCCTTTAACAATTAAATGTTTATCAAAATAGTCCCACTTTAACTAAATTATGTTTATCATAATTTAGTTCAACTATATATTAGGAGTGGGACGGTTCATAAAATTCACGGTTCGGTTTGATTCACGGTTTGGGGTCAGCGGTAAACGGTATTTATGGTACAGTAAGGAGGCCAATTTCAGTTTCAGTTTGAACGGCTTTTCATTTGTTTGCCAAAATAAGTCAACTGTTTGCCTGAACAACAGCAGACCAGGCTAGCATGAGGAGCAAGTGGCACTGTGTTATTTAAAAAGAATTAATAAATACAAAACTAATTATAGGCTCAGGTCATCACCAAAAAGCGCATCAGGGCAGCCAGCACTAGACCTTTTTAAACAACAGTAACATACTGTATGTATTTAAAAATAATTATTAATTATTATTAATTAACAATATGTGTGAATTTCCCCACTGTGGGACCAATAAAGGAATATCTTATCTCCTAATTAAAACAAACACTGACGCTAAAGGCATCAACATTAAGTGCAGCGTAAACCAAACACACTGTGTTGCTGTTGGAATCATCATGTTGGAAGTATTGCATAAGCCACACCTGTTGCATTGCTTACACACAGTTGACGTTTTATCCGCCACGTTTTTCCCCATCGCTGTCATATGTAACACCAAATCCGTAATGCTCCCACACAGCACAGCGAAACGACGCCGGTGGCCGGTGGCCGGTCACCATTTCCTATCAGCCGTACTCTGCACTTCAACAACATCTCTGCCAACTGAGAAGCTTGAGAAGAAAGGAGGCTGGGTCACGCGTCATCAACGCGTCGTATCTTTGGCGGTACAACACATGCGCAGTAAAATTTGGTCCGCCCTCGCCGAAACTGAGCCAATAACGCACGACCGCAGCTTCAGTGACACTGCACATGTGTGACACCTCATATTCCTGTCTGTCGTGTCCCAGCCTCTTTCCATAGGAATGAATGAATGAACGATATATACACGACATTGAACATTGATTGATTAATTGTTAATTAAATTAAAATTAAATTATTTGTTACTAACATTTTGCACCACAAATGTTGATTTAAAAAAAGTAAATGTTAATGTTAAAATGTGACTGTAAATATTTACAGCTTTCTAGTCTGCTCTTGCACTAGAAAACTGTACCGTACATACTGGTAAATATGGCAGATCAAAGCTGAACCAGTTAGAAGAAGAAGAAGAAGAAGAGGATCTACCTTTATTAGTCCCACAGTGGGGAAATTCAATTTACACTCTGTTAAACTCATACATGGTACATGCAGACCTGAAAGACACATACATGCATTAATGGAGAGATGTCAGAGTGATGGGGCTGCTCCTGACAAGCGCCCCGAGCAGTTGGGGGTTTGGTGCCTTGCTCAGGGGCACCTCGGCAGTGCCCAAGAGGTAAACTGGCACCTCTCCAGCTACCAGTTCACACTCAGTTTTTGGTCCATGTCGGGACTTGAACCGGTGACCTTCCGGTTCCCAAGCCAACTCCCTACAGACTGAGCTACTGCCGCCCCCCCCCCAAAAAAAACTCTCTTACTCTTCACCTTCATTTTTTCTTCTATAAGCTCAGCTTGACTTTGAGGTTTGCATAAACCTGTATAATTTTTTTGTGCTTCTCAATCATCAGACTTCATGTAAAAAAGTTGTCTAATCTCAGCAATTAATTTAGTGAGTATTACTGATAAAAAAGATGACTATAACCACAAACATGAGCTCAAAAGTATCATTTAACTCTCTAGAATACCAGCCCAGAAACTTCAGCTGAGGAGGAAGTGATGAATGCAGGTGTTTCATCAGTCTATTTGCATTGCATCACTCCTGGTGATCATCACAGCTGAACCTGTGGGTACAGTCTGCCGCTGTACCTGTCACTTTGTGAGTATCTGTCGCCATCACTGTCTACATGCTGAAGCTGTAACACTATCTGTAAGGTCTCCGAAGCTGTTAATCAACTCCTCTCTAATGTGTTGTTCACACTCCTCTCTCTCTCTCTCTCTCTCTCTCTCTCTCTCTCTCTCTCTCTCTCTCTCTCTCTCTCTCTCTCCGACTTGGTGGTGGATTTCTATCTTAGACAGGGCGCTTGGCTGGCTGATCGCTGTCGCTAATTTGTTGTGGCAATATTAATTAATGATCAGCCTGTCACAGCTGTTTATATTGAGACAGATTAGAAGTGGGAGAGATTAGACAAAGAAAACAATCTGCGAGAGGCTCAGCGGCTGACAGGGGTCACCTTCACATGTCTGAAATCATATTCAATTTGCCGAGGCGGAGGCAGGGAAATTACTCCACTTGACCAGTCTGTATCCTTCTCTATCTGTGATGGCTCACATTTAGAGATAACTAAATCAATTCATTTTGAACCTCTATAAACTAAAAGACAATTTACAGTCGCATTTGATCTCAGCTGATGTGATGAAAGTTGTATTTTATATGTTTGGAATAAATACGCTGGTTTTTTCATGCTTTCTAACCTCACCCTCTCCTCCATTAACCCTCATTTTCATTCTGCTCTGCCACCAATCGCATTTCCCTATTCAAATGGGCCTTAATCCACGGTGGCAGCGTGCGGTGTCCCGACCGCTGACCTCGGTATTGTCCTTCCACACGGACCTGCTGACGCCGTGCCTTCCCGCTGCCGCACACGAGTCTCCGGCTCAGTCGACTTGGCAACGACGCAGCGCATTGTGACGGCGAGGGGAGATTAAGTGGCCAATCAAGGCCTGAACAGTGGAGTAATGATTCCACTTGGTAAAATGGGTGTCAGGATTACTCCGGCACTTTCTCACTTCACTGTGCAGGCTTTAATAGGGCAAAGACATTTTCCGCTAACAAGAGTGCTGTGGGCACGATTAAAGAACAGCCTCCTACTGACTGATTAATAATAAAGACTAAACGTTACGTTTAGTGGCGAATGTAACCTTGAGGTCAGGGACTGAACAAAAATGATTAGGGGGGAGGGGGAGGGGGGGGGGGGGGGGGGGGGTCACAAAAGTGGGAAAGTGTTGTAAATTAAATTTTTGCTGAGGGGAGAATAGTCTTTTTGGACAGCAGGTAAGTCATTCATTCTTTCATACCTCCTATTTCCAGTTTCTTTTATATTTCATATTAATTGTAAAAATGTGTGCCATCGGGGTGCGTTTTGATTTAATTAGTTTCTATACTACTGATTTTAGCTGGTCTCATGCACCGTTCGCAGCTATACCTACTAGAAGTAATACACAGTAATTCCCACAAAATCTGTTTGTGGGTAATTAACGTCATCGTGAACCTGGAAATATAAATAGTGGCAAACACCAGGATGGATGGATGGATCAGAAATTACCAGAAACCGGCGATCATGTCCCGTGTGAAACCGATTTACATAAATTACATACTTAAATAACAACACTTCCAGACTCATTTTAAGTCAAACCACAATCTTTTTCCTGAACCTAAGTAGTTTTGTTGCCTAATCCTAACCAAGTCGATCTTTTTCTTAAACCTAACTAAGTAGCATTTTTGCCTAAACCTAAGGAAGTTATTTCCTATGGAGACAGAACTTTATTTTGAAAGGAATGTATGCACCCATCTGCTGGGCATTTGTTGGAAAACAAACAAACAAGGAGGAATACCTTTTTGGTTAGATATCATATAAACCATAATAGGAGAATATATTGATTCATTTGCAACACCATATGTATTTTAAAGGAAACTTAAAGCTACTGTGAGGAACTTTCATTTCATGCATCCAGCGTCCCTTTAGAAAACCTGTCATTTTACTGCAGCGGGGTCTGAGGGACTGCCCCGCTCAGTCCTGGTTCTCCTGCCTCCCTTCCCCAGGCTGGCACTGCTCGAGGCCCCGCTGGAGTCTGAGCTGAAGCAGTTTCTGGTGAACCTACATGATTTTGTCTGATTGTGCTGGAACCCGACCCGGTAGCACCAACGCCAAAGATTAAGGAAAACTATACAGAAATCTTTGTTATATAGAGGCATCAGTATTAACTTTAGACTGTTACACAACCAGTTAAAGGTTCCTCACGGGAACTTTTATGCTGCCGAAATTGCAGTTTTTGAGGCTAACCCTGGTCTCCAGTGTCAGGGACTTGTTTTTTGTATGACCATCTGCTGCGACCATCTCCCTTCAACTGCCGTGTGGTACATAAACGTAGCACTTCAGTATGTCGAAAAAAAGTTATGAACAGAATTGCTGTTGAAGAGAAGGAGTCTAAAGAAAATATATAATGCTCATGCGGGTCTTGTTTTTTAATGAAATAAAATATAATATTCAGCATTTCCCACTGCCAGTCTTTTCTTTGTACTGTCCCTTAGAGAACTGTCTGGGAGATGGCTGCTACATCAAATCCCCCCGATCAGCTATTTCCCTTCCCTGAACTCCTACTGAAGATGTGCTGTTGAGCAAGGCAGTTCACTCCCATTACCACTAAAAGCTACTAAATGCAGATGAGCGCGGCTGTACCAGGTATCCCTCAGCTATAACTTAGTAGAGGGAAGTCAGTGTAAGGCACGAGATATCTGCTGAATGTATTCTCATTTTATTTCCCCGGATAAATAAAGGTTAAACGATGAAATACAAAATTAAAACCCTTGCTGGAAGATAAATAGCTCTTTAATGTCAAGCAGACTGCAGCCCAATGCCTCATTTCTGGTATGATTGTTAAAAGTCAATTCCTATAGACATAAGCGTAGGACGGATGGAGGAAAATATGGGCTATATTATTGCAGGAAAAAGTCTATTGCAGTAGTATTCTTGTCCTGTCACTCTCACTGTATTATTCCTCAGTATGTATGTGAAGCAGAATACAGCACCATGCAGTTCCCGTGAGTTTAAATATTTCATTGGAGGGGGGTGAATTCTCCAGCTACCAGTCTTCCTGTTCAGCTAAGTCTGAAGGACTAATGCTGCTCCTCATCCTTACGTTCCACTCTGTTGAGTTAATGCAATGTCCTCATATTACTGTCCTGTCTGCCCCTGTTACTTTCATTGTCCTCCATCAATATGGTCAAGTGTAGAAGCCCTTTTCTTCTTCTCTTCTTCTTTGTACAAGACGGAAGTAGAAGTGTTGTCCTAACACCATGCTTTACCTCTGACCCTGTGTTAGATGGTAGCTGGTGGTTTACCCTGTGGGTCTTTACTAAAGGAAACCAACCAAACTATCTGGAAACTGGGTATGAAAGCTCTCCACCACCATAGGGGAAGACTAAGATGACCCACTGCCTTCTTTTCCAGGAGGAATAACATCAGGTGAATAGAGGGTATGCACATGAGTCCAGGCTGCTGGATCGACTATGTTGGGTCAGCACGAACCTCTGAACCCATCAGCTAGCGGTCTGACGATGGAGAAGCCTCTGGCGGCAAGGGGCTATATTTCTGGGGTTCCGATGAAGCCGGCGGATATCCGGACCAAGTCTTCCTTTTCCGTTTCCTGCTTATTGTTTACAGTCCGGTTAACAACTTGAGACGCAGAACTGGAGTTGGAAATGAGAGACGATGTGTAGGACTGGATTGTTTCACAAGAAGCCAGTTTACAAGTTAATTTTAAACCAATAAAAGGCTAAATCATCGTCAGACCATAGACGGTGTTTCCCAGAGCCAATGTGTTCTGCCTCTTTGGGCCTCCAGACAGACTGTTTACCTGTGTTCAACCAAAGCCTGCTAAGACATGATTATTTTATCTTCAGCATCTGGCTTGTCTTAAGTTTCTCTACAAAGACAGCAATGATATTAGAATTAGTGCTCAGATCACCGCTGGAATTAAATACCAAAGGGCACGTTTTTTTTGTGAAAGTATTACCTATTTCGACCTCTTAAATAATCATTCAAATGAAACCACCTGAGATGTTTATGGGAGAAAGACTCTTTGGCAGAACTATTCGCACCTTACATGCAACAAATGGTCACATATAGACAAATTTAAGGCTACATTTGGTTAATTTGTTATTTTAATCAGTAATAATAACAACGAAATAACTGAGTTAATTGCTGAGATTTAGCAACCCAATATCACGCCAAAGTGTGCAACAGACCCGCCTCTCCACCAGGGAATAATGAGTCAGTTTTAAGTTTTGCCTGTACGAAGCTTGAATATATACGTGTGCAGTACCAGCAGGGGGCAACAAACCACTTAGGTTCAGGAAAAACGTCACAGTTGGCCTTAAAGGAAGTACGTAAACTAAGTACTATATGTATGGAAACAATATAAAAACACGTGACGGACAAAACATTGGTCTCGAACGCCGGTCTGCTGGTTGAAAGTCCTGTGTTTGTTGGACCCGACCACTTAGCCTCTCACCCACTATAGCGGCTATTCTACGTCACCAGCTCTGAGCGCATATTTACATGGATTTACAATGCAGTAAGTACAGACTACATGGCGTACAAATTATTTAATTACATTTTCACTTGTGCATTAGCGTGTTATTCACAGGCCTTTTCCCATGACTGGATTTAGGAACGCGGTCACATTGCCACAAAACCTCATATGGGAGGCTAGAAACATATTTGAATAATGGCATCACACAACAAATGTGAAAAACTAGCTAGCAGGTAACCAACATCTACCTTAGATTACTACATTTTGGCCTTATTTGCCGTCATCTTTGACGTAGTGACAGTAACTTTGAGTTAATGACAATGACCATGATTTTTGCTAACAAATAGTAATACCATACAGTAAGCTCGCTGTCCAAGCTGTCTAGCACGGTATCTAACAGTAAAGTCAGATTTTACAAGGTGAAAATATAGTTGGCATCTGTTACAGTATGATTCATAAGGTCTCTGATAAAATGAATAATTTGGAAATTTTTTTAAAACTGCAGATATTACATTATTTAATTATCAAATTTCAGATTACAGAGCACTCGAAGCAATGCCAAAAAGAGGTGGAACCGTCAGTGACTTTGGAGATAAAACCTTCTTTTTTCAAATTAAAGGCCCATTTACGTATGAACCTAAAATCAACCAACACCAAATATTAATGACTTGTCAAAGAATAATGTCACGTTGTCACCATAAGATAGCGCCATATAATGCTAAGGCCATGAAAGGGGTTGATGCTATATACTGTTTGGGGCCATTAACATCTTCTCAACAATCCTGCAACAGGTACAGCCAGAGGGAATTCTGGGGAAAAGAACAGAGCACAGTGGCACACATAATTTGGCATACCACCACAACATTTGCATTACCCACAGGCTACAGCTGGCAACCACCCCCACATTACGCCTCACATCTGCAGTGTAGTCAACCGCTGCCCATGCAATCAGTGCTTGGCAGGAAGACCGGCTCGAACGTGAACACAGAAAGAGTGCATGTGAGCCGGAGGGTTTCGAATTAACATCACGCAACAGTTCATACATGTAACACGTCGTACCCACAAACACATCCCTGGTCACATGTTTATTCGCGCATGCACGCATATTGTATGTGCGCATTTGTCCTTTACCAATGAAAATAAAATGCCTCTCGAGCCTGGCAGACGGCACGGCTGACTTTCAAGAAATTCCACAAGCGAGTGCTTTCTGGAACTAAACGGGTGCAGCAAATCCTCTTAAAATCCTTTTAGACACCGTGGCAGCAGGGAGAAAAAGAAAAAAGTTTCTCCCAGGCAAACGTGCAGGTTTGTTGGGGTTGATGTCGCACTCTGGGGAAGGACACTCGCCAGTTTATCTCTTCAAGGCTGAGGAAAGAACGTTGATACGACACATAGCCTACAGGACGCGCCGGAGCACAATATGGTGGCGTGCGTGTCGACAGAAGGCTTCAAGGAAAGACTTCAGGGGGAGGACGCTTTGAGTGTATATGGATGGGCTTCATTTTCCTATTCAAGGGAGCACGTTCTTTTGTGTTGTATTAGGACAGTAGAGGGAAAAAATGCAGTTTCCCTGTCAGCTGGCAATAAGCACTGACCTGGACAGCTTAGATTTACGGTGTTTTCTCTATGCAAACAATCGTAAACAACTAAAATCAGTGTGACTACTGAGGGCAGTTTTACTTTCGATGAAATTCTTCAGCTGAAAAGAAGTTTTAAACGGCCGTCAACAAGTGCCAGTCAATCCAGCCACTATGTCTTTAGGCTCTCCAATTTCCGCAAGTTTCTCAAAAACTAGTTTCCTGGCTCTGATTGCTATTTACATATTTGGGTAAATGAGCATGGGATTGGGCTCAGTGGTTTGTTTGTCGATTTGCTCTTTGCTTTTTATCTCCTTTGGGCAACAGATTGAATTAATGTTTGTAGACACTGTGATGCCACACATGAGGAAACAGGAGATCTTGCAAAATTACAAAAACTCTCCCAATTACAGCTCTGCAAACACATACGACTCTGGAAAAAAAAATCTCATTTGGGTGATGCAGATTTCTCTTGTGTCAGAGGCACAAGGACAATAATTAGCTTCATTTACATGCTTTTCTATTTAAATAGACCGACAAACAGATATTGTTTGCTCAGGACCCGGGCTCTGCAGAACGCAAATGCATGCACGCATTTGTGAACTGTAATTTTACTATTTTTAGACATGAGGTAAATGCCAGCTTGCATACACATATCTTTATCAGCGCTGCCGCCATTTCTCCTTCCATCCCTGTTCTTTTTAGCTCCTATCGCCTTTCCTCCTTAATTACTTGTTGGAAGGTGTTTGGCTTTTCGCTGCACGCCTGCTGTTTTGGTCATTACAGGCCTCGGTAGGAAGTGGAGTAGCTGCCAAAGCTTAGCAGAAGACAGGCTCTGAGTGTGTCTGTACTCACCTGGGGTAAATGAGGACAGCTCTTCCTGCTGGCTTTGAGGCCTGTCCTCCCCTCGGGGGCTGTCCTGATGTTGAAGAGGGCCTGAAGAGCACACTGGGCCGCCTGGGTCTTGGCCAGCTTCTTACTGCGACCGCAGCCCTCAAATATCCGCCCATCCACTCGCACCGCCATCACAAAGCTGCGCAGCCGTCGGCCTTCAGCTCTTTCCGAAAGGCAAGCGTAGCGCAGGCCCGGCCGGAGCTCATTGAGCAACGCCACGGGGCTCTTGGGGGCCTCCGGCTCTGGAACAATCCCACCTAGCCTTTGCTGAGCCTGCACCATCAGGTCCAAGGTGTGGCGAAGCAACCGTCCGTGTCTCAGGAGCTCACCCGATAGCAGCTCACTCGATAGCAGCTCGCTCTCCGCCGCTGAGCTGCAGAGCGAGAGGCCGTCGGCGCATGGCGACGACTCAAATTCCTTGAAGAGCGTGTCGGGGAAGTCTGCCTGATCTGAGGTGAAGTCAGCCGAAGGATTCGAGATGTTTCCCATGGCCAGGTGGGCCTGAGGAGCGTTGGGGAACTGGACGAAGGACTTGAGGGCCAACTCGGCGGCCCTCATCTTCGCTTTCTTCTTTGTGGGGCCCGTGCCCTCGAAGGTCAGCCCGTTCACCTCCACAGCGATGGAGAAGACCGGAGCGTGGACCGGGCCTGTCTGAGACACCATGCGGTACTGCAGGCCCGGCCGGAGCTCATTGAGCTGCACCAAAGCATTTTTTGGCGCTTCAGACCAGGACAGTTTCTTATAGATGAGGCGGAGGTGACACATGTGCCCGTTGTTGTCCTCCTCCAGCGGCCGTTTCCTCTTCAGACCGGAGCTGCCACTTCTCGCAGAGTCGGAGCAGAAAAGCGACTGGCACTCGGCGGACCCTACGGAGCGATCCTCCAAGTTACCAATGTTTCGGTTTTCCTTTACCTCTGCACTGCTGGTGCCTGCAATAAAAACAGAAGCAAAATGCCAAAATGATAAAAAATAGAGAGGCAGTCATTACTGTGTGACACATTTATCCTGGCTGAATAAAATGAATCAAGGAAAATCTCCCAGGCAAGACTGAGCCACTTGATACACAATGAAATGGTAATGAGCAAATCTACAATCATCTTCCTGAGCTGAGCCCACTTCATAGCACAGGGCTCTATCATATTTAAGTGTTTTAAAATCCAAATACAAATCCCCTATAAAATGGCAACGTTATCTGCCAAATCATTCTGTAATCTGCCTCCAAATTGGTTCTGAATCTGCGCCGTGAGTGGGAAACACTGGTCCCCGTGGCCGATGCAAAGCACCAATCCTATTTGTAATGGGGGTGGGGATCACATCGAGCGGCAGACATTCCAAGAAAAGGATGAAATGTCTGTAGCCTGCTTTATTTCACACTTCTGTCCTCTGTGAGAGCAAAGTCTGAACAGCTGTGATACGCTCTTCAAACCTAGTTACAGGGAAGTGGTGGCGTATTGCATTTCTGATGGGAAATGAACAAAAATAGGGTGTTGAGCTCTTGCCACGGGAATGTTAATGGTGGGATGGGAGGCTCGGATCGAGCGCTGACATTCACCGGTGGGCTGAGGCTGATTGTAGATGATGAGTATGCAGGTGTGCATGTACCTATCGAACCCTCAGAGATACAGATATCACATGACACTACAAAACCTAAGGAATCCATTCAGTTCCATCCACTTTATGATAATCACATGCAATGTGGGGCAAAAAGAGTATAAATGTGTTATTTTTGCCTATCCTAAAAATGCTGTATTTAAATATTTCTGCATACTTGAGTCCCTAAACAGTCTTGGAATTACATAAATTGTGTATCACTGTAAAGCTGAGCCTACCTGTATTTGTGTGTGATGATGTTAGTCCCCATAATGGCCATTTCACTGTAACAAAACCATTTTTTAAAACATGACCACACTGTATAAAATGACCTGTGGTGACCTTTAGGATAATCACAGCCTCATGAAAGTTTACAGCCACAAACTAGAGACCCAGAGCCTTCAGAGGACGGATGGCTCTAGACTGACAATAAGGGGGTTTCTGAGCAGCTTCCAGAACAGAATAACTTGCCATCCAATTGCAATGCTAAAAAATGGTTAAATTTAGCACCAAATCTATGTAACAAATGGTATCAACCCCAAAATGAGACATAATAGACATGAGAATGACCATTATATACTTTTATCTTAATATTCTTAACCCTTATACACTTTCACAATTCATGTTAATAATTAACCAACATTAAGCATCTTAACCGATTAACGCTATCAGTTAAACGTTTAAAAGAAATATTAATAATTCATTAAAAAGCTGAAAAAAAAAAAACGCTTGTCGATTTAAGGAGAAAAGCTGGTCCACCTTAAGAGAGAGCCGGGGCAGATACAGGAAGTTGGCTCTGGACTTCCAGCTGAGGAACCTGGATGCTTTCCTGATGGTGAACTGTTGACTCAGTTATCGGTTGTGCTCATACACCGACACTATACTACGTTAACAGACAAATCTTGTCAGGTAACGGTTAATAATCGGTTAAAAAGTGTCGGTTATCGGTTAAGAAAAGTTAATTTTTTGTTTCACGACTAGAACAACATGACACATAGTACTGTTAAATTAATCTTCAGGCTCCCAGCTTTCAGATGATGTACACCACTTCTATGTGACATCTACTGTTGACCTGCTACGTCCCCCTAAAGACCCCCTGCCCCCCCTGAAAAAGACAGAAATGAGTCTACGTGGGTCTCAGAGGGCTAATGACTTATTTATCACAAACACTCAATCGCTCACTTTTATAAGATAATACATATTTTAACACGCAAGCTGACATCTATGCATAATCACATAATGAATTAAGTGCGTGACAGGGAGATCATTCCCACATTAGGCCTGCTGTCGCTGAGGGAGTCAGCGCAGCCGGCTGACAGAAAGACAAGAGGCAGCAGCTTACTTAAACTGTCCTCGTCCTCTGTGCTGCTGGTCCCAGGGCTTATGTACTTGAAGGGAGCGATCAATGCCGACAGCATACTGACTTTCTCTGGAGGAGAGACAAGAGACACGCAGAGTCAACAAGAGGGCAGCGCCGGAGATGTTTTGATAGTTTTATCGATTAAAGGCGCGGATCGGCATTAGCCCGACATGGGGACAGAGAGGGAGTATGCACACAACGCCGCCTCCCTGTCGCCGTGCGTGGACCACCTAGACATGTACATGCACACATATGGAAGATTTAAAATGCCTCAATAACAAAAATCAGACAAAGACATTAACACGTGCAAGAACATTCTCATCCTAATCCTGCACAGTTTTATTCTGTGAGCTTTGTGCCTGTGTGTTCGGATTCACCAAACTGATGTTTATAAGGAGTTACGTACATGCTGGTGAGACCTGTTAAAACTGCTATGTATGGCTGCCTGTTCCGCTCAGTTTGTGGAAAATTGTGGCAAAATTTTACAATGAAGCAGGATTTCATATCGTAAAGTTTGTTTACCAGAGTGTCATTAGAGGGATTAGAATAGTGGTTCCCAACCTGGGGTCTGGGCCCCCTTAGGAGGGTGCTAAAGATCACAGGGGGTGTGCCAGGATTCGTCTGCTCTGACGGCAAAATTAAATTTGCACACGTATAACTGAAATATAATAACACACTTCGTGGATATTTTACAAAAGTTGTAATATATATATATATATATATATATATATATATATATATATATATATATATATATATATATATATATATATATATATATATATATTACTCAGTTGGCCATATTCTGTGACCTGGTATTTGTGCACAGTGTCAGATAAAGATCATCCAAAGTTAATATTATTACTATTAGACAATTTGTCAAAAGAATGAAGGTGGTGCGTATGATGTTTCTGCCGTGATGCAAACACTCCAAATACGTCCAAAACTGTAAGTTTATTACTAAAAGACAGATAAAATTGTCAAAATAATCAAACTGAATATTCTGCTCTGTTAGCATTGCAGACAAGCTACATTCATTAAAGAAAGTTGATTTACTAAGAGAATAAAAATAATTTAATACACCGAAATGCTGTATTTAAATTGAGGATATTGGACTATAATTCAGGTGATGATATCAGAAAATATTGGGGAGAGGGGCTCAGCTTTTTCTTAGATACAAGTCGGGGGGCTTTGAGGAAAATAGGTTGGGAACCACTGTATCAGAGGACCAGAAACAAGGAGATAATCGGAGCAGTGCTATATTTTCTTAAAGCAGTTTATTAGACAGGAGAATACACTGTAATATATTAGTCAGACTGTCAGTACAAGACCCGCGCCACAGGTAGACATGTAGAGGGATCTATTGGCAGAAATGAAATATATTATTAATAAGTATGCTTTCTTTTGTGTATAATCACGTCAGCCACTGTAGTTCTACACACTTGGCACACGGGAGAAGTTTCGGTCCATCGCAATCTGCAATCTCACCACTAGATGCCGCCGGACGCTACGCACTGCGCCTTTAAATCGTTCGTACGTGCTATAAGAGAAGAAATATTGTGCGAGCGGTTCTTGCGTCTTTCGCTTTTTTTTTCCAATTATCTATTTAATTAAATGGAAAAAAACATGTTAACAGTGCAACTGCTTTGCTTTTACTCAGCTGATGGTCAACGACAGGAAGCTCCGCCCACGGTTCTACCGCTGAGCTATGATTGGACAGCTGATTGTTTTTCATTTTGGCATGACGAAGGCAAGTGCATCTTAAAAAATGGAAAAGCTGCCTCGCAATTCACTGTCAGTTGGTGCATAAATGAAAAGGAAGTACAAATTCAGATGTTTTATTTTGCCAATTTTTCGTTTGGATTCTATAGCTTTCATACACACTCACACACACACACACACACACACACACACACACACACACACACACACACACACACACACACACACACACACACACCACACACACCACACACACTCACACAGACATGCCCTCCATCTTCGGTGATAAACTTCCTTTCTTTATCAGCGCTAACTTGTGGACTGTTCCTCCCTGGGGCCTGCTGCTGTCCAGGTGTGCGTGTTGTTTACAGTATGAAGCCCTATTAGGGCCACTGCTTGGTCTGGTGCACTCCATGCAGCGCTGAGCAGAATTGACAGACCAGCCTGGCTCCTTAATTACACTCCCTCTCTCTTCCCAGCACCAGCTAATGATCAATAAAAGAGAGAGGCGAGGAAGCGGCGACGAGAGGGAGGAACCGGAGGTGGACAGAAGTATGGGGGGAGGTGATGAATTAGGAATAAAGTGAGAGGACGAGAATGAGTTTATGTAGGTGTGAGGAAGGTTAGAGGGTGAGTCTGAGGTCAAGACACCCTCCAAGATCCCTGTTTCCTACCACCACAGACCTGGAGCTGGATTCAGACCTGCAGCAGCACCAATATCAGAGCTGAAGTGCTGCATAAATGGAGGGCACATTACAGTGCAATAAACATGTTTTGATAAGAGCGCAAGGTTGTGAATGAGCCTGGCCCTCGGTGCTCCCTCTCTCTCCCTCTCTCTCTCTCTCTCTCTCTCCTTGCAGCTTAACAGCACTTGCTAGAGGCTCGATGAGTCAGTCTGACACACATGGATAGACTCTAAACACTGAGATTGGAGCCGCGCTCGTCCTCGTGGGCCAGCATCACAATACAAGCATTTGCATTCTGACATAATTACAGACTAAAGCCCAACACAAGTGGCAATTTGGCCCTAAATGACTCCCTCGGCCAACAGGGTCATTATCCAGACCTTTTTCAAAACAATCTATATTGTTTTTTTGTTTTTTTTAAAGCGCCTAAAGCCCCATTTACAGTACAACACATGGCTGTCTGGTGTGTTCAGGAAAGTGGCAAAATTAGAGGTGCTGGCTAGTGCAGCAAATCTTTAATTCATTCTTGCGTTTGTACACAAAATGTGTCCAGTTGCTTTTGTAGCGTGTCAGACAAACGTTCACATCAAGCATAAAATTACAGGCAATTAACACACAGGAGCGTAAGCTTTCACACTGTGGCCTGAAATGGCTGTAATGTATATTTGATAATGCTGTTTCGCTGAGGGGTCTACACCACCCACTCCACAGCTTCTGCCAAGTCAAAGGGCCCCCTGGGCAATGAGATACCAGCCCTCAGTGTGACCACATGCACAATATATCATGAGCATGAGCAAATTTATAGTCCATAGAGAATACACTGAGGCTGTTAACACTCAGATCTACAGGTTTAGAGCACACAAGCAGAAGCGGGCAGTTTGATATTGTATTGATTTCCTTTACTGCCGTCTTATGAGATGAGAGAGGCAACAGAAAAACTGCTCATCCAGGTACGAGCTACAAAAGCCATTTTATCTTTCCAACCCAACTCAGTAAGAGGAAGGTTTTTACATATGGTTGCCAAATATGACCAGAGCTATGATTTATAGCTATGACCTTCTAGGAGGTAGACGAGACGAAGGCTCCACAGAAAAGTCCCGCCCCTTCCTGTGGACCACCATGGGACCTTTCTGCGGAAAAAATATTAACCTTAGTCAATGGTGAGAGACAAATCATTTTTTGATCCCATGAGTCACATGTTTGTCAATTTAAAAGACAAGTCTAGAAAGACGCAGTTTGTTGTAAAACTGTTGAAGTAACAGACTGTGAAAATACATCATCAGAAAGACGACTTTCGCTAAAGCTACGACGCCGGTGTGTTTCCTACTGGGATTTACTCCCACCAGCAACGGGCTGATAAAAAGACCAGGAGTCGCTGGATAAAACACATCAGGTCAGATAAAGTTTCATTTGTGGATGGAACATCGCTGTGCTAGCTAGCTAGCAAACTCAATGATACTACAACAAACCTACAACCAAATGTGACTTTGTTGACTTGACAAATTATCTTTTAAATTGACAAACATCATGTGTGATGCATATTTGTCTCTCACCATTGGCTACTGTGCATATTTTTTTCGGAAATAAAGTCCCCTCTCTATTTACACTTGGCATTAACATGATCTGTATCTGGATAAGGAAAAAGTTAATGCCAGGTGTAAATGCATGCAGGACGCATTCTGATCAAATCAAATAAAATCAGCCAATCCTGGCTGAGATCTGATTTCTATGCCAACCGGACCACTTCAAGATTTGGTTAAATTTGGTTATTTATTTTTTTTTAACTATACAACAATTGCTGTATTTTCATTGTACAGCTGTCTTTGTTTTTAGGAAAAAACAAGACCTCAGCTTCTTCATCATACAGGTATTGTGAGTAGTTCACTGTATTGGTTTGGTCATGATAGGGCCTTTCAAAATATTGATCCTTTTGGAGTTGTAAGAAATTGGTTTTTAGTTCCATGAGGTGAATTTCTCATACCTTCTCAATCCATAACTTATATGTTGGGGGCTCAGATTTTAGCCACTTAACTGTGATGCATTATTGCTGCTGTTAGCAGTAACTGTGATATTTTTTAGCTCCCAGCAGTGAAGTTTTGGTGGAGGATATCTCTGAGTGCCCCAAATACCTCTTCTCAAAATGTTTTTCAATTAAGGCATGTCCAAAATATGTGGTTGCCAATATCTGTACCACAATTTCTCCAACATTTGTTTGAGGGTGAAGGGCCCATTTTAGCCTCTATTTCTGGTGTCCGAAAGAATCTTGACATCACTTTCCATTTAAAGTCCCTCCATGTATTAGAGTCGGTCACTAGATGTGCTTCAGTGCATATTTCTTCCCATATATCCTGTGGTATGTCTGTATTAATTTCAGTTTCTCATCTCCCTTTTATCTGGAGCGTGCTGTTCGAATTCATGCCTAGAAATATTTGGTAAAAGTGACCTATAATTTAATCTTTTATGAATCCAATATTGGTTAGTGCTGAAATTGCTTTGGACAATCCAAATGATTTTTCTCCAAAAGGACTGTTTTTGTGAATGTACTCTGGTGGCGTTGAAGAGAGCAATGTAACAGCTGAAGTTCACCATCAGAAAGTTATCTGATGGTGAGGTGAAGCAGCTGTGGACGGGAGCAGTAGAAAAACGTATTTTAGCCACCTAAACAAAACCCAAATATCAGTAAGTGTTCGCTATATTTGGAATATTTTCACCACCATCAGACAGCCTTTTCCAGTGGGGGACTGAGGCCATTATATCGCGGTCTTCAAGATCAGACCACACTCACCAGATCACAGGATGCATCGATCGATTACTTTGTATGATTTTCGGATCTGAACTAACGTGTCATCCACAGTAGTACATTGCTTAGCTTCTGTGCTGGTACTCCTGACTGCTTCTCCAAACTGGGAGCACGGCAACCGCCATCGAAGTTATTTTATGTAACACACTGTCCATAAGGACGCATATATACAATATATGTAGTAGTGTACGTCAGGTCATGGATAAAGTTTTTAAAAAGGCTTGGGGGAAATAGCATTTTGACGCTAAAACACATGGACTTCAACCAAAATTTGAATGTTTGGATTTAAATACATAAGCAACACCACTCGGGAAGCAACACAATGATATAAAAATGTTAAATAATGGACCCGCCGTTTAAGCAAACTTGGCAAAATCTGGTTATTAGAAATAACCATATGTGAACGCAAACGCCCGTGCATCAGATGTCAACATATTCAACAACAAATGACTGTTGATCCCAGATGTAAATGGGGAGTAAGAGTCTACAGCTATGCTAGCTGCTCTGTGAGGTTTAGGCACCGAGGGGCTTTGAGTTAAAGGCTAACATCAGCATTCTAACAAGCTCACAATTACTATGTTAACATGCTATTTTTTAGCAGGTATAATGTTTACCACGTTTGCAGAATAGGTGTGTTTGCTTGCTAATATTTGCTAATTACGATTAAATGAGGGTACAGCTGAGGCTGATGGGATTGCCGTTAGTTTTGCTGTTATTTAGTCCTAAACCAAAGTTAAATTTGACCTAATGATGACGCTGGACGCTGGAACATGAATGTCAGTACAAAGCTTCATGGCAATTAAATAGTCATTACCCCCCCTAAAAAGCCAATGATATAAAGGGGAAACTAATTCTATGCACTATCCTCAATACTTGCTCCTGTGTTAGACACATCACTGGGCTGCATAAAAGCCTGAATAGACCCTTTTATTCTGTATTCAGAGCATTTTTATTTAGATGACAAAGTTCACAGTCAGAATAGAGCGTTTCTGTACAGAGCTCTTCAGGTCTGTATAATTTCAAAGAAAAAAAAAATGCAATTCTTCTCACTTTCAATGGGCTGCAGTTCATTTCAAATGTCTCAGGAAGTAGCTATTGAGTAGGAAATATCATCATGTTTTCAATAACTCCGACGCTGAATCAACTGCGCAGTGGTAAGCAGTGCAGTTTAGAGGTCATCCTTGAAATGCCACCTCTGATCGTTTTTTGATAGGTTTATGAAGCACCGGCACAAACATACTTCACTGTGATTTATGAGAGAGCTGCGTATAACGTCAGAGGCAGTTTGTGTTAGTGGTTTAGAGCGTGTTGTGTGATTGACTCAAACAGACGCTGCAGGACAATAATCGAACAGGTTTGTTGTAAAGATTCAAAAGCGTAAACATTGAAATTGTTCTCTATTCTAGCTATAAGCATATCAGTAGTCCTAATAATACCAATAACCTGTTGGAAATGTGAGCAAGTTTCCAGGAAATAATTATAATTTGATACTAATTAGAATACAGATTTTCTTGACAGGACGACTCTAATTAAACCCGAGCAAATATTCATCATATTTATTTAACTATATGCTTGGCTGTTGAAAACTTAACATTTTGGCATTTCCAGCTGACCTACTGTGCACTGCATAAAAGTCTCTGTAGGTTATTAGCGATTAATTGGAATTAATTAAACAAAAACGTGCCAGTTGGAAACGGTCTCGTCATGTTCCTACAATCAGTAACAAACGTAGACTGTAAAGAAGAAGTGGATGTAGTCACCGTGACATCACCCATTGGTTTGTGGACTGCCATTTTGAAGCCTCAAGCATCGCCATCTCGGTTTTGTGCAACCATAATTGCCTCTAGAGGGTGTATGCTCAAATCATAACATGGCAAACTGAAGATTCAAGAGGCAACAACAGCTGTCAGTGTGCTGACTTGACTATGACTTGCCCCAAACTGCATGACATTATCATAAAGTGACCCACAGAACCTATTTTTATTCACGTATATTGGCGTCAGAGGTCAGTGGCCAGTTTACAGTAGTTGGTACCAATGTGTTCCTGAGGTTTTCTGATACCTGGATCTTCACTCTAACTGTAAAACTGATCCACTACAACCTTAAAACCACAAGTTGCGTTAATGCCTTAAAGGAATAGTGGAGTGGAGTGGAAATTTGCATTAATACATTATTATCATGTTAACTTTGACAGCACTATTTAACATGTTTACGGAGGTAATAAATCACATGAGAAGTAGACTCATTTTCTCATAGACTTCTATACAATCAGACTTCTTTTTGCAACCAGAGGAGTCGCCCCCTGCTGGCTGTATGCAAGTTTAAGGCATTTCAGCATTGGCTTCACTTTTCAGATCCAAAGGTTGCCTACTGATACCAAATTATTATTATTAATCTTAACATTTAGGAGGTAGGATTATATAATAACAACAAAGCTACATAAAAATATCAATATATTTTCATTCATATCAGTTGTTTGGTGATATTATAGACTTCTTGTCTTTATTCCTTCTTCTTTTTTAGTGACTTTGTTGTGTTAAGATTGTGAAAAATGAAGACAGCCCCACCCAAGTGACCTTGCACGATATCACATTTTCATTTGGGCAAATAAGGTGAATTTCAGTCTTCTCTGTTGAAGCCTCACTTCGAGGCTGAGAGGAAATACCCGGCCTGGCGCAAACTTCATCAAATGTACCGCCAATCACCGCCGCTGATGTGGACATTGTTACCTTACGTGCCCTTCACGGTATCTGTCATCCGTCCCTTCTTATTCACCAGCCAGCCGAACGGATGAGACAATGCATGCCAATAGTCTCCATCCCCCACTGCACCAGGACACAGCGAGAGGAGATGATGCTCGATCTCATTTGTTTCCACCACACAAAGGCGGGGAGGCAGAGGAGAGCCAGGTTAGATAGGGAGAGCCTTGGCAGATGGCCATATGCTCCTGATAGTGACAACAGTGGTGATGGTGTCCATCCACAATGAGCTGGAGAAGAGGCTCTCTCTCTCCTTGTACTTCCTGTATCAGTTCTGAGGAGAGGGTAATGAGCCCAATCAGATTTCCCCATGGCTCAGCATAACCAATGGGTCAGATGAGCGACGGGAGACACTATTGAAAGAGGCGCTGGGGGAAATCATTGACTCTCTCTCTCCTGTCTCTATCGTTCTCTCTGTCTTCCTGCAAGCCTCATATTGAAAGCCACTGAGCCACTAAATGAGAGGCTGCATTGTTTCTCCACAGCACTTAAAACCTGATTCCTGTCACTTCTCTCATCTGATCTGGGTACAAAACGCAATGTAAAGCTAGATGCCCTCTCCGCCTTTCGTCTTTATTATACTTGTGAACATGTACATCCGGGGCTCTGTGCATGTTATAATTTCATTTTACCATTTTTCCATCAGATCACTTTAAGGAAAAACATGCAAACTGATTCATCCTGGTACAGGATGTAGAAAAAAAAAACACCTATGTGTGCAAACTCCAAGGAATCAAAAGACACTACTGAGCTGTTAACACCTACAGAAACAGAAAAAAGAAGACCACGTCTTATTTCTCTAAAGTTGCGTTTCCTTGAGTCTTAGGAAGGAGGGATGATTAATGTGTGAGGGAAAGATGCAAGTAAGAATGGTAGATGCAGTTAAGGGAATTGAGATGCACCTAAATACACTGGTTCAGGACTGATATTGTACTGTAAAGATAAGGAGTATTTAGTGTTTAAAGGTTCTCTGTATGATATCCACAGCATTAATATAGCAGCATTATTTGCTGTAGTATCTACCTGAGCAGAGAATGAAGTCACTCTCCTATGTTGTAATCCCAGCTTCTCTGTGCTTTGTTGACATAGCCGGCCACGTGTGCATTTTAGTGCCCCATTGGCTACCTCACAGCCGACGCTCTGCCCTGAGCTCATACAGTAGCTACAGCTGATAACACCATTGGTTGAGACGGTGCCATTGCGGACACAGAGCACCCATCCTCCATTTCCCCACTCAGGTAAACACCGTTAGCTCTGTGAGAACTGTTAGCACGATAGCTGAGAGATGCCGCCATGTTGACAGCCATGCGGAGACAATAAAAATGCTCCAAAACTTGCATTTAGCACCTTTAAATTTCATCTCCAAACGACAACTAACACCAACATGACACCAATTTAAAGCCTATTTAAGTTTTTTTTTGTGTGATTAATTTGCATGTCAGTATATTTTTTTTAACTATTGTTTCTGTCACGCACAACGCAACTATTACACCACAAAAAAAGCAACCTAATTTATTTTTTAAGAGTGAGGTTGATTTTCTGAGCGTTCGCGTTGTGATTTAAGGCATCAACCAATCACGTTGTGCCGAACGGGTTCAGTTGTGCCTATATTTATGAAACAACATCACAGAGGCTATGTGGTCCGAACCAGGATCACAAATGTTATTGCTCCTTTCAATGTTGACAAAGACAGCACAGATCAGATCCACTTCTTACATTTCTACCTTTCACAATAAAAGACACAATATATCCTGTTCACATCGACCACACAGCTCTAATTACCAACATGATGTGATGTCTTCAGGCTCTGATATCTCCCACCTGTCAACACAAATGTGTTTCTTAGCTGAAAGGATGTGTTTTAATTTAGTTGGAGGTTTCTGTTGGTGAGTGTTGTTACAGACGCAGCTCTTAAGGAAACGAAAGACAGCATTTTGTAAGCCATAACTAGAAAACTAGAAAACAGCTGAAAAGATCTGAGCTTACACTTGAACAGTGAGTGAAGGAGGGAGGCTGGATGGATAGAGGGAGTAAAAAAGAGGTAGGGGATGTATTAGCACAGACTGGTGGATATTTAGCACCTGATTAGCAGCAGTGAGGCCAAAGTAGCCAGGCCATCTGCTTTACATTAGCTCCCCTGGACACGAGTGCCAAGGACAGAAAGCCTTCACTGCAGACACTGACCCTACATGTTGTGCATGATATGGTAAACGTTGTCAAGTTATATTCTGCACACGACATTTGTTACCCATTAGCTTTACATATAAATACACTTCACATGTATCTTATGGCATGTGGTGTTTATGGTGATGCCTTTAAGCAGACATCTCACTTTCTGTTCGCTAGCTGTGATTTGTCGCTGTCATCGAGGGACCGAGGGTGGCAGGTATTGCTTTTCATTTACCTGTGTTAGAGGCTACGTGTGTCACTAACAACCCCTGAGACGAGACTGATTAAACTTCTCTGAAGTTTTCTTCAGAATCTCACATTTTTACCTCCGCCACGGAGGTTATGTTTTTGCCAGCGTTTATGTGTCTGTTTGTTTGTTTGTTTGTCTGTGTTCAAGATAACTCAAAAACTTATAGACGGATTTTGATGAAATTTTCAGGGTGTGTCGAAAATGTGAAAAGGAAGAACTGATTTAATTTTGGGGGTGATCCGGAAGAAATCTTGGATTCTGAATCACTTTGAAATTTTCGTCAACACTGGGGTAAATGGGACCCAAAAAATTGTTTCTCAATATCTCTGGTAATTGTTGCCCAGAGCTCATGAAATTTGACTCAGGGATTTACAATGTGTACTTCTATCAAATCCCAAAGGCTGATCCAGATCTGATCCAGATGGCAGAGGTCAGTGTTCTCCGAGTGCTTGATTTATCTGTAAACTAGAAAAGCACTCGGAGAATCTGTACATTTGGCACAGATGTAGGCCTGTATGCTACGAAACGAGATATATATATATATATATATATATATATATATATATATATATATATATATATATATATATATATATAGATATAAAAAAAATAAACACTTTTTAAAAGCACCCATCTGATCTAATAAGACTCATAAAATCAGTTTTCTACAACATTTTTGAATATCTAGTTCCTATTCGGCGGCCATTTTAAAAATGGCCACGGGGGCCAAATGTTCAGAGCCCCGATATCTTTTCATAACATATAAACATACATCTGTGCCAAATGTTACTTTTGTCGCAAAATGCATAATTATTATGAACATTTTAGTTTAGCTGGCCCACTACAAGTATATATGTACAGTATATGTACGGACATATACTGTATATGTATATGTACTGTATGTACCAGTCCTTTTAGAAATGATTCTTTTCAAATTGATTTTAAGATTTTACTGCTTGTTTTTAAAGCTTGTTTTTAATGGTCTGGCTCCTGCGTACAGGATATCTGTGATTTGTTGACTCTCTTTGAGCCTGATCGATAATTGAGATCCTCAGACAGGACCCACTATCAGTACCAAAATCCAAACTTTTACTTTTACTGTCCAGGCCCCTCAGCTGTGGAAGTCCCTGTCTGAGGATCTCAGGTTGCCAAATTCAGTATCTTCCTTTAAATCTCTTCTTAAGACTCACTTTTCTATTATTAATTAATAGTGTACTGTTGAAACGATATAACTTTATGTTCTGGATGCAATTTTTTTTTATTATGCTTTCATTTTAAAGCACTTTGTTACCTTGTTTTGAAAGGTACTATATAAATAAAGTTATTTTATATATATATATATACACACACACACGTCTATACTGTATGCATACATACTGTATATACATATATTTAAATGTACAGAACAGAAATAAATAGCCAATGCCAAACTCTTAACAAGGATTTAACAATATATACGTCTATAGTGTATAATATCCACCTAAATCAATGTGCTTGCATATCACACATCTAAAGACAATATCGTACCTACAAATTGCACTTGATTAATTATGAAAAGTACCAAAACCCCTGTGATGACCTGCACGGCTCGCCATCATGCAGCTCAGCCACAGTTACAGCAGCAGCTTTGTGAAGCTTGTGCTTTAGAAAAAGCCATCATTAGGAAATGTCTCTAATAATGAAGCCCAGTTTTGGAGCCAAAAATATTTGTTTTTGTAACTTGGTTAATCTCCCAACACTTACGTTGCCAAGAAGTAATCAAGCAGCACCATCTCTAAATGATCTGAGAGAATAAACTCCCACAAAGAGTACAGTCCTGTATATGGAAATCAGACAGAATCTTGGATTTGATTATTCTCACATGGTTTTGCTGTATTCTGTTACTATTTATTGCAGATGCTACATCAGAACTCCACTGGACGTTGAACTGCTTAATCATATTGTGGCACAGGGGAAAATTTGACGCCACTCTCTCCCTCACTTTTTTTTTCCTTCTTCTTCTGCTATTCCATTTCGGCAGCGAGACGCAGAGTACGCTCTCCAGCTCCTGAGAGGCGACTTGCCACGGTTGAGTGTCACCGAGGAGCCTGCTCAAAGAGTGTGACGGCGGCGGACTGTCGCCGAGGCCTCCCGCCGAGGCCTCCCGCCGACGCCGCGGTGGTTCAGCGGGGCTCACGATCACGCCGTGGCCCCGCCTCGTCGCCAACTAACGCCGCTCGCGGAGCGCTCACCTCTGAGAGCCTTACTGTCAGTGCAGGGATAAGACTTGCGAGTAGCGTCAAGATGAAAGCTTTTTAATGTCAAATCTCATGCCTGAAAAGTATGGTTTCTGGGGCAACAAAAATATAAATTTTTCACCGCATGTTATTTTTCTGTCTGCTGCCTTTGGACGACTTTGCAAAAGCTTTTAGCGCTAAAATGGCAGCATCTGAACAATGGTACCTATGAGTGCCTTAGAGGCCTTTATGAAAAGAGTGCAGGCGAAGAAACACATGCAACATGTCATCTGGAAAAAAATTAACTTGCTGAAATGTCAGTGTGGCTTGGAGATGGAAGCAGGAATAGAAATAAGCAGAATGAATCCCCTATGCTGTTGCCATCCTTCCCCCGAATGCCTTTTGGCAATTAAAAGCAAACAGGCATGACTTTTTTTCTTTCTCCAAAGTTCTACACAGATCACGATCGCTCGCTGATAAGTGGCGGATTTAATGTGCGCTCGCTTCCCTCCTTAACAGAATATTAATGCGGGCTGCCATCCATGAGAATGACTCATTTACAAGCGTGCAGAGGAAGCTGAGGACTCAAACCTGGATGAGGTTTGTCGCCTCGCTCGTTTGATAACAAGCACTCGAGTGTATTTACAAGGCAGAGCGAGCGAGATAAGTCTGCGGTGTAATGACACTAAGCAGGTCAGGAACGTCTCTACCACTCGGTGTGTTGTTGCTCATCTCCTTCCCACAGTTTTACCTCTTTCTGTCAGCCGGCTGCACTTCCTCGTGCAGCGCCGAGACGCACGCCGCTGTCATCTGCGCCAAAGCAAAGCATTAACATCAAATGCAGCTGCCATTCCCTGCCTTTTTATTTTACCGCTCTCACAACTGTGGCTTAGAGATGAAATCCTGTCCTGCCCGTGCTCTCGGAGCACTGCGTTGCTTAATGCCTGCCTCGGCGGTGAGTGCACAACCGTGCTGACACGGCACTCGGGTGGCCATGTGACCCGGCGTGTGGTCTCCGATCTCCGAGTGTGTGGGAGTCAATCGCAAGGTGTGAGGTTAGATACGAATTGGGCCGTTGGTGTCGCAGCCCTGTGGTCACCAGCTCAAACCTGGACCACGGCTAGGACTGGAAAGCAACACTCACAAATACCTGTGATTTTGAGGGATTGTCTTGCTGCAACTTAATAAGAACTACAACTTAATGCGTTTGGAAGGCTGCAGGAAATTTGTATTCACACTTTTATAAGCCAGCTCCCCTACATCCTATTTATTCACCTCTCGCTCTACCCCTTCATTACTTCACCTGCATCCTGTCCCTTTCTGCTGAACAACCTCCCTCACCTCTCATCAAATAAACCTGCCAGCTTCTGTGCGATCTTCCCCAGAAGTGTTTTATGCCTCACATTATGACACATATAATCAGGCTGGCTGTTTGCACTACTTTGTTCAGCACAAATTGCTGCACCGATGGTCGCAGCAAAAGCACAGATGGGACGTGGACAGTTTTTCATCGGCTGTTCCGTACCACAGAGCCCAACACATCTGGTATGCAGCGAGAAGCATCTTTGCACTAATTTGTTTGTCACTATACATTGAAGGGACTATCTGTCATCCTGCCATGCTTTGGTTGCGGCATGATGTTTGAAGAACATGGTTAGTCATAAGTTTCAGGCGGCCCGGCTGGCTGGCTGGCCGCTTGGGACTCACTCACAGGAGCCATCTGACTGTTGGGATGAAGGCGAGAAGAGAGGGAAGATACAGGAGGCAGAAAAAGACAGGAAAATAGAAAGAGTAAGGGGAGTGTGTACATTTTACTTTAAAGCAGCTTAATATCCAAGGAGGGTTGATCTATATATATGATCTATTCTCACTTCCAAGAGTTGCAAAATCTCACAGAATCATGGACAGATTAAAAAATTAAAACATTCAAAAGGTTTAATTAGAAGTGCTAAGTGTGTGTAGACTGTATATAAGCGGATGTAGTCACTGTGATGTCAAACACTGATTTGTGTTCAACGTGTTGATTTGAGTTCAGCGTTTTGCGTCACTGTCTTGGTTTTTGGCTGTCGCCATCTCGGCTGTTTGCAGCCAGAAGTGACACAAGACGGAGGAGCGAAGTAGAACCAAATATTGAAAGACTTTTTTAGGTGACCAAACTTAACTTTCATAAACTGAAAATACACTGAAAGGGTTAACGTTGTAAGACTAAAACATGGACAGCTACCAGACCGGACAACGCCGTGGTAGGGGCCTGTCAATCACAATTTAAGGTCCGTTGGAGTCTAAAAGGGACCACAATTTACTAAATGAACATCATGCTGTATTGAAGAAGACTTGAAACTAGTGACTGAGACCATAAACTCATGTTTATAATGTTTACTGAGGTAATAAATCAAGTGAGAAGTAGGCTCATTTTCTCATAGACTTCTATACAATCAGACTTCTTTTTGCAACCAGAGAGTCGCCCCCTGCTGGCTGTTAGAAAGAATGCAGGTTTAAGGCACTTCAGCATTGGCTTCACTTTTCATTTACAGTTTACAATGATAATGGCGGTAGATTTAACACACAAAATATGTTGCCATTTTTTAAACAACGTGTCCCCGACTTTAAAGAGAGGTAGCAAACAAACGCAGGTTTCTTGTTTGTGGTCAGCGGCCGTCCCTTTTGGAGCAAAAATGACTATTAATTATTGCTATTTTTTTCCTTTATGTCCAGCTGGTTGAAAATGCTGCCTATAGCTGACTTTTTAATGTTTCATGCAGCTAATGTTAGCCCACACTCTGACAGGATCCAAGACCAGCTTTTACACAATAGGGAAAAAAATAGAGAGTGAATATGCTATTTATGAAGGAGGCTTTTCTATAACCTGTAGCCCTACAAAGTTAATGATGTGCTTCTTGGCTTTAAAAGTACTGTAAAACACTTTTACTACTGTAGGTACAGTAATAAGCTAGTTAGCCAGACAAGCTAACAACTGCTGCTTAGCACTGTGTACATATGCAAGTCAACCAGATGTTCATTCATTCCTATGGGACCTCCATGTCTAGATGTGTTTTTCTTGTTCTGTAATTTGCCTCTAACATGTTTTGCATCATATTATGGACAAACTGTACGCCCTCCGCGCCAGCATTTTATGCTAACTTCATGTGGCATTAGCGAATTAATTACAGATTGACGAATGTAATACATTCTATTTAGACAATTTTTTGTGAAAATTTCAACGGCATATTGAGCAGTTTTGTGAAATATTTTGTTAAAAGACGTGTATTCCACGGCTGCCATGCTACCAATATTAGCTAAATATGCTGTGAAAACTTTCACTTAGGAAAATGTATAAATGTGACTTGCTGGATGGTGAGAAATGCATTTCCCTGCAATACTAGGGGGTGTAATCCATATACTATACGGATTTACGGACACAAAACAAAACTGTGCGCAAATGAGGTGTTACATTGGAGCAGATTAACACATATTTCATATATTTTTTCTCATGTTTTTTGTCTTTTTTTTGGAAAGGCTACAGATGAAAATAATAAAAAAAAACAGACTAACTGCTAAACTATGGTTAGACAATGGCTGCCACAACAGTTCACACACTGACATGAATGGTTGTGGGAATACTTGGATCCTTACCCCACCTTTTCTTTTTTTTCAAGCCTTTCTAAATAATCCCAGAGTGGAAAAAAGAAAGAAGGTGATGATGAATGCAATCTGACAGCTCATAATATCCCCTTTCCCATTCTATGCTCTACATTTAGTGTGATTCTAAGTCAATTAAAGAACTGTTTGATGTTGATGCATTCAGACTTGGAAATTAAGCAGCAGTCTGCTAGTTTGTCAGTTGTCCGCCTTTACACCAACGGTCTCCTACAAGCCATATACTGTCGCTCTGATGGGAAGATCTCCTTTGCTATTTGCAGATGGGAAGGGAGAACTGTAAACATAGCACTGGATAAACAGAGACACTTTTGAGGATATATTTATATCTGAAATACAATAAAATCAGGGAAAAGAAGACTGGAAGGAGGACAGGAAAAGTGGGGCTTCTTGAGTGAAATGTAAATGGCTCGGCGCTTGCACAGAAATCTATATTTCAGTGAGAAAAAAAAAACACCTTTATCTGTCGACAAGCACTTTCCTCGGCTACTTAAGAATGACATTAATGTTGCAGGGGGAGGATGACGCTATGGTAATACTAGCGGCAAAGGCACTTGGAAAGTTCCAGGGCACTCAGTATCTTAGAAATATCAGTTTTACCTTTACTTACACTGAAAAGGGAAAAGCTTCTGCATTTGCCTTAGAGGCTGTGTAAGCCCAATCTGGTTCCTATGTAACTTAAAAACATTTTCCAATTTGCCCAAATTCATGTAGAAAAAGCTGAAAACTACATAAGAGGGTAGAGCAGGAAAATGTGATTTCCTGTAATTCAATGGAGTGAACTGGTCTGTAATGGAGGGTTTTTATGAAATGGCACAACCAGGATTATTCATTCAGTGTTGTAAAATCAAAATTCACATGTTAAAAAATAGGGTCAAAACACATTCTTATATACCTACAGCACGAGTCAAACTCAAAATTAGGCCTGGCACCTTATTTTATGTGGCGAGGGCTTGCAAAGAATATATTACGCTTATCATACAACTCTATGCCGCTTTACAGAACTACGGTGTCCTTAAACCACATGTCCCACAATTCATTTCAATTTTGTTACATGCGCACTGAAGCGTCTCAATATCACCAGTTTCCAGCAGCGGTGCTCTAGCGAGTGATGGGGTCATAAAAAAAAAAAAAAATATATATATATAAAAAAAAAAATATATATATATATATATATATATATATATATATATATATATGAATAATATCAAACTTTCCAAGAAAAGAAAAGCTACTTTGTTGTACTATACTTCTGCCCCTCTCAACTCCCACCACAAGTCTAATGTATTAAATTGTATTTGATAATATTTGTGTAATGGTAAAAAAAAAGAAATGTATTATTGACTTGAGAATTATTTCGATCACTGATGGATGTAATGATGAGGGTTTCTTAATAATTTACAGTATGTTATAATAACATAGAAATATGAGTGTGCTCACATACAGTATTTTTGCGTCTACGTGCAGGATACATATTTATGCACAAGCATGTGTTTTTGTTATTTTTCTTCTGCTTTCAGATCTAGTTATTAAATAAATGATTACTAAAACCAATAATAATCAAATGCAGAGACAGTTTTGTAATATGATCAAGAGTAGATATATTTATATAGTCTTACATTTACAACTGGCCCTTTGAGGGCAACCATAATGCTAATGTGGCCCGGGATGAAACTGAGTTTGACACCCCTGACCTACAGTATACAGTATGTACTGTGTTAACACATATTGGTCACTGTTTTGACTCACTGAATAATTGTGCATTTAGAGGCCCCACAGAGGAACCTGTGGCCTCCACTTGCGTGTTGCATTCAGGTGCACATCACTGTACAGCTGGTTTAACGCACAGCTCGCTTAAAAAAAAAAAAAAAAAAAAAAAAAATCAGAGCTTTTGCATGAAACAAATGAACAGTCAAGCAGAACTGAAAAGAAAGAGAGAGGAAAAAAATAAAACATATATTTAGCTCTCAAACTGTCACCAATTTATGAGAGGTGTGCTGAATAATGGAGCGGTAGGATGTGGGCACGCAGACACATTAAAAGGCTTTTGCTGTATTTCTTTGATTTGGTGCCACTGAGATGAAGGTGTGTGTTGTGTCATCGTGAACCACAATCTTTAATGTTAATGCTCTTAATGTCCTCAGTCCCTGTGTGCTGAATCTCCTCTATCACCATGTGTTTAAAGCTTTAATTCTCTCAGGCAGATAAGCAATGATATCCTACTGACCTGAAAAAAAGGTCATGGGCATGCTGGAAATCCAGGAGCAATCCAGGCTACTAAAATCTACAGAATCACCTACAGCTACCTGTTCCCTTACTCTAAATTGTGCTGTATAATGGCAACATTATATCAGTTATCAATATCAACTACTGCACTTATTATAAAATGTCAGAAAATAGTGAAAGATGGCTTTCAGTGTGTCCAACAACTCAATGAAACGCATTTGAAGTGATTGCTTTAACTGACTGACATCCAAAACAAATATACGCCCTTTACTATCAAATAAGAACACTAAGCTTTCAAATATTCAAATTTAAAAAGCTGAATGACTGGCATTTTTTATTTAATAATGGCTCTAATAGGATCCACTGCATTCCTTATTTGGGAATAAGTAGTTTGGCTATTATAGTCACTTAACCTGGACGTCTGTGCTTCACTTCATTCTGCAGAATGTGCAAGGTTTGATACTAAAGGGATAGTTTCTCATTTATAAACCTCAGTTTAAAGCTAGTGTTGGTGATCTTAAGAAACCAGTGACAGTACGCTAGATTTTGACCCTAGTGATCCAAGTGAAAACCCCAGCCCAGTATTGCTTTTCCAGTGAGGGTAACTAGCGGTTCTGCCTCCCTCCAAATGATCGGAATGAATGTAAACGATGAACATGGCTGCTGTTAGTACTCAGCAGCATGTGGAAAACTCTGGTGATGAAAGTACACGCAGACAGGCAGGTAGTTAGATAGATAGGCAGCTTGTTCAGTCATTCATTCAGCCTGATTGACATGTTAGGATGGGTTTAGTACAGTCCAACAACAGCGACAGATACCGGATTTATTCATATTTTTTTGTTGGAGCATTTGATTTATCCATTGCTGTTAGGATGTTATGAGAATTACATTAAATATGACAAAAAGATGTTTTTGAAGAAGAACTCTAGCTTTAAGATGTGTATGTAAACACAAATCTGGAGACGTACCGGATGTAAACAAGTTGCCGTAACTTCCGTGACGTCTCCGTACAATATGCATACGTCTGAATGCAAGCTGTCCTAAGAAGTGTACAATTTTCTACTTTTACCGTCACTACAAGGAGCTCGAACAGTTCTCAGCATGCTAACGTTAGCCTATAATGGTGACACCAGTAACATCAGCTGATTTAAACTGCTGAGCTAATGTTAGCTAACATCATTAGTAACTCAATCAACCAACTGTGGCTAACGTTAGTAGGTCTAACTAGGGCAACCTAATGACCACGAAGTAAACATTAATCCCATCACAAACAGAACATGTACAAAGCGTCTGCTAACCATGTTAACTGAAGACCGAATGTGTCGTGGTAGCTCGTAGTGAGGAAATATACCATAATCAGTTTTAAATACACACTGGACCAGTATCCAACCCTGAGGATGGTGTCTAGCAGTTAAACTTTTGAAAAAAAAGTTAAACGTATAATTTTTCTATACGTGTTCATGAATCTTTAAAGAATAAATATATATTTATATACCGTATTTTTCGCACTATAAGGCGCATCGGATTATAAGGCGCATTAAGCGAAACAAAACGGTCAGATAAGTCAAACTTTATTCAATTCATTTAATAACTCAATAACTTCAATAACTCTCAACATTTTTCAGCTGTAACACATGAAATACAAAAAAATACACTCACTTTTCAGTTCATTCTTCATTCTTCCACAAATCCATCAAATCCTTCATCACCAGTGTCTGAGTTAAACAGTTGGGCGATTTAAAGTGCGCCTTATAGTGCGAAAAATACGGTGCATTCAGTGTCTTTATTAATCAGTATCATGCAGGGATGGAGTGGAGGGTAAAGACACCCAAATTCAGCTTCATAAATGGAGTTTATCACCCTTTCAGACTACCATAACGCACTAGGAGTGAAATTCCTGGTCGTATAGTAGGTAGCGTCAAAGTGAAGTCTTGATCAGCAATCACAGCACATTTAAAGTAAAGATGAAAACAAGCTAATGAAGCCAAACATAGCGAGGCGAACGTCATAAGGAAGGCAAAGTGACTATTATTCTGAGGGGGCATCATAAAGTCTAATCCCGACTACTCCAAAATCGCTTTCATTCACACGAGCCTCCCGCCCCCCATCACCTTCTGCGAGCCTCGAACCCACCAGCCAGCGCTACCTTCCCACCGCAGCAGTGTGAATGAAGGATGAGTAATCGTGGGGGAGAGTGAGGTCATTATCGAGATGTGGAAGTTGGAATCGGCACACCGGAGGCTTCATTTTTGCCGCATTCACGACTCCTTTTGACTTTGAAGTGGCGCGGCACACCTGACTCTGAGTGGTGTTTCTGCTCGTTTCCGCTTCGTCTTTTTCAAGCTAAAGCAGGCTGATCTATTTTGAGGAGGGCCTCTACAATACTCCCCTAAATGCTGGATGGAAGCAATGTGGGATGTGATGTTCGGGTATGTGTTGAGAGATTTCTTGCCCACAGTGTTTCTCATTTCTTTCTGGTGAGATGGGGAGAGAAGAGCAGTGTATCTTTCAATATTGCAACATGTGTCAAGATGATATTTTCACGAGGCTGCTTTTGTGCTTTTTCCCTTTCCTTTGGTGTGCTACTGTATATAGTTTTTGTGCATGTAAAAGGTCTGCAAAGTTGCCGCGGCCAAAGTCCAAAGTCCAAAGTCCCGCCTTTTCTTCTGTAACGTGGTGATGTCACCATGTAACACTTTGCCTAGCGGCTAGTTTGGCACGCCCTCAATCAAAGCTAGTTAAAGCAGAATTGAAGCGGAGTCCAAAAAGTTAGGTTTGACTGACCAATCAGAGCAGACTGGGCTTTTTAGGAGGGTGAAAAATGATGCTGCAGCACATTAAAGCATGTAAACATGTTGTTGTTGTAGAAACCAAAAAGTACAAGTACGCGTCTGAAAATAAGCATAGTATGTCCTCTTTAATCGTAAGTTTGACGATAACCACTGTTACCTCCCTGCATCGTAAGTAGACTTCACAACAAACACAAATATACGCAGTGTTAATAAATGGGAGGCTCTGAATGGCAGCTGTATTGGAGGTCCACAGCACTCTGAATGCACAAAAGATCTAAATCAGGTGTCCGAATTTTTGCAAAGAGGGCCAGATTTTGCGAGGTTAAAATGTTTGGGGGCCGACCATTCAGCCATGAAATTTTTATTGCAAATGGCAAACGGCACTCAATTTCTTCAGACAGAACGCAAAAAAATCTGAACAAGTTTGTTCCAAAATCACATGTTAACAGGAAAACAACGCTAACAGAGCCCAGTTATTTGAGGGCCGTATGAATCTGTGCATCACTCGTCCTTTCGTTTTTCAATTTACCATCAAAAATCCAAAAAACGAAAATATGTTATTTGATCAGATATCAATAATATTTATTCACAATTTACTTCAATTTTAGAATCAAAAATATGAAATGGAAAAACGGGCTTCATGTAACGGCTTGCATGGGTTTCATGAAATTTAGATTCTAGGAGTCTTGTTTTGGAAACTTTTACTTTCAGCATTCTTCAATTGACCTACACCCACACTGAATCGACATCTTTTACTTCTGCGGCTCTTACTCATAATTTGTGCACAGCCGAATTACCGGGGTACCTCCATGACACCAGACACGGTTGCTAGGAGACCTGTGATGCAATTCCAAAGCCTTTCCTCAATATCATTATTTCCAACAGAGGTGTTTTTGCATGTGAGAAGACATCAGCCTCACTCGGCCTTGTGTTGGTGTCTCCTTCTGCTTCCTCCCTTAAATGTCTGCTCTGAATCATTCTATACTGTCATTTTCTCTGATCTCAAGTGGATAGCTGCTATTTGTGGGGTGATACCACACTTTTAGTCACTTCAAGGTTGGGCTTGTTTGTGAACTACAACAGAGAGTGTCGTGATACCCTCCCTAGTGTAATCAGGTGAAACCCGATTTAAAAAAAAGAAAACCCCCACCTCAGAGGGAATGTGTAAGTCTTCCACAGAGTAAATAATGGGATCAGAGATGTTATCCGCTGTCTGTGTAGGCAAAGCATTTTGCTTCTGGTGCATGACCCAAAACAGACAAGCCCATGAAATGGAACACCAGCTTAGTATTGCTCTAGTAGACTCTGATGCGTGGAAACAAATGGAGTTTGGCACTGCTACCCAACATAGCTGTGTATGATACAGTGTGTCCTAAATGCTCTGTGACAGTAATACAAGCCTTTGTCTGTTTAGATCCATACTGTGATACGGACCGGAGGGAGGAGAGCGCTACACCCTCACAGCCCCTGCTCCAACTGTTGTGAGGCTTTGTTTAAGTTCTTTTGTCTGCATCCAAGGAAACAGAGCATCCTATAGTGTTCGCTAATCCCCTCTCAGCAGGCGGCCAATCAGAGTTTACTTCTTCTCAACGTGTTGAAGTGGAGTGCACGGGGCTGTAGTAAGAGCAATAGTGTGCATTTAATAGGGCCGTCAAAGTTATCCTGACAATAACCCATTAAGGCAAATTAGTTTCAACAGCACTCATTTCTTTAACACATTAGCACAACTTGCGTTTCTTAGGTTGTGAAAACCGAAGGAATCCACTGGTAGCAACCATGTCACAGCTTGTTGGGAAGGAGGTTAAGTAACGCTCCAAAGTTACGCTAAAGTTTGGGGAGGAAAAACTCTCATTTACAAAGAGATCCCTTGACCTCTGACCTCCAAATGGGTTCTATGGGTACCAACAAGTCTCCCCTTTACAGACATGCCCAGTTAATGATAATCACATGTAGTTAGGGGCAAGTCATAGTCAAGTCAGCACACTGACACTGTTTGCTCTGTTAGGATTTGAGCATATTTTTTTGTGCTAAATACAGTCCCCGTGAGGGACAATATTGTCATTGTTTTGTGTTGTTAATTGATTTCCAATAATGCGGAAAATATATACACATATTTGTATAAAGCAGCATATTTGTCCATGTTGTTTTGAGTATTAAATACTTGATAAATCTACTTTTAAGGTACACTCTGAACAGATAAAAACTGTGCGATATATTTGCGATTAACCATGGACAATCATATGCTTAATTGAAGAAATTAAGTGATTAAATATTTCAATCGATTGACAGTCCTGGCATTTAAAGGGTTAGAAGGATGGTCCATTTTTTTTAATCCTTTCCCAAATGAAAAACACAAAGGCAAAAGAGTAATGAATGGACTTAACTATGTTCATGACTAGCACATGAATCCTGGATGTTATCCGAGTTTAGACTGATGTTAGCATCTCTGTCGAGCTCGTCATTGGATTTAAGGAAGCTCACACTGCCCCAATGCAAGCAAATGTTTCACAACAGCTTAAGCTGCAGGTTTTGAATTTATTCTTTATATCCATGTCATCAACCGAGGATACTGACTTGCAGAGGTTATGCAGCTTTAGCCTCAGTCTTTTAGCATAATGTCCTTCATGCAGCTGTCAAGTACGACTTGTCTTACAATATACTAAATTTAAAAAGTCATCTGGAAACAGTAAGTTTCACACCAAGCACCAAATTTTGTCTGAAAAATTTGCACGGAAATTTATACAAACTGATTTGTGAGTTCTGATGGATGTTGGCACAACACTACGAACATTTTCACAGGGGGGAAAATATTTGGATGGAATTCAGCAGATTTCCACTTGTGGAAATATATGTTTGACCAATGAAATCCTTTGTTCCAACCAATCAGGGTCATTCTGTTTGCTGCGTGAGGAGTGTGCATTTTTGAGACCTTGGAAAAATGGCCATTTGTTTTCGAGGTGACTAAAATTATTGGACTTTTTTTGGTCCAATGGGACATTTTTTGGACTATTTTGGAATAACAATGGGTCTTCCGCACTATTACCTCAACAATGATCCCTACAGGATACAATGATGGTAATGTAGCTGATATGTACTTGCTAAAGATATATATTAATCGTGGAAAAACATTTAACGTTAGCATCACTTCATCATTTGGGGTCTGATTAGTCTACGTATTCTGGAGTTAACGTTAGCCCCATAGACTTGGAGAGCGGACACAGACCCGTTTAGGTGGAAACCCATTTGGCCTAATTGACAAATAGAACACGGCAACACGGATAAGTCACACCGGAACCGGCGTAGTAGTCATCATGCGCAAAATTTGATTGCTGTGATGTGCTCGAACAAACTGAAATCCTGACAATAACTTGTCTCATTGTGGCAAGAATCGGCAGAATTAGTACCAGAACGAACCACGTAGCTCAGAAATGGCGTTTGGACATAAAATAATTCATGAACTGACTCAAAGCTGTACTTCCTGTTGTGTTCTGAGAATTAAATGCAAAAGCTAAGAATGAAAGGTAATAGATAATTCTAATTTTATCAATTAGGACGATCAAGTCATGTCCTAGTAACCACTGGCGTTGCCCCGTGTTACTGCCTCCCTGTGTGTGTGCATGCTTCTGTAAGCCTCTCTACCTGGCTGCCCGTCACACCGACTATCTACCTATCAATCTGTGAGTGTGTCCGCCTGCGTGTGGCGATAAGGAGCCGTGGGTGTCTGTAGCCCTGACACCAGCTGATTTATGCCGGCCTCTTTCCCTTTAGGGGGCCCGATTTGAGAGAAAATCCCCAACGAATCACGCTGACTTTGTGTGCGTGAGCGTGCGCGCCAGGATCGTCCGTCGAAAGATGACAGGGAGCTGGATCTCCTTTATTGCCACATTTCAACTCCCATACATCACTCACACCTGATTTAATATTTGAATTACACTGTCAAAAACAACGTAAAGGGAAGGTATTCATTTACAGAAACATGTCCGAGTCTCTGCCACCACCCACCACATAGGCGAAATCAATATGCAATAAAAGATAAATGAGTAAAAGCACAATGTAACGCTAACTCAACTGGAAAGTTGATGACTTCTACCTAAAAGAAGGATGAAGTTAAAAATTCATGTGAGAAACAGCCTGAAGTCTGTTTCTCAGTGTGTCTTTCATATTTTATAGTATTTAATCCATTTAGATGATTCTTGCCCAGTTTTACTCATTTGATACAAATCTAGAAAACTACCACCGTTAACCCCCAACTTTAAACACACAAACAAGCCTAGAAATAACATCAAAAATACATATGAACAGAAATTTAATAAAAGCTTAGAAATCTGACAGTGGATCTCGGAAGCACACAAATCCCACATACATTTTTTTGTTGTTTGTTTGTTGTTTTTAATGTTTGGCTGAGGTGGAAAAGCTGGTGTATCAATTAAACTAGAATTATGGTTGAATGCCTCTGCAAACCAGTTATAGTTTACATCCACGCCTGTCCGAAAATGTCATCAATGTGACCTTTGACCACTTAAATGTAATCAGTTCATCCCTGAGTCCAAGTGGACGCTTGTGCAAAATTTGAAGAAATTCCCTCAAAGCGTCCCCGAGAAATCAGGTTCACTACAACGGTAGACGGACGGGTGAATGCTTTAAACTGAAGCTTCTGCTCCACTGTAGAGACTAAAAATTGCAGTAATTTTCCGATTTGCTGGATATTTGGTTAAATGGTACGGATGGAAATCTGGCCAATGTTCCATAGCTCAGTCCCCCAAAATCCCAAATCTCCAAGTTATGTATTTCATTTCTTTAAAGGTGCTTGATATGATATCCAGAACACTAATATAGCAGCAACTATAGCCTGTGTAAAGATACAGAGAAGTAAAGTCTACCTGAGCAGAGAACGAAGTCTCGTCCTCTGTGTGTGCTGTAATCGGAGCTTCTCTTCTCTCTACATGTGAGCATGCTGCGCTGCTCTAATACGCCGGTTACAGCTGATAACACCGTCCTGACCGATGACACCACTAGAGAAGTGTAGCGTCCACCCTCCGGTTCCCCTTCAGCTTAACACCATCAGCTCTATCAGCAGCGTTGCCTTTGTTTTCACTGTTAGCACCGGTACCTACCAGTCCCCAGCTCAGCCACTGCCATGTTGAGAGCTGTGTGGAGGCAATATAAATTCTCCCAATCTCACATTTAGCAGCTTTAATCTAATCTACAAGGCTATCTCTCTAACCTCTAGAAAGAGAGGACGGATCCCCATTATAAGGGCTTATTCCCCCCCTTCTTATCTAGATCAAGGGACTAACAGTAGAGGGTGTCATAAACTGGTCAGACTGTAAAAGTCTTTGAGGCAAATTTGTGATTTTGGACTATAAATTAAAATGGACTTGGGTTGGACTGTACCACTCGAGGGAGGGGATGCTTGTTTACTCCACTCACTCATTCCACTAAGACCATTAGACCTGGTTTGTTTCATTCACCCCAACTAGTGAACAACCCAATGAACGACTATTTTGGTTCAGTTTTTTTTGCAATACCACCCCGTGGGACTCAAAGGAAAAGTCACAGTTACAAATCCGTCTACTACTTCGGCCCCACGGACAGCACCGTGGATCGATGGATATTCCAGAGCCATGGTTGGGACCATATACTAACAAACCTCAGTTAGATAAAACGAGTCAGGCAGACTAAACAACCCCTCTGGGGGGATGGACAGAAGGTGGCAGGTTAACAAGGGGTCTAGATTTTGGTCATTTTGCTAACAAAGGACGTGGCCCCCCATATCGCCTACTCATTGCTACCTAACCAGTGTGTATGCCGAGATAGCCAGAAACTGCCTGTCAGCTAAAAAAAAAAAAAAAAACGCTAATAATTCGCAATTTACCAGTTCAACATTCACATAAATACAAATAACTTCAAAGATTTGCGTCAGCAGAGGCGGCAATGACAGTGTTCTGCTTTCTGGATGTGACGTGGCCTCTGTCCACCTCAGTCGACCCAGCGTGACCTCAGTTCTGTATCCATCTGTCATTTATCACAAGGTGACTGTCCTCTAAGTGAATCGGCACCTATTCGCCAAAAGCTACTCTCAGAAATCCAGAGCACTTACTGTAGGATTCCAGACTGACTTGGATCAAGTGTGCTAACAGGGACGTGACGAGGGGACTCTCGCTGAGGAAAGGATGGGCACAGTGGGTGCCATTCAGACACTCTGTGATATTATCCCTACTTCATCCGTTTTCTTTTTACAGTTTTGTCCTCATGTTCGTGCCTGTGATGACAGACGAGTCAGAGTGAAACAACATGTCTCCGTACGGCTTTGGCTTCAGTACAACTCCTGTTGATCGAATGTATATTCAACACACCCAGAGCCTGTTTGCCGAGATAATTAAATTCTCAAAGGATGCGAGGAGACGCAACACGTAAATTAATTTGAGCTGCAGCAACAGACAGGATTTATGCCGCTTTGGCGGGAGCATTCACTTCCAGAACAAATAAATGGGATGTTTTTGAAATTAATTACTGTTCCAGTGCGCCATTAAAGAGTATCAGTTATCAGATGACTTTGAAATACACACTTGGCTCTTTTGATGTGTTAATGATGACAAAGTAAATCATCCTCCCTGCCATGGAGGAGTTAGAGAGACAGGAGAAGAGACAGAAATAGAATGAGAAAAGAGCATCAATGAGTGAAAAAGAAGAAGGAATAAATTGCAGAGTAACAGTTCAAACTCCTGAAATAATGTCTGTTTTAATATGAAACCCGTTACTATGAAGGTTATGGCCTTCATGGTTCAGACACTAAAACATTCCTGCTCTTTATTCCCCATTCGCCATCCCTGAGAGGGGTTCAATGGGAGGTTTAGATCGCGCCTAAGGCTTGCTCAGGCTACTCTTAAAAAAATACAAGCTTCATTCACTTCAAATGAAGTGGCGTGTCTCTGAATGTAGGCCAGAATTACAGCAGATGTGACTGATTGTGTTTCTGTCTCTCCTCTGTTGTAATGTAGGGCTGGATTTAATAGTCTGGCTGTTAATCCATGTCAAGGAAGGCAGAAAAGGCCCATTTGACATGGGCTAACTTCCCTCTGTAATTAGAAAACCTCATTAAGTTCATTAAGTCATTCCCTGTGTTGGGGGATTTGTTTTACATGCGCCGCCAACAGACTCTGGCCACCGCTAGCAGAATGTGGGCTAACTGAGGCTGGATTCAGTCATTGTGATTGAAATACAGTGTAGGAAGCATTTGGGATGACAAGTTTTTGGTAGACTTTTAAATGTTAAAAAGCTTCTTAAATATTTAGGAGGACCAATCATGCTCATTTTCAGGTTCATACTTGTATTTTGTGTCTCTACTAGAACATGTTTACATGCTTTAATGTTCAAAAAACGCTTTATTTTTCTCATACTTTTTACCCTCGCACTGAAACGCTCTATATTAGCTCCTCCCCCTACTGAAAAGTCCAGTCTGCTCTGATTGGTCAGCGGGCCCATTCTTTTGTGACTGGTCAACCGAACCAAACTCTTTGGACTCCGCTCTGGCTCCGCTCTAACTAGCTTTGTTTGAGGGTGTGCCAAACTAGGCAGGTATGCAAATGTGTTACTTAGTGACATCATCAGGTTACAGGCTCTGTCACTTTGCAGATCTTTTACATGCACAATAATCTACATAAAACACTAAAAGAAAGGGAAAAAGCATAATAGATGCTTTTTTTTAAAAAAAAGTTGCAGTTACAGCTTTTCAATCATAACCAACTTTCTTCCTTCACGAGGGGCCTTGGCTGCAGCTATCAGTCTAGCCACCACAGATGGGGAATATCACAGTAGCGCCATTTTGATGGGGAGGGATATCAGTGTGACACATTCCTGAAAGGTCCTTTGTTTTTCTATTTATCAGAGGCCTTGAGCACACAGAGGGGGCGGGAGGGAGGGGGGTATCTTGTGCGGCCTCGGAAAGCGTCACAGTAACGGATGACTAGACGCCACCGCCAGAGGCCCTCTGTTTTTTTAGTTTAGTTTTTTTTTTCAGTTTTGGCTCCCGGACCCAATGATTCCAATTTGGGTGTCAGCGAGAGCAGCGATTCATCATTGGCTGGATTACTTAGTGGGCCGAGAGCAGAGGGCTATTCATCTCCGTGGCTGACACAACCCCGGCCAGAGAGACGCCATGCTGCCAGCGCCACCACTGCTGCAAAGCTACGTCCTAGAAGCACACGTGCACGCAAGTACTCTCCATCACAGATGAGGGAGGGAATGTGCATTGTCTCTTGGAAGCTGAAATTTAGTGTTAACAGAAAGTTAATGTTACTGTACAGAATACGGATTTATCGCTTACACTGTTTTCAGTGGATTCAAAGGTTGCACTGCTTCAAATGGTCCCATTTTTAACATTTTTCATAATTTAAGGACGAACGTATAACATTATAAATTTATTTAGTGTATAATCACCTGAAAATTATCATTGTGTTTTTGTTACCTTAGAACGAGCCGTTTCATTTATGTCTACATAGGGAGGTGGTCCTCTTCATGGAGTCCGCCATATTGGTCTGCCCTGTTTCTACAGTAGCCCCGAATGGACAAACAAAACTCTGATAACTTTCACACTTTTGCCAGCGTAGATACATGCTCTCTCTCTCTCTCGCTTCACTACTCACTTCCCATATACACACTCTAATCGCTGGCTCTTCTCCAAATGACCTATTGCATCTGCGATCGTAGCTCTCCAACACGCTTGGCACATGAAAGAGGCCTCAGTTGGTTGCAGTATCCTCACCTCAATGCTAGATACTACCAGATCTTACACACTGGATCTTTAAAGGAATAGTTCATCATTTTGGAAATATGCATACTTGCTTTCTGGTGGAGAGTGAAATGAGAAGACACCACTCACATCTGTCGACTAAATATAAGACTACAACCTGCAGCTGGTTACTTAAAAGAGTGTTCGCACTGCTAGTCATGGTTCTGCTCGACTCAACCAACTTTTGCCGTGTTTTCACTGCAGATAGTAGCGCGTCAATGTAGGTGGGATTCTCGGCTGATTACCGTAGTGACAGAACGCAAAACTGCCCTGACATCATCTTCAATGGGACACTCGCTGAATCATTTCAACGGCAACCAAACGGAAGGACATCTGAACTTCCTCACAGCGTAGTTTTGTGAGCCGCCATTTTTAAAAAAATCAGTGTCGAGTGAATTGAAAAACGCAGTCGCGATTGACGGTGGCTTGGTTATTTAAAAGTGGCAGATTTGTGCAGGATGTCCTGTGTCGTGGTACCAAGAATGGAACGGTTCACAACTTTTTCTAATGGAAACGCGAAAATAATCATTGTAACGTGTAACGACCTGAACTGAGTTGGACTGCCTGGTGCTTTAGCTTAGCACAAAAACTGGAAACAGCTGTAAACAGTTAGCTTGCCTCTGTCTAATAATAAAATCTGCCTGCCAGCACTTCCAAAGTTCACTAATTAACACATTGCAACCAAAGCATAACAACTAAATTCACTGTTTTACTGGAGGTTATGTGTCTGAGCAGTTGCCAGGGAAACCAGTTACTTCTCCCAGCTAAAGTCCAGCACATAACCATCCACAAAACATTTTCTGAAGATTAAACAAACCAGATATAATGTGCTTATCAGTGAGCTTTCAAGGCTCAGCTTAATTTTGTTATTTAGGACAAAGCCAATAGCTTTGTCACCTTTTTTTCCCCCAGTCTTTATGCTAAGCTAACCAGCCGTAGCTTCATATTCAAAAGATATGAACGAGGTATCAATGTTACTGAATACCAAACTGCGAGTAAGCATGTTTCACAAATTGTGGAACTATTCCGTTCAGGTGAGAAGAAAAAAGGACTCTCAAATAAATGCAAGAGCGCACAAATAAATGCAACGATGTAAGAACAATATATCAAAAAAATACAGCACTGTAAGGAACTATACCCCCCGCCAGGCCTAAACACCACTGTGTGCTGATAAGACAGAGAAACTACTTGCTTCCCTGCAGGTGAAAAACAAGGTGGACATTCACACACCCCACATAGTGTGCTGCATTTACAATACACCTCTCCGTGGCATCGACATAAATCTGCAGCGTGTGCTTCGTCCAGGATCCGCATGATTTAATGCCCTGGAATGAATGTCAGAGCCTTGATTCATTTTAGGGGCAACAAAAGAATGAAACGCATATGCACAGGGGGACTAAAAGGGTTAGTTCAGAGTGGTAAATGGGGCGCCTCCAGTTAAAATGGAACATTTCTCCATCTTGTAGTGGCACACTTTTACTTTGGTCAGGAGTTAGACGAAAAAAAGGAGAGAACAAAAGGCAAAGGGCACATATTCTGTGATGCCGAGGGAGTGCAGATGTGTGTATGTGCCTCCTTGTTTTCTTTCTTTTATTTTGTCTTTGACACGTCTCCATGGAGGTCTGGCAGCACAAAAGTGTTTCCTCCGACTACATTCAGCTCCACTTTTACCACCCGGCACCACACATCGGACAACAAAGCAGTCTACATGTCATCTGTGCTCTGCACCGCCCAAGCATAATTCACACACACAGGCACGCCGCTGCCGCTGAGGTTGCACCGTGAACTCCATAAGCTGTACGACAACTCAGGGAAACGGACTTCAGAGTCATGCCCGGCCATCTGAAATGCCACGACTAAATTATCATCTATCGCCGAAGACGGAGAAACACAGAGAGAGCGACACACATACGGAGAAAAGAGAGATTTCATCTAGAAGTCCGCTTATTCTTGTGAGTCGCATCAAAAGGAAAAGTAATTAAGTCGTCTGAGGATGTTATTGGAAACGAGAATTCTATCAGTGAGGCTGAGGGCTTGTGATGCCTGCAGCTTATCCAGCCTGTGTGTGTGTGTGTGTGTGTGTGTTTCTGTGACTGACGCACCGCCGTGCAGTAGAAGATGAGACCTCTGTTGTGCGTTTGTAACAGGCGCAGCCAGCCGCTCCTCATTAACCTTTTGGGAGATAAGCCTGTTTTAAGTCCATGTTTGAACAGCCTGTGTGAAGTATCTCCCACTGATATGTGGCCAGCCAACCACCCAAACCGTCCTCCCCTCCCCGCTCACATTCAATATTCCTCTTCCCTCACCTCCGCCAGATTACCAGAATTAAATTTCAATTTTAATCACAGGCCCGCAAATCTCCATAAATCTAGCACCTGAGCCACCCTTAATTATGGAACAAGCATTCAGGGGCGGCGCGCCGCCGTGCCCCGCTAACAAGGTTAAAAGGTGCAAAGTGTGTGTAATGGGAAGCAGAGGAACTCACTGAGCAATTGTTAACACCATGTTAGCTACTCCACTTCTTTGTCTCTTGCCGTGTTCTCTTCCTATTTTCCCGGCTAGCGAAATACACACGGCACCTTGTTAGAGGCGCTAGGCTAGAAGTAATGTAATTTAGCTAAGTGGTGAATGTGGAGGTGCCAGATGTGTGTTTTGCAGTGGATGGAGCAGGCACACAGAGGCAAAGCCGTTACATTATCTGCTGCTCGCTGGACTGCTGCACACAGGATCTGGTAATTGGCAAAGAGGTAGAGTCTGTTTTCTGAAGGGACCGAGCCTTTTCATTTTTGTCAACATGGAAAACTGACTAGAAGTAATGTGGGAACAGTGTACATATGAAATGCTATATTTTATTAGGAAAAAAAAACATAAATCCTATGCAGCATAATGACGATATATTGCACTACAGTATTTTGCGATTTAAAATGTGACGATATGCATCGAGACGAAAATTGCATCACGATATTCAGGGGATGTCATAAATGAATTTAAAAATGTGCTAGCCTCCCCTTTTTGTCACCGCTCTCCACTGTGTAGTCTGGCTCAATATCCCGCCCACAGCACTATCTTATTGGTTCCACGTCATCAGCAATAGCCAATCAACACTGAGGATTACTGTGCTTTAGAGGCAGCAGAGAACACAGAAACAGCCAGGAGCTGCTCCGGTGAGCAGAGCTGTGTTCTCTCCTCTCTCGGAAACGATCCATTTATATGAAGACAAGCAGGCCCAGTTTCCCAGTTACACCTTTATTCATGTGGCCTTTGTTTTATCTCTGAGTCATGTTGGTGGCAGTGCAGCTAAAACTTGTTTTAGCAGCTGATTTGCGAACGTACCATGACTCGCCCATATCATTCTATCATTATAATAGTGTATCTTATTGAGATAGTGGATCCAATTTCGTATATTGTATTGTATCGTATCGTGAGCTGAGTGTATCGTCACAGCCCTACAGCATAATAATCTTATGATTACAGTTACAATATATATATATATATATATATATATATATATATATATATATATATATATATATATATATATTTCCAGTACAATTTAAAAGCTCTACCTGATCCTCCCATAATGAGGCCACCAAATAAATATAACCCCACAGTTATATTCTTTAAGATTTTCATAAAACCATTTTTGATGATTCATGATACATTCAAAAGTTTACTTTTTTGTGCAATCTGAATTTATCACAGTCTCTGTAACATCCAACATCATAGTACTACCTTGAGAGGGCACACGCACTAAGACACACACTCCTTGCAAATGAAATAAAGTACTGACTGAGCGTTTTTGAGTATTGACACAGTATCACAAAACATAATATTGTGATACTCAATAAGTTTGATATTTTCTTACAGACCTAATTCCCTCACAGATTTCAATCCTACCTAAGCATGAGGGATTCTCAGGAAACTTAAAATCTGGAATCAGGAATATAAGGTTACACCTGAACTATTAATTCACATCTATCTGTTCATATGTGAAGCACACTTTTAGTTTTATAATCAGGCATAGATTTAGTGTGATTGGTCTAGAGACTGTGCATCGGTATGAGGTTTGACTTTATATAGAAGAGATGATCAGATAGGTTTCAGCCTATCGAGGGAATAATCACCGAGTCCGCGCTGTCACAAAGCGAGTCTGAGAAACCGGCGAATCCCACATACGCTCCAGTCTTTGTTTCACAATTTGTAAGCCGCGGGCTGTGAATTAAAGCGGGACAATGTAATGCAGTCCATAATACAATTATGCGTGCGAGGACTGCATGTAGGAATTGTGAAAAGGGTTTTTGTGACAGGATTTCATGAGTGCGAAAAGCGACTTTAATTAAGCAGTGGTGTATAATAGGAGACTTTGAGCTTTCCACTGTGTGAAATTGTATGCCAATTAGATAATCATCTGTGAAAAACGCTGGACATGAAAGACAACTCCATGATAACGGTACGATAATACACAAATGCAGCATCACAGTAATTATGCACGCCATTCATTTTGTGCAAAGTCTGTGTGGTTATTATGCTATCTATTGCACAAAAATACCCCCCTCGGCCGCGCATTGTGTCCCAACACAAACAGAAAGTAGAAAAGTGGCCATTAGATTTGCTTTCTGCTTACTGTATTGTTGATGTGTCTTACAACAAACTAAATAATTAAAGAACTAGAAGCTGTTAGAAAGAGACTAATTTACACGAGTTTCGTCCTGACAGCTGGCCGGCTAATACTGCATAGCCGCCTTGTTTTGTTTACACATTGGCTTGATTTTGATCACTGGTCTGCTCAGCTTTCCAGATGTCTTGGCCACATGTGTGTCTGCCATTTTTGAATGCGGAGACAACAGTCACCAAACAAGCCTGCGCTGCACTTGACGCTCCAGATGAAGTGCCCGTCTGTCTGTCTGGAAGGCAGGACGTTTCATTTTCTTTAACACGTATGCACACAGAATAATCAATATGATTCCAGCAGCAGCGAGTGTGCACACTCAGGGGGGGGGGGGGGGGGTGTGTGTGTGTGTGTGTGTGTGAGCTGTCAGATAGCAGTGGGGGAAGCAGCTGTTCTCCCTCCCGTCCCCTGCCACTGATTTAACATATGGCTAACCTTTTGGAGATAGCGCCGCTGTTTACTTTCCTGCTCTGCACTGATAACATCCCAAATCATTACCTGAAACCTGTGTCACACTAAGCTTTTAGAGACGGGCCGAGCCACAGTGAATCCGTGCCGCGCTCGTGTTCAAGAGAGGGAAAACAAAAAGACGGCGATGATTTTCATACATCTGGTGGAAAAGTCAGACAGAAGCAGGCTGGTTTTGTTTTGGTCGTCAGGGAAAATGATGCCTCTGTAGGTGCCAGATTGTATGTCTGTAAACCACACAGTGTATCTAAACCAAACTATTTCCTTCCATCTGCAACTGCTTATCCTGTTCGGGGTCACGGGGGAGCTGGAGCCGGTCCCAGCTGACATTGCAAGTCCATCATAGGGCTGAGACACACATCCATTCACACTCGCATTCACACCTACGGGCAAATTAGAGTCATCAATTAACCTGCATGTCTTTGGACAGTGGGAGGAAACCGGAGAACCTGGAGAAAAAATCTATTCAACAATGTTACTTCAATATGTCAGTGGGAAACTCTGCTTACTGTCACTTACTGGAATATAATGTGTACAACACAGAGAGGTCTAACTGGGATGATGGGAAACTTCATAAAGGAATGTTCCCGCCTTTTCATTTTGAAAGAGCAACAGCCAATGAGGAACCTCCGAAACACAAGACAAGCGTTTGTCGGGCTGGCCCTCTGCAGTTCAGCCAAAAGCGTCAAACTAAAATCACCACCTCGTGGTTGTTTGCCTCCGCCGACCAATCGGGTTCCAATTTACATCCCAAATTTCATCACTTCCTCATTTTATCATATTAGATATTTGTGTGAAATTGTCATAATTAGCATATGAATTCTTGAGTTATGACCAAAACTGTGGTCTGTGTGAGGTCACAGTGACCTTTCACCAGATACAGACAGATGGACAACCCAAAAACACAACACCTCCATACATATAGTTCATAAAGTATCATTCGCTGAAGTTTCTACCTGGTTAGAAGTGTTTTTTACACCATGTAACCTTGTTAAAGTGAATCGTGATCGAGTGGTTGTTTGTTGTGGTGAAGCTTCATTGGAGCAACACGCGGCGCTAATGCCGAGGGACTCTTGGCTCTCTGCTTTCTAACAACATTAAATGAATGGTCCACTTAGAATTAATGACTTCCTCACTGTGGACAAATTTGATTGTGTTAGGCTAACGACCAATCCTCAGCGAGAACCGGGCCAACGTTTAAGTGGAGCTACGATTGGTTCCGCCGCTGTTTGAGACCTTTATTGATGATGCCACACACACACACACACACACACACACACACACAGAACCACTCACAAAGGGGTGAGCACACACACACACACACACACACACACACACACACACACACACACACACACACACACACACACACACACACACACACACACACCTTGAAATCAACACCTTCCCTCTGTTTCACAGTCAAGCTGGGGCAGCAAATCGCACGGCTCCCCAGACAATATTATCTCATATGCACAGACAAATTACCTCTTTGTTTTAAGGACATGAGTATTTCTCAAAAAGAGAGAAAAAAACACACTCGCACATTATGAAAATCCCTCCATAAATAGGAAAAAGAAAGCACTCAAAGGGAAGCTAAAGTGGCACTTATGGATACTGTTAGCGTTTTGCTCGGGCAAAAGAAATTCTCCTATTAAATGGGCCTCTCTCGCCGTCTCCGTCTCCCGCCTGGCTCACTGCAGCACAGATCAAATGAAGGTTACGCTGTCCTCTCTCATGGCCTACATCCTGATGCCAGAGCTAATTGCATAATTTGTTTCAGAATTAACAGCTAATAGCAGTCTCTTCTAGGCTCATGCCAACCCCCCTCCCTCCATATACTCGCTTTCTATTTTTTCCAACCTCTCATCCCATTACGCCTGTATGTGCAGATGACAATATAACAAAAAAAATCATGCTGGAGTAAATTACACTCACACCCAAGAAAGCATGTCTGGTGATGAATTACAGGCTAATTCCCCCACTTGGCCCTCACTTATTGAATCTAATGGCATTGTTCAAATCTACAAAAGATATTTCTCACTGCATTGACTGTTTGTCAAAGCAAAAAAGAAGACAAAAAAATGCAGATTTTTTTTTTTGGAGAAAGAGTCATGAGCTTTCTTTAGCTGTCAAAAACACAATTGCACCCTCAGGCTGTTGCAATAACCGCAATATTGCATCACTATTGACAAGCCAACCGCAGGGGATGACAAGCATCCGCCACAACCGCTATGTTCATGTATTTTAATGCTTTGCCATACGAGTGCCACATTAATCAGACTTGGCTACGAACAGCAGCAGCGTGACGATAATAATTTTACCAGTAACTGACATTAAGCATTTTAACCAATTAACTTTAAGGAGAAAAGCTGGTCCACCTTAAGAGAGAGGCGGCGCAGATACAGGAAGTTGGCTCTGGACGTCCAGCTGAGGAGTTGTAGCTTATAGCCTCGTTCACAGCTATAACGCCACCAACAAACCCACACTCACGGCCCGTTGGAAACTCACTGAAGCAACGTTACAGCAGGCACACACACAGCTAGCAGCTGCTAACGTAGCGCAAACACATCTAGTGTTTGTTGGACAATTGCTAACGTTAATCCGGGCAGACACACAGCTGACAACCTGCTAATCTAAACTAAATGTGGTGGAGACTTTTACTGGGAAAGTGGCGGCATGTCAGCGATACTACACACAGCACCGTGGCTGCTAACGCTCCTGATGGTGAACTGAAGACAGTGAACGCAGCACCGTGGCTGCTAACGCTCCTGATGGTGAACTGAAGACAGTGAACGCAGCACCGTGGCTGCTAACGCTCCTGATGGTGAACTGAAGACAGTGAACGCAGCACCGTGGCTGCTAACGCTCTTGATGGTGAACTGAAGACAGTGAACGCAGCATCGTGGCTGCTAACGCTCCTTATGGTGAACTGAAGACAGTGAATGCAGCACTGTGGCTGCTAACGCTCCTGATGGTGAACTGAAGACAGTGAACGCAGCACTGTGGCTGCTAACGCTCTTGATGGTGAACTGAAGACAGTGAACGCAGCATCGTGGCTGCTAACGCTCCTTATGGTGAACTGAAGACAGTGAACGCAGCACCGTGGCTGCTAACGCTCCTGATGGTGAACTGAAGACAGTGAACGCAGCACCGTGGCTGCTACGGCAACTCTCCTGATGGTGAACTGAAGATGGTGAACTGAAGACAGTGAACACAGCACCGTGGCTGCTACGGCAACTCTCCTTATGGTGAACTGAAGACAGTGAACGCAGCACCGTGGCTGCTAACGCTCCTGATGGTGAACTGAATGAACATATACTGCAGCTGGCGCATCGCTGCATGCTGACAAATCTTGTCAGTTAATTGTTAAAAATCGGTTAACAGGGGTTGGTTATCGGTTAAGAAAATGTTTCAAAAAGCATCCCTACGCTGCACGTTTGGTGCTTATTTCTGGTCGTCGTGATTTGAAAAATCTTCAACTGTTGGTAAAGTGCTGCACTCGTCAGTGCCACAAATACCACAACGATCGGCCGTCACATCCTACATGTAGGATACGAATGCTGAACAACTACAACAACTATGGAGGAGAAATTTGTACATGTACCTTGAGCCGACATTTTTACTTCTGCCAATATTTTGTATCATAGAAACCAGACGCAACCAACGCGTCTCTGCTGACAAAATCGCTGTGCCTAATGGCCCTTTGGTGCTCTATATTTAACAAAAACAAGTATTCACTTAGTCTGTGAATGGTCTCATTCATCCAGGTCATATTCATTTTCAACTGGACATAGATTTGTCTCTGAAGACGTTTCACCCCTTATCCAAGTGGCTTCATCAGTTTGAACGCTACAGTCTGACTAGTCCCCACTAGTCTGACGAGTAGTATTCACTTAGCAGCTTTCTTTTTAATTCTAAAATCAGAAATTGATTGAAACTGGCTTCTGATTTTGACCATCGAAATCAGCACACATTGCATTACAAACACTTACAAAAGTGCCATTTGCATTTTGGATATGCACTTCCTGCCTATGCCGGCATCTTACACTGTATGAATTAGCCAAGTGGCTAGCGAGTTTTAGTTAATTAGTTAGTTAATTTTCCTTACTCATAGCTCTTCTACTCAGGTTGAACATTAAGTCACTGCATCTCCCAACAGAATAACACCACAGTTGAATTTCTGTCTACATGCATGTTTTTCTCAAATCAACCCGGTTCAATCAGAGCGGCTGACCAACCCACTTTTAATGCACACATTACATTACACTTAAGGTTGCACTACACATGGTGGAGGGTGAATGGTTCCTCGTCTGGAATCGGGGAACCATAGTAATAGGGAAGTAATGGTGAACCTTCTGGACATGGCGTTACTGGTGGGGCTCAGTCCCCTCCGGTTTTGGGTGTTGAGGGAGCCCAACGTTCAATCCGCTGTCGCTGTGGGGTCTCCGGGTCGGGGGGTGGTGGTCTGGGGGGTCTCCCGCATCCCTGGCGGGCCCCCTATTGCTGTGGCCCCTGGAACATCGTGGTGCTGGATTGGTTGCCCTGGTGGCCGCCGGGGCTAATACATGGGCTGGTCCCTGGCGGTGGCTCGGCTAGGTTGGGGGGAGGGGGCACGTCTCTGGGTGCCGGGGCCGTGGGTTCCCTGCGCTCCCCCTGGGCCTCGGTGCCGGGTGATAGGCAGGGTTAGTAACTAGTTCCATCTACACCACCCGCTCTCTCCCCCGGGCCTGGGCTGGGCCCGGGCATCGGTCTCCTCTGGCTGGCCCCCCGGTGGCGGCCTGCTTGCTGCTAGTTGTCCTCTCGGTGGGGGGTCATTCGGTCCCTGTGTCTGCCCACTGTGCTGCGGGGGTCGCCCTGCCGCCCCGGGGGGGGGGTTGGGCTGGGTGTGGGTGGTGGGCGGGGGTGGGGTGTGGGGGTGGGTGTTCGGGGTGGTCGGGGATGGGTGTTGGGTGGTGGGTGGGCCCTCGTGCCCCATGCCCCCTGGCCCTGTTCGGGGTGCTCTGGGGGGTGCCGGCCGCTCCCTCCTCTGGGCATCTGGGTGTGTGTGCGGCCCGGCGGCTCTGATGGCTATCTGGGTGTTGCCTCCTTGGTGCTCTCATGTCCTGGGATGGGGTGGTGCACTTGACCAGTTTGCCCAGGTTTAGTCACGACAGCCGCTCTGGGCTTCGGTGTCAATAACACATGCATGATTGGGTTCAGGGCCTGCCAGCACCTGCCGAGTCCCATTGTTGAGAACTAATGGGACTCGCAAAAATGTGCTAGATCATTCTTCGATCTTTACACTGGACTCACGGACTTCATGCACTTTATCACTCTTGATCTCTGACGGTTTAACTTTCTCCCTTCCGTTGTTTCTCATAGGTTACTAGTTGATGGGTATAAATCAGCACCTCACATTCATAGCATGTACCCTTCCCAACCCATCTTATCTCCCCTTATCTATCCCACATTTTCCCCTCAACTCACTTAAGTATAGCACTTCCCTCTCTGGCTCGTAATAGGAAAACCCAATAAAGATTAGTTACCAGGAGGGACGGTGATGGTCACACACGCACTAAAATATTAACATACTTTTGTGCAATACTAAAATAAGCACAGATCCCATAAAAAGTTGTTACCTCCTTTTGTGGTATTCATCGATGGGAGTCAGTGCTGACAGGAGGAAAAAAAAAAAAAAAAAAAAAAAAAAAAATCAGAGCGGCTGACATTGGTAGCGAGAGCAACAAGTTAACAGGCTGCCGAGTGGCGTCTCCCAGCGCCCACAGACTGTCCAAAGCTCCGCCCCCGTCCTCGGTGACGCATAGCAATCAGAAGAAAGAGGGGTAGAAAAAAGAGGAGAGAAAAGAGCGCAACAGTAAATGACAACGAAACCAGATTTTGTAGATTACAGGACACTTGTGATGGAGAAGGACTTCTGTTTTGTTTTGTAATGATTATGTACTGAGGTGAGTCACACAGATACTGGTATTGTAAAGATGCTGCTTTTTATATTGTAGACTGCTGGAGTCTAATTTTTTAAACAGTTTTTAAATAAAGCGGGAGTTCTCTTTAAAAGAACTGAAAAATGAATCATGATCTTAAAAGTCAAGTCAAATCGATTTGGAGAATCTTGACCCCCCCCCCAATATCTAATAAAAGCCTAACAATACAGACTATTGATGTAGCTTTAAAATTAGGATGAATTAAGTAATTAGAAAAATACATAAATGAATAAATAATACCACATATTGCGCTGTTGAGCCAATCATTATCACCACAGGGGAAAATTCCTTCACCACGACAGCCCTAACGCACCCACTCCTCCCTGCAAGAGTGTTGCTACTGCGCTCATTTGTGATCAGCTGACGGTTTTCCACAGCGGGGATCCACATTAAAACAAGCCCACCTCCGTGCATGTGAGGGGAGGCCAGCCTGTTAACAGACGACCGAGGATGGGAGAAACTGAGAAAGACAGATGAGCTGCTCCGAAGGTGGCCGCTATAAGTCAGCGCTCCCTCGCACCAGGCAATAACCTTCTCTCCTCTCCGTGTAATAACCAGCCGGAATTTCAAAACTAAACCAAACAAACAGGAAGGGGAGCGAAGGGAGGAGAGAGAGAGAGAGAGAGAGAGAGAGAGAGAGAGAGAGAGAGAGAGAGAGAGAGAGAGAGAGAGAGAGAGAGGGATAATGCAAAACAAAGAGACGCTGGATTCAATCAATACTGAGATCCAGCTGTCAATCACTGGCTATATTAACCTGAGGTTGGAGGGTGTGAATGTTTTATGTTTATGTGTCACCATCGGCAACCCGTGGCAACGTCTATCTTACAGCATGGAAGTGAGGCTGCCAGGAAGTGAAGTAAAATGTGTCTTTCAGGTTGCGGTCAAGTTCCGATCACAGCAAAAACCAAATATTTCCCCAATCAATAAATCTGTGAGTGGCGTTATTGTTCTGTGGCAGACAGCCTCACTCTGCCTCCTGTGCCTTTTATACAAAAATACCACTCACGTCACCGAAAAAGCTACAGCGTGACCTCGTCACATTTTTTTAAATTAAAGGTCACTTTCGCCAAAAACACCGGTGACGCCGTGGCAGGTAGTGAATGAGTTTACTCGCCTCCATCTGTCTTGAAAAAAAAAAAAAAAAATAACAAAACAACACGTTTGATTGCTAAGTCAAAAGGGTCGCCATGGTGAAAATGTTAATATTTTCTCCTAATCACATGACTTGACCCGGGTAGCCAATGATCTGTATCTGGCTCTCGCCCATTCCTGATGTACTACAGCTTGCAAACGGAGCCTCGGGCACAAAAATCTTAATTAAGGTCCTTCACAATGTGCAACCTTCAGACGACGTTTCTGAAACAAAAGGGGGAGAAATAATAGAAAAGAAATACTTTTTTTTTCTCTCTCTCTTCACCATTTAGGAAATAACAGCAGCTTGTTGAAAACTATTCAAACCTTTGCCTGCATTTGGATTTTGATTGTAACCTCAGGTTGCCTTTTCTATTATGGTGGGAAATAATGTTACAACGCATAGCACCCGTTTTTAAATTGAAATTTGACAGGTCTACCAAGCAGAGATGTGGAAAAAAAAAAAAAAAAAAAAAGAAGCAGACTCAATATTGCATATTCGCATAGCAGCTTCCTCTCTCTTCTTTTTATGTTGTTGGCGATTTCCTTCAGTGGGAAGCAGCGTTTCTCCATCAGATTTATCTCATGTCATAAATATTACACCAGCTGACACATGCGGTATCATAAGAGTGGATGTGACTGGGCACTCTTGATCTTATATATACATATATATATATAGGGTTCAAGCCAGGATTGTCTGGTAGGGCGCAAAACAATATAGTGAAACCTGAAGATATTGGATATAATCTACATTCATCCTGTTGACAGTAGGGATGTGCATTCCAAGCAAAAATACTATTCAGTAATCACTGAAAACTCATCGATGATTTTTCGAAAATCATCACATACCCTCGGGCAGGTATGTGGGCGGGACCTCGATACCGCGGCTCCAACCCCTAATCACTGCTACTCAGACTCTGGCTCCAAATGACATCGAAATTTCAAGATGGCCGCGTTCGTATCCAGGATATTTTGGCTTCACTTTTGGACAGCAGGAGGAAGTAGAAACCAAAGCTGCGTCTCATATGCAGTCTTGAATGTCTGGAAATGTTTTTACACTTCGGTTTATGTATTAAAGTGATGCACTTAAAAGTAGAACTGATGATTCTGACTATTATCTGTGAGCGTTAGATGTTGGTCACAGCTCAGCTATCTAGCTACAAAGTGCAGGGCGGGGCTAAGAGGCTGTATTTCTGGGTTTCACTGAAGCCAGAAGACTTCCTTCTTTATAGTCCAACATGAGATGTGAGATGAGTTGAGAGATGACACGTACGACTGGATTGTTTCACAAGTAGCCAGTTTACAAGCTCATTTTAAACCGACAAAAACTGAAATCATCGTCAGGATAGTGTATTTCGGCCAACGCGGCCTCCGCTTTTGCTCTCCACACGGACTGTTTGAGCCTGCTAAAACGTGTCTGATCGATACTAAAACCAGAACACTTGTTCCTGTTGTCCACAGATCCTGTATGTGAATGCAGGATCTGATTATAGCGACAACAAACAGACTCCCTGTTGATCAGACAGACTATCTTTTACAACTATACATAGGTGCGCTCCCTGAAAAACACCTTTGGCAGAGCTTTGGTTAACTCGAAGCCTGCCAATAGCATTGACAGCACCCCTGCTGTTGGATTCTAAAGTGGACGATTATACCGTATATTTGTACCGTACCGTATATTTGTAGACCCTGTATTATATATATACAGCATTCTGACAACAATTGAATCGAAGCCAACTGGACTTAGATTTGTCTCTGAAGACGTTTCGCCCCTTATCCAAGTGGCTTCATCAGTTCGAACGCTACAGTCTGACTAGTCCCCACTAGTCAGACTGTAGCCTAGTGGGGACAGACTAGTGGGGACTAGTCAGACGGTAGCAATCGAACTGATGAAGACACTTGGATAAGGGGCGAAACGTCTTCAGAGACAAATCTAAGTCCAGTTGGCTTCGATTCAATTGTTGTCAGAATGAATATGACCTGGATGAATGAGTACATTCACAGATATATAAGTCCAATAACAGCATGGAGGCCGTCGAACTCTCTACAGTTGCACTGATCTACAGTACGTTACTCAGGACTCATCCAATTGTAACCCGTCAATAGTGGGTGTTATTGGATGTGTGTGTGTCATAATTCCTTCACTTTCAGCGGTGCCCCCTGTAAGCCCCCCACAGCCGGAGCAATATCAGCAGCACCAGAGACAGCATGTGACCCAGCTTTACTCATCTCAGCTAAACCCATCTCTGACACACACACACACACACACGCACATGCACATGCACATGCACGTACACACCTAGCCACATGACCGTGCACTGTGAAAACGCACACGAGCTGAAGGGAGAGCTAATAACAGTCTTACCTGCTTCACCGAGTCAGCAGCAGCAAAGGGAGCGAGACGGAGGGGAGAAACAAAAGAAGTTGATGTGAATGGCAGCGTGAAACAAAAAAAAAAAAAAAAAAAGAAGAAATCATGCTTTATGAGACAGTACTGTGATAGATGATATAACAGGTTATAAAGCTCAGGAGTGGAAAAGATAAACTAACCATCAGGAAATTACATCCAGTATATACACTTCATGTAGCCTTTTAACACATTGTTCAATTCATGTGTAATTAATCACTGCTCAATTAACATGGTTTAATTAGTGTAAACAAGTGAAACCATGGTCGAGATGAATATAGCCTTTATCTTATGCCAGTGGTATTGTTAGCACTGCTGTGTCCAAATTAAGAGCCCATTTTCAACCATCCCTGCTGCAGAAGATGTTTGTTTTGGCTTCAGTGAAGAGAATAAACACGCTGGAGGAGATTTTTTTTTCCATTTGCTTCTAATTTCTTGCCAAATTCTGACCCCTGGCTCACGATATGAAATAAAATAAAACGCTGCCCGGTCGAAGTTGCGAATCCTCTCAGTATTACACTAGTCTGTTTAAGCAGCCGTTTGACATTTTGCTTTCTTGCTGCCAGTTAGATGAGAAGATTCACACCGCTGTCGTGTCCAGGCTGTGAAATTACGTTTCTACTACTAAACCTGAGGGACGCACTGTGATTTTTTTTTCCATGATAATGCTAAACTGCTAAACACCAAATCAGTGTTGAAATCAACAGAAGAACGTTACAGTCTAAATAACAGTTACTAACGTTAACTGAGGTGCCATTAAGTTACGTTATGGTGCATTCAAGCTGTAAAAAATGAGTATTCTAACTTTATCATGATGTGTTCAAATGTCATCTCATAGGATTAAGATTTTGGTGAGAAAGTTGAATAAATCCAGATGTTTTCTACGATGGCATATTAGGGCCACATTGAGGAAAAGAAAAATCTGGGATTTCCAGAATAATGTCATAATAATAAGAAGAAAAAAGTCATAACTGTACAAGAAAAAAGCCGTAACATTACAAGAATAAACTCATAACTTTACTTGAAAAGACTCCTAATATTATGAGAGTAAAGTCATAACTTTACCAGAAAAAAACTTGTAATATTACGAGAATAAAGTTATTACTTTACTTGAAAAAAGTCATATTTTAAAAATAAAGTCATAACGTTACTTGAAAAGAGTTATAATATTATGAGAATAAAGTCATAACTTTACAGAAAAAAAGTTGTAATATCAGAAAAAGAAAAAAAAGTTGTAATATTACGAGAATAAAGTCATAACGTTACTTGAAAAAAGTCATAATATTATGAGAATAAAGTCATAACTTTACCAGAAAAAAAGTCGTAATATTAGGAGAATAAAGTCGTAAAATTTCCGTGTCATTTTCGAGGGGAAAGCGCAGCCTGCCACATGTGAAAATGAGGAACATGGAGCATCTTGTGAAGTTGCACTTTAGTCGGTTTCACAAATAACAAAATACTTCATCTTTTGGCACATCAGCGCCACATCATAAATATCAGGACCTTGAAAAGACTGTGAAAAAAACTGTGTTTACTCTGAAGTAAGAACCGCACGGACCCAGAGAAACTGATTCTTCTGGGGAGGAGAAAATTTCTTTTTTTTTCTCAGAAAGTTATGATTTAGTCTTTATACTTGTTTTATGCATATAACCACCAGTACAGTTGATTAATCGCGCCCATTAATCAACAATTTTTCTTCCCCCATAATCGGCATCGGCCAGTGTCTGAGCATATTGAGCCAATTATCAATCGGGCAGCCCAGAACATGTGACTCCGCCCCCCTTGTGTCAATCAAACAGACCTCAGCAGTGTTGCCAACTCTGCACTTTGTCGCTATAGTTACCGAGTTTTCTGACCCCTCTAGAGACTTTCAAAAAAGCGACTAGCATCAAATCTAGCGACGTTTTCTGGTGTTTTGGAGACTTTTAGAGATTCTGACGTGAAAGCGCGTATCGTTCTTCCTCTTCTCAACGAGCAGCCGGTGCTGCCGTGGACCCTCCCCCACCCCAAAGCACTCGCAGGCGGCCCACGTCTGGCCCAGGTCCGAGTCCTGCAGCAGTCCATCCTAGCTGCAGTCAGAGCGGGACATGTTCACCCCTCTGCATCCAGACCGCAAATGAATCGCGTATGCACAAAGCCGCCGCTGTCTGGATGCAAACGTAAAATTTTCTTTGTCTTAAATAAATCAGTGCACTAAAATCTGCGCTGTATTTCATTCACACAGCCTCAATCACTAACTCATCTGAATTAAAAAAAAAAAAAAAAAAAAGTAACGCCTCTGCACCTGTGTGCACTAAAACTCTATTTTTTCATCTAAAAGTTTATTTGACAGTTTAGTTTTTCTTGATTACCTGTTTCACGTATTGGATATTTAGTTTATACATTATGTTTATTTAAAATAAACATAAGAGACAAACCATAGGTGCTGTTCAATACATGTTTACTGAAAATGAGAAATTGTGTTAAAAAATCGGCATGGGCCATAAAAAAAAAAAAAACAACTCTAAATTTGAACACTTAAATTTACCACGCATGTCATATTTGTACAATATATTGAACACTGAATGACGTCCCATCTAAAATGCTATCACTTCGTGTAGTGCATAGCATTAAATAGCATAGCTTTGCATCCCGAATTTCCCTCCGGGGACTAGTAAAGGTTCATCTTATCTTATAGCCTTCAAAAGTGGCAGGTAAAATTTAAAAATAAAAAAAAAAACACTTGAAATGTTCATTTCAAACCGTCTGTTGATTAAGCTAAAGCTAAAGCTAGGAGGCGACTAGCTTAGCTTAGCCAAAAAACTGGAGCCGATCGCAGCTGACATTGGACGAAGGCAGGGTTCACCCTGGACAGGTCGCCAGCTTATCACAGGGCACATAGAGACAGACAACCATTCACGCCTATGGGCAATTTAACGTCAACAATTAACCAGCATGTGTTTGGACTGTGGGAGGAAACCCACGCTAACACAGGGAGAACATGCAAACTCTACTCAGAGCTGGATTCGATCCTGTGACCTTCTTGCTGTGAGGCGACAGAGCTAACCGCTGCGCCGCCATCACAGATTTAATAATAATGTTGTGCGCTTGATGTGGAGATAATGATATATATGATCCTTCGTGAGCAACACCTCATGAAGACAAAAGGTATTCGATGGCTTCTCAGGACCTTTTCCCTGTGAGTTGCACACCCCTCCCCTCAGCCTTTACGGTAAACATCACATTGCTGCAAACCTGCCACATACACATCCCAGAGCAAACATCCATATCCTGAAAAGAAACCATTAGCAACAGGGGAAAAGGGGGAAAGACGTTAGGACAACGCAGGCATGCTGATTGGCTTTTTAGAGCAAGCAAAATGGAGAGATTTCAATCAAGATTTCTGACAGTCTATTAGGATTGGCATAGGTTATCATTACCTTGTGTGTCGGCATCCTAATGCATGTTTTCCTTATCGACGTTTAGCACATTGATAACGCCAGAGAACAGTAAAATGTCATTCTCGGGGTAAAGGCAGGCCTATATGTCTGTGGCAAAATATGCAGCTGCCTTTGAAATTATCAGGTTTAACTTGTGGGGACATATTTTCAGCGTCAAATTGGGTAAAGATTGAAGTAATTTCCTCAATTTGCCTCTTGTAAACATTACTGTACCTGCCAAATGCAAATGCTTGGTACAACAATATTTTGGCAGAAGCACTAATGTCAAGCACAACAATTGCATGTGATGAAATTCAAGGACATTTCTTGTTCTTTGAAAATTGCTCAATAGCCTCTTATGTCATTTACTGCACCCAATACCATGAATCACCACTATTTTTTTTACAGGTCTGTCCAGGTAGCTTTATGAAAAATAACACTAAACACCTTATAAAACAGCAGCTTGTTTTTCAACAACTGTTTGAAAAAGTATATTGGCATGCAAATTAATAATTTATTAATACTAATACACCAATATATATTTTTTGAACTGTTGTTCGAAAGCGAAGATTACGCGGCAGAAAGACAACACTTCCAGAACAAGGTTGATCTTCTAATGAATAACAATAACATCAACCATTGGCATCAACCAATCACGTTGAGCGGAACGGGTTGAGTTGGGCCTATATTTATGAAACAACACATGGCCATGTAGTGCGAACCAAAATGGAAAACTTTATCACTTATTACTTACTTTCAAGGCGGCACAAACCAGATCCATTCCTTCAGTTCTTACCTTTCACAATAAAAGCACTAGACCTTAAAGCTAACGTTTGTTGAGGAATTTCAAAAGGTGTAGATATCTATGCGACACTTTGATGTCCTCAATTGGCGCCCAGGAGTGAATGTATAATATTTTGAAAATTTGTAGGAGTCAGCAGAGAAATAAAGAAATTCTACCAACGTCCAAACCAGTAGGCTACCTTCAGTGACGCCAATGCTGAAGTGCCTTAAACTTGCATTCTTTCTAATAGCCAGCAGGGGGCGACTCCTCTGGTTGCAAAAAGAAGTCTGATTGCATGGAAGTCTATGAGAAAATGAATCTACTTCTCACTTGATTTATTACAGCAGTAAATATTATAAACATGAGTTTATGGTCTCAATCGCTAGTTTCAAGTCTTCTTCAATACAGCATGATGTTCATTTAGTAAATTATGGTCCCATTTAGAGTCAAATAGACCATAACGCCGTTGTCCGGTCTGGAAGTCGTTTGTTTTCGTCTCAGAATTTTGACCCTTTCACAGTGTGTTTTCAGTTCAGGAAACCTATTTGGTCACCTGAAAACGCCTTATACAGTGTTGTACTTAGCTCCACCCTCGTGTCACTTCTGGTTGCACAAAAACAACATGGCGACGGCCAAATACCAAGATGGCAGCGGACAAAATGATGAACTCAAGGCCTCAAAGCGGCAGTCCACAAACAAATGGGTGACGTCATGGTGACTACGTCCATTTTCTATATACAGTTTTTTTTTTTTTAAAGCAGGACCGTCTGTAAATAAGTCTGCATTTATCAATACATGAATATGACTGATTGTTATAGTATCTGATGGCCACAGCTAATTTATACTGCATGAAAAGCTTCTCCTTCTGTTCATTGAATCCCTGAATCTGAAGGGAGCAGGATATATGTGTTGCTTAATAACTAGCATGGATACAACTTGTCTACTGTCACTTTAAGCAGACGGTGGTCTTAGCAGCGACCCGCATTCCACAATGCTAACCCATGCTGAACTCTTTTATATCTCCAGCTGACATCTCTGCCAAGCCTTCCAGCCTCTTGGTGAAGAGAGCTACTTATCATTCAACCTCACAGAGTACGGTATTCAGGGAACATGAGCAAACAGACAAATGGATGAAAAGATACCAGACCGGGAGACGATCTAAGGATGTGTACCTATGGATATGCAAATAGAGATTAGAGGGAAATGGGGATGAAGAAGGGAGGGACTGACGGAGAGACAAAGTGAGAGAAGGCAAAAACATGCCACAAGACACTGGGAGATTAAGCAGGTTTCTTGGCTGAGGCCACACACACATGCTCACACAGAAACAGTAGTGTGAGTTGTGAAGCTGAACAGTCTTGTTGGCAGCCTTCTCTCTCGTCTCTCTCACGGATCATCCAGCTGTGGCCAGACCTAGATTACATCTGTACCAACATGTAGTCTTGGATGCTGTGCGTTTGGTGATAGCACATGGCGACGTTGTGTGAAACAAAGGCCAAGAATTTGGTTTTACCGTCTTGTACACAACCCAAACTTCGCATTACACACACGCCGTATACACACACTGCATTCACAGTAAAACTACAGCTGTGGGTCGGGATCTTCAGCCTATGAAATGCAGATAACTGGAATTGGTCGTTGTAGTTTGCATCCATGCCTGTCCAGAATGTCATCACTTTATCCTATTAGTCATTTCTGTGAAATAGTCATATACAGATTCTTGAGCTATTGCCAAAAACATGTTTTGGGGGGCACGGTGACCTTTGACCACCAAATTCTAATCAGCTCATCCTTTAGTCCAAGTCATAGACTGTATATAAGAAGTGGGTGTAGTCAGCGTTGCATCACCCACTGGTTTGTGGGCTAACATTTTGAGGCCTTGAGTTCGTCATTTTGGCCATTGCCATCTTGTTTTTTGGCTGTCGCCATGTTTTTTTTGCAACCAGCAGTGACATGAGAGGGCGGAGCCAAGTACAACTGACTGTTGAATAAAACAAAATGGTACAGTTATCATATTTTTCACGCTATAATGCGCACCGGATTATAAGGCGCACCATCAATGAACATGTCTACTTTCATACATAAAGTAGACATGTTCATTGTTATGAGGCGCTCTTGTCTCGTGATAGCGGAGTAACTCGCCCGGCATTGACTCCCTGTTTTAGTGAATGTGTGTTGGCCTTCTGTCATCCAACGCTCCCACGCAGCTCGCAATTTAACTTTGAATGACCCGTTGACACCAATATCTAGTGGTTGGGGTTCTTTAGTTAATCCACCTGAAATGATGCCAAGCTCCAAATTAGTCTTCTTCACTTGGATTTTAACAGTGTCGGTGAGATGGGCGCGCATGGAGTCGGAGAGTTGTGGAAAAAGCCATTCAGTATCTTAACATAAACCCCCGACAACCCATCCAGCGGTGCAGCTTCGTAGCTTACAAAAGTCGAAATAAAACATTTTGACAGATTTTTGAGCGCCCTGTACCACATAAAATTGGTTCGAGGTCAGTCAACACAACCAGAATTTATACATAAGGCGTACCGGATTATAAGGCGCACTGTCAATTTTTTAGAAAATTAAAGGATTTTAAGTGCACCCTATTGTGCGAAAAATGCAGTAACTTTCATGAAGTGAAAACACATTGTGAAAGGGTTAAAAGTTGTAAGACAAAAACACAGACAACTGCCAGACTGGACAACGTCGTGGTAACAACCTGTCAATCACAAGGTAGCGACGCCCTAAAGCAAACCCTGCTTTATGGTCTATCTATGGACTCTAAATGGGACCATAGTCTACTAAATGAACATCATGCTGTATTGAAGAAGACTTGGAACTAGCTATTGAGACCATAAACTCATGTTTACAATGTTTACTGTGGTAATGAATCAAGTGAGAAGTTGGCTCATTTTCTCATAGACTTCTATACAATCAGACTATCTGCAATCAGAGGAGTCGCCCCCTGCTGGCTATTATAAAGAACAAAAGTTTAATGCACTTCCTTATTGGCTTCACTTTTCAGACCTGGAGGTCACCAACTAGTCCAAGAGTATGTTTGTGGCAAATATGAAGAAATTCCATCCAGACGTTCCTGAGATATCACAGTCGTATGGACGGACAACTGGAAACATATTGCCTCTGGCTATCGGCGGCACAGAGGCATTAAAATCTAATTTTTAGCATAACTGAAAGTTTTTTTTCTATATGCAGCAGTATTAGTTTTAGTGGAAGCAGTGTCCTGGATTTTAAAGAGTTTTCAGCTCTCATCCATCCTGAAAAGAATGAAAAATATTGAATATGAAAGAACTTTTTGGGATTTTCAGCATCCAAAAAAAACATACTGATATTCAATTGAGCAGAATATATATTTCTGGTACCCACACAGCATTAGTTTTGACATTCAATAACCCATTTTGTTGCCCTCTCAATTGCACATTGATGCTATTGTCCTCATTCTGCTGACATGGTTGCCAGCTTATCTTTGTGATGAAACTAGAGCTCCAGGAGTTTGCACTCAGTTACATAGACCATTACTAACACAGATGTTGCAGTTGTAGTGTTGTAGTGCATAACTCTCTCATGATTTGATTGGCAGGCCAAGCCAGACAGCGACACGGTGCTATAATTACTGATGGTGAGGCTGCATGCGCAAAACAAACACAAGTCGACACAGAAATCTACGTCGAGCCGAGCTGCACCATTCATCTCAACAGAGGCAACATCCTCAGAGTTGTGCTAACATCATTCAATCATGGAGGTAATTGATGTATTATTATTTTTTTTTTTTTTTGCAGCTACAAGCAAGCTCGGGGGAAGCAGCTTTTGTCAGTGTGCTTTTTTTCCCTCCTCACTCTTTGCTTTTTCCTCTCACCACCTGCCACATGTTGCTCTGGCAGACAATCGACCGCACAGACGGGAAGAAAGCGACGAGAGGAAAGTAAGAGATGCAGAGATTCGATGAGGAAGGCAAGGAACTGGGAGAAACCCAGAAAAAAATAAAACACAACAGTGATTGAAAGCAGAGAAAGTGGGAGTCAAAGGAGGAGTGAAGGAATAAGTAAAATACATCCAAACAGAGCAGAACACATGAGGGTGAATGTGTGACAGAGTCGTGCTGGCAGCCATCCATCCACCACAGTGAGGCTGACACTAACACATGTGTCAAGCAATTAAGAAGCCATAGTGGTAACGCCATAAATCATAAGCAGACGAACATAACGCTCTTCTACTTCATTATGTACTTGTAAATATTGATGTGGATTTACAATTCAGTCCACAGAAAGGTCAAAGATGCCATAATATTCCATTAAATATGTCTGAATGTATACCAACACATGAAATACACCTGAATATGGTAGACAAGGGAATGATAAGTCAAATTTAACAGCTCCCAGAACATCTAAACCGAGGCTTATCGATAGGAATAACCTCTCAGTACTGATGGAAATCATTTTTATGGCCTGCTTGCTCCACAGCGGCAGTCTTTTTTTTTTTTAAACAGCCGTTTCAAAATGTTGCAAAATACACTTGTTCACTTTCTTGTCAGGAGTTGGATGAGATTGATGCCTCTCATGTAGATTGAACTAGGAGGTAATTAGGTTAGCTTAGCATGAAGACTGAAACAGCTAGCTCGGCTCTGTCCAGTGTTTTTAAAAAATGATTTTCCAGCACTTCTAAAGCACACTAAATAACACACTGTATCTCATTTGCCAGGCTAGCTATCTCCCCTTGTATGTTGCTAGACTTAGGAGGTGATTAGCTTAGCATAAGGAGTGAAAACAAGATGAAGAAGCTAGCTTGGCTCTGCCCAGCATTTAAAAAAAAATATCTTCCAGCACTTATAAATCTCACAAAATAGCACATTGTACTTTGTTTGCTCGTCTAGCTATTTCATATTGAATGTATCTACACTTAGATGGTGATTAGCTTAGCATAGCATTAAGAGTGAAAACAACGGGAAACAGCTAGACTGGCTCTCTCCAAAGTGAAAAATAACACAGTTCACATATCACATTAGTAATGAACGCATTATAATTTGTTTGCCAGACTAATCATTTCACCGTGTAGCCTACTGTATAGTGTGAGCCATGAGGTTATTAGCTTAGCTCAGCTTAGCATGGACTATAATATCTTGTTTGCCAGACTAGCTGTTTTCACTTGTACTGTATGTAGCTAGAACCAGGAGGTAATTAGCTTAGCTTAGCATGGAGAGTGAAAACAAAAGGAAGCAGCTATCTAGCTGAAAATAGAGTAGCCGTTTCTGCTTGTACTGTATATAGCTGGAGCTAGGTGGTGATTAGCTTAGCATTAGGAGTGAAAACAAGGGGAAAAATCTAGCTTGGCTCTGCCCACCATTGAAATATCTTCCAGCACCTATAAAGCTCATGACATAACACATTGTACCTTGTTTGCCAGGCTAGCTGTTTCCCTGTGAATGTAGCTAGACTTAAAAGGTGATTAGCTTAGCATAGCATTAAGAGTGAAAATAAGGGGAAACAGCTTGCCTGGCTCTCTCCAAAGTGAAAAAAAATCATCACATCAGTAGTGAACGCATTATATATTCTTTACCACAAAAGCCATTGCCCTGTGTAGCCTACTGTATATAGTTAGAGCTAGGAGGTGATAGCTAGCCTTGCACGGACAGTGAAAACAAATGGATGCAGCTAGCCTGGCTCTGACCACAGTGAAAATATCATCACGTCAGTAATGAACATTATATTGTGTTTGCCAGACTAGCTGCTTGTTTGTACTGTATGTAGCTAGAGCCAGGAGGTGATTAGCATTGCATAGCATAAAGATTGGAAGCAAGTAAGAAACCGATGGCCTGGTAAACAGGATACAATGTGTTAATAACTGAGCTTTAGAGGTGCTGGTTCCCTCTTTTATCCAATCTTTATGATAAGCTAAGCTAATAGCTTCCTAGCTCTAAGCTAATAGCTTCCTAGCTCTTTACACAACATGGACAGTGATGAAAGTGGGATTCTTATCTAACTTTCTTCAAGAAAGTAAAAAAGTACATGTCCCAAAATGTCAAATTATTCCTTTAACAGAAGACTGATTAAAGTCACTAACTTTACTGGCTGCCTGCCACACTGCAGTTAGTCTACGATTGTGATTCTGTGCTAACTCCCCTTTGTGGGTCATGTTTGTTGCTCTAGTTTGGCTATGACTCTTCCCTCCCCTTCATACAGTAAGCGGACTAGACACCAGCTGCCACTGTTTGTATTTCAAGTATTAATCAGCCGATTAGTAATCATACTTAAGATCTGAGGAAAAATATGTTTGAAGAGAGCCCATTTCCCTTGTCGCACAACCCCATCACACCAGAGCCCTGGCTCTGTGATATTATGTGTCCGGCGATGAGAGCTGACCCATTTGTATGTTGCTGAGCGTGCCACAGTGGGAGGAAGGGCCATTCTTCTGCCATCTGCTCCACACAGAGCCACGGTTGCCCACTGCCCCCATTGATTTCAACTGGCTGGAGGTGCGACTGCTGAGCCAGTCGAGACACAAGGAGCAGCATTCAGGTCCTGCCAGCTCCCGACGCTCAGCTCGGTTACACAAGCTCACTTGTACAAACTGGAGAGAGCCAAAAACTAGATCGATGACGGTGAAAACAAATGAAGGAATAATGAGCTGTTCAGAATGCACGATAAATGGCAATACATCTGTTTGTCATTTCGCTGAACTTTCTGCCATCATGAAAAAACACAAAACCCAACTGACTAATTAGACATAGGTTACGTGGTAAAATGTAAATGGGTCATTATTTTGTGATGCCAGCGCATTCGCCGGCGAGGGCGAAGCATTTCAGTGGTGGGGCCTAATTAAATCTGCACACAGCCAATGAACCTTGATGAGCAATGCCATCTCATTAAATAACAGTGATGAGTAGATGGATGGATAGATAGACGACCGCTTGGATGGATGGTCGGAGACAGACAGACAGTTAGAGAGACACGCAAGCGCTCGATGTCGCTGTCAAAACAACCCTGAGACGAACACGAAATAGAAATACACAGTCGCATGGACACAGTCAGTCTAGCAAACAGCTGGCTACTGACAGGAGTGTCAACCTGACCGCCGTCGTAGCTCTTTATTGGACACTTCATGCGTGACCGTCGTGATGCTGCTAAGTTTGGAGCGCCCACAGACAAACAACAGGGGAAAGAAAGTTGTCGCTGTCAGTGAGTCAGAGGCTGACAGAATGAGACGGGCACTGCTGTCTCTTAACGGGGAGATAGTTGCCAGTTTGTCGGAGAAAACGCCACCGAACTCCCAGTCATTAGTATGACTTAGGCGTCACGACTTCTTGCTAATAGTTCTAAATGTACTGATGGCTCAATGCATTGTTGAGAAAGCAATAAAACCAGTTCATTTACCGCAGACTGTTGAGCTTATTATCAATTTATTTAAGAGTGTGACAGCATTAAGTGTGGCTGCCAGCACTCACACAATGTTGGCACAGGTAGGCTTCCACAGAATATTTTCAGACCTCTTTTTTTTTTTGCACATGATCTGTCTATAAGGCTAAATATGCGACTAAGAGTAGGCGCATGGCAGCCGTTCAGATGTGACTCAAGAAATAACAACTAATTGGCCGACCATGACTAAAAACAATTTTTTTTTGAAAAAATATAGTTTCTTGGAGCGATACCTCGTTCTAAATCTGCAGAGTTGAGTCTCACCCAAGATAAGCGGGCCATCCCACGGTTCTCTCTTCCCCCCATTGTTAGCTTTCTTCCTGGCAGGCTTCTTTCCTTTCTAATGTTTTTTTTATAGCCTCCCACCTCAAGCTATGCAACATACTGTATATGTGTGTGTCCGGTCGTCCAACACTGTGTATTAACCTGTCAAATATACTTTTACTGCTGTGTATGTGTTAAACGGTGTGTGTTAGCGTTTGCATAATATGCTTTTATTGGCTCTTTCTGGTTATCCTGCTGCTGAGACATGAGCATAGCAGTGCTAAAGCGGATCATCATCAGTGCCACCGATATGCAACCAGTAATACACACAGGAGCATGTTGTTTAATGCCTTCCCTGCCATTAACTCTCAGGCTTGTGTGTAAAAGTATGCATGTGTGTGTGAAAGAGGGAAGCATTTCCTCCGGGGTCCCTCTGGAAGACAACAAACACTTCAAAGGATCCCTCCGCGATACTGAGCATGATATCTGCCTGAAGACACGAGGTTTAAGCGCTGATCCGCCACTGTTTTCTTTACGATTAGCCAGGCAGCAGAGCAAAATGTCATTTAGTCTAACACTGTTCTGGTGGATTTGCAGCGCTGTTTGTCTTCTTAAATCTACAACAGAGGACTTGGCAAATGAACCCGAGCCCTATGAATAAAACAACAGGGGAGGTGGAGAGAGGTGGCGAGAGGAAAGCCTCGCTGGGTTGGAGCGTTTGAGGAACAGCATGGTGCAGAAGTCGGCGTGATTGGAGCCGACAGCGGCAGCCGGCAGTCACCTGCGCGGGGGGATAAAACTCCGGTCTGGTTTCTCTTAGAGGGGCTTTTAGCGTTCCATCAGCGAGGGAGCGCTTTGTCAGGTGTATTAACACGTAAGGCCTGTGTGGCTTTTACCTCGGCGCAGCGGTGTCGGCGACGGCAAGTTGTTACCATGTTGCATCCTGTTCTGCTATGACCGCTTTTAACTGCTGTGACCCAGAGCACACACTTGATCATTAGAGGAATTCATCACGGCTCCTGACACTTCATAACCCGGCTACTTGCAAAAGCTGTTTCCATGGCACAGGACCCAGGACACCAGATCTCCAGCTTTGACTTGATAGATTCACACTTCTAATTCATTCTGTACATGGCTGTTATTTACTATAAATACCAGCTGCTACATGGGAAAACATTCAGGTCAACCATCATGTTGGTAATTAGCAGTGGAACATGTGGGTATCTATTGTAGGGCTCCGATATGTCCTACTTGTAATAAATTGTCTGGAAACAGGTGGCAGATGTTATTTAGGGCTGCAACTGAGGATCATCAGTGCAATTAAATTTTTTTTTAATTATTTGATTAATTGCAGCCAATGCTCGATTTAAAAACTGGGACAACTGATGGTTTGGCATCATTTATCCATGATATTTTGGTTGCAATTTGGACTCTAGAGTATGAATCTGGACAAGTATGTGATATTCTCATGAAATTTGGTGTCGATATCCAATGGCACACACATGATCAAGCGTATCCTCATATAACAGTTTGCATGATAATCTATGAAAAGTTTGCTTTTAGCTTGTTACATGCATAGTCTTTCCAAAATAAATCTTTACAGGTTGGTTAGGCTGAGGAAAACATTGACTTGGTTAGGTTTATGCAACAAAACTACTTAGGTTCAGGAAAAAAAAAAAAATGTCTGTTACGTTTAAGCAACAAAAGTACTTGATTAAGTTTAGGAGAAGATTGACTTGGTTACGTTTAGGCAACAAAACTACTGAGTTAGCTTTAGGAAAAGACTGACTTGGTTAGGTTTAGGCAACAAAATTACTTAATTAGGTTTAGGAAAAGATCAACTTAGTTAGGTTTAGGCAACAAAACTACTTAAGTTTAAGAAAAACTCGACTTGTTTAGCTTTAGGGAACAAAACTTCTTTGGTTTAGGAAAAATTGGCAAGGCAACAAAACAAACTACTTAGTAGAGCTGACCGTTAAATTGTATTTTCATCGTCATCGCGATATGAGCATGTGCAATGAACACAATCACAAAAGGCTGTCTGAAACGCCATAAATAAGAAAAATCATTATATTTAAGGTTGGTTGACGAAAACCTTTATTTAACGGGCCACGTGGCTAAAACTGCATCCTCTCCTTACTGCTCTGTGTCGGAGTAAGTACAGATAACTCCGACAACTACGCTCGTTACTGTAAGTAAGTGCAATAAAACTTTACAAAGTGTAAAGCCAACATGGAGGAAAGCGACATTTCAATCTGCTCTCTCTGCAGTCTCTCATCCAGCAAAACTCTGTTAACACAAACGTTAGCTCGGCAGCTAACAGTGAATTGTAAACACAAGTTCAACAGTATGCTAATGTGATAAATTACAGTAAACTACAGCATTTTTTAAATTTGATGCATGACCAAATTGCGAGGGAAAGTTCTTCTGCCAAAAACTAATTTATCTTTGTTTCTTCGCCGGGAGAATTCAACTAAAATGATGTTTGAAACTGAACCATTGCTCAGCAACTTGTCTAGCTAGTGAGTGTGTGATTTTCAATGCGACTTGTCAATGAGGCTAATGATTTGAATAAAGACAGCGATAGTTTGAAGGGTGATTTATTTATTTATTTATTTTTCATTTTATTTTTCTGTGGTTAATTTATACTGCTACGTCCATGAGCTAGAACGTATTTACACCCAGCATTGTGATTTAAGGGATTATTACGAGCAAACTACAGTTGGTGGATGATGAAACAGCGAATTGACGAACAGAAATGGCTGTGGTGAGTTTTACTGTCTGTCGAGTTTGAATAAAATTTGTTAAACATTGAGTTAAGGCAAGTAAGCTAACTTTAATCCTTGTTTGGTAACACAACTTTTACATGAGGCGTAACCATTTTTGTAATGATTAGACTGCGAAAAATAGGTTTCTTTTCTTGACCTTTTGAATTTATTGTGTTTAACGGTACGCTAGTTGCTCTCCTGCGCGCCACACTGACATTGAAGATATGAAAAGCAAATGGCCTTTTCTTTTCAGTCAGAGGTACATCAGGAGGAAAGTGAGACAGCCATCACAGAACACTTCTGGTGAAAACCTACAACCAAAGACGTCCTCTAAACATGAAGATACAGAGATGGCACTCTGTTTATATCAGTTTATATCCTATTTCTTGCCATGTGTTTTGAATATTGAATGCCATATCTATATTTTTTACAATAGGTGACGGTTATTCTCTCCTAGAAGAAGTTTCAGGTGGAACAGGGGAAGCCACTGTTGGATGCAGGGTCATGTAACATCTGAGGGCATCACACCATCCTTTTTGACAGGACTGGCTGCTGAGTTTGAGATCTACTATATATTCAACATTCAATATGAAGAAGAGGCAGCTTGTACTCCGGATATCATTCAGAGATAAGACTCCTTTTATTTCCTTGTCACCATTATAGATTTTTATTTGTATTTATTTAATTTGTAAAAATTGAAACCTAAATAATCTTTGGCACACTAACAGGGATAGTTTGGATTTTTTACCATAAGGTGGTACTTATTACTTTCTGGTATTGGCAGAGACATGAACAGAACTCAGAACACACAAATATTTCAAACCACAACACAGAAAAAACATTCAAACAAGAATACAACATATATTTAGTAATTCTACAGCTGGATGTTCCTGTCCTGTATTTTAAAAATACTTTTTGAAGATCACACTGCCTATAAGCTTTAGTTGAGGTGTATGTGATTTGGCTCTAGTGAAACATTCAACAGATAAAATAGTTCCAAGATCTAATAGAAAATTCAAGCTGCAAAATTACACAAAATACCTCATGATATCAGTACTGCTTATGTATGTCACCTTATATAAACAGGGCATGAGAACAGGCTGTGAGGATTAATAATAGTTACTGTGTGATCCTCTTTCATGCAGTGCCATCGGTAGGTCAGAACAAAAATCTCCACACTATGTGATGCATTGGCACATTTGTGTTTCCTTGACAATGACTCCTAATGACTTGATCCCCCTGACTTTTCCTCTAGCGCCACCATAACTTTGACATTTGTGGTTTTGAGTGAAATGTCTCAACAGGTATTAGATCGATCAGGCACCATCACCTCATACTGTACCTACTAGTCACATGGTGCTAAAGAGCCAACGTCTCCAGAGTATTACAATCGCAGACATGGAGGTTATTAGTCCAGGGAGACGGTTTGGCCCAGCGACATTTCAACCAGCCCAGTCACTCATTCCTCACTAATGAATGTGTTAGTGTCTGGCCAAAGAGAGCCTCTGTAATTTTTCCCTCCTTTTATCACAAGGATGCAGGCCGACACAGCCATGGCATACGTTCAACACTCTGCGGGGACAGACAAACAGGCTCTGCCAACAAGATGGAGTGTTTATGTATTTCCCACCTCTCTGTTAATATTCAAATACCTCTGCCCACTGGCACTGTGTGTGTGCCTGTAGTACATGAGGCGCTGCTTTAGCATGATATCCTATCTCGCCAGTATTGATGACAATTCAACAGGCCCTCCTGACCCCACCGGTTCTAATCACCATCGCAATCCACCCACTCACTATCTATACTCCTCCATAGCAGACCGCTGGTGGCTGTGTCAACCAATGGGCTCATTAACTCGTTGTGCCAAGGGAAGCCTATTTTATGATGGAGGTAGGTTGGTGGACATTAATTAGTCCAACACTTGTCCATATGCATTATTCAGCTGTGTAGGAGGTATTTTGGCTAAGGAAAGCCAGAAAGAAAATTGTGATTGCTTCACTCTTCGCCTCCAAATGAAGTGATTTGCAGCAATCATACTATTTACACATTCACATCTGAAAGCTCCTTTCTTTTGTGTGAAAAGCGCCAACTTCTTGACGACAGTTCCCGCATTAGCAACAGTTTGGTTTCTCTTTATTGTTTATATTCTCATCCAGGTAAGTTAAAGTAGTTTTTTGAGTGAGTCAGACTGATCAGCTGTAAAAGAAATGCGGGAGTCGGTGAAGAGACACATCCAAGCATTAATGAATCATTAGAGGAAACTTTTGGCTGATAAAAAGCGTTTTGGATGACATCTCAGTGTAATAAGCTGCCCCAGCGAGGTTTTAGATGAAGCTCGGAGGCCGACTGCCAGCAGTGATGAGAGCGCTGGCACATTCAGGCTAAACAAGAATATTTAACAGACCAGTTCAAAATACAGGAACAGGCATGTGGCAGTGATGCAAATGTTACCTCAACAGGTCAGTGACTAAGGTAGGAATGCCGTCATTCCCAGTGGTCATGATTGGCTGCTATTTGAAGGAGAAATTACTGTTGCTTGTCTACTTCAACATGCTGATATGAAAAGTGAAAGAGGACTTTTTCCCCCCTTTATCTCGTTATTCTTTTAAGATCACCATGGAGTAATGTACTAAGTGCTCATATCCCAGATAATCAGTTTACAATGTCAGCCCCTGTACTGGTGAACTGTCCATGTGTCAGGTGGATCTAAAGTGATATTAAAAACCGTTTTAGTTCCAGCGCACATCGGCTTGACAATGAGACACCAGCATCATTTTGTGTCTCACTGTAGTTGTTCTTTGACTCTTTGCAGTTGTTCTGCATCACTTTGTAGTTGTTTGTGTATCTTTGTGGTTGTTTTGCATATAGTTTTAGTTATTTTGTGTCTCTGTAGTTGTGCGTTGACACTTTATAGTTGGTTGTTTATCTTTGTTGTTGTTTTGTATGTCTTCTTAGTTGTTTTGTGTATCTTTGTAGTTGTTCTTTGACTTTTTGTAGTTGGTTGTGTATCTTTGTAGTTGTTTGGCACATATTTGTAGTTGTTTAGTGTCTCCTTTTAGCTGTCTGTAATTAATTAGCATCTCTTTGCAGTTATTTTGTGTTTCTTTGTAGTTATTTTGGGTTTCTTAGTAGTTGTTTTTTGTCAGTTTGTAGCCGTTTTGCATCTCTTTGTAGTAGTTTTGTGTCTTTGTAATTATTTTGCATCTGTTTGGAGTTATTTTGTGTTTCTTTGTAGTTGTTTTATGTCTTGTAGTTGTTTTATGTCTTGTAGTTGTTTTATGTCAGTTTGTAGCCATTTTGCATCTCTTTGTAGTTGCTTTGTGTCTTTGTAATTATTCTGCATCTATTTGGAGTATTTTGTGTTTTTTTGTAGTTGTTTTTTGTCTCTTTGTAGTGGTTTTGCATCTCGTTGTAGTTGTTTTGTAATTATTCTGCATCTATTTGGAGTATTTTGTGTTTTTTTTGTAGTTTTGTTTTTGTCTCTTTGTAGTGGTTTTGCATCTCTTTGTAGTTGTTTTTTAATTATTCTGCATCTATTTGGAGTATTTTGTGTTTTTTTGTAGTTGTTTTGTGTCTCTTTGTAGTGGTTTTGCATCTCTTTGTAGTTGTTTTGTAATTATTCTGCATCTATTTGGAGTATTTTGTGTTTTTTTGTAGTTGTTTTGTGTCTCTTTGTAGTGGTTTTGCATCTCTTTGTAGTTGTTTTGTAATTATTCTGCATCTATTTGGAGTATTTTGTGTTTTTTTGTAGTTGTTTTGTGTCTCTTTGTAGTTGTTTTGTGTCTTTGTAATTATTTTGCATCTCTTTGGAGTTATTTTGTGTTTCTTTGTAGTTGTTTTGTGTCTCTCTGTTGTTGTGCACCTCTCTGTAGTCATTTTGTGCCTCTATTCATTTTGCATCTCCTCATAGTTGTAGCCGTTTTGAATCTTTGTGTAGTCGTTTTGTGTTGTTTGTGTTGCCGTTGTTGTTGTTGTTAGAACTGAAAAACTTCAGCAGTACTAACATTGCCTGTCAGAACCCCCGGAACACAGTAATATATGAGGTGCTATCATGGCAGACACTTTTTTTTTGACTTTTGTAAAACAAATTTTGATTTCGAAGTTGAAGTACAAAAAACCCTGTACAGACAAAAACAGTATACAGATAGTATATACGATACTGATTTATGAGGAAAAAATAATTTTAATTTCAGTTAAAACATTTTAGTTTACGTTCAATTCTAGTTTGATGGTTAGCCCGAACACATTAGTCCCGCGACAACCATCTGCCTAACCAGAGTTGCGGGGGAATGCAATCACCGCTACATTTTATTAACAACTCCGTTTAAATGGCTTAGTGGCAGCAGCAATCTGCAGAGGGCACCTTCAGCAATCAACAGCGTTTGAGCACAGCTGCCATGTGAGGTGCACTCTGGGTAGCGGGGAGAGCGGAACAATGCGATTAATCCCTTTGGATAAGAGAAAAAGAAGAAACTCTACAGACGCTCAGTGCCACCACCTATTTGCTACACACAGGTCTGTTTGAATAAGTGCTTCATTTAATAATAATTGATGGAGGAGAATTCTGAACGGGGGATGTGAGGTAGTGCACACAGTGACATACTCCCTCCCTTTCTCTCGCTCTTCTGCCCGCTTTTCCTCCTCTCTCCAGAAATGTATTTTGTGCTTGAGTGAATTAGGTGATCATTTTTTATCTTACATGCCGCGCTGGCTTCTGGAGTTTCTAGCTCCAAGGAAATTGGAAGGGAAGAAGAAGTCGAACATTTATCGCATGCCGAGGTTAATCTCCTGAAATGGTGGGATTTGGTCAGAGAGGAAGTAGAAAATCCACGCTTTGCTACTGTTATTTTTTTCTCTCCCTCCCTCGCTCTCTCCATCCTGCCTTCCTCACGGTGGAAGTAAAATCCTTCGAGCTGAACAGCAGTGACAAGACGGAGTAGCAATGCATAAATTAAGGCAGTGACTGTACTCATCACTCACTGTCTGATACGCTGATAATACTGTGTGATCATCTTTCATTGCTGTTGTTAATACCTCGAACGCGAACACCTGCACTGCTGTGTATTGTCTAGCGGCGGTGCATGTGCGATGTTTACTGTGATGTGCCCGCGGACGGCTAACGATTTCAGCAGGAGTCTGATTGCTCGACTGCAAGTGAGAAAAAAAAAGAAACTCGTTGACAAATAGAAACTGAATGTAGGTGTCTTTTTCAATTGAACCGATGCATAAAACACCAGAGCAACTACGAGTAGTCAGTGTCGAGTGAGGATTCCTTCGTTTTTAGGTCTTTGAAGGCAAGTCCAAGTCGAGTTACAAGTCTTGATGACAAAATTGCAAGTCAAGATGCAAGTGTGCTTTAAAGCTGTAGATCATAACACATGATCCTCATCAGAAGATGGGTGTTTCTCAGCGTTGTAGATATTCAAATTTCCATTTTTATGATGACTTTAACGCTGCAGATTTCAATAATAACCTTTCAGCATATTGTAATTCAGGTGTTCTGGGGGAAATTCTGCCCCTCCTCATGTGTTCTGGCTTTAAAAAATCTAGCCCATGACGGGAGACTAACCAATCACAAGTCATTTCAGAGAGAGATCGTCCCTATTGGCTGTTCATTCAGTGGAGGCAGCTGTCAATCACTCCTATCAAACGGTCAAACTAAGCAGCACTGATCAAATATGAATCAATATTCTGTTACGGTGATGCCTATTCCTCTCCTCAGATGTTTTCAGAAACATCTTGTAGTTACTGTTCAGCTGTAAAAAGAGAAAGTTTGCTCCGGCTGGTGGGCGGTGCTTGGTGTTTCCTCAGCTGATCTCAACATGGCTGCTGGGTACCAAACTTTCTCATTTTACAGCTAAAGAGTAGCGACAAGATGTTTCTGAAAATATCTGAGGAGAGAAAGAGGCATTACAGCAACAGAATATTGATTCGTATTTGATTAGCGTTGTCTAGTTTGATCAGAGTTCACAAGTTGATTTTTGTTTCAGATTTCCTGTCTCAGGCACTACTGAATCTAAGTATCGGCTCCAACCTTCTACTCCAACTTTACCACCCTCTCGTCCACCTTAACTTAAAACTTCAGTTTCAAAGTTTGTTTTTGACCCTCAAAGCTGCAGCTGACAAATTATAGAAAATATTAAAGAAATTTGAAACGGCTGAAGATCATGTGACACAATGATAAGCTCCAGAGCAGATACAAATGAGATTACTGCCATTATATAAAGCATTAAAGGGTTTACAAGGTCAAGAATAAAAGTTCTCAACATCATCTTTTTTTATGGTACCTGGTCAAAACTTTAAAGTTTTTACAGTAGCAACCAACGCCGAAGCACCAAAAACACGATGTATTTTGTAGGCCAACCAGGAAGTTAGCATCGCTCTGGTTCCCTCGACAAAAAGCCAATATAATAAGCTAACATCTAAGGCTATAAACAAACTGAACCACGGTCACGAGTGCGAGTGTACACAACGAGGCTGTAAAGGCAGACGAGTCGGCGGGATGAGGTTTTGTAGTTTAGCCACTTGTCAGCAACCGCCTTTTTTAACACATCAAGACTTCAAATTTGAAAAGCGGCGTCTATATTGATGTATTTTATGTTGTAGAAATCTCTTAAGGGTGTGTGAAATAACCTTATTTCATCTAAATGAAAATCCAATGAAAAAAGCCTGTTGACCCAGAAGTGCTAAAATGCCTCATTTTTGGGATTTAAGGCTCATTGTTGAGCAGAAATAAACAGACTGGTACAAAAAACAGTTTTGGTCTGTACGGCTAATTTCCCTGTTCATGACAGGGGGTGAATTTTTTATAACTAACTCACCCATTTAAATAATATTAAGGCCTAAATTTTGGCATAATGGAGGGCGTGGCTGCTTTGAGTGACAGGTGGATGCTGCATTATGTCTCTAGTTGCCTGCTCCGCTACGACACTCGGGTCGCCTCAGCTCCACCGACGATCCACCTCTTTAACTATTTTTTGATTAGCCACGAGTTACACCATGACGACGGCCGGAGCCACCCGCCCTCATAAACTTATGGGTGACATCCCAGAGACCACATCCATATTCTATACAGTCTCTGGTTTTTACTTTTAACTTTGCTTTCCAAGTCTCTGAGGTTTCAAATCTCAAGTGCTCATTTTTACAGTAAGCCTGGCTCAAGTCCAATTCTGCAGCACTGCCATTTACACAAAAAGGAAATCACCGAGTAGTGATGGCAGCCATGCACTGAATAATAAATGCATGTTGAACATCTCCTTGTAATAATTGGAGTTGTTAGCCTGCCTTCTGTACAAGTCCTGTAAAAAAAAAAAAATCTCTGCCATGATTGCTGCACATCTGTCAAAATAATCTTGCAGCCTCCAAAGTGTTCTACCTGTTTTGTGGCATCAACAAAAAGCATCAGTCACCGCCGTGTACCAGCCGCTTCCATCACTACTGTAAAACAGTTTTATTTTTTTTTTTTTAAACAAAGAACTAGAGAGACCTTTCACTGTAAACACATGCTTGACAAGACGACTCCTGCCGAAGAGCCCAGAAGCTTCAGATTAAGTGGATTTGGGTAGGAGATTTATACCTGCACTTTATGGCATTTGCAAATGACTGCCTCAGTCGTGGCAGAGTAATTCCATCCTGTCATATTTGTCTTTAGAAGCTGTAACAAATTACGGCGGTTTTGCGGCGGAAGAAACTCTTCTCTACCGTTTCCTGGCTTGCTTCTCTTCTTTTAGCTCGCTCTTTTTTCCCCCAATTTCGAGGCCGCGGAGATAAGTCGCTGATGGCGAGATTGCAGAGGCCATCCATTTGCAGAGTGCGGCAGGTGACAGGGAGACATGTTTCATTCTGCCTCGTGCTGCGTGATGTGGTTCCCCCTTTCCCCCCTCTCCTCTGTTCTCCTCCCCTCTCTGAACTCCCCCCAGCTTCCACCCTTCCATCACTCCTCTCCCTCTCCTCCTTCCCTCCGTCTTTTGACTTTCTCCCCCCACTTTCTAGAGGGGTGCCTGTCAGCATAACTCACCCAGTCAGCTCAAGGGACAGCATCGGGGTAATTGGGGTAGATGTGTGTGTCAATGTGTGTGTGTTTGTGTGTGAGACAGACATAACTGCCGTTCTCCTTTCCACTACCTACTAATGAGGTGTGACTTGTGTCTTGCGGAGAGTTGGACAGACGATCATACCCTCCCCTCCCCCCCGCTCACACCTCCCAGTGACCCTATCTTTCCTCCTCTTCCTTCCAGTCAATAGATGCTGGAGATTCATCGGTCACCCAGACAACAGCCGAGGCCTGACCAGAGCGCCGCGAGCAGGGCGTCAACGCGCACGGTGTCAACGCGCACGGCTGCGTCAACCACAGCTAACACTCGCTCCCCTGTGTCGTTCCCGAACGTATCAATACCGTCTGTAAAGACCGGGTTCGAGCCAGAGCAATAATTTTCTGTAGCGCTGCTATTTCCCATCTTCACAATGCCAAGTACAGATGGGAAAAACTAAATCAACTGGAAAAGGCCACATTTTCTGAAGGAAATGTAAGCGTGCTCGAAAAATACTGGTGCAAACCCTGAAAACAGGTTAGTGTTTCCCCTTTTTTTTTTTATTATTTTGTTTAGACTGTGTTGGTGTCATTTTTGTTACTTTTAAATTTTATTTATTTTTCTTTATGTTAAAAAAATGTATTAAATAAATTGGTGTCAAGATGTTTAAATAACAGACAAGAATGGAAATGTATCAACAATATGTAGCGACCAAATAAAGCATTTATATAAAAAAAAGAAAACGGGTTAAAATGTAAATTATTTTCTTGTGAAAAACTTTAGAGCAGTTTGAGTTGAAGCACCGAAAGGAGCTGAAGTGTCAGTTGGTGTTTAACCACTGAAATAGCTTGATGTAAATGTAAGCATTTAAAGGCGGCTGAGGTGTCAGATTACGTTTTGGAGGTGAAAGAGGCTGAAATCAGTTGAAGTGTAATTGTTGAAAGTTTGGAAATTCATGTTTGAGGCCTGTTGGAAGCTGAGTTGCCAGTTTGCATGCAAGCACTGAAAGCAGTTGAATTAACAGTTGATGAGCGAGGGCTGAAAGCAGTTTAAGTGCCAGCTGAAGCACCTGAAATATCAGTCAGTGTTATGACGCAACCGAAACGTCAGTTGAAGTGGGAGCAATGAAAGCAGTTGAGGTGTCAGATGAGGTTTAAGAGTTGAAATCAGTTGAAGTGAAATAGCGGAGAAAATGTGGAATTTCATGTTTGCCATGTTATTGTCGTAGTGGCTGTAGTGAACGCAGTTAACCTGATGAAAGCAGTTGAACTGTTAATCACGCGTAAGAATAACAATAAAACATAATACCCGTATTGCCAAATATGAATTGTTATAGTGCTATAAGGTGCTAAGCATTTCTATCTCTGCATGGTTGTCAACATGGCGACGGCTGACCTGGCGGCTAGAAGCTAAAGGTGCTAACAGCGCTAACAGTGCAAACCACAACAGTGCTGACAGATCTAACAGTTTTTAGTGAGAGGAATCAGAAGGTGGCCGCTACGCATCTGCGACGACAGTCGGTTGGGACGCCGTTACCAGCTGTAACCGCAATATGAGAGCAGTACAGAGCGGCATCCATGAGCCAGCCAATGGGGAACGCTCGCATGCAATAAAATGCACATGCTGCCGGCCCGGCTATATCAACAAAGCAAGGAGAAGCTCTCATTACAAAACACATGGAAGGGGAAGGTAAACATTACTCCTCTATATCTTTACATAGAAAATACGTCTGTGCTGCTATATTGATGTTCTTAATGTCATAAAGAGAACTTTTAAAGCAGTTATAATGGCTTGTAAATACTTGATGTCACAGAAATTGTTAACCTTAATTCTTCTCAATACTGAAACACAGGATTTCTATTTTTAAGCCCAGTGTTTTCTGGATATATGTGAACCAGACCCTGACCCTGCTCTGACCTGACCCCTCAGCCACAGCAATGAGCATTTAGCCAGTGTTGCTCAACCTGTCAGCCACTTTAATAAACCACTCGCTTGCTGAGGCGGCGTGTACCTCCGCAGCAAGGCCGGCGGTCTCATCGCTCAACTACAAAAGTGCCTGTGTACAATATCTCCTCTCATTAAGTCAGCTATAATGTGTCCCCCAGGCAGGAGTCACACGTAATGTGAAGCCGTCTCATTAGCGCCGTCACGTCACTTTCATTTAGGAGCTATCCGACAGCATTACGCGCCTCTTTGAGCGTTCTGCCCCTCCCGGCCTAGTTCAGCATGTCCAATGACTTATTCCTGCTTAGCGCTTCACATTTCCTTAACTTTCACTCATTACGGGTGTATTATAAAAACATATTCCCCGCAGAGTTCTGCCAATTTAATCTTTTGTTAAACGTGTGAGGTACAGTTGTAATCTAATAAACCTCATTAGTTGGAAATAAGGCTTGATGAAGACGAGGGGATTTTTGAGAGGCATGCTAACCACCCTGCTTTGGCCCTGAAAGAAATTACTAATCAATGACCAGCCCACATCTAATTGCTAAAATAGCTTGCACGGGCATTCCCAGAAAAGATTATGGGAATATGGCCATCACTTTGAGGATAAATGAAGTCAGCTCTTGCTTCAGACTATACATAACAGTATATTATACACATTGCTTTCAGCTCTTAAAGTCTTTTGAAAGTTACTATTCATGCTGAACCGTTCTTGTCAAATAAATGCGGTTTAATTAATTTACAATAGCAGTCTTTGCTAAAGAGGTTTACTGTAATGGAATACAACAGTAGTTTAAGCAAATTAGTTTCAACTGCCGTTAGAAACTGTAAAATGAATTAAAACAATATTACTATTGAGCTAATGTGATTAGAGGAGGAATATCGCACCCTCATAAGACAAGCAACCCCTAGGCATGAATGGTAATACGAGCGTTTGCTGCAGTGCGTTTGGTTCTATTCATTACGACATCTAACTCATTTGGTGCTTTCACATACTTCAAATACCGAAAAAACATCTTCAAGGAAACTGCTATTTGTTCGGACATTTTGCCGGAGAACAAAAGAAGAAGAGCAGGAGAGAGAAACCAGATGAGAGGCAAAGTGGCCGTGAGTGGCAGGTTGGACGCCTTCATCCAAATCAAAGACGGAATTTGAGATGAAAATGGTCACCCGGGTGGCGACGGCGAGCTGGTTATTGATTTGTCCTCGCCGGCGCCCGTCATTGAGACAAATTAAGGGGAAATCCCTGGAGGTAATCATTACCGCCAAACGCATGTCATTAGGCCCATTAGGGAGCGAGGCTGCCCCTGGACTAAAGGGAAGCAGGGAGCTGTCCTCACTGCTCCTCGTGGAAACAACGGGACATCCACAAATAAATCACTGACCGCTCACCTCTGCCGAGCAACTTTATAGATCAGATGAGGAGGAGAGGGATCAGTAAAGGAAGACGGAGGGTTATATTTATCTATTTCTTTACATGGCTCTTTACGGATATAAGGGATCGCTTCAGTCGTTCCCTCCTTAAATTTAGTCTGCATCATTACACAAAGTTAATATATTTATCTACATATAAAGTCGGTTTAAATCATAATTCAAGTTTAGCCTATTGTCAAAGGTAAAAAAAAAAAACTGCACTTGTAATTAATACTGTAGTTGTGGCCTCATCAGGGTCATCACGATATCGGCCAGAATACTTTTTTTAGAGAATATTTGCCATACATTTAGCAATTTCTAAATACCCGTCCAATGTGAGCATAGGTGGCTACGAAAATGATTATCATGAGGGGGGAGGGTCCAGAGAATATATTAATGATGCTGGGGAGGGTCTTTTTACATTGGTATTGCCAGCTATAGTGGTTATTTGCATAAACACACACAATTATTATAAAATACATGTGTAGAAGAAGAAGAAGAAGAAGATAACTTTATTAGTCCCAAATGGGGAAATTAATTTACACTCTGTTTAACTTTTACATGGTACATGCACACAAACACACACACATGCATTAATGGAGAGATGTAGAGTGAGGGGGCTGCTCCTGACAAGCGTCCCGGCAGTTGGGGGTTTGGTGCCTTGCTCAGGGGCACCTCGGCAGTGCCCAAGAGGTAAACTAGCACCTCTCCAGCTACCAGTTCACACTCAGTTTTTGGTCCATGTCGGGACTTGAACCGGTGACCCTCCGGTTCCCAAGCCAACTCCCTACAGACTGAGCTACTGCCGCCCCCATAGTACATAGTGTTTGTATTTAAATAGTTGCTTTGATTAAAAACACATCAAGATAGTGTTATAATTTACTTTCGACAATACATTTTACTGACTAGAGCTTGCATGCATCATAATGCAATGAAATGGTTATAATATATAACCAACACACCCTAAGAATTTTCACACAGTCCCTTATTTTACCCAGAAGCATGAAGTTAACGCCTCAGAATAGTTTAATATAGTACAAGTATGTGTCTGCAACGATCATCCTTCTTCCAAAATACAAACACCGTGGGACCATTTGTAATATTTGGGGTACAAGTCTCTTGGCCTCTTTCCAAACACATTATGTGCAGTTCACTTAACAGCGGTTTTGATTGACAACAAGCCAGCCAAACATTCATAGGGAACAGCAGGCTGTGTGTGATACTGCTGACTACACAAACCCGCCGTTTAAGTCCCGCTCTCGCTCGCCAAGCAGGGCGCTTTTTCAGCTACTTTTGTCCTTTCAGCTCCCCTTCGCTTCTTCCCTCTCCTCTTCCTCCCTCAATCCCCATCGTCCTGCCTCATTTCATCTCACTTTTTTTTTATTTCTCCCTCTCTTCCATCCATCGCCTATCTCTGTCCTGAACGGAGACAAATTAAACCAGTCCCCCCCCCCATAATGGTGGAAACATAAGCCTCTGGCAGTGCTCTATTAGCCTGGCTGCTTATTTGTTAACAGACTGGATTAATGTGCTGTACTTGGTATGGGAGGCCACCTGCTCAGGCACTGAAGGGTATTCGCAGGCTCACCGGTCCGCTCACTAATCTTTCTCCAAGGATGATTGCAGGTTTCTGTGGCATGATAAGGCAGCTAACCCACTTCCGCCCTGCCTCCCTCCCTCCCTGTATCGCCCTCTCTCCAGGAACTTCAATGAATGGTTAATTTCATCACTTGAGGGACTCTTGACCCCTCAGATTCCTTGGCTCCCCCGGTCAAGGTGGCGCCGTGGATGTCTGCCGCGGTGTGTTGGTGTGCATTGTTTTTAGCGTTAATTCAGTTTTCTGCGGCGGAGCTCCCTCATTAGAGATGAGTTCATGAACATCTTGGGAGCAACTCCAGAGGATTTATTTCAAACTTTTCTAAAATCAGCTGTTGAATTATTGGCCATTCTAGTCAAAGGTGGATCACCCTGGGGGGACTCCCCAGTCGAAGCCGCTTCCTGGGCACCATCATCATCATCGAGGACCACATCAAAAAATCCCAACAGAGGATGTACTTCCTGCAGCAGCTGAAGGAGTTCAACCTGCCCAAGACAGCAATGGTGCACCTCTACACTTCCATCACCTCCTCCATCCTCACCTCCTCCATCACCATCTGGTACTCTGCTGCCACTGCCGAGGACAAGGGCAGACTGTAGCGCATCATTCGCTCTGCGGAGAAGTTGATTTGCTGCAATCTGCCGTCCCTCTAGGACCTGTACGTAGGGCTGTCACAGCGAGGGAACTTCCTCTGCGGTAATAATGATTGGCTCAACGGCGCCATATGCAGCATTACTGCCTTATTTTTTGCAAATTCCTGAATTTATCCTGATTTTAGTGCTATATAAAAAAGCTTTTTTGTTAGGCTATTAATAGGTATATTTTTTGCTTTTTTAGTGACAAAGTTGACCAGTTTAAAGCTAATTAAATACTTTTGTTAAATAAAGAAGGCCAATGAGGCACAACTGAGTCGCTTTAGTTGTGACTGGTTGCTATGATACGTAATATCTGCTGAATTAAAATGTGTGTACAAGGTAGAGTATTTGCTCTGGATGAAGGGAAGGCTGAAGCAGGTAGGGAGAGAGGACAAACCCACCGGTCTAAAATGTATTAATATCTCCTCCATTGTTCTTGTTCAGCACTAATAGCTACCAAGCCCCCAGGAAGTGTGCCGGTCGTTGATCCCATCTTGTCGTAGCGGGTAGTACTACAACTACCGCGTGATGCCATTGGACCCAAAAAGACTTTTTCCAATAGAGTTACACTTAGAAAGAGACGCCTGTAACTCAGCGGATAATTTTTTTTTTTTGAGGTTAGGGACCCTGTGACTGAGTCATGTGACCGAGCAGATGCCAAGGCACATATCTGACATGGGCAGTAGGGCCCAATAAGACCCGAAAGACCCCAGAAGATTTCCAGACCGAAGTTGAGCCAGTTTGACTTCATGCGCCACTGAGCAAATTTCAGAGGGACTTAACAAGCCCCGCCTCCAATACTGCTGCCAGTTCTCTTTACATCCATGATAGCTACATGTAGGATGTGACGGTTGGTCTGTGTGGTATTTGTCCCGCCCCTCCTCCATTGTGATTGGACAACTGGGTAAAAAGTGACAGTGATTGCCCAAAGTGCGCATTACCCAAAGTTCAATATTTCTACTGCCTCGTCACGTGCTAATGTTTGTAGCAAAGTATAAATATGCGGCGCTCCCATTGTTACGAATTAGAATAAAATAAGGTGAACATGTGAGTTGGCTTGTCAATAGAGTGGTGTTGTCTTTCTTGTGACTGTACGCCTCCAGGATCCTGAGGCAATTAAAGCCAACCCCCCACCTACCCTGGACCAAAACCTCACGGTACAAAAACAGGTTCTTCGCATCTGCAGCTCGATAAAGCCCAGAACCCGCTATGACACCGACTTTCCCCAAACTCCACTGACATGCAGCGAACCCCTCAGGGTCTGGGGCCCCTTATGGGGTCGTCCTCCGTCTTTGCCTGTTATAAGGTGGCACGTTCTTTTAGCTTTTCTTGTCTCATTATTACAGAGAAACTGGAAATATCTAATGAATCATTTCCTGTGTATCAGATCAGAGGTCGACCAATTGACATTTTTTCATGATCGGCATCGGCCAATGTCTGATCATATTAAGTGTGTTGTTGCTGCACATGTGTGACTCCGCCCCCCTTGTGTCAATCAAACTGCCGTTCAACCAGCAGACCTCAGCAGTGTTGCCAGCTTAGCGACTTTGTCGCTATATTTAGGGAGTTTTCAGACCCCTTCTAGCAACTCTTTTTCAAAGAAGCGACTAGCGACAAATCTAGAGACTTTTTCTGGCATTACTGGAGACTTTATACAAAAATAAAGAGAGGACTGGGAATCAAACCCTGAATTAACCCTGCATCTGTGATAAATGCTGTTAAGTGCACTAAAACTTCATGCTTTCATCCAAAAGTTCATTTGACAAAGTTTATTTTTTATTACCTGTTTCATGTATTCAATATTTAGTTTATACATTATTTTTATTTTTAAAAAAATATGTGCACTGCAGTGCAGACACAAAATGTAGATTGGAGAGACAGACCATGGTGTTGACTGAAGTGAAGAAATGTTGTAAATGTATTTTATCAATTAGAGGGAAAAAAAAGAAAATCACCCAAACATATCGGCTGTCCTGATTCTGTAATAAATCGGTATCGGCCATAACAAACCCATATCGGTCGACCTCTACATCAGATTATTTTTTCCTCCAACAAACACCAACAGGACATGGGCTATTGTTGAGCACGTGTAAAAGCATCCATGAATCACTGCTGTATTCTACAAATCTGAGAAAGAAGAGAGCAAAGCAGCTATTTATTACATACTAGATTGACGAGTATGAAGAATAACTGCCTGGTAAATAATGACTCATCATTGTGCTACATTGACTTACAATCCTCACAGCTGCAGGGTGATAAGACGAAATGAAGTCTTACGGCAGACTTTGTAGTGATAGATTCGATGGTGTCCATGACAACCTTGTGAAAACGTAGTTAGCGTTTATCTACAGTATCGCACAGCGTGTTGTGAGGCAGCTAACTTGAATGGGGGGGGGGGGGGCCCTCAGGGTTTGCACTCGGCAGGAGGTGCTGATGGGTTGATGTTCTGGCCGACCTGCAACACACACATACACTCACACGGGCGATGTCGTGCGCCGTCAGGCACCCCAGGCCAGTGCTGCATGCACCATGTCAGCGAAGAGAAACGATCTGTGGACCCCGAGGGAGCAGCCAACTAATGTGCACTGAGCTCTGTGTCCCTGTTCAACCTGGATAAGTGACATTAAAGGTTCCTTCCTCTGTTCACAAATCTCTTTTTCTTCCCAGAAAGTGTCACTGTCCAATGAAACGTCCTGCTTTTTTTTTTTTTTTTTTTGCAGACATGCTCTTAAAAATGGTTGGACTGTTAAAAAAACGACAGCACTGTTTAAATCCTGAATTCATCATGACAGGAGTTAAAAGCCTCACTATGTCTGAAAGTCACTTTGGTAACTGACCGTTTGCTAAACCCCTCCCCCCCAAACAGCGACTGCCCAATCACAGCTTAGCAACCGTAACTAGGCACAGCAGGCCAAGCTTTGGATTTTCTTTTTCAAGAGCAAAAGCGATTAAACAGCATGTTTGTCTGCTTCAACATAAGCTGCTCTAATGTAGCGTTACTTCTGCAGCCGAGCAGCACATGGGAGACCGAACTAGTTTCCCTTCAGGGATTTAACAGGAAACTACAAGTAAGCTAAACTAAACATATAATTAGCTCATTTTTCGGTAACTTGACGAACGAGACAGGAACATCCAGTGTGTAGTTTTTATCCACTGTGTGGGAGCCGGTCCTGGATGCTACTATATGAGAGATGAGGGTAGAGTTTGCAGTTCTGGCCTGATTTGGGGAAGTTGACGGTAAAGTAGACTCATATAGCCAGATCCATCATTCTGGTATGGGAGGCAGGAGGGACGGACACTCTGGCTTGTATTTCCTCAAACCAATCACGATCGTCTTGGGCGACGCGAAGCCCAGGATGCAGCGCTGGTGCCCTTGTGAAAAACATAGCGCAGATAGTGGAAGGGGGAGAATGCTGCGGTCAATAGCAGACTTATATCCGCGGCCTACGTCCGGTGAGTCAGACCCACTTCAGCAACCTCAATCCTGAGGTACAAATAGAGGTTGCTGGAGTGGGTCTGACTCACTGATTTTTTACAGAATCAGGGCAGCTGATGGCCGATATATGATGACGATTTTGTTTTTTTGGGCTGATATCTTTGGCTTGTTTCCATTTTTTCCTCTATCTGATAACAGCTTAATAATAAATGATACACAAAATTTCTTGACTGAAGTAAACACTTATTGATCAACACTTACGGTCAGCCTCTCCAATCTGCATTTTGGGTCTGCATGATTTCTCCAGTTAGGACGTTGTTCTTCTCACACTCTCGCAAAGGTTAACCCACTGGGCGACATCTACGGAGGTCTGGCATTTTGATTGACAGAAGGGGGCGGAGTCACATGTTCTACAGCAACAACACTGAGATGCCCGCAGATGTCCGTGCTTGATATCGGCTTAATATGCTCAGGCATTGGCTGATGCCGATTATGAAAAAACGTCAAAAAATCGGCCCAATTACCGTATTTTTTGCACTTTAAGGCGCACTTAAAATCACCCAACTGTTTAACTCAGACACTGATGATGAAGGATTTGATGGATTTGTAGACGAGGAATGAACTGAAAAGTGAGTGTATTGTTTTGTATTTCATGTGTTACAACTGAAAAATGTTGAGAGTTATTGAAGTTATTGAGTTATTAAATGAATTGAATAAAGTTTGACTTATCTGACCGTTTTCTTTTGCTTAACGCGCCTTCTAATCCGGTGCGCCTTATAGTGCGAAAAATACGGTAATCGGTCGGCTAATTGGTCAACCTCTAGTTACTAAGGCTGTCAATCAATGAAAATATTGAATCATCATTAATCACATGATTGTCCATAATTAATCGTGACAATTGCAAATTAATCACATTTTTTATCAGTTTCAGTAAAGAGATACTGCATGTAGGTACTGTATTATATAATACTCTTATCAACATGAGTGGGCAAATATGATGCTTTATGCAAATGTTAACTTGCCAGTGCCAGTATGCCAAGTACGGAGCGTTACTTCACCTCCTTTGCAAGAAGCTAGTATGACCTGGTTGGTACCAGCGGATTCCTTCGGTTTTCTTCTGTCATATGACACCAGTATCTTCACCGGATTTAAAACTGAGCCCGCCACAACCTCTGAAAGATCGGTGGCATTAATGCATCAAATAAATCAGTGGTGTTAAAACTAATTTGCGTTAACATGTTATTATCCAGCCACATTGGTTACTACTTTAATACAGCCTTTTTTGTGTGTGTTCAAAGTGAAACATAAAAAAATCAGCATTAAAGCCATAACATCATACCTTGAGTGTTTCCTTGTCAATGTATGTTTTTCTGTGAGCTATCAGCATCCAAACAGGATTACGTCAGAACCAAATAACTGTCTGATCTTAAATACTGTACTGTAAGTAATACTAGGGTTAACAAGCTCTACCCAGCAGTACAACAACTATACTGCTCCTTTAGTTCCAACACCTCCATACTGATCATCAGCTGGTGAGGACGCTGAAGCTGGCCTCAGTCTTTTAACTCTACTGTTGTCACTTCAGCCAGCGATGCTTTCGTCTGAGTGACGTCTGTTTGAAGAATCTAAAAGAAGTGGTATCGTTCTATCGCCGGGCATAAAATGGCAAGGCTTAGCGAGCCCTGACTGCACAAAAATAATTGTGTAGAGATGGCCTTTTCTTAAAACAAGCCAAACATTTTTTAACATTTAACACTGAGCAAACAATCATTTGTTCTCTCTAAATCTGAAGCCCTTTTCATACCTCAATTACTTTGTGAGCAAAGGGAGGCGGGAGGAGGATCCGAGAAACAAAGCATCGCAGGGAGAAACAGAGATGTATATGATGAGACTCTGTGTAGCGGTGTGACAAAGCGCGCCGCCCGAGGCTACAGCCGTCATAAAAGCAGTAATAGAGTGAACACACATTTTCATTAGCTATTGATTCATTTCCAATTCTCCATTAATTTCGGGGGGCCATCACCACACAGTGGCCTTTCTCCTCCCCAGGCTACGTTCCCCAGCTTCGCCTGACATAACCGTGGTAATTACTGCGCTCCCGCCCCGCAAGCTGTTCACAGTCTCATACAGCAGTAAAAATTGAATGAGTATTCTAGAGGAAAGAAGAAAAAAAAAAAAAGCAGAAGAAAAGAAGAGAGGGAAGAAAAATCACTGACAGAAAAGGAGGAGTCAAAAGACAACGAGGCTATCACCTACAGGCGTGCGGTTTGACAAAACAGAATGACAATGGGCGTGAACACTTCCCATTGTGCTATTTCAGCCGTTAATTGTCAAAGTCCTCGATCGGTTCAAAGCTGCGGGTGAGCGCTGCAGCTGTGGCTGCTACAGTAGGCGCAAACTTTTCCTCAGAAGGTGAGGTGAGAGAGGAGGCGTGTAATAACAAGCACCAGTGACTTGTGAGAGGATGATTCAACGTCAAATGAGACCAACCTTGAGGCTAATGCTTGAGTCAGAAAGCACGAGCTAGCTGTGTGTTATACACTGCTTGCAGACGGCGATACACAGTGTGCTTTATGGGTGTGTGATTCTCAGCAGCTGACAAACACATCGGGATGCACATGATGTATGGCAACATGCAGCTGACCTGTTAGTCAGGCTGCAGGGAGGTTTATATCAGGGAGAGAGAGCACAGAGGCGCCTTGGCCTGTTACTGAGAGGTCAGTGATGATGAAACATGTAATGAAATACATGTAGGCTGCAGTGCACACTAGGTATTAAACAGGAACCGGTGCTAAATTATGAGGATTAAACATTATCAGTTCTTTTATCAGCAACATTTTGGTGTAAATTATCATCATGCTGCAGCACGAATCTCCTCTACTCCCAGTGTCAGGGCTGAGCTCATCCAACTACGCATGCATGCACGTATGTACGCATCCGGAGTGAAGTCAGTGAATAGAGCAGAGAGGCGGCGGCGGAGATTAATTATAACTATGTTCATTACTGTAAGTGGAATAAAACCTTTGCCAGTATTTTATCAATACACCTATTCAACAAGCATAAACGTGACCTAAACGTGCAGAAAAACAATATTTCAACCTGCTTTGTCCGCAGTCTCTCATCCCACCGCTGTTTACTCGGACTGTGTCTTGGCAAGAATCGGCCGACTTGATACGTATCGTGATACAGGAGTAATGATTCATCATATTGCGATATATTGCAATACTGTAAGCAAGGCGATATACTGAAAACTGTCAGTGTGAAGTACGCATCAATTTAAAATAGGCAAAAATAACACATTTGTAATGCATTAATGCTTTTGCATTAAACTGCATGTACTTATCGTAACATATCATACAAGGAGAGACTTATAGGTACCCATAGAACCCATTTTCATTTACATAAGTTGAGGTCAGAGGTCAAGGGACCCCTTTGAAAATCAAGTTTAATAAAATTTAGTAACTTTGGAGCGTTATTTAACCTCCTTTGCAACAAGCTAGCACGAAATTGTCATTTAAGGCCTATTAAAAATCAATACACTGTGGAGATTGGAGTATCACAACACATAATATCATGATACTCATGTGTAATGATATTTTCTTACATGCCTAATGTTTACGTAAGCAGAGTGCGCTAGCTCGGCTAATAGCAAATTGGTACAAACAAGCTATAACAAAAGCAGCCTGTATATAGTCTGGTTTAGCTTAGTTTGCCACGTATCTTAGCTCAGTTTGTAAACAAACTTATCTGCTAGCTGAGACAAAGCAGCCCCTCCTCTCTCTACCAGCGCTACCTTACAGCATTGAATCACGTCAGCAGAAGACAGAGGACAGGAGGAAGGACTGATACCGACTGATGTCTGTGGTCTTCACTCTTTCTTAACTTCATCCAAGAATGTGGGTTCAACTGAAATCGCATACGATGCACTGCGTACTCAAGTCGTGTACGTATAAATCAACATACTTTTGTGTGAATAAACAGTTGTATGTATTTTTTCGTTGTCACTTCACTGAAAGCCTCCTTGCCGGTTGGAGACATGTAACCATGGTAACCTGCATCAACCTCATATGACCAAGCAATATCAGAATCAAAGTTTGAATTGATCTAAAATATATATTACACCTAGCAAAGTGAAATCTTATACTTAAAGTTAAACTGAAGCATTACTGACTGTACAGAGCTGCCCGTCAACGTCCGTTATAAACGTCATTGTCACTACCGCATTGCATTGTGGGACATTTATGCTGCCGTAGTGGCCAGCATAATTGTAATACTGTAATATTTCATGGGGAAATAGTATGCAATTTGCGTACTATTGGTTTCATACATCACATACTCTTTTAGCATACTAAACAGCATGTTACGATGGAATCTGGACGCAACCAGTATTTTATATATTCTTATTTTCTATATATTAGTATGCATATTGATTTGCTGATTTTGCTGAAATATTTATTTATATTTAAATCTAACTCTAATGCCGTTATGAATTCATTCATTTCTAAAATATAATAAAAAAAAGCAATTATTTAGTAGTGAAAAAGAACGAAGAGCATTAAAAAGAGAAGGAGCATCAATAAAATCTTAATGATACCCTGCAAACACACTTGAACAACCACAGTGAGAGGAAGAGAGTTCTTACCTGATGACGATAACACCAAAGACATGAAAAAAGAAAGAAAAAAGGAGAGTGATTAGTATTTTTAGCAATAAATACAACATAAGTGTGATTATATTGTGAATGAAACATCACAAAAGAGCATTTAAATCAGCTAAAAGATGACTGGACAAAAAAGGAGAACAATCTAAAGACCATGCAGACTGGGAAATCCACTTGACTGAGGAACGTTACTATTCTGCCATAACCTGCACAGGAAAGCGCCGGTGTTGGAGGCTACCCAGCAGTGTGGAGGGGGGAAAAATGAACTCCACCAGGTTCATCTATCACACTAGCTGCCTCCTATGCTCCACAAAAGATGAAAAAAGGGGAAACAAATGGCAAAGCAAATCAATTACACGAAAAAGAATCATGTCACCTGTCAAATATACACTCTGTTCTATGTCACCGTTTTTCTTTTTTTGTCTTCCAGCGGCACACATTTCGAAATTGAATTTTGAAAACCTTATACATTATTAACACCCTTCATGCTTCATCACTTTACCGAGGTAGACTCTTTTTTTTTTCCCCCCTCTCGCCCTTTCTCTTCTGTTTCGATGACACAAAATCTAATAAACACGCTGTTTGTTCGTGGCATCTGAGCTCTTTTTAAATCCCACACGGTAAAGAGCCAATGCCACGTATGAAATCCACCAGGGAGCCCCTTCAAACTCACAATGGGAGGGAGAGGGAGGGAATCAGAACGAGACGAAGAGAGAGCGAGAAGGGAGTCGAGCATCAACCACACTTCACATATAAGTCACTCAAAGAAGAACCCCATGATGTGGGCTTAAGAGGTTGGACCTGGTGTGGCTAACTGGAAAGAAAATACACATGAAGAGTTTTCATATCCGCTCAGATTAAGGGTACTTGGAAGGAGGCTGAAATAACGACGGCGTTGTCAAGGAAACAAGTGCCACGGCGACACCTTAATCTGGAGAAATATAATTGGAAAAGGAGTGATAAACATCTTCCTATCTGAGTGTGTGATGTACTGAACGGTATTCGAAAGGAAGCCGCCTGAGCACTCATTACTGGAGTCATTGTAAGAATAACACTAATGAATACATTCGGGGAGATGTCCTCGGGGCTAAAAGAAGGAACTCTGATGTAGAAACAGCTTTCTAGGGCTTTCTAACTGGATAAAGTAATGCTCAAAAAGGCTTGTTGCACTCTCACGGGCCGCATACAAATGTGACGAGCAGCGGTGGAAATGGCACTTGTATAGAAAATGGCTCTGGATTACTCCCCAAAACAAATACTGGATGGTGCAGAGTGTACAGGTGCACGCCGCAACACGCTGCTTCCCTTCCCTCTTCGGCGGCACGCGCTCAGTTTGAATCCACGACACCGGCGAGTCGCGCCGTAGGACACGGTATCATTAGCGACTCAACCTTCACAGATGAAAAAAGAAGTCATAAAGAAGTCGGTGGCGAAATGACATGCAAATAAGGAAGAACTCAAGAAATCTTTGCCATCTCTCACCAATTATCTTGTTAATTACAAGCCATTGTGAAGGGCTCCCACTGTCGACGGGCTCTCTGATTATACAGTGCATTTGTCCCCACTTTCCGCGGCCTAATCAGTAATTACTACCTGCAGCTGCAGCTCAGTACAGAACGGGCTCGGCCATCTTGGGACAAAAGGGAACACTGGGCAATTTGAGAGATTCTGGGCCTGTCAGCGGCGTACATATTTAGTCCACTCAGTAGGAGTGTGTTGCCGGAGAAGTCAGGTCTTCTGGGAACTCAACTGAGCTGCCCATGAGTCACGTAACAGTCAACAGTTGCCACTTTCACACCTCTCAGCTTCCTTCAACGGTGCTATGTGTAACATTTTAATCACTCCTCTTCTTAATATGACAATTACTGTAAAATATCACCTCCAACACAACTACAGTAGTCGCTTCTATATGTCTCTGTCTGGCACAGTCTGAATCCGAACGGGCAGGAAATCTGTTTGTGACCTTCAATTACAAGGACTGGGAAGTTTGTGCAAAACACACCTGCTCATATAAAGAGAAGCTGACAGAGGCAAAGCGGTGAGATATTACAAAGCTGAAGTTAGTTTATGATATCGATCTTTACGAATTATGAAGAACTTGTCAGCACCCGTTACGGTCACTGGTGTGTTTTGGCGTTAAAGAACACCGGTCAGCAGTTCAAAATATGTAAATCTTTGGAGGCCGACGTCCAGGGCCGCTGCTAGCCATTTGGGTGCCCCGGGCATTATTGCATTGTGTGCTTTGTTTGACCTCCGACCTCAAGATATGTGAATGTAAATGGGTTCTATGGGTACCCACGAGTCTCCCCTTTACAGACATGCCCACTTTATGATAATCACAGCAAGTCATAGTCAAGTCAGCACACTGACAGCTGTTGTTGACACCCTAGTGGGAATTTAACCTCATGTTTCTAGCTAGCTAGTTGCACATTTTAGTGATCTGATGCTAATGCTACAGTGCTTGTGTGCATCCCGTGTGTTTTTTTGTTTAAGCTTGTCACTGAGGTACTTTAGCAGACACACTATGACCACATTCAGAGGTCAAACACCGGCAGTGATGAGTTTGACTTCTCCAGGCAAAAAAGTAATGTAAATGTGGGAGCAGAGAGGAAACAAGATGAGAACAACAGCAGACAAGGGCAGTAGCAACCTTATAATGCAGAGGTGCCAAGTTGGATTAGGCTAGAGAGATTACGTTTCAAATACAATATAGTGTACATAACTAAGAAATACAAATGCAAATCATAACACACCACATTGGTTGTTCAGCAGTAGAAATAATCATGTAAAGCAGTAAAATACATGCCAGGCATGCTCTCACTGGCAGCGACTCTTCCCCCTTTTGCTACTGATACTCAAGCGAGGCGTAGTAGTGTATGATTCCTCCAGGCGTTCATGTTTAGGGAGCCCCTCAGGCTGTCTTTAGCTGCCATCTCCGTGCCTGTATCCCTAGGGCAAACCACAATCTGCCTCTGATAACTCACTGGTTAACACACTCCTGCATTCCTTACACCAGGCTTATTCAACGAGCGGCCCCCGGGCTGGATACGGCCCTTTTAAATTTTTATACGGCCCGCAAGAGGCTGCCTGGAAATCGGGCTGGCATTTGTATGTATAAGGTATACAGTATATCTCTGAGCTACTTCATTACATTGCGCTTGCTGTGCTGCGCTGCGTCGCTCTGCGTCGCACACCTATGTGCTGTGATTGGCTGAAACGGGATTACACCCGCTCTGCACTTGTCGTTAGCTCAGTCAAGCCTCGCGTTGCACTCTGGGCTTTCAGGCCGCAGAGGAAGTCATGTTAGCCAAGCGAACAACAAGCTTCACTCTCAAAGAGATGTAAATTTGATTGTGAAAATTCCAGAGCAAATGGACGGAGTAGTAGAAGTATGTATTTACTTTACCAAAGCCATTTTCCAATTTTTGTGAAATTGTACTTTGTGGTAATTCAAGACATTTGAGCCAATGGAGACCTTCACAGCTGGAAGTTAGAGCAGCAGGTTTGCAATTGAAGCTGGTTGATTCAAACTGGTCTCACTCCCAACTTGTCAAATACCGCTGAGTGGGCAGCGCCGCTTGGCATCGGAAACTGACGCACCCTTTAGCGACAGTATGTGACGAACCGGGCTTTCAATAACCAACCCTCGTTAACCAACTATTAACTGGTGGATGAATCAAACAAACACAAGACTTTCAAACAGGCGACCAGTGATCATGTCCCGTATGAAACTAAATGTAACGCTGATTTATTTTGTCACATCAGTCGTTAAGTCACAAGTCGTTGGTACGTGAGACGCTAGACATGAAGTTAACGTCAACTATGACTGTTTCCTAACCCTAACTAAGTGGTTGTGTTGCCTAAACCTAACTTCCTTTAAAAAAAACTTACAGGGAACTGACCAAGCGGCGGTATCTGACGGTCGGTAAGTTGGGAGCGAGAATGTGCTGGTTGGTTGGGAGCCTAACAAACAATTCAGGTACAGATACTCCAGATCACTCAAAAACAATACTGGAAAAAACCAAGTACAATTATCTGAACACCCAGCTCATGTTGTAAGACTCCATACGCTTCTTTCCCATTCGATTCATGGCTTTTGGGTCACGACCCACACCACTCCACCCACCAGCACCTAGAGAGGAAGACTTGCTCTCTGGTGGAAAGCAATGCATATCAATGGGGCAGATTTATTAAGGAGGTGGTAAGGCAGGGGCTCATCTTCAATATCAAAAGGTGCATGGGGTGCAGGACATGTTCTATCTGACTGCCACCAAGGCCAGGGAAGGTTGAGGAGGGCATTAGGTATGATGACTCGGACCAGATGGCTCCATAGGTATGACTAAAGGGGGGGAAAAAAAGAGTCTGGCCTTCGTCTTTCTCATCTTCTTTCAGCAAAAGAGGAAGTGGATATGAACCAATTAACGACCGTCTGTAAAATACAGTACAAGCTTCAGTTTCAAGTACACCATGGGGGTTATTTATGGCCACGACTTGGTCACATGTCATTTGGCAGGGGTAGTATTATGATGCTGTGACATGCTAATGAAAGCCAGTGCGTCTTATCACGCCAGTAAAACTGAGACTCACAAAGCCCTTCAGTGGCCAGTAAATACACAGGATATTGTCTCAGTGGAATTGGTGCAGAGGCAGCGGTGCGTTAGACTGCTCGTGTGTGTGCTCTTGTATATGGTTATGAGTAAGCGTGATGATGTGTGTGTGTGTGTGTGTGTGTGTGTGTGTGCTCGTGTGGCTAGTCAAACAGGAAACAACCTGGCGACCTTCAGAGGTCAGGGCTCCACCGTCAGCCTATTAATCACAGCCGTGTCTCGCTCCTCTGCCGCCATGAAGACGGACCGGCAGAGCTCGGTGTCTGAGTGTCAGGTTAGACATCCACCAGTCAGGCTCGCTGCCCACATGTCGCAGGACAAATCCCCAAACAGGTCATCAAACGGGACATCAGCTGCTGAGGAGCCTATCATTAGCCTGGAATTACTGCCAATCAGCGGACATACTCAGAGTGAAATTATTGTTTTCATTGTTGGTTAGCTGTATTTGTCTTATACCCCATTTCCACTTCGTCAAAGTGCTGACAGAGCTAACGGTGTTTACCTGTGGGGGAACTGATAAGTGGATGCTACACTTCCGCAATGACATCGTCAGTCAGGACGGCGTTATCAGCTGTAACCGCTGTACGAGAGCAGAGCTGTAGCGGCCGTGAGCTACCCAGTGGGGCACGCCCACGTGCACAAACATGCACTAAAAGCATGCGTGGCCGGCCCGCCGATGTCAACAAAGCACAGAGCTTACAAACAGAAAGAGAGTGGCTTCATTCTCTTCTCAGGTAGTCATCACTCCTCTATATCTTCACATAGACAACAGTTGTTTGATGCTATATTAAAGCTCTGGATATTAGCACCTTTAAGAAGACAACTTCTCTGTGATCACGGTATTTTTAAATGCAGGCTATAGGTGCACCTGTCTTTTGCCCATTAGGGCTGTGGAGATGTACAAGGATGAGACACTTTAAGGGCTGTAAATGAAACACTATTACATTGCACCTGAATGTGTAAATGTGGGACTATGTCTGGGTAGCGTCGTAGGGATGCACCCAGCGTTCTGTGATCACCAATCTGATCTCAGACTGAAGTGAGGAAACCAACCCATGTCTCTGCCCATGACAGCAAAATCAGGTGTGTTGTTACAAGTCCAACACACCTGTGTGCTAACCCTAACCCTGACCTCCACGCATTTCTGCCCTAATCACAAGTTTTGTTAAGAGTTGTTTCATGTGAGGGAGTGTCTGATGACTAAGGTGCTTACTCACCTCGAGCAGCCAGCGGGGCATGAAAAAGGTTATTATTGAGGCAGAATAAGAGTTTGCCTTCCGTCTACTGTATCAAACTGCTTCTGCTCTTTTATGAGATGCAGTATTTTATGTCTTTCTGTCACGCCATACATCACCTTTGGGAGCACGCAGTTGAAATTGATGATTATAAGTTGAACTACCAAAAAAAAAAATGCAATTAATAGCCCAGGTTTATATTTGCGTCAATCGCTGAACTCAGTCTGTAGTCTGGGACAGGCCTTTAATTCCTTTAGCACAAAACTTTTGCTCAGCAAAGATGAGAAATATTTATTTATTTGAGCTACACGTAGCACTGAGAAAGTTAACGAGGCAGCCAAGGATTTACGGCACCCGGCATACTGTCGCAACACGTCTCTTTATCCTCTCAAAACCAACCTGCCCATCAGTGACGAGGCTGAAGAGGTGAAAACAGGTGAGACGAGTGGGGACATATTCATTTTGACGTCATCAAGGTAACAAAACCAACAGGGCTGCACAATTAATCTAAATTTTTATTGAAATTGCAGTATGTCGGACTGCAATTTTCAAATGGCAGGAGCCGCAATATTTGTTAGAGAAATGTGTGTTAAAATACCATTTCAAGTTATGGTTTTAATGCTGCAGAGATTCTCTGGCCTACACATCATTTTCTACACATTTCATGTTTTTTAATGAGAATATTGGTGAAAAAATGATAATTCCCTCTAATATCACAAATCACATTGCAATAACAGTCAAAATAATTGCAATTGGATATATTTTTCAAAATCGCTCAGCCCTTGAAAACAAATATATCCAACAACACGGTGCAGAAAAAAAGAGAATATATTGTTTGGCGGTTAAAGTGCGGTTTTCATTTGACAAAGTTAGCAGCCAGTCAGCAATGGATTTGATATGACAATATTCACAATTTTCACAAAAAAGACATTTGTTCCTTTTGATTGGTGGACTTATGGACCCAGATTGAGACCGCTTTAAAGGCAGGGAGTCACCACACTGATTCATCTTAATGATTTATATCTTGGTGCTCACGGTTTCTGTAAAATCTACTGAATGATTGAACTGTGGAGAATCTAATCAATGTGTACCAAGTTATCCAGTATCTAATTGAGACTTGCGTTTGTCAAAACGTGTAGCCACATCTGGTGAGTAAAAGTTACTCAGCGTCTAAAGCTGGGGATTTATTTCTAAATCAACATTTCCTGCTTTTATTTCAAAATAAAAGCCCTCACACTTTTTTGTCTGTGGACAGAACTGCTTCTTTTGTTAACGTGAGGCTTTTATTGTGAAATGTGTGCCGGAGAGTGTTGTAGAACATGCAGTGACTTGCAGGGCTCCATGAATGAATATAGTACAGGGTTTTAATTGTGGATTATTACTATTATTTACAAATTACCACACGTTTCTTGACCTTTCTCTGTCTAAAGTAAATATAAATGACATGAAATGACCATTATGAAGTGAAACTCTATGTATAAGGAGCAGCAGCAGCAGAAACACAACTGACAAATGTTATTAATGCGGCCGGTGTGGCAAAAATGGGGCTTGATTTTATTCTTTTAAACCTAAAAGAAATTCAAACTCAACTGGACAACATCTGTAAATGCCTCCTGTAGAACATGTCGGTTCGTGCTAGATATCTTCCATGTGTCAGTGTGGGAGGCTGGAAAGCTGAAAAGAGGGAGAGATGAAGTGGTGGGAGAGGGATGGATAGATGGATGGATAAATGAAGGAGAATGATGAAGGGGAGGAGGGGATGCGGAGCGTGAGGGTGAGCAGGCGAAGAAGCTTGCCAGGAAGGGGAAGTCTGGACGGCGAGATGGAGGGATGGATGGATGGAAGTGGAGAGGAGAAGAGGGAAAATGCTCCAGCGGCTCCACTTGACAGCTGAGTGAGAGGGGAAGCGAAGTGGCTACTCTATGTAATTTGTTAGCGGGTCCATGATGCATGCAGGCATGATACCACACCAAGCCTGGCGAACACAGCACAGACCAGAATCAGGGAGACAGACAGCAGAGAGGAAGGAGGGAGTGGGGGGGTTTGACAGACCAAGGTGCATCAAGGGAAAGATCAGGTTTAGGAAGAACAGGGGATAAAGATGGAGAACCACATCCCGCCCTGCGTTTCCAGCCTCTGTCGGCCAGGTGAGACCGAGCGTCATCCCTGTCTCCTGCATTGTACTCAAAGCAGGGAACTGTTTAGCGTAACGGCGTCTACATATTTGAAATCTTTGTCTCCCAGCTATCTCGACAGCTCCTTCAGCTTCGCTCCGCGGCAGGTGCATCTCATCTCGGTACAAGCCACTCTGGATGCGTCGCAGACACAATTTGCCCGGGCTTGTCTGAGACGCCGAATAAAAACGATACAAATCTGGGCATCAGCTCGCTAATAATGATGCCATGTCGATGCGGGACCCATTCTCTCTGGGTGTGTGTGTGTGTACGTCAAAGTGTGTGTTTGCGGCTTGTTGAGGTGGGACTGATCCAGGATGCCATGGCAGCTGTCTGCTATAATTACCTGGGAGCCCGATCACACACACAAACACACCCACATGCGCACACACACATCTTTCCTGATTACCTCATAAGGCGAGGTTTGTCTGATTAGCTTCCATATTTACACCAAAGACTTGTTATTAATGAACATGTGTTCGACGTTCCACTACACTTTAACTCGGGGAACATTTGGAAGGCAATCTTTTGACAATAGTTGAGGTGCATCACTGATTTGATGTCACATTCAAAAATACCAAGGCCTGTTTTTTTTGTTTTTTGATTGCACAGTTTGCTACATGTGCATCATTTTCTATTTGAGAATGAGGCGTTATGGCTGTTTGCTGTGCAGGAAATGAAAAGAAGACGCCTGCCATCACATCGGAGACACCTCGGAAGAGCACAGACATTACCAGACGGTATTTCTGGGGGGCATGTCTACGAGACTGAATGGCTCCATCAACCGAACACAGTCTGGTGACACACTGGAGGCACAATCCCACCCACAGCTCTCAGCTCACACCTTTTCCTGCTAAACATTAGCATAATGAAATGTGCTGTTACTTATATGTCATCAGACTCGGCTGGAACCGAAAACCAAGTGCTGATTAGCCGTATGGATCGCTAAATAGATCATCAGGTGTCCAATATACAGTGGGAAACAGACACACAACAATGACTCCCCCATCTTGGGCGCCATAAATGTCACTCATTTGGGAAATAAAAAAAAGACACAACCATTCGCTGCATGCATGAGTATGAGTGCAGAAACATTTGCATTAACTGATACCAGAGAGTAACAGAAGAGAGCAAGGTGTATAAAGTATATGTCAAAACACTGTAAAAATCAAACTGACAGGAATGGGAAAGTGACATGAAAAGGAGGGATGGGAGTCGGACAAATGGGGGCAGCAAAGCAGGTGAAAAAGGCAAAGAGGAAGGGAAAGTGCAACAGGGCAGAGCAGAAAAGGAGCAGAGCATCAGTAAAGTGTTGGCTAGAGAGAAGGAGGGAGGGATTGTGGGTAGCGGAGGTGGTGGGCTGCTCTGTTTTCTCCAGTCATGCCTGTCCATGTTACCTGGAGAGCCTGTTTCCCATTTATCAAGGAGTCGGGTGTCGAATGCAAATGACGGCCCCGGCACAATTGGCTAAGAGACCTCGATGGCCACCACTTAAAGAGGCACTTTAAATATGACAGCCAAAGACTCCAATGGCGTGATTAGCTCAAACTGTTAGACGTGCGCCGGAAAGCGAAAAACAGGAGGGTGCACTGAAAATAAAATGTAAGTAATTGTGGGAACAAGTGTCAAGACAGGTGCAGGAAGTGTTAATGATTTATCCACGAATAGAGGATTAAATTAACAGAAAGGTGCTTTGATGTAGAAATAATACTTAGCTCAGCTAACCAATGCACGGCCATCCGCCTAATGACCATGCTGATGTTTAGCAAGTAATACGTTCACCATCTTAGTTCAGTGTGCTAGCATGCTAAGTAAGGGATAATGTACGGTGAGCCGGTCATTGTTGTGAAAAAACCCCAACAGGGCAGATGTGAACCTGAAAACGTTAATTTCACAACAATGACCGTATTCCATAAAAGCTGTGGAACAATGTTAAAAAGCAAAGTAGAGCTGAGGGTGACACAAATGTCATTGTAGGCAGAAAGAGATAAAAAAAAAAGGTACTTTGTCCAATCATAAACCAGATTTTGGACACATTTTGAACAGCCCTTTCTCCTAAAAATTATGTTCCCATACAACTAAACTTCACTCTCAATTACATTTGGTGGGAAACATTTTGTTGTGGTTTCCGTTTGTCTTTGACGTATCACAAATACGTTTGTGAGTTTGCGAACGACTGCAGGAAGAAGCGAGTGCAAGAAGCAACAGACAGAGCAGGTGACGTGGTATATCAGGTCACCGTTAATGGAAGTTTCGTGGAATAATAATTAAGTCCGCTATTGGTGAACAGATGTGTAAGTGGATGGGTCCAACAAACACAGACTTCCCCCAGGAGATCATTGCTTGCGCCCCGTGTGAAATGTAGTCATTTTAAGCCAAACTATGATGTTTTTTTAATAAACCTAACACAATAGATTTGTTGCCTAAACCTAATGAAGTAGTGTTATTGCTAGTTTTGTTTCAATTTACAATGACGACTATGTTTAAAATGGTTTAAAATTGCAACCATAATCTGGGAGAAAATAGGTTTGAGGATGCAGATTAGTTGTATGGGACTGTAATTTTGTTCTTGACAGGGCTGATTTTGAACAACCACAGTCAGACAACTTCCACTATGAAACAGATGAAGCATCAGAGTCGGAGCACTTCCTTGTTGCTGACATGCAGAAGGTCAATAGAATGGGATGGAATGAATAGTTCCTAACTCCTATTGCACTCGGGTGATCACACGGCAGACTTGAAGCTGGAACACTACAGGTACAGAGAAAAACACTGGGCTTTGTCTCTGTGGGCTCGCCTACACAAGGACAGGAGGATTTCTTTGCCTCTAATCCTCCCGTTTACAAGAGCAGCCACTTTCCAGGGCCATTGTGGACGGTCGTCTCCCTCCATTTACTCTCTGCATGGCACTCATTCCAGCTAGTTTAACGCTGCCTTGGTTCCAGGGGGAAGGATTAGGACGTGACGCGCGCCGGCTAGTGTGGAAACAACATTGACTATGGAGCCCTCTGTCACTCCTCTCCCTGAAGGGCACACTTGTGGACTTTGTGAAATTCTCCGCATGGATTTATGCTGATTATCGACGCTAGCGTGCATTCTTAAACCAATCAGGAGGGTTTGAGCTGCAGCAGGAGGGGAGCGGGGAGCACTTTTCCTACATTCAGAGGACTCGTCTGAGTCTATTTATTCCTATTAGTTAGGCTCCCCCCCTCAGACTTGAACGCAGATTTGGGGAATTAATCTTGCTGTGATTGGCTACACCCAGACTTTGAATGAAGAAACGCAAACTGCAATTATCATCTGAGCATCTGTGGTCCACATGTGGTCAACAACAAGTTAACAAGTTAAGATATGTCATTGAAATAAACCAACTCGCCAGGCTTACATTATATTCACGGTTTTGTTCAAGAAACCACAATAACGTGTAGTCCCCAAAGTAACGACTATGGCCAAAAATGATTGATCAAAATTGAAATCACGATTATTTATCACAATTAATCCTTGATTTTAGGGATAAAATATTTGCATTGCACTTTCACATTTAAATAAACTCACTATTAATTCACTGGGCTGCACGGTGGTGCAGTGGTTAGCGCTGTCGCCTCACAGCAAGAGGGTCGCAGGTTCAATTCCTCTTCTGTGTGGAGTTTGCATGTTCTCCCCATGTAAGCGTGGGTTTTCTCCGGGTACTCCGGCTTCCTCCCACAGTCCAAAGACATGCAATTTAGGTTAATTGATGACTCTAAATTGCCCGTAGGTGTGGATGTGGGTGTGAATGGTTGTCTGTCTCTATGTTGTCTGTCTCTATGTGCCCTGCGATGGACTGGCGACCTGTCCAGGGTGAACCCCGCCTTCGCCCAATGCCAGCTGGGATCAGCTCCAGCCCCCCCGCGACCCCTAACGGGATAAGCGGTTGACGATGGATGGATGGACTATTAATTCACTTCCATGTTGTGTTACATTCCTGCTAATGTACCCAACACTGCACCAAAATAAGAAAATCCTAAAAACAAAATAATATTATACCAAAACTTTTTACCCAAAATGAAATCAACAGAGCACTGCTTTTACTTTCACGTTCTTGCTGCATTGCTGCTATTTAACAAATCTTTACATCAAAATAAGACGGCATGACAACTCCCCAAAAGTGAAGCCAAATCATCTTGATCGCCCCCTGGTGGCTGGGTGTTAGTATAGGAAGTACTTGATTTGATGTGCAGCAGAAATATATCAGTCAAGCACACATTTTAAACATCAATACTGCAGTCGATCACATTCATTTAAAGGAACAGTGTGTAGAATTTGGCAGCATCTCGTGGGACGGTTGCAGACTGAGCTGAGTGCCCCTCTGCTCAGTCCTCCCTTTCCAAGACTGCGGTAACGTGAGCCGCTTAGTGCAATGAAAACATAGTTCTGATCATACTAAATTTCTACAAGTGGATCCCTCCTAATGTTACACGCTGTTCCTTTAATTGTGGAAAGCCAAACTTGTAACTGCAATTAACATGGGATTAACAGTGTCGCCTTATGTCAAACTGCTCCTTTGACATTCATGAGGTTTAAACCTTCAGCATTTGATAACTGAACAGGAGTTTCTTTTCTTTTTTACCCTCAGCTGAAGCACTGACTCACAATGACTGACATTTGGCACATTTGTGCCAAAGTGTACATACAGATAAAAGCTAAATATTAATGGGTTGACTCCGTATCCACAGATGAACTCCATCACCCACCAAAATTGTCAGAGCTCCTCAGCCATATGGTGGGAAAGAGTCACGTTGAGATAATGGTGATGAAATGAGAGTTTAACGGGGAAATCTCCTCCCCCAGCACTCGCTGATGGGCAGCAAAGTGAGTCAGTGGATTACCCGATTTCACAGAGCTCGCAGTGGAGGGCAACGCTAATGGCACGTCACTTATTGAAACGGAGCAGCATAGGTTAACCCCACACGTGGGCCAACATCTTTTCATTTAGTTTGCACAGCTAACCAAAAAAGGCGATTACCACGGGGAGCAAAGCCATTAAAATGTTGACCTTTTCCCTTTGTGAGCATAGCCGTGCGTGTCGACAAAATGCCATAATAACTTTCATTAACTTGGTTAGCAAGATCGAGTATTTGCAGTGCGGTGAGGTAAAGGGCAATATGTCATTTGATGGAATGAGTACAAGTAAATGCACACACACACACACACCTACACCGTCTCAATCCATTTACAGTGTGTATTATATGAACCATATCGAAGAAAATGACACATCTGAAATCAGCAACCTTGTCTTTGTCTGTTTCTGGTTCAGTCATTTGTAGTTTTCCCACAACCGTCAGACTTCATTAGAGTATCAAAGCATATTGTAAAACCAATACAATGCACACCAACAGGTTGCAGTTCATCTAAAGCCTAAATTCATTTTGATAAATCACTGCCCAGCGGCTTGATTGCTTATTTTTCCCTGACATGCCATTAGCAGCTTCTGGAAGGCATTGTCCTCTTCCATTCAAAATGAATTGGTCAGAGGTACAGCCAGTGTCCTTTTGTGAATAAATCACTCAGAAATGTCCTAATTAAGTCTGCCCATTGGTGAGCGAGGGAAGTCAGCCGCCGACACGGGAAGAAAAACCACGGGAAAAAAAAAAAAAATCCAATTCCTTCTCTAAAAAGCGGAACAATGGCGGCGATGGCCAGGCCCTGACTGACAAAAGGAGAATTCACAACAGCCGAGGCGCGAAGGCATTCTTTTTGACTTCCTATTATGTTTGTACCTTGGAGATGTTGGGATCTGATTTTCCAGCACGCCATTCTGTTCCAATCTCCCTCCATTCACTCGCACATCAGGCCATTATCATTAAATACGTGTTTGATTTCCTCACAATGCACTCACTCCTCACAATGAACAGAGACGTGGAGAGAGAGAGAGAGAGAAAACACATTAAATAAATGGCGTATGAGTGAATGACAACAATAAACATATTTGTGCTGAGAGCAATGAGCAATGTTTCTAGTGATAAATGGTGTGTAGAGGTGGATCGTCCTAGATGCACCACAGGGAGCGGCAGATGAGGGGAAAGGGAAGGCAGCTAATGAAATAAGCGTGAGCTGAGGTGAAACAGGTCATGGCAAAGACTAAACTGAATGCTACAGTGCTGACGTTTTAAGCTAATTTCTAACATTTCTGCAAAATAAATAGGAATCAGCGAGCATTTCCAGCAACTACATTTGTGTAAATGCATTCATAAAAGTGTAACGAGATAATATACCAGAATTAATCGAGCACCAGTAACTCTGATATATCATGTTTTTTTATTGCCACTTCCCACCTAAGATTGCATTTGTTTCGTTTTGTTTAATGAATGAATGTTTAAACGCAAAAAACAAACAGATCAGAAGCGATGTAAGATGTAATTTTTTGCCCTTTCTGGTGAAGTGGAGACATACAGTATAACGGTGAGTGTTAGCATGAAGGGAAATCTACAGCTGGAGAGGCCAAAGAAGGTGCATCAAGGTGTATTCAGAGCCAAGCTGAAGACCTTTAAACTTGCATTCTTTTTAACAACCAGCAGGGGACGCAAAGGTTGCAAAAAGCAGTCTGATTGTATAGAAGTCTATGAGAAAATGAGCCTACTTCTCACTTGATTTATCACCTCAGTAAACATTATAAACATGAGTTTATGGTCTCAATCACTAGTTTCAAGACTTCTTCAATACAGCATGATGTTCATTTAGTAAATTATGGTCCCATTTCGAGAAAGGTCGCTAACATGGTGTTGTCCAGTCTGTGAGTTTAACCCTTTCAGTGTACTGATGGCGCCGGCAAAAAAAAAAACAAAACGAGATGGCGATGACCCTAATGCTGAATTTGAGGCTTCCAGTCCACAAAGCAAGGGATGTGAGCTACCTGCTCAATATCACCTGCTGAAATGTTCAGTAGGTGATATTTACCATGTTTACTTTCTTAGTTTAGTGCGTTAGCATGCATAACATTTGCTAATTAGCACTGATAACAAGGTACGACTGAGATTTTTTTTTTTCTTAGGACCAAAAACGTAAAAAAAAAAAAAAAAAAAAAAAAACAAAACAAAAACAAATTCATAGCAATGACATGGTTGATATTGATGTATTTCAATCTGGACCAAAGCGGTGGTCCAACCATAGACTGTATATAAGAAGTGGACGTGACGTCACACATTGGTTTCTGGATCGCCGTTTCAAAGCCTCGGCTTCGGAATTTTGCCCACCGCCATCTTGGTTTGTTGCAACTAGAAGTGACACGAGAAAATCCGGACAACTCCAAGACCGGACAACACCTTGGTAGCGACCTGTCAATCACAAAGCAGCCCCGCCCTAAAGCATCCCCTGCTTTATGGTCTATTTAACTCGAAATGGGACCATAATTTACTAAATGAACATCATGCTGTATTGTAGATTTGAAACTCGCTATTGGGACCATGAACTAATGTTTACAAGGTTTACTGAGGTAATAAATCAAGTAAGAAGTAGGATTATTTTCTCATAGGCTTCTATACAATCAGACTTCTTATTGCAACCAGAGGAGTCACCCCCTGCTGGCTGTTAGAAATAATGCAAGCTAGCTTCACTTTTCAGACCTGTTGGTAGCCCACTAGGTCTGACAGATAGACCCACACCTCTTCATCCCATCAGGTGCGTTACCAAAATCCTACATTTGGTTAGGTTTAGGATTATCCTGCATTCAACAGTGTCAGTCTTCTTTTTTTGGTGAATATTTCTTTGTGGAAATTTGGTCAAACATTACATCATGTTGAGATACTTCAAACGGAGCAACAATGGAGTCTGATATCACACTGTGTTTTAGTAATCATAAAACATAAGCAGTGAATGACAAGTTTTGGTTTCAGTCACCTCAAAAATGAGAACAAGGACTTCTTTCTACTTCCTGACAAACAATGACGGATGCGGGAGAACTCTATTATTTATATTATATATATATATTATTAAGGATGTTGAGCCTCCCAGTGACAGAGGCCTCATAAGACCAGAATTCAGTGCAGCTAGAAGACAGGTTGCACTGTGAGAAAAAGGGCTGACAAGTATTTTTTTGTACAAAAAACCTCTTTACATCTACTATACTTTTCCTCTTACTTTCAAAAATCGACATTTGAACGGAACCTGTCGCCGTGAGTCCTCCGAGGTTCTCGAAACGCACTCTGGGAAACGTAGGAAAGCACTAAACTAAGCAAACAAGGCACAGCGAGGGAGGATGCGTACACAAAAAAAATCTCATTGTTTCAGTTTCGATCCCCCTCAGGTCACAAATCTCCCATGTTACTCTAACCTCCAGGCAACCAGTGGCCCATTAAAGCCATCCAGAGACATGCATTGTGGGAGAACAGATCAACACGTGCAGCAGCACTGGGACACTTATCCAGATTAGGAAAGCAATGCCTGCCTGCTACTCCAAGATACTATGGACCTCTGGGGGCCTATAAGTGTGTTTATGTGTGTGAGAGGATACACAGGTGGGGGGGAGAAAACACAGGGAAAAAAATTGTTAAATATAATGTCATATAAAACCCTCAAAGACTGCACTCACACATACACACCATGCTGACATGGCTCGGGATCAAGACGGGAGACTCATCACCATCACCCCGCACCGTGAGATAACTAAAGAAAAGCCAGGGCACTATGGGTAATGCTGCTGATAAATAGCATTCAGCAGACATTAAGGCACTATGATTATCTCTCCCGCACTGCGTCTCTCTCTCCCGCTATGCTAATTATTGTGGTGTCGCTCTGAGGGGTATTTCTTTTTCTTCTCTTTCCTAACATCTCTCTTTGACACGAGTTCGTCTCTCGCTGGATCTGATATCACTTGTTATCAAATCATCAAAATTGGCTTTTATCAGCTAAATCACTGACGATTAAGTAAAGCAACAGCTGATGACTGATGAGATACTACAAGATGAAGATTTTATTAGCCAGACTCATAAATCTTTGTTTAGATGTTTCCTGCAAACAGATCTCTGGTGAAGTTTGCTCGACGTTTCCCTCAGAATAATGAATGTAACCATTAATTGGATTTGCCCTCACTTATACTTGATAAGCGGCCAATTGAGTGCTAATCAAACAGGTGTCAGATATGCTGAGTCTTTTTAAATCAAAAATATTGAGTGTTTAACAAACTTTAAATGTCAAAAAAAAGACTTCAGAGTTTAGTAGCAACTAGACAAGATGTTATTACTCTTTTGCTGCAGCTAATACTCCACTTCGTGGAGCCATGCATAGAAATAATGGCAATAGAGCCATGACAGGTCGATTAAACCTGCAGCAACAGCATGAAGGACATCCCTGGGAAGGTTGTAATGGACAGATGGTTTACAGACAAACACTGCTTCATCAGTATTCGTGCACAACAAATTCATTTCCGTCCTAATTTCCATACATTTCCATTTGTCCACCTCAAGCAAAAATGTGTTTGTAATCTTGAGAAACTGAGCTGAAACGGTTTCAGACTGTGGCAGATAAAGGCAGCCTTCTCATTTCTACATGGAAACTTCTGATTTGTTGGCTGAAATGACAACCGTCTTAGTTATTTGTGTTTGGTCAGCTGCAGCTTGCTAGCTTACCGAGCTAACACTAGCTCCACGAGTTGGTTGAAAAACGCCATCTCCGGCTGATACATACAGTATATGCTATGTGCTAAAAGACCGAGGCAAATGCTGAAAACTGAAAAAAAAAAGTTCATGATCCATGTGAAATAAGGACATCACAGAGAAATTTAGTAGTCAATACCAATGTCAATGAAATACTATTCTCAATACCCAATTTGATACCACGGTAAAAAATAAAATCACAACCCTTGTACTTCAATATCCACTCCTTTATTACTGTTTTCATTCTGTTTTTGTTAAACAGGTCATAATTCCCTCATTTTTATCTATTTTATATTGCGGTGAAAACATCTCCTTCAAACAACTAAATTTATTGAGGTTTATCGCCAAAAAACACTTTACAAGACTACATTTGAACACATCATGGTAACGATATCTTTGTCCAGTGCTAATTTTTACTGAATACAGCTTGAAGGCATCGTAATGTAAATCAAAGGCACCTCCTGTGTTGAGCTAGTCAACGTTAGGCGTTAGCAGGTAGCCAGTAAGCAACGGCTAATGTTAACTAGCTCTCGTCCTGCTGATTTCTGAGTTTACTGCATCCCGAACACATTTCATCCCGAGGATGATGGGTTAGTCTCGGTTCCTGCGGTCATGTTTTCACAATTTTGACATCAACTTGGTACCAAAGCACTGGTTCTTATAACATGACATCCCTAATGTAAAACAGCACTCGGAGAGCGCAGACCTCCGCCAAGCACCATAGTTTCCCCCCTGGCGGTTTCTTCTGGATCTATCTCCTCAAGTATTAAAGCTAGATCAAATTCGTTGACACACTTTAGATGCGGAATTGTCTCAGCTACACGATGCTGCTTGTTAGAAATCTCTACCTCTAATATTAAATGCACAGTAGGCCAAAATGTAAGAGTACCTCCATTTTTTTTTATATAAATTGCCAATCTTAAAATCTGCCATCTGGATCAGATCTGGATCAGCCTTTGGGATTTGATAGAAGTACACATTGTAAATCCCTGAGTCAAATTTCATGAGCTTTGGGCAACAATTACCAGAGATATTGAGAAACAATTTTTTGGATCCCATTTACCCCAACGTTAACGAAAATTTAAAAGTGATCCAGAATCCAGGATTTCTTCCGGATCAAGCCCAAAATTAAATCAGTTCTTCCTTTTCACATTTTCGACACACCCTGAAAATTTCAGGAAAAATCCGTCCATAAGTTTTGGAGTTATCTTGAACACAGACAAACAAACATAACCTCCTTGGCGGAGGTAATAAAAAAACAGCATTGCTCATGAACCACAACATGGATTTAGATAGTCATAGTATTAAAAGTATGATAAGTTGAAGTGTAAGACGATGACCCTTTAGGCTGCTCTCATTAGCAACACAATGGTTAGATTTTCACTTTCAGCATTACGGGAGAAAAACTTTTTAAGATGATGACTGATTAACCAATGTGTTTAGCAAACATAGCGCTATCTTGGAGAGGAAGTTTCCCCATTAAAGACCTAAACAAAGCTTCTAATGTTAACCTAAATACTGTGAGGAAGCTGCCAGATGCTACTCCATCAGAGGGGAAATACTACACAGTGGAAATGTGAACCTGAATCCTGTAATTTAACCCCACATGATATGAGTATGAAATGCCCCTGGCCTTCGAAGTAACACTAGGTTAGGTTACTACTTTATGTGGTCAGCTAGTAAGGCAGACATGCTAACATTTGCAGCATAGAGCAGAACAAACACTTCCTGTTTTTGGTTATACTAACAAGAAATAAAGTCTTTATTGACAGACTTTTGCTGTTACTGCAGCCCCATGAACACTACTTCAGCATGTGCTAAAAAAGTCCTCACTCAAGCCACAACAACGCAATGAATGACTTTGTGTTTAAGCAAGTGGTATATTAATTTACCATCACCGAGTTAACCATTAAAACAGATCAGCAAAATCTACTATAGCTCAAACATTTTCTACGGAGCACTGAGAACACGCAGTAATGTCATTCATACAAAAGTCATGGACCAGTGCTCAAATAAACAGACATACCAGAAAAGTTACTGGATTGGAAAAGAGAAAAAGTGGATAGAAATACAGAGAGTGTGTGCGTGTTTGTGTGTTAGGTATAAGCGTGTGGAAATTGGATGCCAGGCTTTGTAGATCCCCATCCTGTGATAACTCACACTCGATCCACGCGTCATAAACACAATGCTCACAAGTTGTGACAGTCCAAAATGAGAAAACACTGAACTCTAACTTAGACCAAAACAAACCCATCCGAAAACAGAAAATGACTTGGATTTAAAGCTGCAAAAACTCGATGCTTGAATCTGATGACTGGCAGGACCCGTGAAACACTCGACAGCCTTATTGACTTCTCCTGAGTCTGCATGTGACAACGCCGCTGTCAGAGCGAGACAAGGCAACATTTTATATTCCACCGGAGGCGAGCCTGATCTGCACTGCTAACGCTGGATGCCAAACGTCTTGAAATGAGCTCAGGCGACAAGCGAGCACACCCCCCCGGTTGTTTCAATCACGGTTCCAGGCACGGTATCCTCTCTCCCAGGGCCTCTTCTTCCTTGGTGTTTGAAAATAAAGACGATTTTACGTGGAGGCTACTGGCGCAGCTTTCTGAGGAAGGTGGTAAATGAGCGGCGGTGGCGCTGGGAACGCTGGCAAGGATTTCTGGACCAGTATGGCCGTTCTGATCCAGGCCTGAGGGAGCGGCAGCTCGAGGCTTGATGGCATGGGAGAGCTGACACTTAACATGGACGGGGGCAGGATGGGGCAGACAGGGAAGGTCACAGGGTCCCCCTGGAAGTGAGTGTGTGAGCATGTGATGTGAGTGAAGCAAAACTCGAAAGAGCTTTGCGCCACGGGCATGACGCCAGAGGAAAGAGTCTGAGATTTTTCTGTTTGTGAGCATATTTGAAGCATGTACTGTATTGTGCATGGCATGGGGGTTTCTGTGTGTGAAGAGTTAATAGAAGCTGACAATAGCGAGGTGCGTCCCCTAACTCTGGGTGGACTGACAAGGACATGCGACAGCATCCAGGCCAGCTCAACTGTCAGCGCCACTCACTGAGCGGCCACACTGATGACAGCAGACAGCGGCCAAACACCACCTCGCGTGGAAGCGCTAAAGACACACACTCCATGTTTTTATCTTTACAGCCTCCCATCAGAACACTTAAAGTGATAATCTGATATCTATGCAGACAAAGCAGCGGTTTGCTACTGCCTGTCTTTGCCTTAAATCCAGTTTGGATGCTTTTCAGTAGCTGTCGCTCAGGTTCAGACTTCTCACACTCAGGAAGGGATGCGTTCAACAGACCCCGCAGCAGTAATGTGTGTTGTTTAGCATAAGCAGAGGGATGACAGGGCAAATAGCATTAGCAAGTGACAGCCACCATGGCTGAGCAGACACTGGAATCAATAGACTAATTTTGACAAAATTATATGTTCACAAAATGTAACCCTGAAACAAAGAGTCCACATGAGGGGTGGGACGGTTCATAAAATTCACAGCTCGGTTCGGTTCACGGTTTGAAGTCACGGTTTTTGGTTCAATTTGGTCCATTTATGATACAGCAAGGAGGACAATCTCCAGCTTCAATTTAAACATGCATTTCATTTATTTGGCAAAGTAAGTCAACAGCTGTTTGTCTTCACAACAGACACTTCTTCATTGTCACATCTTACGGCTGGACTTCTGTTGACAACAGCAAAGTCACCATAGAAACTCATTAATATCTCACTGGACACAATCTGACAAATTAATAAAATAAATTATATTCCTGAGTGAAGTTTATAAAGACTGAAGAACACAAACAGACAGTATTAGTCCTTCCTCCTGTCCTCTGTCCTCCTCCCTCTGCTGATGTGAACAACTACAGGTCCTGCTGGCAGAGAGGAGAAGCTGCTTTGTCTCAGCCAGCTTTAGTTTACTACTAAGATACATGACAAACTAACCTAAACAGTCAGACTACAGAGTCTACTGCCAGCTTTAGTTTACTACTAAGATACATGACAAACTAACCTAAACAGTCAGACTACAGAGTCTACTGCCAGCTTTAGTTTACTACTAAGATACATGACAAACTAACCTAAACAGTCAGACTACAGAGTCTACTGCCAGCTTTAGTTTACTACTAAGATACATGACAAACTAACCTAAACAGTCAGACTACAGAGCCTACTGCCAGCTTTAGTTTACTACTAAGATACATGACAAACTAACCTAAACAGTCAGACTACAGAGCCTACTGCCAGCTTTAGTTTACTACTAATATACATGACAAACTAACCTAAACAGTCAGACTACAGAGCCTACTGCCAGCTTTAGTTTACTACTAAGATACATGACAAACTAACTTAAACAGTCAGACTACAGAGCCTACTGCCAGCTTTAGTTTACTACTACGATACATGACAAACTAACCCAAACAGTCAGACTACAGAGTCTACAGCCAGCTTTAGTTTACTACTAAGATACATGACAAACTAACCTAAACAGTCAGACTACAGAGCCTACTGCCAGCTTTAGTTTACTACTAAGATACATGACAAACTAACCTAAACAGCCAGACTACAGAGCCTACTGCCAGCTTTAGTTTACTACTAAGATACATGACAAACTAACCTAAACAGTCAGACTACAGAGCCTACTGCCAGCTTTAGTTTACTACTAAGATACATGACAAACTAACCTAAACAGTCAGACTACAGAGCCTACTGCCAGCTTTAGTTTCCTACTAAGATACATGACAAACTAACCTCAACAGTCAGACTACAGAGCCTACTGCCAGCTTGAGTTTACTACTAAGATACATGACAAACTAACCTCAACAGTCAAGGAACTAAAGTCATTTACTTACATGTCTACCATTCGCTGTTAGCTGGTGAACTAACATGCGGTGGCGAGTTAATAGCTGTGGTAGTGTAAACAGTGGAGTGGTTGAGAGACATGCGCAGTAAAATCTGGTCCGTCCTCGCCAAAATTGAGCCAATCACAACGCACAATCTCAGCTTTGGTTACACTGCGCTTGTGTTATACCCCATACCCCTGTCCGCCGTGTCCCAGCCTCTTTCCATAGGCCTTGATTTCTAGTGTGACAATAAACGTGAAGAAAAAAAATACACAATCAGCCTCATAACCTGTTTCAAATGAACCGAACAGTACATACACGGACCTAACTGTGACTAACAAACTGAACGATTCATTTTTTTTACCCGAACCATTCCCAGCCGTAGTCCAAAGCACATGTAGTTTTGGTATTATTACCTAAAACCCAGAAGTTGTACCATTTGCTGCGCAGCGGCCACTGTGGCTACATGTGACATTAAAGTTTAGCGGTGAATACTAAAATATAGCGCAACAGTAGCACAAGTAGAGAGGAGTCACAATGTTAGCAAACTGATGAAGCTGTTTTTAGCACATTTGCTGACATGAGCTAACTTTAGCCACCATTAGCTTCTGAACATACCAGACCAAGTAAGGCTACAGTAGTCAAACTCCTGAGTGTACTGAATGAAACAAGGGTGAGTTTTACTTCTTGTGAATTCAAATTTTTGCTTTTTAAGAGGAAGTATATGTTATTTATGCTTTTAAAAGTGGAATAATACTAGCACTGCTCAATTATGGCAGAAATCATACCCACATTTATTTTGGTCAATACAGGGATCACAATTATTTTCACAATTACTCAACGACTTTAGAAATAGCATGCATTTAAAACATTTTAAACACAGCAATCTGGTGCAATTACGTGGCTAGATTTATATATATAACTTCCTTATCTTATTCAGTGTTCACCTGAACCAAAGAACATATATTGCCAAGAAGTGAAAGTCAAGTGTTAGTTCAACATCAGCGCCCAGCAGCAAAGCTACACTTCCGCCATTTTTGACAGAAAGTGACTACCGGTTACCAGTAAAACATCCACCGAAAAGTGCCGTACAAAAGGAAAATACTTCTATTCTAAAATGTCCTGTACTGAACAATAAAACATTATAAATACGTATTTTCAGTTCAAAATGGCGGCGGAGAAAAACCAAAAACAAAACAGGAGTTTCATCTCTTTGCTTCTATACTCTTTGGTTGAACTTAACTCCCTCCTCATGTACCTTCTGGTTGCATAAACCAAGATGGCGACGGGTCAAAATGCTGAACATGAGGCTTCAAAACCGTAGTCCACAAACCAATGGGTGAGGTCATGGTGACTTTGACCACTTCTTATAAACAGTCTGTGCTTTTAACAAACTATTTCGACCACTTGTCTGTTACTTTTAGCTGAAATTCAGCATTAAGCCAACTGGTTTATTCACCTTAGAGGACAAACAATAAAACAGTCATAGCTTTCTGACAGAAGCCGTTGCTCTTTGCATTGCTTCCCTTGCTGCTGTTGCCATACTCTTTCCATCCATCTCGGCGGACAGGGGTACGGGTTATAACACATGCTCAGTGGAACTGAAGCTGAGGTTGTGATTGGCTCAATTTCGGCGAGGGCGGACCGCCACTGTGCTTACACTACTGCAGTTATTAGCACGTCTATAGCTCACCGGCTAACAGCGAATGGTAAACATGTAAGTAAATGACTTTAGTACCTTCTAGTCAGCAGTGTTCAGTGGTTGTTCGGGGAGTTTATTGTGAAGGGAGGAACAGTAGCAGTGAAGCGGTGATGCGCTGTTACTGACGGGTCCGAACTATGGAGCCTCCGTGTGATTAATATATTATCCTCAACACAGTGGCACTTTTCTTTTAGATCAGAAGTCCAGCCATAAGATGTGACAATGAAGGAGTGTTTTGTTCCTGATGTCAGTCTACTGATGTGAAGACAAACAGTTGTCTTATTTTGCCAAATAAATTAAAAGCATGTTCAAATTGAAACTGGCCTCCTTGCTGTTACATAAATGTACCAAACCGAACCGAAACCGTGACCCTAAACTGTGTACCGAACCGTGCATTTTATAACCCGTCCCACCCCTAGTCAGTACACATCCAGACAGTCAGTAACTAGCAAGTATCACGTGATTTTCAGGCAGCCAAATACTACGAGGGTGGAGAGGGAGCGAACAGAGAGCAGCACTTCAGCCATCAGTTTAAGGAGGAACTGTGAGATACTATAGGCTTTACAGTGAAGACATGATTCCCCTCCCTGGCAATCCTCCACAGAGTTTGAACTGTTAATGTAGAAAGTATTTAACAGTCTCCTGTGTCTGCATGCACCAGAAATCTGTTTATTTCACATCACCCACCCCTCCTCCTCTCAAGAGAAAAAAATATACAATTTAGCCGCCACTTTGTTATGATTGCATTTTCCAATCTGACGAAAAGGAAAGCCAATTGTTTTTTTTCAGATGTTTTCATGCGCTCAGCAGGGGATCTCCAGCTGAGAGATGGTATCTGATTGCACAACACAGTCCTCAGACGCACACACATGTTCATACACAAGGTATATGTATGATGCACCCACATCCACTCAACAGCAGTAATGTGAGTGGTAATCAAGACAGGAAATAACAGAGCCTTTTCTGTGGTCTTTCAGACATGCAGGGTTAATTTTGCCACTGCCACTTGAAAGTCAGCAGGTTGCTGTGCTAATTAATGGAGCATGACTGCTGTCCTCAGGGCAAATCCCCACACACACACACACACACACACACACACACACACACACACACAAATATGATAACTTTTAGGGGAGTGTGTGTATGTGTGCATGGGGTAATCAAGTGACATGCAGCTGCACACTCAATCAAACTCGATTGGAACCCCCCCCCCCCACACACACACACACACACACACACACTGCAGCAAACAAACATTTCCCATTAGCTCAATGCACATGCAGCAGTAGCTGTAGGAGGGGCGAGGCTCAGTGGAGTCCCGACTCCATGTTGCTATAAGATGAGCTCAAGCTCAACCCCTTCATTGACCCCACATGTCTGGCCTTTCAACCCTAATTTCCCTGCGATGGAATGGCGACCTGTTAGGGGGGTAAGGAAAAAAAATGGAATTTGTTAAAAAAGTTTTATTCCCTGTTGGGGGAAGTTAGGGCGGAAAAAAAAAAAATCCGGGGGGGGGAAAAAAAAGGGGGGAGGCAAAAAAAAATCCACAAAAAAAGGGGGGATAAATAAAAAATTATTTCTATTTATGTCAACGACAAATCTTTCCCTGTGATGGACAATAAAATATTATAATTATAATAAGCATTTTCAGTCCAAAAAACAGGGGGTTTTGTCTTTTTGTTTTAAACCCCGTTGGCCCCCCCCCCGGTCCCCCGGGTGGCAGACCATGTTGGGGACAACCTAATGCACTCGAGGCTTCAAAACCGTAGTCCACAAACCAACAGGTGTACCCCGCCTTAAAACGACCCAATGCTACCGGCTGGGATTGGCAATTTTAGTCAGCTATGCGTTTCCAGTGTTTTGAAACTCACTCAGGCTCACTGCACAGTACAACTAATCTTATTTGGTAGCCCACTGACTACCATGACAATACATTTTCTACAGATCAGCTTAATCTGTGTCTCCTTAACACAAATATGTTTATTTTGTTGATAAAATCATAGTTTCTATTTTGAGCTACCCAACAATCTGCAGCTGCAGAAGTATCCGTTGGGTAGTAGCAGTTAGGAATCACTGCTGTACACCATGCTAGATCTTCACTCTACAAGACGACTACTTTAAAGTAACTGAACTAATGTGGCTACGTACACTAACTGGTTGAAGCTCCCAACCATGAATGTGTAGTTCAGATTTCAGCAATCACCATACATGGCATAAGCGCATATGATGCTTCTTTGAGGCTGCACATGTCTCCACAATCCTTGAACCGAGTCACCTTTGCTCATCTGAGAGGCACCAGTGGTAATAAGATCACTACTTGAACTCCAATGCAGTCAGGTCCATTACAGAACACACACATTTGCACACACCTACAGTGTTATAGCCCTGGAAGTGTATATGTGTTTATCTATGTGTTTGTTGAGGAGGAAGCAGGGGACAGAGGTCAATGTCAGAGGCTGGTATCCTTGTGCAGTGATGAGCGGGCAGGCTGCTGACACAACCATGATTATACAGGACCAGCTTGACCTGAACAACACCAGTAAAAACAACACACACACAAGCACATGGCTCTTCCACTGCGAGAGGTATAAAACGGGACAAATAGCAGGTTGGGTAATATACCAAGGCCAGATGGGACAAGGCAGCACATACACCTGTTCAAAATCACACAACCTGTCGGCAGACAAAAGCCTGCGGTGCCTGACATGAATAGCACCCCTGTTTTCCATCACCAGGACCGCGCACACTGTCATTATGAATCACTGGAAATGAGCATTAAACAGGGAAGTCTCTGTGACGCCCATTAGCACAGCATTAGATGTTCTATCCATGCTGATTATGTGAGGAAACTACGCAAAGTAACTGCCTAATGCCACTTCTGCAGTTCCGGATTTGTGTCGCGTATAAAAGTCTATGCAAAATCGAGCTGCATCTGCTGAGATGAAGATGAATTTGTCTTCTAAAAACAGTAGTTTCTGCCTTTCAAGAAGCCTCACGGGTGGGGAGAGGGGGCTTTCCCTCCAGCAAAGTGACTATCTGACACCAACCCAGTTTCCAAATGACTATAATTTTGCTTTTAAGCTGAATCCTGACCCAGAATCATATTTCATTATCAGCGACGCCATGAGAGAATGAATCGGGGACTCCGAAAAATTACTTATAAAAGCCATCAGTGGTCTGACAGGGGTAGTAAATCTTGGCTTGCACTCAGGTGTGACTGCATTGTGCGAATCAGGTGTTAAATTTGGAATTAGCTGCTTGCTGGCTAACAACACATACATCACACTAATGCAGTTCTGTCATTGCAGCGCTCGCCCTTAATCAGGGCGCATCTGTGTTCTGATGAGGCGCCTCGGCTCTCTATGATGATAATACACACACAAACACGCATCGAGGAAGTCCCCGGAAACCTCGTGTTTGCATTGGACTCTGCTGTGTCGTTGGGTTTTTTAGCGTGCCAGGTAGATCAGTGCAACAGACAGATTGTCGTCATGCAGGTTTTTGATGCTCCGTGTCCTCTAATGGGGAATCACAGCCGGATCTGTGTACTGTATGTTTACTGGGGTTCAGACACCATTGTCATTTAGTTGCACAGATTGCGGTTACTGTTAATGCTGAAAGGGCAGAGGGAGTATAATATTCAGGATACACTAGAGATACAGTAGATCCTGTACAGAAGCTACAGCAGCTGGTATAGAGAGAAAACTAACAGTCTCTTGCCTCCTTCTCAATTATAGCTGTCTTGTAAAAACAACAAAAAAACTGGTGTTATTTTGAAAAATAAAACTAGAATTACTCCGCCAATCAATAAAGTTGCAATTAACATACAGGTCTGTTCAAAATGTCATCACTTAATCATTTTATCCTATTAGACGTTTGTGTAAAAGTGTCACACTCATTCATTGTAAATGAAGGGAGTGTGTGGAAATTACTGCGGTGCAGAGAGGGACCTTTTATATGATTTTTAAGGATTAAGACCCTCCCCGGAGTTTTTCATATTTACTCAACTCAACCCTGATTTGAAGCTTAAAATGTCAAGGAACAATACAGTGTACATAGTCCAAATAGCACATTAGGAGTTGAATTGGGTTGAAACGATGGGAACGTAATAAATGATGCGTCCTGATGCGAGGCCACTTGTCCTTTGGTGTCGTCAATTTTGTGACGGCACAAAGGGCAAATGCCAGAGTAGCAGGGCCAACAAATGAAACAATGATTATAAGAAATAATGAATTTAACTTCAGGGACGATTTTATTCTTACATACATACCATAACTATCAGTGAAATAAATAGATAAAAAAGTGGTTTGTGTTTAACGCTAAGCAAAAAAATGTAACCAATAACTGACCCTTTTTACTCAATTATTAATCGCTAACCCACAAGATTAGTACATTTCATGTAGCGGTCCACCAGCTGCAGTATATGAGCATAACAGACAACCAAGTTCCCAGTTCACCCGGAAGAGTTACTGTAGCAGCCGGTGTGGTGTGTGGTGTCACAGACATGCAGCCTCTTTCCCAGTAAAAGTCTCCACCACCACCGCATCATTTAGTTTAGTTTAGCAGGTCGTCAGCTGCTGCCCGAGGCTTTGTGCTTCCTGTAGCCACACACATACAGACTGTCAGCACGGCGTAACTTTAGCGAGTTCTCGACAGACCGTGTGTGTGTGGCGGTGGTGAGTGTGGGGTTGCCTGTGGCGTTATATCTGTGAACGTAGCTGTAGCAGACAGTGTGTGTACACTTCGTAGGTTGATAAATGCTGCGAGGTTACAAGTTCCTCCACTCTGTGCTCTGCTCAAGACCGGAGGCAACTTCCTGTATCTGCAACTCCGGCTAATACTTTTCCTAAAGTAGGCTGTTAAGGTGGACTACCTTTTCTCCTTAAACTGACAAGCTAACCTCTGAGTTTTGCTTAGCTTTTTAGTTAATTGTTACTATTTCTTTTAACTGTTTAAGCGACCGCGTTAAAGACCTGTTACAGAACTGTGGTACTGTGCATATGGTAAAATGCACCTGTATGATCCGTGATGTCCACAAAACACGAGATTATTCTCCAGATAAAATCTGTTTTTTACTATGAACCTTTCAAGAAAATGAGGAAATATAAAAAGCTGGAGTATGGATAACTTAAAGACTCTCCGCTGCTTTCCAAAAATAATCATCCTACCCTTCCTTATACCCGCCCATCTCCAGTAGTAATTTTCACACAGTTACTAATGTCAGTTAAAAGACCTTCTAATGAGAGGATAAATCACTGATAGACAAATGAATATTCAGACCTTCATCACCTCATAGTTTGGGACATCCCTCAGCATCTCAAAACAAGTCTTTTTCACTTCATAAGTTTGAAGAGGTGTTGATGGTTGTTGGTTGTTGGAGTTGTTGGTTTTATCACAAGTACCTCTCCCATACCTGTTGATGTTTGGTACTTGACTTTTCTCTGAAGTACAGCTTTGTGATTCATGTCTGGCAAAAAAAAAAAAAAAAAAAACATCAATGAACGCCTTTTATTTTGTTGCTGCAGACGGTGTGACACAAAAGCTTGTTGCTTTGTTCGTACATCAGGTCTGTACACCTCACCTCTGATTTGGTCTATCTGGTGCAATAATGCTGGGACTCATGTTCTGTTCAAAGGTAATAGAAAGGCCAAAAAAAGATTCTGTTGGCCACTAATGGAAACATGGGAGTCGCGAGTTAGTGTCTCCTGCCCACATGGACACGAGCATGCCTCAACAAGGCCAGCCCAGCGAGCCGGTTTCTGACGCGGCCTCCTCTCTTTCCTGGGTGTCAGACTGTTAGCTATGACCTGGATATCCTTCATTGTCACTGACAGAAGGTGGCAACACAGTGCACTGGCAGTGACGGCAACGGGAGCAGAAATAACTGGTTTCAAAATAGGTTTTGCTTGGCTCTGCGATGGCTTCATCAAAAATGTATTCAGTTTATTTCCTGCTGTTAACGGGCACAAAATGAGAACGTTCAATGACAAACAGTCCTTCGTTTCATAGAAATTAACCTATGACCTCTCAATAGATTGGAGCCTGGTAGACAGACTAAATTAAGGGGATACGATGCAAATAAGGAGGCCGGTTGTTGGGTGAGCACTTTCAGGATACGCATCCTGTCGTCAGTTTGACGCTATTCCACTGTTCGACAGTTGATGGCGGTAATGCATCAACAAACGTAGCAATGCCCCAATATATTATTTTTATTTTTAGTGTACAGCATGTGCCACCACTGGTGAGTCTCTGCTCTATTCAACTGCCAGTCTACCACCGTCACCTGCATATCATCTCCGTTCAGCCCACTGACGAAACCGCTGTGTGCGGTGTAACATTAGCGAGTGTGCAGTAAATCACTATAGCTGTAAATGTAGCAGTGCAGTGTGTGTACAGTTTAGGCAGTGTGTCGGTGAACACATTCTACAACTCCTGTGCCTTGCTTGCAACATGCAGCTGATTTAAGGGGTTAGCCTTGAAGTTAGCCGCAACTCTGGCTCAGGCACTTAAGGTGGACTGACTTTTAAGGTGGACCAGCTATTCTCATTTTAGTGACAAGTTGCTCCTACGAGCACCGTAATCCTCATCTCTGAATGCAAAGAACTAAACTCCACTTCACATGACCTTTGGGAGCATTTAGTAATATATTCAAAACCTGTTAAGGCATTCAAACATAAAAACTAGGGCTGCCAATCAATTAAAATATATCCCGATTAATCGCATCATTTTCCATCGTTAATTGCCCATTTTTTTTATATCTTCAAACTGTACCTTAAAGGGAGATTTGTCAAGTATTTAACACTCTTAGTATGGAGCATTATGTAGGTTTTCTAGTCTCATATGATACCAGTATCCTCACTCTAGCTTTAAAACTGAGCCTGATTCAACCTAAAAATCCCAAGTTGTGTTAATGCACTAAAGAAATTAGTGGTTTATTTGCGTTATTATCATATTACGTTGACAGCCCTAATAAAAACTGATGTTGCAGATGCCATTTTCTGTGAAATCATGTGTGTTAAATAAAGTGTTCCTTTCAGGAAGGAGGGTCTTGGCTGACAGTAGCCCATCCAACCGCTCTGACGCAGGCTGATTTCCTACTCACTACTCAGTTCAACAGCCACATCACAATATTACCCACTTCCCTTCACCTTCAACATCATCTAACAACAATCTTCCCAGAACTCATCATTTCCATGATGCACATCCCTATGCAGCACTGCCAGCAGTTGGCGTCACACCTGACCGTCATGGGACGGCTCCATCTGTGACCGGTTTGTCCCGGTTCATCCTGGGGATTATCAGCTATCAGCCGCTGACTTTTTCCGCCGGGGCCGGCTCTCAACTCATCTGCTCCTGAGCAGCGCTCCACTGCCCGTCATAATTGAAGCCGATACCGTTCCCCCATGGCTGCCATCTTACAGTGCCAACCTCCCCCACCACCACCACCCTTTCCCTGCTTCCATCCCCCTGTCTTCCGCTGTGTGCCTTATCTCCCCAAAAACCTTCTCCCCGGGCCAGGCTCAGAGAAAGCACCAGACCTGAGTTTGGTGGACAGTTTGGAGTTTCTTTTTTGACCTACAGCCGAAGCATGAACACTGACGGCTTGATTGAATTTATTACTGTTTGACTGAAGTCACAGCTAATATTCTGAGTTTGAAATGAGCAAAGGCCAAAACCAGGTAGGCAGTCAGAAGAGGCAATCACATCCAAAAAGGAGGCAGGCAGAAAATCATTAACCGTGGATCTGGCAGTAGGTCAAGCAGGGAGAACAAAGGCTGAAAAGCTAAGGCAGATGCGAACTAGATAATCTGGCAAAGCATGGATAGAAATGGGCTGAAATGTACTACAAGACCAATGAGGGAAATGGGGAACAGGTGGCTGGGGAAGGTCAGGTGAGGGGAATGGCAGGAAATGGCTGCATCCCGTTTACCTTGGAAATCGAAGCTGGGAACAACGCTCCCAGCCAGGTTAGCCACTTTTAACAATAGCAATTGATAACAACTAGTGCTGTCAAATTTAGCGCAATAATAACGTCTTAACGGAAATTTGTTTGCTACTACTAATTTCTTTAAGGCTGCAACGCAAGCGAGCTGCACAGTTTGCACTGTCGCCTCACAGCCAGAGCCCTTTGTTTGCATGTTCTCCCCTTGTTAGCGTGGGTTTTCTCCAGGTTCTCCAGCTTCCCCCCACAGACCAAAGACATACAGTTTAGGTTAACTGATGGACTGCGACGGACTGGTGACCTGTCCAGGGTGTACCCTTCCTTCGCCCGATGCCAACTGGAATCGGCTCCAGCTGCGACCCCTAACCCATAAGTGCCCATAAGTGGTTGAAGATGGACGGATGAACATGGGATCAGTTTTAAATCTACAGTTACAATATTGGCATCATACGGAGCTAGAAAAATCAAACGGAATCTGTTGGTACTAACCATGCCATAGTAGCTTGTCATGAAGGAGGCTAAATAACGCTCCAAGCTAAATTTTGGTGAGGAAAAACTGGCATGGCCATTTTCAAAGAGGTCCCTTGTAAGGATGTGTATTCCAAGTAACAATACTGTTCAAAAATCACCGGGAAGGGAACGATTAGGGTCGGCCCATTTAACGCATATGATATAAATAAATATATAAGTTTTGGATCTAATGCTGTGGGTTTAGAGTTTATTTCAACCATAATGTTGGAACAGTGAAAGAGGTGTTGGAAAGACAAACCAAGTCGGTTTTTGTGAGTATTATTTTGGTTTTTTCAAAACAAAATCATGACCCGACCATAGTCCCTTGACCACTGACCTCAAAATATGTGAATGAAAATGGGTTCTATGGATACCAACGAGTCTCCCCTTTACAGACATGCCCACTTAATGATAATCACATGTAGTTTGGGGCAAGTCATAGTCAAGTCAGCGCACTGACACACAGAGTTGTTGTTGTCTGACATGTTATGATTTGAGCATATTTTTTTACGTTAAATGCAGTACCTGTGAGGGTTTCTCGACAATCTTTGTCATTGTTTTCTGTTGTTATGTGATTTCCAATAATAAATATATACATACATTTACATAAAGAGGCATATTTGCCCACTCCCATGTTGATAATACATGACAAATCTCCATTTAAGGTACATTTTGAACAGATAAAATATGTCAGCCCTCATAATGCACTCAAACATAGTACTGTGTTAATGAGACAAAAACAATGAAGAAGTGCTAATACACAGCATTTACTAAAACTTTTTACTATTAATGCCCAGAGCAGCCATCTTGGATTCTGAGGTCGACGTTGGTGAGTTTCCGAGTCAGAAGTCTGACTTCAGGAAGCGTTCCAGTTGAAATTTCTGACTTCCTATTTCAGGGCAGGAGTTAGCGGCTGGAAGCGAGTCTGGTGGCTAGGACAGGTGGAAAAGTGTGAGGGCATCTGGTTAGCAGGAATGTATTGTACGATGTATGAAAGGGCCAGAATAAACAGCTGAAACAGACACTGTGACATCAATTTAATGTGTCTGATGATGTTATTAAATTAGAGACTTTTATGTAAAGCCACTGCAAAGTATTTTGCCCTCATTTCCCAGAAATTAAAGTCCTCTTCCTCAGTCAGAGGCGAGTTGGACTTTCAAAGGCTCCGTCTGCAGGTTGACAGTGTTTTTCCTCCTTTGATCGGCGGCGATGTCAGACAGAAGACTCCCTCTGAGGCGCCAGTGAAGGTGAGAACAGCTGACGAGAGCGAACGACGTCCTTGCTCTCGTCTATTAGCGAGAACCTATCTGCTAACGATAAATCTTTCGCATTTATGCACGCAGGCGAGACGAGACAGAAAACAGCTTCGGGCTTTGGCGCCGGCGACCTCCGTGGAGTCAACAAACAGAACGGAAGATCTGAGGTAAAAAAAAAAAAAAATAATAATAAAAGCTTTTCACTGAGAACAACAGATAAGGACAGTAAAGTAAAAGCATTCACTTTCCTTTCATTCACAGGGGCTGATAAAGCACATGAACCCATAACCACAGCATTTTACTTTTATGCCCTAACAGCATATTATGTCCATGCGTCATTGCGACCTTCAGATTGAAAAGCGTGTGCTCTCAGGAGTAAAAAGGTAACTAGGTCATCTGTGCAGAACAGGCCTCTATTCAAATGTTAAATCACCTTGCAAAAGGAATGAGCCGTTTCTGCATGTATTGCTGAAATGATGGCAGCAATAATACCTGGCGGTTAAAATGAACCAACCGAACAAGACGCTCTGACCCAGAATCTGCAGCCAAGATGAGACATCATAAAATCAGAGAAAGAAAGACAAAACCAGAACCATCATAGCGTTGTGTAACAGTCACTTCCCTCTTTTATATATACTGCATATGACATATCTGCATGCAAACACAGACGCATTGTCGTGTAAATTTAATAAGTTGAACCAAGACGCATCCAAACAGGCCGGCTCACAACACGCACTGTTGCCGCTGACACTCATTATTGACCCAATTCCTCAACAAGTAATTCAATGTCATCTTCCTGGCAGGGGAATACAGCTTAGTCTGCTTGTAACAATACCCAGACTAAGTAATGATGTTCGCCCCGCAAACTAACAAAGCCATTTAGCTCAACAAACTTCTTAGACGAGACAGCATCATTATGTACAAATCAGCCATGAAATGTGATCTAACAGCACTTGATCCATACGGCTACATGACAGAGACAGTTCAGGGTCTGTGATTAAGGTCTCAGTCAGAAGAAGAAGTGATACGAGCAGAGATTGTTGGTATTTTCACAGTATTTTAAAGGGCTAATATTCATCTCTTTGGTGTTACATGTTGTTTTTCTTTCACTCTTGAGGTGGCAGTTATTGGGGGAGAAATCTCCCTCAATAATTTTTATAAATGTACGCCATTTACTCATCTCTCAAATTCTGAAACAGAGTGCTCCGGAGATGATGAAGTTAGTATCACTCTGGGTTCCCACAACAAAAAGCCGATGGGATTCATCCATTAGGTTTTGGATTACTGCTGAAAACAAGCTCTGTGGCAAACAGGCGCTTATGATATTTACACGTTCATCTCCACAAATGAACAACACTTCTATGAGTTATGAGATGTGAAATGCGATCACTAGACGTTAAACGCTAACGCTAGGCTCATAAACGAACTACGCAACAGTCGCGTCGCGTGGACGCGGTGTGATGATGTTTAGGAGTCACTTGCTAGCAACCGCCTTTTTAAGGACACATTAACGTTTCAAAATTCATGAGTGGGGTATTTATTGATGTATTTTATATCGTAGAATGAAACGTTAAACTCTCCTCAGCTTGTGTTTAACTGGATTTTTTTACTTTTTCCCATAATCGGCATCGGGCAATGCCTGAGAATCTTAAGCCAATTGCTCAATAAATGTTTACTTAAGTTAATAAAATTTGCATTTATTATGAAGCTGTTATATTTCATCAGATGGAGAAAAATAAGAAAAACAGTCAAAGATAATAAATATCGGCATCATATATCGGCCATTGGCTGTCCTGAATCTGTAAAAAAATCTACATCACAATCGGCCATGAAAACCTCACATCAGTCGACTTCTAGTGTTAACCACAGGCCTATTTCAGGCATCTAACTAAAATCCCATTGACTTCCACACGAGGGAACTAGAAGTGTTGAAACGCAGAATATTGATTCATATTTGATCAGCGCTGCCCAGTTTGTCCGTTTGATCGGAGTTTGTGAGTGACTGACAGCTGCCTCTGTTGAATGAACAACCAATAGGAACGCTCTCGCTCTGAAATGACCTGTGATTGGCCAAAGTCTCCCGTCACAGGCTAGATTATTTACAGCCTGAAAACAGCCACGAGGAGGTGCAGAAGTCTAGTTTTCTCTCAGAACACTTGAAATACAACATGCTAAAAGATTATTATGGATTTTTTTTTGCCCAATGAATTGAAAATTTGTTAGAATATACTGTAAAAAAACATATTGAATCAGACTATTATTATTTTTTCTGATTATTTTTTGATTTTATCCATCCCTTGAGGGGCTATGACAAAGTATCTGAGATAAAATGGCCTCAACCCTTCACCTTTAAACCACTACAGCCCTGTTCACACACAACTACTGTTCCTACTATTGGATATCAGGATTTGCTTGACTAATAACGTCCCATCTGATAGTGTTGTCAGCAGCACATTTGTAATTGTTCTCTAATTGCAATAGGTTGGATCGCTGTTGTGTTGCATTAGTTGGCTATAAAGAGCAGCAAAAGGTTCATTCATTTATATGGAAATGTTGGCGATTATTACTTCATTATGCAATAGATAGCGATAATCCCATTTAAGCCTTGAGTTAAGAATCTCCATGGCTAAGTCAAAGAGGATTTTATCTCCATTCACTCAGATCACTGGAATGCTAACTTTAGGAAACCCGGCCTGGCCACAGTAAGGTCAGGGATCACGTTACATAACACAGCTTTTGGCTTCTCACTGTGCACAAGTGAGGAAGTGTGGGCTTTTTCGGGGTGGGAGGCAGGAGGCCGATCCACCACCACAATGCTTCGCCGCTTCTCGGCGGCATCGGCGCGCCAGTCAGCGGGCGCGGGGGAAGACAAATTACCAGAGGAATGACTGGAGAGTAAGGCAAGCTTCCCATTCCCAGCCTCCTCCAGATGGACATAATTAAACCATTAGCCGGCGAGTGGGGGCTGATGGCTCCATCAGGACTCATTTTGGGCTTAAATAAATGGTGGAAAATAAAGCTGCGTTTAAAATTGCAGCCCGCTTGTTCACGCGCTGTTTACCAGCAGTGTGCAAGAAACCGAAGGGAAAAAAGACAGGGTGGGCTGTTTTTCCATATTCATCTGTTGTTGTTTTGCTTTTTCTGCCTACTTCTCTGTTTTTATTCGATGACAGAAGGACTTTTTAGCTTTGAGGAACTTGGGCAGCACTTCTGGCCCCGGCTGTAAAAGGAGGCAATCTTACGGTCCTAAACGAGGGTGATGATTTAAGATGAAACATCCAGGGAGGAGATCTGAAGGGGCTTTCTCCCTCCCTCTTCGGTCTAGTTTATCTGTCTTCACCTCGGCTGTCCCATATATCTGCACACAGTGAGGCTGGTGGCGTGAATCAGGCCTGCCATCACTCACTTCGTCCGAGTCTCTTGGAGCCTCTGCGACTATCCCCCTGCAAGTGCCGCGACGAGCAATCACGGCCACAATGGCACCACATTTACTCGCTCTATCTGCTACTTTTAGTGGCCGTTAGAGTGATAAGACGTCGACCCGTAGCAGGTGTTTTCTCGTACGCTCGACAACATGATTCGACGGAGACAGCAAAGGTGAGATTTTCCTGCTTGTTTTGTCGAGGCGGCGACCTGAGTTGTCGCGCTCTCCCTTGCTATCCTCGCCATCTGACTTCAGGGGCATTACTCAGACGCTTCACCTTGACAGATAGCTAAATAAACATGAACTAGCTGTAGAAAAGAACCTGACCCCTCCGTGACTTCAGCCACAGGAATTTATCACCCTGCGAGGATGAAATAATGGCTGATCGTAAATTCTTCCGGATCACAGCAAATGTTATATAACTCAAAGGGCTACTTACTGTGAAGCAGCAAGCTCATCTTAACCCTCTGGGACCCACAATAGACCCGGTCTTGTCTTTTTTAGGGGGGTACAGCGGGAGATAGCAGGTTAACAGTAGATGTCACATAGAAGTGGTGTACATCATCTGAAAGCTGGGAACCTGAAGATTCATTTAAGATGCAGCTCGGCACTGTGTCAAGTTGTTCTAGTCATAAATCAGAAATAAACATGAATTAACTCAATTAATTATTTAAGATGAAGTGTATAATGGCTGGTGGGGTGGTCAGCACTCTCGCCTCACAGCGAGAGGGTCACAAATTCGAAGCCAGCTTGGGGTCCTTCTGTGTGGCGTTCTCGTGTCCTCCGACTTCCTCCCACAGTCCAAAGACATGCAGGTTAACTGATGACTGTAAATTCTCCTGTAGGCGTGAATGAATGAGTCTCTATGTGCCCTGCAATGGACTGACTGGACCTGTCCAGGGTGAACCCCGCCTTCGCCCAATGCCAGCTGGGATTGTCTCCAGCCCCCCGCAACCCCTAACGGGATAAGGGGTTGAAGATGACTGGATGTATAATAGCTTAGAACTTAGAGTTAGAAGTATATGATGGTCATTCCTATACTCTGTTATGTCCCATAAGGTGTTGCAGCAAATTGTGGGTTGATACCATTTGTTACACTGATTTGGTGCTCAATTCAAACATATTTTACCACTTGTGAATTCGTAAAACATATCAATAATCCCTCCAAAATACCACATTAAGACACTAAGGGCTTGAGGAACAGCATAAAAAAGCCATGTGGTGCAAGAATTGCATTTTTCTGCAACTGGATGGCGAGCGCATCTGCTTTGGAAACTGCTCAGAAACTCTTTCCGTCAATTGTGCGAGGAAAGACATGGTCCAGTAGATTCGCTGAGTTTTCTAGATTCACACGAAACCTTCACTTTAGCTCTAGACCTGAACCTGCTACAGCAGGATCACGGGTCTCATTGGGTTAAAGACGTCAGCAACACCTTACACATGGTGGCAGCTGAACCATGGGAAATGTTGTTTTGCACTCTTCCGGTTTAAATGACAGGGTGCAGCTCACCAGGTTACCCTGCAACTGAACCAGGCATCAGTTCCCTTGTGTGAAGAGTGAGGTGCCTCTGTTTACCTGCCCCCCCCCCCCCCCCCCCCCCTTTTATTTCCCCTCCTCTCTTCTACACCATCAGGTAAAACAGGAGCAGCTGCTCCAGGGTCTGTCTCTCTTTTTACTTTTCTGCCTCACCCCAATCCTTCTCCTCTCTCTGTACATCACAACGTCTCTAGTGTTTCCCTCCCTTTCTTCTCCCTGACAATGAAATAAAGTGACACCAATCTCGGGGGTCCCTCGACGCCAAAACACAGCTGTGCGGCTGTCCCACTTTCCTGCCATCGAACACCCCGCCTGCCAACTCTTCTTCCACTTAGTTCCACCGACAGCGCCGCTTTCCCTCTTCCTCGTCGCCGTTTCCTTTCACTCATCTCCTCCCTCCCTCTCTCTTTATTCCTCTCCTCTTCCGTCACTCACTTTACCGGAGGATGGCAACGTCAAAGATAAGGGCCAAACAAAAAGTCAACATTCCCGCGAACATCTGTTCAGTATTGCTCGCTCGCTCCGGTGCTCCATTTTACATTTGATTTCTCTGTCAGCGTCGGGGGAATGCCGCTTCGATCTGCTATTGTGCGGCATGCTACAAGGCTTCCAGAACGCCCCTGTTGAATTAAAAATACAGCATATGCTGCAGACAGCACTTTGTGATGTTACAAAGAGCAGACATACCCTCTCTTCAGGAAGTGGAGCAAACACCTGACAAACAGCAAGGTGTTTACTGATATAACAGCTTACTTAGAGAGCTGGAGAAGGGCAAGGCAGTCAGTGTCAAGTCAGAACATGGGGGGGCATGACTGTATTTTGCTTTAAATTATAATGAAGACAGTGATTCCTTATTGATGCCTGGGGGTGAATCTACCAAGGAGGTTAGAGGTTGGCATCAACTACAGAACAACATCCTTGGAGCAGGGATTAAGTATAATATTTGACATGATGCCAGGATCAGACTACACAATTTACTCTGATAATTACCCACTTCAACAGACGTGGGGTGTTACAAACGAGTATGAACATCTGGCAGGATAATTTGTCCCTTTATCCAGTGTTGTTTGTCTTCTCTTGCCTAGTTTGACAATGTCGACAACATGCTCCAAGATACTTGGGATACCACAGTTGTTGAGTTCGATATGTGGTCATATGATATGAGAGTTTATGGTAGGAGGCGAAACTATTGTTAAATTCATCTGCTAATTGTAAACTGCAATATGCGCATCTCACATTATATTTCCAAAAGGTTGAAATGTCACCATGTGGAGTTAGTGAATGACTTAGGCCTGTCACCATAATTACGATCAACTTATTGCTCTGTATACGGACATGACCTCAGTCATTTTTGTCATCATTTATCGTACGACGCATGGATGGGTCCTCAATATTTAATTTTACTGATCATAAAATATATGGCAATGACGTCAATATTTTTTATCGACTTATTGCACGATATGTGGACATAACGTCAAAAACGGTATCGACTTGTCGTACGATAAATGGACTTAACCCCAGTAGTTTTTGTCGTTCGTTCATTTATCGATATATGGACGTATCCTCGAACTTTTTTTACTTTAATGACTAATCATACCATATATGGCCATGACCTCAATATTTTTTACGTTATCGACTTGTCGTGCAATATATGGACACGATGTCAATATTTTTTACGACTTATCGTATCATTAATGGATATGACCTCAATAACATTAACATTATCGAGTTTTTGCACAACATATGGACACAACCTCAATAATTTTTACGTTATGGACTCATCATTTGACATACGAACATGAGCTCAATATTTTTTATGTTATCAACTTGTCGTATGATAAACAGACATGACCTCAATAATTTTCAGGTTATGGACTCATCATATGTTATATGGATATGACTTCAATAATTCTGCTCGATTTGTCGTACGATATATTGATATGACCTCAATAATTGTTATGTCATCCATTTATAATATGATATAGAATGTGTCACGTTATTGATTTGTTACAGGATATATGGACATGACCTCAATAATTTTATGTTATCGACTTGTCATACAAAATATGGAACCGACAATCTTTTTTTGCCGACCTTGATATTACCCATTGTGTTTACATGCGTGCTTTTATTCAAGAATGTCACCGACATTTTAGCCGACATGCCGTCGAAATAAAATGCAGTTTCCCTGCTATTATCAGACAATGCACATTATTGTTAACAGAGCTTGATAGTCCATTTTATTAATTGTTTTGATTGTGTGGTTTTGTTTTATTAATGTTTTATTTAGCTTGGAAATTAATTCCATTGTGTGAATATCTTTTAGGGTGTACCTACAGACAATATATCGTTATCGCGACAGGTCTGTATGTCACTGTCTTCACTTTATTATGTTAATGTTTTTAATGTTACACCTACACACCTTGGACATGCTTTTCATAACCCAGAAATATAATAACAGAGGCAAGCCAGCAGCAAAATGTACTGAGCTCAGTGTTTTGTTTCCCACACGTTCAGCAGTTACAGTTGTGGCTGAGAGCTAATTTTGACACAGTGTCACAACAGCAGCCGCAGCAGATCCCCTCACAAGGAGACCCCGGACATCGCCAAAGACCCAGAACACCCACTCCGAAGCCCGACCACCAGCCAGGTGGAGCCCGTGTGGGGGATATTGTGTCTGTCATGTTGAAGCTGAGACCCAGCAAGACGCTGCAGTCTTCTCCCTCCATCGCCCTCCCAACCCTGTAATAATCACTGACACTCACATCTCTTTGACATATCCCCCTCTCTCATCTAACGCTCTGGCGAAACCGGCAATTGGCCTCAAATCAGCCAAACATAATCCCGCCGTCCTCCTGGCCGTGGCGCCCGACTTGTACGGGAGACACAACTGGGGAAAAACAAAGGAGTCGGTAGAGGCTTCGCATCTTGATCCGGCTCAGACGCTCTTCCTCCTCTTGTGTCAGAGAGGAGAGCTGTTTAGCACAGTCAACTAGCACCATGCTGTCTCTATTGTTCTGTGTAATTGCACTCAATGGACCTTGAGAAATACACAGGCTGCTATTCCTCCCTGTTATGACTGCTGCCTTCACGGCCACTGAAAAGGTGAGCACATGAAAAGCAAAGCAGATCTGAACTGCCTTCGAAACAACAATAAAAAAAAAATCCGTCGGCCTTTTCCTGTGCGCTCAATCAGCCCGACTCTTCCCCTTCCCTTCAGCTCCTCTCCTCCGGCCCTCCTCTTCATCCATCAAACTGTCGCTCTCTAAACCGGGAGAGCTAGTCACCTCGGCGCTTAACCCCTCTTCTCATCCTCAGCTCAATCATCCACCCTCTTTCACCATCCCTCCATGTCTTCCCCCTCACACCTGTGCCGGATCGTTTGCTGCCCTCGCCGGTGCGATACCTGCCGCTGACCTCTGAATTGGTTGACGCCGGCTCTGGCACACACACAAACTGCCATGTGCTCACTTTCTGTCTCTTGTACACATGAACAGGGACACACAGAGTTCCCTGGGAACCACCCTCATTTTCCATCTATCATCCGGTCCCACCGCCCCCCTCCACGCCATCGCCATGTGCGACCCAACACTGCTCCACTTTCCTCCTGCCTCCCGGTGGACCCTCGCTGGACTCTTTCTGTGCTTCTTCGCAGGAGCCCTCGACACGGAGGCAGCACACTCGGGTACCCAGCGGTGGTGCAGGGTACACGCTCACAGACATGGATGGCTAACCACTTGAAAGGCAGGTGGGATTATCAAGACAATGGCTTGGCTTTATGGGACATTTGTGGGTTTTCTGGCTTGTCTGGTAGAGAGTAGAGAAATCTCCCCAGCTGTGTTGGCAAGCATCCTAGAACAAGACGCTGAATTGCTACCAGGTCTGGCGGTGTTGTTCTGGAGCTGGTGCTGACCTCTGACCTCCCTCTGGAAACGAGAAACAGGAGAGATTCCTAATGGGAATGTGGTGTTATTATAACTGAAAGCAGGATGCAGCGGTGTCCAGCACTGACAAGACCTCAAGTTTGTTACCCCTCCCATGAAACTAGCTATATAGGTGCTATACTGAGCACCTTAAGCAGATGACTTAATTATTAAGATGCATTATAATAACTGGTGCAAGCAAGCCAGCACTCATAGATACTGATAAAATGTTGCTGTGTAGCATAAAACAGAAAGAAGGCGCTGTCCTTCGAGATCAAGCTGACATTTTCATAGTTTCCGACAGTCACAACTGCTATTAGAAGATAGAGGAGGGGGGCACACACATAGACAGTGACAGGGTTTATGGGAACCGTGGTCTAAAACAACAACAAAATACAGCGAAAAATTACCATAACAGATACCAGAGATACAGTAATTTCTTCCACCTAATTTAACATTTGTATTTATAGCCATGCTAGCGGCTCTGTGAGTATGCACACAGTTGTGTTTTAGGCTAAACACCAATGTTGGCATGCTAGCAGGTACGACCATAGACAAAGATAAGAAGTGGACGCAGTTATTGTGAGATGGTCCATTGATTTGCGGACTGCGTTTTGAAGCCTCAAGTTCGGCATTTTGGCCGTCGCCATCTTGGTTTTGTGCAACGAGAAGTGCCAAAAAAGGGTGGAGCTAAGTACAATTCAATGCTGAATAAGATATTTTTAGGCAATCAAAATTTTATAATTAACTTTCATTGACTGAAAACACACTGTGAAAGGGTTAAAGAGAAAGAGAAGAGAAAAACAGACAATCCCAGACTGGACATCGCCTCAGTGGTAGCGACCTGTCAATCACAAGTTAGCCACGCCCTAAAGCACCCCCTCTTTTATGGTCTATTTGACTCTAAATGGGACCATCATTTACTAAATGAACATCTTGCTGGATTGAAGAAGACTTGAAACTAGCGACTGAGACCATAAACTCATGTTTATAATAAAGAAATAAGGTCATTTACTCACAGACTTCTATACAATCAGACTTCTTTTTGCAACCAGAGGAGTCGCCCCCTGCTGGCTGTTAGGAAGAATGCAAGTTTAAGGCACTTCAGCATTGGCTTCACTTCTCAGACCCCATGAGCTGCCCACTGGGTACAAAGCCAACATGATGATGTTAAGCAAGTATAATATCAACCAAGTTTACCATTTTCCCCATGTCAGTAAGCTAACATATGCTAATTTGTGCTAAATCCTACTAATACTTAAAATACAACTGTTATCGAGGGTCAGAGTGTGAGAAATCAACTGAGACATTAATATGTGGAGACAGGTGAAACAGAAGAAACTAGAAAAGCACTCGGAGAGCGCAGACCTCCACCAAGCACCATAGTTTCCCCCCATATTGTAATTCACTCCAAAAATAAAAATCCCATATCAATGGCAAACATAGAACATATATACAAGACACAACATAAAACTCACAATACATTAGGCCAAAATGTAAGAGCACCCCCATTTTTTATATAAATTGCTATAAAATCCGCCATCTGGATCAGATCTGGATCAGCCTTTGGGATTAGATAGAAGTACACATTTTAAGTCCCTGAGTCAAATTTCATGAGCTTTGGGAAACAATTACCAGAGATACTGAGAAACAATTTTTTGGGTCCCATTTTTCCCAATGTTAACGAAAACTTCAAAGTGATCCAGAATCCAGGATTTCTTCTGGATCACCCCCAAAATTAAATCAGTTCTTCCTTTTCACATTTTCGACACACCCTGAAAATTTCATCAAAATCCGTCCATAAGTTTTTGAGTTATCTTGAACACAGACAAACAAACAAACAGATAAACGCCGGCGGAGGTAATAAAAATGAACCTAAAGCCTATGGTCCATATCACCTATAACCTAAAGTGTCTCACTTATTTGTGCTGTGGCATTAATTGATCAGAGGTAGTTTATAAGTTTGTTGTGCTCACATTAAAACAATTAACAATTCATCAGCATTGAATAATTCAATAATATGTTGCTTTCCTTCCCCACAGAACAGTGAATATAGCCTGAACAGGGAACATAGAGGAGATAATATCAGATTATCACTATGTGAAAAGTATCATGATCACTGAGATGATGGCAATAAAGACGCCATATTAGTTCATAATGACTTGCAGGGGGAGAGGAGTGTGTGTGTGTGTGTGTGTGTGTGTGGTGAAGTGGGGGGGGGCCGACAATGCCGGCTCCCATTTTCTCAAGTTCAATTAAATGGCTTGTGACAGCGCGCATGTGAGGGCATATCTGCCGCGCGCCACTTGACTCCCGTCATTAGGGTGTGATGATTCCAGGCTACACCAGTTTTATAAGCGTATTTTTAGCAATAATAACCAGCTGGTGAACATAGATGACTGTGAAAGCGCTGGGGGGGCCTGAAATCGCATCAATCTGAGGCTCCAGGGGATGACGCGTGACAATGAAGTCTTTGTGCTGTGTGATTAAGGCACGCAGTAAAAGTCCTTAATTCAGACGGTATACAATTGATAATACATAATAAAGCTTTAGAAGTGTGTGTGTGTGTGTGTGAGTAAGTGTGATTATGACACAAGCCTTCTATCTCACTACGGCACCTCATCTGTCACGAAGCAATCTGTTGATTAGCTTAACAAAGAGGTAAGAAAAGTAAAACATGTCAAAGTAACCGCCTACCAAATCTCCTGCCAATTATCAGTCTAATTAAAAAAAAAAACGCTAATTATAACGTGCGTTCGTCTCAAACAGCCACTCAGGTATAACACCCTTGCTGTCAGGTGTAAACAAGGCTCACTGTTGCACAGGAAGGAAAATCAATCGACATCTGTTAATTTATCTCAGGCGGGGGACCAAATTGAAAAATGGATTGCTCGACGGGCGCCCGGCACGAATCTGCATTGTGATCAAGGAGCGATACGTCTCAGCACCTGCTTAGAGCGCGATAATGGGCATCGCTGCAGTTTGGCCAAGTGCGCCGCCAATAAGGATCAGATAACCATCTTGGCAGGAAAGCCGGTCGACGACAAGCAGGTGTGAGGAGGGCTTGAGCCTGGAAGCTGGAGCTGGTTTTGATGAGGAGCGACGGCCGATTATTCATCTATACTGTCACACACGATAACTTAAAATCCTGCTGCAGTGATTTCTTACTGAGTACATGTATCCTGACGTATGCGTCACTATATGTGCTCCAAAATGTTTGATGCTCGTCTTATACTCTGTGCTGCAGCAAATGTGTTGCTTAAAGGTGTGTTTATGATTCTTAATAAAAATGAAAACTTTTGACTGATGACTTTTGACTGATGAAGTGGCATGACCTTAGACAGGCCGTTCATGCTCAAAACCCTCCAGCATGGCTGAATTAAGACAATTGTGTAAAGAAGAGTGGGCTGAAATTCCTCCACAGTGATGTAAAAGACTCATTGCCAGTTATCGCAAATGTTTGATTGCAGTTGTTGCCGCCAAGGGTGGCACAACCAGTTATTAGGTTTAGGGGGCAATTACTTTTTCACATAGGGCCAGGTAGGTTTGGATAGTTTTTTTTCCCTTAATAAATAAAACTATCATTTAAAAACTGCATTTTCTATTTACTCATGTTATCCTTGTCTAATGTTAAAATGTGTGTAAAGTGTGACAAATATGCAAAAATATAAGAAATCACAAAGGAGGCAAATACTTTTTTCACAGAACTGTATTTTATCTTTTGCCAAATGTTGTCATAGTAACACATATTTTTTTAGTTGGGGTTTTATGGTCTCCAGGTGTTATTGCTTACCAAGATAATGCAATAATTAACCACGTTTTGTAATTGTATTTATCTCTGCCTATTTAATATGTTTAATGTTGAAATTGCTGGTCTGGGCTCATTTAATACTCCCCACTCGGCTATATTCATATGATAATCCAATTTTTCTCCAGTGTATCCTTTATTACAAGCTGCACAGCTGCAACACTCCCAATTTTCCCTCAGGGATCATTAAAGTTTCATGTTATTTTATCTTATCTGAGCAGGTGATGTTAGTGGCTGAGTTAAGTGTCTCCTGTTACAAAGGTAAATTCTCGCTAGAAGCAAACCAGTCTTCATTAAAGGAGTCCAATGAGTGGAAATGAAAGACAAGGAATCTGTTCGCCATTCAGGGCTGGCTGGCTCTTTACTGTAGCCAGACTAACGATAATGCATTCTCTAGTTTTAACAAAGAGCCGATCCATATGCCCTCTGACTCATTACATAACACTGCTACCAACTCACAGCCGGGAAGTCTGTGGGTGATGCTAAAAGCTCATCTGTTTGTGTTGATGCTTTGCTCCTTCAGATTTTCATTAGTGCGTTCAGATTATTCTTGAAAAGCACTTTGTAACAACGGTGTCTGAATAAAAAAAATCTTATTATTGTTCTCCTTATTACACATTAGAGCTCAGTCTGTACACATGACAAACACATTTGCTATTGATAGTTAAAAGGTGGTGCAAAATCAATAATGAAGGTATTTTCAGACCAAACGTGGACAAATCATGTCAATTTAAAAATTCAAACCCATCTATCAGTATGAGCCCATCCACAGTGAATCCACCCACTGTTATCAGGTCATTACACAGGTGTTATCAGTCGCTATCAGCACCTTAGCTGTGGGTCAATAGGGGCCTACTGCGCCTACTACATCGCAAAAGTGAAAGTAAAAGCAACACATTCTAATTTATCGTAAAAGTGAACGAAACGTTACGTTTTGAATGCAAACAAAAAGGCTTCTCTAGGTTTAGGCGACAAAACTACAACATCTTTAGGTTTAGGTAAAAGATAAACTGGTTTATGTGATAAAACTACAACTGTTTTAGGTCCAGGCAAAAAAAAAAAGTTTAGATAATACAACTACAGCATTTTTAGGTTTAGGCAATACAATTACAACTTCTTGGGGTTTAGGCAAAAAAACAGGTTTATGCAATAAAACTACAACTTATTTAGGTCCAAGCAACAACAAAAAAAAACAGGTTTAGGCAATAAAACTACAACTTATTTAGGTCTAAATAACAACAACAAAAAAAAAACAGGTTTAGGCAATAAAACTACAACTTTTAGGTTCAGGCAAACAAAACAGGCTTAGGCAACACAATTGCAACTTCTTTGGGTTTAGGTAAAAAAAACAGGTTTAGGCAATAAAACTACAACTTATTTAGGTCTAGGCAACAAAAAAACAGGTTTAGGCAATAAAACCACAACTTTGTTAGATTAAGGCAATAAAACTACAACTTCTTCAGGTTTAGGCAATAGAACTACAATTTCTTCAGGTTTAGGCAAAAAAAAAACAGATTTAGGCAATAAAACTACAACTTTGTTAGATTAGGTAATAAAACTACAACTTCTTCAGGTTCGGGCAAAAAAACAGGTTTAGGCAATAAAACTACAACTTTGTTAGATTAAGGCAATAAAACTACAACTTCTTCAGGTTTAGGCAATAAAACTACAACTTCTTTAGGTTAGGCAAAAAAACAGTTAGGTTTAAGCAATACAACTACAACTTCTTTAGGTTTAGGTAAAAAACAGGCTTAGGCAATACAACAGGTTAGGTTTAGGCAATAAAACTACAACTTCTTTGGGTTTAGGCAAAAAAAAACAGGTTTAGGCAATAAAACTACAACCTCTTGGTTTCACATGGGATGCAGAATTTGGTCTCAGTAGCCTGACAACAGTCTAATTGGCTGCCGAATCCAAACGTTTTGTATTTTGCAATGCCGTGTTTTCATTTTGCATTTTGATTTGATTTCTTCAAAATTCAAATGTCGATACAAACAAACCAACCAATAAACGAATGACTTTTGTTCACAGGATCAATAGATTCTCTCGGAAGTCAATGTCATAATGTTTATGAATGGAGCTGATCGTGAACTCGCTGTCTTTCCTTGAGAAATCCACGGAGCCTTGGAGGTCAGCTGACTACCATAAGCTGGCCATTAATCCTTGTATCAAAGGTCATGAATCACAAAATAAAAAACACACAGGATCAGTCCAGTCATGAATGACAAGTGCAATAAACTCAGCGTTTACACTTGTTACAATAAGAAGCCTAACAGGAAATGCAACCACATGTGACTTTTCCACACAGACCTGCACATCTTCCACCCATCACATAATAATATAATAAATAAATACACACTAAACAAGTCGGTCTCCAGTGCGTAGTGTTGAGTGCCGGTTTATTATAGTAAAAACAACTTATGCATCGATGATTCTGTGATGCTGAAAAACTGAAATTTTTGTTGGCCTTGGTGTGAAAGAACTGAATTTGAAAAATTACCACATATTTTACATTTTTCTCATGTTTTTTCATTTTCATCCCTTTATCCTGACTCGGCGTGACTGAGGGGCATTTGACGGTGTGATGATGTTTAACTTGTATTGAACACATCTGCTGGTTTCTGCTACAACTCTCCTGATCTTCCTGCTCGCTGTAATGTCAGTGTGCCATCACCCAGACAACAACAACAACGAACAACCGAGCTGTCGCAGTGATGACTCAACACCGTCCTGATGGAGAAAGGTGCAGTCTACTGTCCTTATGAACTGGGATTTTTTTACTTTACTTTTGCCCTAGAAATTAAGGGTTTTTATCTAAACCTTGAAGATTACAGTACACTCATATGGTTGAAATGACACATTGATACAGGATTGTTATTGTTATATGTTATTATGATGACAAACCTGCATAAATTATTGATAATGCACAATAATGATGAATAAGGAACCAACTATTGTTGGGCTGATTTGATGATTTGTTGCTACTGGAACATCCAGCATCTAATTTATTCCCTTAAAGAATTAGCTCAACATTTTTGGGTAATACACCTTCTTGCCAAGAGTGAGATAAGAAGGCTTGAAACTGGGGGAAACTGTTGAAAAGTAACACAAAGTTCTTCTATCAGCACCTCTAAAGCCGACTAATTAACACGTCATATCTCGTCTGCTTAATCTGCACAAAAACCAAAGTGTAAAAATGTCAACTTGCAGTTTTATGGGGGATTGATCAATTTCCTCGGCAGGAGCAGTAACTTACTTAAATCTTCAGTAATATAGCAATTTCCTCCTATTCCCGGTATTTATGCTAAGCTAAAATAACTGGCTGCTGGTGGTAGCTGTACATTTACTGGATATTTACTAGAGTGGTACCGATCTTCACATGTTAATCTCAGCAAGACAGTGATGAGAAATGAGTGTTTCTCAAAATCTCAGACTCTAAATTTGCCTAATTAACATGTTGTGTCTAATTTGGGCCGACAAAACGAATACGCAAATTTCCTAAAACACTGAAAATTTCCTTTGAGTATCACAAAGCAACACATTTTTTTTTTAAATTACTGCATTATGATGACCTTAAATGCCACATAACGTGGAGTGCATTACGAACAGCACTACTGAAAAACGATCAAACAACAGGATGCGTGAACTTGGCAAAGTATGAGATAGAAAATAAAACATGGCAGCGTGAAAAATGAAGTAAAATACTAAGTGCATGCAGGAACTGGAGTCCTCAGGTAAGTGGCTATGAGTGGGAGTGCGTGTGTGCGTGTGTGTGTGTGTGTAAACAGACAGGCATACTTGCTTGAAGACAAATAGTCCTTTGACCTTTGTATGAACCAGCAGCCCCTGGTGGGTGATAACTCATGACCTGGTGGACTGCTCAGGCATCCATCTCTCACCCTGGTAAGGATGAATGTGATGATGAACGCACCCACTTGCTGCTATTTAGATAGCCCTGAAGTCACAGCTATGACAAACTACCCACACAGAGAGAGCCAGGGCTGAGCCTTGTTTATATGCTCTGCCCATTCAACACCATGCTAGGACTGTACAAACTCCAACTGTGCCACAGGGAACTGGTACAAACTCAGGGTCAACTCATAACACATATCTGGTTTACAGTACATTCAGTACACTGCATATTCCTGCAGTAGCTGTGTCCATTTCTGAGCATGAAATTATGATCAGAACCAAATGCTTGACAGGTTTCAAATCAGCTATTTTGTAAAGATGTGCCGTATAATTCGACCAACCAGTTTCCCATGTTGGGTGTGATCAGATCTTTGATAAAGCTATAAAGAAGTGACCCAAACCTTTAGGTCAAAAATGATACCATGGAAGAGTCCTGTCCAAGTTTGCTAAAATTACTTTTCTCATTCAGCCCTTGTAATCTTAAGCACTACTCTTTGTGGGGGCTCAAAATCCGGAGTGAGGACCACTAGCCACATGTCTGTGTATTTGGGTCAAATGAACCCAAGGCCAATCCCAGTCGCTTCAAAAACGCCGCTTGGCAACAGATGTCGGGCAAAACAGCTGATGCACCTGTGGAGTGGCGCTGCATGCTTTACCGGGCGATCAAGTGTTACCAACAGTGCTCTCTCTCTCTCTCTCTCTCTCTCTCTCTCTCTCTCTCTCTCAGAGACAGTACTAACACTATCACAACATGAGATATGAAAAGAGTGCTGCAGGAAGTGGCTACATGAGGTGACTAAACGTCATCGCATCGACTCGTCCGCCTTTACGGCCTCTTTGTGAATCAAGCGACTATAGTGTAGTTCGTTTATAACCGAACGTTAGCTTGTTACTTCTGGCAAAAATCATAAATAAATAAATTTGTGGAGATTATCTCTCAGAACAAATTGTATCATAAAGTATCATAAATGTTTGTTTGCCACAGAGCTTATTTTCTGCAATAATCCAAAAAAAATCCAACGGCGAAAAGTCACATTGACTTGTTGTTGAGGGAACCAGGGCGATAAAAATAGGTCGTCCACTCTATTCCACCTTCCCCGTCTTCACCCCTCCTATTCAGTATTTTTCGCACTATAAGGCGCGCTTAAAATCCTTTAATTCTCTCAAAAATCGACAGCGCGCCTTATAATCCGGCGCGCCTTATGTAAACTCACACCAATTTTATGTGGTACAGGGCGCTCAAAAATCTGTCAAAATGTTTTATTACGACTTTGGTAAGCTACGAAGCCGCACCGCTGGATGGATTGTCGGAGCATTACGGCACTCACCGACACTGTCAAAACGAAAGTGAAGAAAACTAATTCGGAGCTTGCCATCATTCTGGGTGGATTAACGAAGGAACTCCAACCGCTAGATATTGGTGTCAACGGGTCATTCAAAGTTAAACTGCGAGCTGCGTGGGAGCGTTGGATGATAGAAGGCGAACACACATTCACCAAGACAGGGAGGCAACGCCGGGTGAGTTACTCCACTATCACGAGACGAGGGCGCCTTATGTATGAAAATAGACAAGTTCATTGATGGCGCGCCTTATAATCCGGTGCACCTTATAATCCGGTTCGCCTTATAGTGCGAAAATTACAGTACTCTGTAGCCAACAGCTAGCAAGCTAGCGACATCTACTAGCATCAAAACAAGAGGAGGGCAGTGGTTTAGTAGTTAATCCCACCTCTTGCTTGATTTGTTCGGCTACCTGGGCCACGTGTGACATTGACGAGCGGCGTGACTCCGCTGAAAAGAGAGCATTTTAAATTTTATGCACGTCTAAAAACCAAAAGGAAAAGAGCGCACAACAGGCGTGCTGTACCACAGTAAAACAACGGTTTTGCGGGTGATGCGTCTATGTGATCATGATTTGCACTTCACTTTTCAAAACAGGAGGATGGCCACTGGTTAACACAATGTTTCTATCATTTGAAGCTCCGGAGAAAAATAGCACCTAAAAAGCAACAAGGCTCCCTGTGCCTGAGTCTGATGGCTGCCTGTATTATTTGAAGTCTTCTCTGTCTGCCATGTTTAAACCTGAGCTGTGGCTGACGGCGAGGAGAAAGTCCCCTGAAACCGGAGCCGAGAAGATAACAGCGCCTGCAGTCCAGCGAGGTCACCATATTGACCTGCAGGCACTTCTCTACTGTTGTGTCTTTGCTTGACAGTGTGGGCGTGTACGTACATGCACGTGCCTGCACCCTTTCACGCGCAGTTCTTCCACGCTCTGTTTCTTTGCCACACAAGTCTGCGCACGTACGCCAAGCACTTCGCTCCTTATCCAACTGATGGTCCATTCAAATTAAAATGAAGCTCCATCACACTAATAGGGGCAGCGGAGAACAAAGCGCCGGCTCTCTGCAGTCAGCAGGAATAGCAGGGGGATTATCATCGCTATCGTCAGGGCTATTATCATTAAAACCAGTTGCCACTCTCCCCTTCCGCTGCAAACCAAACGGGCCGCACTGAGTTTACTGCAGCACAAGTTTGATGTTCAGCTCGGAGGCGGGCTGTTGTTTTAGTGAGGGAACCCTGGTGTGCTGTGAATGGTACAACAGATGAGTAGTTTGATTTCCATTATTGTTTCTGGACATTTAGGAAATTATGCGGATTTTGGAAAGCACTAACCCTAATTTGAAGTTAATGATACGTTTAACTCTGTGTAACACAAATACAGTATATTCTACGTGCAGCAGTTCAAATACCCCGTAGTTATCCTCCTGTTACAATCTAATTCGGTATCGTCTATAATGGCAGCGAGTTCAAATTTAATCCTTTTAGTGGAATTAAACTGTGTTTAAATGTTACAGTGCTCATGAAAACCTGTATCTGGCTCTACAGCGTGACATTATCATCGCTACAAATGAGGGTTTGTTTCCCTTTCAACCCTTCATGACAAATGTACGAGTTTATACCTTCATCTGTTTATTAAGGCTGGGATGAGCCTGATTCGATACTATCACAATACTTGGGTGCCAATTCGATATGTATTACAATTTTTAAGTATTGCGATTCTATAAGTATCGCGATTAGATATTACAATTTGAGATTTTTCTTAACTTTTTTTAACACTAGATCATGAATAAAGGTGAATTGTAACTTCTAGAGACTTTTACTTTGGAAAATATGTAAATTAATGCAGTAAAAATGTTTGATTTTCAGCATGTATGTTGTGAGTGATGTCCTGAAGTCAAATATATCAGGATCATTGTCAGGAATTACCACATTTTGTTTCCAGCAACCCAAAAATCAAAGAATAAAGACATTTCCCTCATAAATTAGTGGTATTTTCTTTTTAATCTATAAGGAGCATGTAATGTTTTATGTTTCTGGTGAATATAAGCCAATCAATCTTATTTCCATGTATGCATTTTGTATATATATATTTCCCTTTGTAAACACCGTATTTTGACAACTGGATGTAGTTACACGTCTACACTTCCGTTCCGCTATCTCTGAGGTCTTAAAACATCCATGGTTTGCTTATCCTGCAATGTGTGAAACCCAAAGTTTTTCCATCCTTTACTGTGTGTAGTGTTTATCACACTGGGTTTAACATGTGAGGGTGCAGGTCGGATCCACGCTGACCCTCCACCGTATCGTACTTTCTTGTTTCGGCTCGCTGCGGTTCATAACGGATTGTTTTGGTTGAAGGATATGGCACAGGATATGACGTCATGTTACTCAAACTACAGCAATAAAAGTGGTAAGTTCCTTCTACCTCTGCTTGGACTCAAATGAAGCAAATACATCGTGTCTGGCATTAAAAAACTGATTTCAAAATCGTAAAAAAAAAAAAAGAAAAGAAATCAAGATACATAGGTGAATCAGTTTGTTTCCCACCACTAATGTTTATGACACAAAAACATTTGCAACTGCTTCTGTTGTAACGTTCCGCTAAAACATAGGTGATGGGTTTCCTTGTCTTTCATGTTTATTGTGTGCACTTCCTGTTTGATTGTGAAATCCTAACCCTCCCTCTCGTTTCAGTGCACTTCACTTCCTGCCTGCATGCTCCCGCCCCTCTGAATGAATGACTTCACTGACCCACTTTTCGTCCCCACTCACCTGCGTCTGATCGTCTTCCCCCGCCCCTGATCGTGTCCACCTGTTGATAGTTAATCACTCCCCTCACGGTATTTAAGCTGTGTTCCCCTGCCCTTCTGTGCCAGTTCGTTTTGATCCTCCGTGACAAACAACCAGCGTTTTTTCCCTAGTGCATTCCGACTTCCGTGTACCGTGTATTCTGCTTGTGTTTTTCGACCCCTGAGTTTTGCCTGCCGATTTGGATATTGTCTGCCTGATTGACTGCCTTCACGTGTACCGACCCCTGCCTGGTAATAAACTGTCTGCGTTGATTGAATCTGTCTGTCCTCTGAGTTGTGCTTTTGAGTTCTGTTCTGCCTGCCTTAGCCCGGCGTTACATCTGTACTTTGGATTTACACTGGAAATGGGCAGATTTTACAATATAAATTGTTAAGCATTGTGTACATTGCATTACTTATTCTGCCATTTATACTCCCCATATGTATTTAAATATGTTTACTGCTAAAAACATATATACAGTTTAACAATATTTCAGCGTTGTCCCTTATTAAGTCAAATAATAGATTATGATCTTTGAACTTTGGTGCTGAACAGGTAGTGTACAGTTGGTTATCAGACCTATTTCTCTCAACAGCTGCCTGATGTGATCAAAAATGACAACAAATGAAACTATAAAGCTCCATAAAGCCGAGCGGAGCTATATAATTTTCTGTAGGTTTCCCTGTAGCAACACGTTTCAAACAGTCACACTGTCATTTGATTTTGTTGTTATAAAAGTACAGATTATACCTGTTTTTGTGATACGGATGGAAATAATTAGTGGAAATACAAGAGGTTTTAACAAAAGTAAAAGTCAGATGTGTATGGCCAAATTGTATGACTTGTGTTTATGATGGGGAAAAGTGAAATAATATTGACAAACTAAAATTAGCGCCTCTCATTTGTATGCTTCCGCCAAACAGCCAAGTTGTAGTTTACATCCATGTTTGTCCAAAATGTCATCACTTCATCAATTTATCCAATTAAACACTTGTGAGAATTTGATATAATTAGCAAATGAATTCTTGAGTTACGGCCAAACATGTTTTGTGAGGGCACAGTGACTTTTGACCACCAAATTTTCATCAGTTCATCCTTGAGTCCAAGTGTACGTTGCTAAAGCTCTTAAAAATCTGAAAAGCTCCCCTGGCATTTTGCTTCCCATCGCTTGTCAAGTCATAAAATGTGCCCGGCTTCAATAAAACAGATCATGAGGTAAAAGTAACACTTGTAAAACCTCATTAATCTGATGAAAACTGATGGAAAGTTATTGACGACGAACCTTGTTTAATGTCTCAACATGAAACTTAAATCTTTCAGCACCTCCGTGTTTTTAGAGGACCGTGACTGTAAAGAGTCGGGTGCTGTTCGTACAGTTTGGCACAAATTATCTCCTCATATCCAAATAATGTAATCATATTTGTTCACATCCCTAGCAGGTGTGACATTTAAAGTTGTTTGTGTTGCATTTTCCATCATTATTCAGGGAAATGCAAGACAGGTACAAGATGAATTGAGGCAGATCTGTCTGAGCAGCTAATAAGTCTGCTTCTCTTCAGATGTGCAGCAGGGTTTTTCTAATCCCAACACTGAAATTGGGATGTTTTTACTGGAAGCATACCCCACGATACACCTTGTGTCTAAATTTGGAAGGGTGGTTATGTAGGTTCATCTGTGCCAGCGTTTCAGGGACTCTTTCAACCCAGAGGCATCCTCCCTCTTTGTCCTTTATGCAAGGCAACACCGGTAGCCTCGGGTCCTACGCACCCTTCACCCTTCACCGACAGCCCCAGCCCCAAAGCACTGCTGTGGGATTGTCAGGGAGGTAGACGAGGAGGACGTGGGAGGGGTTGGGGATGAAATTCTCCATCATGCCAAAGCCAATCCAAGCAGACCAATGCCAAAGCACCATGTGTGTACAAACAATTCAACTGAATCGGACTGGATGTGTACTCAGGCCTTATCTGGGCGAGGCCAAATAGGCTCTGAGCTATCAAAAGCGAGGGATGAGCGATTGGAACTCTCAGTTTTTCGGCGAATGCAAACACATCTATTACGCTCCACCACTTCAAGCTGTACAAATCAAAATCAGGGCGGCAAAGGGGGGAAATAAACACCACGCTGTGTGACTGTTAAGAAACTTGGAAAACAGGACTACATGTATTGCGCGGATCGGCCCAGAGGTATATAAAACTCCAACTCGCCCATCGCCGTCCGACTCTGTGGCGATACGCAGAACATCAGACGGAGTTAATGCAGGCAAAGACTAGTTTTTTTTTTTTTTTTTTTTTTAAAAATACCTTTTAAAGGATTTGCAAGATAAGCCTGTCGGTCTCTCCTAGAAGGAGCCCCTAAAGGATGCTGGAATCGATGGATGAGAGAGGATTTACTGTAGGGCGAAGAGGGGGAAAACTGTTATTTAATGCTCGCGTGTGAGCAGAATAATGAAGCAGCCACAAAGCTCGCATGTGAGCTCTCGTTATCAATGCACTAATCTGCCATTAGGCAACTCCATCAGCCACATGGATCTAATATGCACTGGATGAAACGTGTATTTACCTTTGACTACGAATCAACCGCCATCAGACGTACAGTATTTACATACTAAAGAGGAAGAGGGAGATTGCCCTTGACACCTCACACAGCATTCTGTATACATGCAAAGTAATGGAGCTCATGAGACAGACCTCTTTACTGCAGTTATTAATGCACTGCTACCCATACTGCTTATCACTTATATAATGCTATAACCGTTTCCTAAGCCCCTCCTCCGGACGGTGACTGTCCAATCATAGCAGTAAGAGCTATTCTCCCTGTATATATATATATATATATATATATATATATATATATATATATATATATATATATATATATATATATATAAGAGAGAGAGAGAGAGAGAGAGAGAGAGAGAAAGAGTTTTGTAGATAGTGTCTTTATTTTCATCCGGTCAAAAAACAATAAACACAAGAGAAAACTTGTAAGGAAATTGATTAAACAACATCTTTCGCATCTAATGTAAGCATTAAACTTTAGCATGCCCAGCTAGCAAGCCAACATATCCTCATATAAGGGTTTGTGTCATATTTTACAGTTATTCCTCATTTTTCATCCGTTTTCCTACGACTGTCCAGCCAACAGGTGTCAATTTACACTTGTTAAATACATACAGTCTTTTCAAAATAAACTTCCATTTTCATGAAAAACAACTTGGTTAGTTTTAGGCAACAAAACTACTTAGTTTTAGTTAGCTTAGTTCATCAAGTATAGGCAACAAAATTACTTGATTATGTGTACATAGCAAAACTACTTAGTTAGGTTTAGGCAACAAACTACTTTGTTAGATTTAGGCAACAAAACTACGTAGGATTAGGACAAAATCAGCTTGGTTAAGTTTAGGCAACAAAATTATTTCAGTTTTGGCAACAAAATATTAGATTTAGGCAACAAAACTATTTAGGTTTAGGCAACAAAACTACTTACATTTAGAAAAAAATGATTTGATTAGTTTTAGGCAACAAAACAATTTAGTTAAGGTTAGGCAACACTAATACTTCAAATATGTCAGGTTTGTTAGGTTTAGGGGACAAAACTACTTACTTGATTAGTTTTAACCAGCAAAACTACTGAGTTTAGGACACAAAATTACTTATGATTAGTAAAAGACCAACATAGTTAAGTTCAGGGAACAAAACAACTTAGGGTTTACGCAAGGAAATTACTTGGTTAGGTTTACGCAAGAAAACTACTTACCTAGGCTTAGCAAAGGTCAGCAAAACTAGTTAGCATCAGGCATCACAGCTACTTAGTTAGGTTTAGGCTATAAAACCACTTAGTTGGGTTTAGGCTACAAAACTACTTAGGGTTAGGCAACAAAACCACTTAGTTAGGTTTAGGCTACAAAACTACTTAGTTAGGTTTAGGCTACAGAAAAAACCCTCATGTTTAGGCAAGAAAACTAATAAGGTATAGGCAGCAAAAATACTCAATTAGGTTTAGGGAACAAAACTACTTGTGTCTGGGAAAAGATTGACTTGATTAGGTTTAGGCAACAAAACTACTTAGAATTAGGAAAAAACTGACTCGGTTAAGTTTAGGCAACAAAACTAGTTAGGTTGATGCAGCAAACTTGCTTGGTTAGGTTTAGGCAGCAAGACTACTTATTTAGGTTTAGGCAACAAAGCTACTTAGGGGCAAAAGTCTGGTGATTTTTGCCTCAACCATCCACCTCAACTTCCTCCCTATGTGGCATTTTACTTCCTGGTGTCTGCACAGATTACATACGGCTTGATTTAGAGGGCTACGTATGAATTACAGTGCATTACTTTTTGTAGGTATAGGTACAAATGGTGTATGAAAACAGCTTGAACACACTTACTACCTATGGTAGTAACCTCACGTATTTGTTACCTTCAAGGCGGGGATTTGGATTTAGGGATGTTTACACTCAAGCATCCATATCAAACATGCTATTGAGGACAGTAACAAAGGGGAGCTGAGAAGCTAACTGCTATTTCAGGTACTCCAAGAAAAAAAACCACACAAGAGTACTGACAGAGCAAAGGTACTAGCTCCTCAAGCTGTTCAGATTCATATTAATGACCTAAAAAAGATATATCAAGGATGGACAGCGGTGATTACGGTGATTGAGTGTCCACCTCGGCCCAAGTTGTGCGGCGCCACGTCAAGGTTAAGACAAGTTTCTTTGAGAGAAGACATGCTGCAGTGTGTCCACGCGCCTCGCTCGGTGAAAAAGACTCGTCTGGAGGTTGTTAAGGTGTAGGATTCTCTCCGACCTCCGGAGAGAGCCCTCAGGAGAGGCCCTCTTGTAAAACGCTCCATCTTATTAATGGAAATAAATGCTGTTAGCACCCTACCCCCTCCTCGTCCCCCCCTCTGGCAATAAGACGTGTCTATTCTTGGCTAAAGTCCCCTTCATTAACGTTATCTCAAATGGGCACCCAGTCTGATGGTGAGAGGAGGGACGGCGCGCGGTTAAGCTGTTTCATCCAATTTCATTATTCCATATGAGGCGAGGTATCAGTGTTAACTTTGCTGCGTCAGCACAGCGGACCGGGTAGCTGTGCCGTCATGTGGCGGGAGCACGACGCCGGTGCAGAGGTTTAAGTCGCCCAGAGTCAACAGGGCAGAGTCTGCCAGCCGATCACAAGCTGTCACAGGGCGTTCATGTGTTCGCAGCTTTTAATTTTCAAATGCACTCAAACACATTTCATGGCTGACTCGCTATATTTTGGACCGAGTTTGTGAAACGCCAAAAAAAAAAAAAAAAAACACCGTCTTTAGCTATTTTCTGCTCATGAAATATGTCCCTTTTCACAGTAGCAGCTACCGTGCTGCGAATACGACAATAACAACACTGTGTGTGCGTCGCTGAAGACGAGAGACGGGCAGAAATTGAGTAAAGAGAGAGGAAAAAGAGAGGAAGAATGAGAAGAGAGGGATAGAGAAAAGTGTGAAACTGCGGACCGTCAAATGATCTGGCCTCTCTCCAGGCGTGATGACTCAGGGATGATGGCACAGTTAGAGCTAATTAGGATCATAAACTGGAGAAATGTTTTGCCACCATGATGTGGGGGGCGCTTCCACGCTGTTGGCAGCACTTCAGATTGGATGTGAGAGCTTGTCCAGATAGCATGCTAAAATAGTAAAAAAAAAAAAAAAAAAAAAAAACACCAACAGCTACACTGAACTGAGACTTGATTTGTGGAAAATGTAGATAAAGCATTTATTGGGCGATTATGTCAAACGTCTCCATTTGAAGCTGGCTGTCATGATGCAAGACCAGGCATGAAAAGGAGATTTTTACATTTGGAGCAAAATGGGCATAATTTCAACCACAGGATGACATATCTATACTTTAATTTGACACTTCCAGTTGAATTTTCATACTAAAGTTATTCAAAACAAAGTCCTCATTCTAATCCAGCTCTCATAATCCGCAAGTAATCCACCATGGGACTTAATGCAGCTCAAAACACTACTCAGGGCTGAAAAAAATCATTTAACCTACAGTACATTTTCATGTACAGTTAATATTTGACTAAAAAGACACATCATAGATAAGACAGCAGTGAAGATGCAAATACAGCAGCATCCATGATCAGGTCTATTAAGGAGATGTGAAATATGATATAAGTAGGGTTAGTGCATTAATAATACATAGATTTACAGCTTTTCTATTATGTTTTGTGCTGAATAACACCTGACTTCAAAAACAAAATTCAGAGGCACCAAATTATCTTTACAGCTTCACAATTTCTTACTTCTTTCTCTTTATATGCGACCCCTAAAAATGATCTACTGCGAAGCGAGAATCTTTTCTCTGACTGAACTGCTGACACGACGTCCACCATGTGACGAGGGATCAGAAGAATATGTTGATTCAAAGTATAGCTGAAACCATTAATCAACTTGCTGTGGAAATTAAAGAATAAATAATCATTTTAAGGCACTTTTCAAGAAGAAATGACAAATATTTGATGGATGCAGGTTCTTACATTATTGTAAACTGATTTTGTAAAAGGGATTTTGGACTGTTTTGTCAGGTAAGACAAGAAATTTATGTGAAATAGTGACGGATAGTTTATAGACCAAATGGCTCAATTAAGAAAATAATCGTCAGATTAATCAATGTGGTGCAGCCCTTTTTCAAAATAAAAGCTCAGAGGCGAGGTTGTGAACTGTTGTAGTGGAGTGGGAATAAACACATGTATACCTCGGCAGAGAAATCACATCACAGTTTAAGTCCAAAGACATTTTTTTAGCATGTTAAAACTGTTCAACGCGCATCTGACACATGTAATACAAGGTCATACATCTTTGGATTCAAACAGCACTGACAGGCTACGCTTTCACTTTCCCTCCAGAGAGTCACTGTGGGGTAGCTTCAGTCTCTCTTTAACGCCATCAACTCTCTCTCTGGTAGACTGCAGACACACAAACACCGACATGAAGCGATAATGCTGATGACTTGCTGTGCCACGTCTCTGTTTACGAGGACTGACAGCTCGCTGCGAACAGCAGCACACCGGCTCGTACTGTACACAACCAACACAAAGGCACAACAAACGCCCAGACCAATCTGCTCTAACAACACACGTGCACGCAAGCAAATTAACACACCGTCTGATACACTCCGGAGCACACTTCCCTTTGCTCACACTCACTATAGCACCTTTAAACTGTATTGAAGCATTTCTCAAAGGTCTCCCTTTAAGTTGCTCACGTTTTGAAAGTTGCTGCAGACAGACCAACGGCGCGTAACGCGTGACTAACTCAATTAAATGTCTGCGTTTTGTCGTCATAGCAACAAGTGCAACAAGTTATTTGTGATGTGAGTAATACCCTTATCTCTCCAACTGTGGGAGTCATCAAACAAAGGACTAATTAACTTAAGTGTCACCTTCTGAATTTTTTAAATCTGCATCTGTGCTTTTGATACTCGTGATTCATTTTCTCCACAACCTGACTGTGGCGGCTCTCAGCACCTCATGTGTGTTACTGAGACACTTTGGCAAGAAATTTTGTTTTCTGCGCCTGAACTTTAAGTACAATTTCTCACTGCCGAGCTCCAAAGAGCCAAGAGGGACTATTACGAGATAATTACTAATTATGCTAATGTGCTAAAGTTGTGCTATTCCTTTTTCCTTGGTCATTTTATCAGCCGTCCTCGAGAGAGCACAGTCAGTAGTAATAACCTTTTTTTTTTTTTTTTTCCCTCAGCTAAACGTTCAGTCGGTTAGAGGACGCCGTGTCCTAAACCGCCAACTCCTCCGTCGCTAGCCTTAATCAGGAAGCGCCTGTAAATTCACAAAGCCATGCGTGCGCACACAGAGGAGCCGGCGCGCCGTTTCCGTCGGCGCTGACCTTCATTAACCTCATAAATGCCAGCAGTGGTTTTTGTCGCAGGCTCTTAATGCGGTTATCAGCACAAACACAAACAAATGTGACAGAAGTGTTTTCGGGGGGCTAAAACTAGACTTTACATCTGTGAAATGCATCTCTTTCTCCCTCCCTCTGCACTCAGGCTGTGTGACACTGGGCTGTCCCAACATGGAAACCAGCACCGGTAACTACCCCCCCCTCCAGCCCTTCACCCTGCTGTGAATAAACCTACATTAGGAAAAGGACAATTTGCAAAAGCGAGCAAGATGTGCATTTATTTAAGTCCTCCACCTGTCTGTGTCTTGCTGCTGCACTAGAAATATATTTATGAATGGATTCTGAATGCAAATCTAGGCCACTGCAGATAATATACAGTACCGTTACACTCAGTCTGCACCAAGCACAGAAAAACACACATTACTAACCAGGTTAGATTGAGAATAATGTTGAGAGTGAAGGAATACAGCCAGATCTGCCTCACACTGAGCAGACTTTATTTTTAACTCATACCTAGTTCTTTATTGATGCCATTATTCAGACACTATGTGGAAATCCTACTGTATGTAAAAGAGGCCTATTTTTCTATTGTTTAAAAACTTGCAGTTTTACTTTAACTTTTAGGAGGCTGACAAAGCGCGGCATAAAAAGGGACTTTAAAGCAACTTCAGTGCAATTACAAACTCAGCTACAGAGGCTCATTAGGTCGCATGCCGTTTCAAGCTGCATTTCTAAGTCATGAGAGGTTTTAAACCGAAATCGAAAATGACGAGACCGAATTATCGACCAAAAACAACAAGTTTTTCTTAAGCAGCCGTCGCGGAAGTCTAGCAGTCCATGACGGATACCATGTAGCCACAATGTGCCCTGTTATCTGACAGACAGCGAGGTATTAGTACAGGATATTAGTTTCCAAATACTTGCTATCGCAACTGTGATTCAGCCACTTCACATCACACTTCTCACTAAAACAGATATTTGCATCATTCCTAAATACTAAGATAAATGGAGATACAAGGTTTTCATCCGACAGTGACAGCAACACATGCAGCAACTAGTAATAAAAAGTCATCTTGGTTGCAGCAGACACATACCAACACGGACTCTGGGTGGTTGAAAACAGTAAAATCCTAATGGAGGTTTGGTCTACCCTGGCCTCATCTCTCTGCCCTGACCTTTGCCCTCACTTTGATACAGCCGGTGTCGCATCACCAGGGATGATACGGAGTAGCCAGAGCTGCCTCTCACTGTCCTCTACCCGGCTGTGTGTCAGAGCAGCCCTCAGAGATCGACTCTTCGCGGCGGCCCCCCTTTCCTCTATAAAATGGGAGCCTCGGATATGGGAAGGTGAGCGGGTGATGACCCTCATCCCCTGCCCCCCCCCGCCGCCATCATCACCACCCCGACGGCCCACACTCGACCCCTCTGCCTCCGCCACGAGAGCGTAAACAGTAATTGCTACATAAATTACGTTCCACTCTTGTGTTTTCCACATTTCCCCCTCGGCGCTCTCGATGATGCGCTGATATACTGTACTGTGAGCCGAGAGTACGGGGTGATAAGTGTGGCTGTAAAAAATAATGTTGGTCTATAAATCTCTGCTCTGCTTATTTTTTTTTTTTTTTTTGTTCATAAAAAAACACATTGTGGATAAAAGACGAGGAACAAGTCTCACATATGCCACAGTTTAAAAGCTAGCAGAGAGGAAAAGGGGTCGTTTTATACTGATGATTGACAGGTGGGCCTCGTCTAAAAACTGGTATGTGCCACATTAGCCCAGATGTTCCTCGACATCACTGGACATCTCCAAACGGACTCCATTAGTGGCACCGACGTCCTAACCGTAAATCACAAGGCTACGATTAATTAAGTATGTCCATGGATGCTTCTAGGAGCGGTGACACCGGTCAAACCGACGCCATGCTTAAAGGGAGGGAGGACAACCGCAGAGCGAGGCGTAGGCTACGTCCGCACAATGCCAAGCTGACAGGAGCACTGTGACCCAAACAATGCGAGGAGGAGACGGCGGCGGTCGTTGGCAAAGCAGAGAGAGCTAAAAACACAGCTGACGAATTCAGCAAAATGTGTGATTTCCAGGAACTCCGAGCAGAGACGAGCCTGGGCGACGACAAATCCGAGCAAACAAATCTCTGACCTGTAATCAGTCTTTCTGTACTTATTTGTTTTGCACTGTTCAGCTGAACAATAGCAAAGAGGACTTTCAGAGGAAAAAAAAATCAAATATAAGTTGTGAGGAGGAATCTGCTTACAGCCTTTTGAATACACACACACAGGTTTTAGCATCTACAAATAATCTGCAGCCTTTTCAAGGGATTAAAGCCCCAAACGCCATGTAATAATCCCTCTGCGACTTTTTGCTTGCGTGAAAATAATTGTGTGGGATCTCAAGATGATCAGTTGGTACTTGAGATAAAGGATAATAATGATATTAAAAAAAAAAATAAATAAAAACACTCAGGGAAAAACGTTCAAACAGGAAGAAGATATGTGACTGGAGCACAGAGCGTCCACCTCCTGCAGCTTTTTGTAGGAGTCAGCGGCCATCAGCACTTCCCAAAGACACAGTTCATTTACAGCCAGTCCCTGGACTGGCCTCTAATGTCCCGTGTTATCAGAATGAATCAGCAGCGCTGATAAATTAGCCGTTCGGAAACACGCTGCGAAGGGCCCGTCAGCTAATGTGCGCGCGTTTGTGTGATACTCATATGCAATGCTTAATGTTGTGGAACCAATTCTGTCATTTTCCATTATGTAAATACATTTGCCTCGGCGCTATATTTTATGTATTGTCTCCCTTGTCTCAATTACTTGGGCTATTAAAAATCAAGAGGTTATGGAAATGAGGTGCAGTTGTCTGTTTGCGGTTTGATGACAAGTGCAAAGTGTTTATGAAAGCTCGTTATGCGTTCAATAGCGGTCGGATACGTCAACACGCTCCAAGCGTTCATCCATATTCCACAATGCAACGGGGTGGCGCATCAGTATCCTCAAGCACCACAGAGTTGCATTCTCTTTTACTAATAAATAAATAAAAATAAATGTGCCATTGCTGTTTTTTTTGGCTTTCTCATGGAGGTGGTGGGAAAAAAAAAACAGCATATTTCTGTGTGTTTGTGGCCTGTGCCAGAGCAAATAAGCGTCTGGTGCTTCGGTTTGGGTAAAGTAGCCAAAATACCTCTGAAAATAATCAAGAAAACTAAAGCAGGGAGAAGCTCTTTACAGGCAGTTAAGCCTTTCACTGACACACGGAAACAACTTCCTCCCTAATCTTTTTTTAAATGTCATTTTCTCACTCTGAGGCACAATATCAAATAAGTCGGTGTAAAATCACTTTGCAATCACGGACGCTTTTTTTTTTGGTTTTAACAGACAACAAGACTCTTTTGCCGACTGTGACTGCTTTCAAACAGACGAGGAATTTCTAAGTGATAGGTGGTGAGATGGAAATGTGTGCTGTAAATTACTATTTTTTCATTAAAAGCAGAAATTGCATTAAATGTGTGGCTGCCACAGAGAGATAAACGGTGCACCTTTCCTTTGCAGGTTGCAGGGCATAAAAGCACACAGGGGACCATCTATTTCAGTGCTATTATTATTATTATTATTATTAAATATTATTATAAAGATCAGCAAGCTTTTCCATTTTGATTAGATATAATTAATTGTTCTGCAGCACGTCCGAGTTTAGTTGATGCACATTTCTTCATCAGAACAGTTTCAATTCAAAAACACACACAAATACATTAAATTAAATATTATTCTGCAGTAATAAACAACTACTTATATATTTTCTCCTCTTTTTCTCTCCCTTCTGAAGGCCCACAACTGGTTCGCAAACTTTCTAGTGTTCAGTATAGTTGAATAAAGCACAGCAGAGCTCTGGAGTTTAAGCCTCTAATGAGGCAAAAATTGTTTTCTATGAGACAACAGAAAAGGGAAGAAATTATTAAAAATATCTCTAGTGAATTATAAGATGCCACTGTGACATTTAAGTGCTTTCTTTAAAAAAAGAAACAATGGCAATATTTATTACAGTGCATGTGAGACATGGTTTACCCTTTAACCTACTGGTTTAAATATTTAAAGTCACTATTAGAGGCTTATTTAGTATTTTGTCTTTGATTTATGGAGGAAATCTGTGATGTTAAGTTAAACGGGGTTCCGTGACAACGTCGTGTCCTTTATATGCATCAAAAATCCGGATTGAAATAAGACAAACAAGCCGTTTTTCTTCACAAGCACGCGTTCAAACTTGTATTAAAGCGAATTAGTCATTTAGTCGTCGCTGTCGTCGATGTTGGAGACAACGCAGGTTTCTTTAAAAAGGACAATAAACGCAGCAGCAACTAAACTTTGACAGGATGAAAAACAATGCGTCACTGAAAGCCGACGGCTCATCTGAACGCAGATCATTCCTGCGCGTTTACTGCGTCTGAATCCCGACGTGGACGAAGTGGAGCCGCGTCGGAGCGGAGCGGAGCGCTCTGCATTCAGAGGCTGAAGCAGCGCGCTGAGGACGGGCGGCCGTGCGCTCCGATGCCCCGCCAAGGTGCGCACGACCTCTGCTCGCGCTGGGGAAGAACACACACGCACACACACGCACACAAAAGGGGAAACTCGTGTAAAGTTGTACCTTTTCTCTTCGATCGCCTCCTCCTCCTCCGCTTCAGTTTGCATTTCACCTGGCCGCCCTGAGCCCCCGACGCGCGGCTGTTGTTTCCAAGTACGGATGCCATCAGCGCAGCCTCTGGAGCGACGCGCAGGAATAACTTGGACTCAGCGGTTCGACTCTCCTTTGTACTTGTCTCGCTTCAGCCTCCGTTGTTCTCTGATAACGCAGCGTCCTCGGGGTTTGACGTAGACCCGGACTATATATATATATATATATATTTATATATATATATATATTTATTATCCCTCCAAACCGGGGGGGAGCGCGTCTTGCTGTTACTGTACCACCTCTGAAACTCCAGCTCGCCTCCCGCTCGCGGAGAGACTGTTCGTGGCGCAGCGTGGCGGCTCTCAGCAGCTCTGATACCGGCGCCCCGTCTACTCCCGCGCCTCTGCAGAAATTTTGGCATCAGCCACTTTGCATTCAATCATGCAGGACGCCTATCTATTTGCTGCCGAGCTTTCTAATTAGGGTCCAATCGTGGCTGCCTGGGAGGTGTGACATCACCGGCGACACCCACCAGCTCACACCCCTTATTCACCCGCTGCTTTTTTAAATCTTTCTTACATTTGGACTTCTTCCTAGCACCGCTTTTTTTGCCTTCCCCACTGCAGGGGAAGTGTGTTCTCTTCCGCCCTGCAGGGGAGGGGGGTCAGGGGTCAGCTTGGTAGGGATTCTTGCTCAAGGGCACTTCGGCAGGGCGGATGTTTTGCAGAAAGACGGACTGGACTATGGAGAACCGTTTGCATTCTTACTATAAACCACCCTGCTGCAGTCTCGCCGCCAATGTGAGGCTAAAGGAACACGGCGATGACGTGATATTGTGGATACAGAGGAATAACAAAGAGATGGCTTGATACCACTTTTTTAGGTCTGATACCGACACCACATCCTTAAGTATCTGCCGATACCGATACCAGTCCAATACCGACGTTTTCCCTCTTTTAAACAACTACAAATGTAATAACTTTAGCTACTCCGCAGATTCAGGTCATTAATACGAAATATAATGAATTAATAAATGATGACACATTGTTATAGATTTCGTGGTTAGCACTGTCGCCTCACAGTTTGCTTGTTCTCCCCGTGTAAACGTGGGTTTTCTCCGGGTACTCCGGCTTCCTCCCACAGTCCAAAGAAATGCAGGTTTAACTGTTGACCCTAACTTGGCTGTAGGTGCGAATGTGAGCGTGAACGGTTGTCTCTTTCAATGTGCCTCGTGATGGACTGCCGACCTGTCCAGGGCGAACCCCGCCTTCGCCCGACGCCAGCTGGGATGGCTCGGCTCCCCGTGACCCCTAATGGGATAAGCGGTTTCAGATGGATGGATGCTACAAATAAAACTACCCAGTAGTACATAAAGTTAGTGTTCATCACTTTAATGCATTAATAATTCAAAAACAATACGAAATGATGCTGATTCTAATACTGAAGTACTTTTACTAATAGCCTAATATTTTAAATGCAGGGCTTTTACTTGTAGCTCGTACTTTACACTGTAGTATTCCTACTTTTACTTAAAAGTCAGATTTTTTTTTTCCCATCTCTGTATGCTAATAGTTTACTGAAATATTAAAAGTGGTTTCCTTTCACTCACATGCACACAATTTTCAGATACAGGTAATGCCGACTTATAAGAGCGCATGCCGGGCTGGAACGTGGACATCCCGGGCCCAATTTAGCCCAACGTATAGCAAAGGAATTATAATTCCAGTGTGAAATACTGGATATACCTCAACCCTCAATGTGGCCTATTCCTCAATGACAGCCGCTGACAGATTTTAGGCTAATGGATCGGATTATACTTTTTTCCTCCGATATTTTTGGCCAGTATCGGACTAATACTGATAGGAAGTATCCTTCAGAAAGAGAGTCCTCTGCTAGATGCATCCTTCTCCTCTCTCTCCTTGTTTGTCTACTGAGATTTGGGATTTCTAATTTTCGTTCAGGATTATGGATCTAAAATAAAGTCCCTCTCATCCCCAGTCTTTGTTCTAAAGTCACTGACAACTCCACAAAGGGAGATTACTCTAAGATGCATAATACTCACTTATAACACACACACTCAATGACAACTCACACATCAAATGCATCTTTGACACACATTTCCCCAGTTTTGTGAGTAAACTAGCCTCCTAATGTACCGTATGACCGAATATGTCTTGTTTTATTTTGAAAGTCCCCTCTGGAGGTTGCAGGTGACCTTCAGCACACGAGGCAAAGACTCTACTGACAGTGTGTTGGGGCCACAAAGTTTGAAGCTTGTGACATTTTGGCATTTGTGCGTGAAAGTGCAACGTCGAGGCTTTCAGAAAGCATTTGTGGTTTTCCTAGCTGGAGGTTATTGTTTTATTCCCCCGGCCTCTGTACGGTGGAGGTCAGGTGTGTGTTGCTGAATACATTTAGGGCCTGAATAGCAGAAAAAACAATGTGGATTTGTTCAGGCTTAATCAAACACACAATTTGACTTAGTTTTCTGTGGCTGCTTAGCTGTTTAACTTTGTGTTTTAGACGAGGGCTGTCAAAATTACCGCAATAACAACATGTTAAATTTGTTTAATTTCTTTAACACGTTTACATAACTTATGATTTTTAGTCTGTAGCAGGCTCATTTTTAACGCTAGAGTAGACCATATCATACTACCGTGACAGTGAAAGTGATCGTTTGACTGTATATTGACATCATATCAGCAACATTACTACAGTTTCAATGTCTATATTTGTAGAAAATGTCACGGACATGAAAAAAGTCAAGATGTATTTTTAAATCATTAAACACTTCCTGCTTTCATTTCAAAATAAAACCCCTCAAGCATTTTTTTTTTTTTCTGTGAGCAGAACTCCTTCAATTGTTAACACAAGGCTTTTATTCTGAAATACTGTATGTGCAGGGCAGTGTTGTATTGCATGCAGTGACTTGCAAGGCTCCATGAATGAATATAGTACAGGATTTTAATTGTGGATTATTAGGATTAGTTATAAATAAATAAAAATAATAAATGCTAATAAAAAATATAAATGACATTTATAATGGGAAGGAAATATATATATATATATATATATATATAAAGGAAGAACGATATGCGCTTTTACGTTTGTCTCTAAAAGCCTCCAATAACACCAGAAAGTCGCTAGATTTGTCACTAGATGCTTTTTTGAAAAAAAGTTGCTAGAGCGACAAAGTGCTGAGTTGGCAACGCTGCTGAGGTTTGAAGGCAGAATGGGGGCGGAGTCACGATTAATCGATCGACCTCTAGTTCTACGGGTACCCACGAGTCTCCCCTTTACAGACACGCCCACTTTATGATAATCACATGCAGGTTGCCATGTTATTAATTGTGCATATTTTTTATGTTAAATGCAGTACCTATGAGGGTTTCTGGACAATATTAGTCATTGTTTTGTGTCGTTAATTGACTTCCAATAATAAATATATACATACATTTGTATAAAGCAGCTCTCATGTTGGCAAGTAAATACTCGACAAATATCCCTTTTGGTACATTTTGGTACATTTTGAGCAGATAAAAAATGTGTTTAACTATCGACAATCATGCAATTCATCATGATTAAATATTTTAATCAACTGACAGCCCTCTAAAATATTTTTTCTCCACAACACCCCTTTGGAGGTCCTGACCCTCAGACTGAGAACCCCTGGTCTAAGGATCCCTAATCATTTGAGGCATGACCATATGTATGAAGAAGAAGAAGAAGAAGATCTACCTTTATTAGTCCCACAATGGGGAAATTCAATTTACACTCTGTTAAACTCAAACATGGTACATGCAGACCTGAAAAAAAAAAAAAAAAAATAAAGGGGGGGGGGGGGGGGGGGGGGTTGCTCTGGGAAAGGGCCCGGGGGGGGGGGGGGTTGGTGTCTTGCGGGGGGGGGGCGTGGGAGTGCGCGCGAGAGAGACACTCTCCCCTCTACATATTACATCTCACTTTTTTTTTGTCGTGGGCGGCCGCCCCCCCCCACACCCCACCCGCAAGTACATATATGTATGTAACAATGCCACATGTAGCATGGAGATATGCAGTATACTGTATTAGTGACCAGATAATAAATGTTCAATTATTTTGTGATTAACTATGGACTCTCATGCAATTTATCATGATTAAATATTTGAATCGATTGACAGCCCTAGTCGTTGCTGAACAAAAGACAAAACAAAAGAAAATTGGTCTTCTATTGCTTGTAAATGCTATTATTTCCCCTAAAAGCATCTACTTTACCCTCACCACCACTCACCCTTTTTTAGTTTTGATGTCCAAAAAAGAAAAACATTACATTTGCAGAAAAACCACAATGACCCATTTGCTGATGTCAGATTGAAAAGTCACTTTGAGGCTCTGTTGTTGGGTGGAAACATTTCCTCCCAGCCTGAGGGGCAGAGAAAAGAGAGAGAGAGAGAGAGAGAGAGAGAGAGAGAGAGAGAGAGAGAGAGAGAGGGAGAGGGAGGGGTGCCGGGGCCGTCCGCCAGGCTGCAGCCTGCCCTCAGGACGCCCACAAATATCCATGTAAATTGCAGTTTAAGAGAAATCAATACAAGTGACAAGTTGCCAATGCCACTATCTGGGGCAGTAATGAAGGTGTGCTTGCGGGGGGCTGGAGGGTACATAGATAACAGCAAACAGGCTGGGTGGGGCAGACGTACAGGTTAGAGGAAGCAAGGTCAGTAGTTGGTGGATGGATGCAAAGTGCCGCTAAGGGCTTGGAGCTAACCTGGATCATCTCTACTATTAGCTCTAATACGGTATACAGTACTGTACGGTGTACTGTTCTTTACATATGGGTATAGATAATTTAGGCGGTCTTAGATGGTTGTGGAGGGGAAAAAAATTTTAGAGGGCTGTCAAGCGATTAAAATATTTTATCATGATAAATTGCATGATTGTCCATAGTTAATCACAAATGAATCACATTTTTTATCTGCTCAAAATGTACCATAAAGGGAGATTTGTCAAGTATTTAATACTCTTATAGACAGGGGAGTTGGCAGATATGCTGCTTTATGTAAATGTTTGTATATACTTATTATTGGAAATCAATTAACAACACAGAGCAATGACAGATATTGTCCAGAACCCCTCACAGGTAATGAATTTATTATAACAAAAACATACATAACATGACAAACTGCAGCCCAACAGGCAACAACAGCGGTCAGTGTGTCAGTGTGCTGACTTGACTATGACGACACAAACTGCATGTGATTATCATAAAGTGGGCACGTCGGTCAAGGTGAGACTCGTGGTACCCAGAGAACCCATTTTCATTCACTTATTTCGAGGTCAGAGGTCAAGGGACCAAGTTTGGAGCGGTATTTACCCGACAAGCTAGTATTAAAGGGCTGATACCACTGGTTTTCTAGTTTCATATGATACCAGTATCTTCACTCCAGCTTTAAAACTGCTACAAAGTAAAATCTCACAATGACTTAAAAACATTAGCGGCTACTAATTTGCATTAACTCTGTTATCATGTTAACTTTGATTAACTTCTGATCACTATTATTGATTATATCGATTAATTGTTTTGTCTATAAACAGACACAATTTTGTCAGGAAATACTGAAAAGTGTTAATCGCTGTCCCAGAGTCCTGGCTGACGCCTTAGCTCGTTTTGTCCGACCAACAGTCCAAAACCCAGTTATCAAAATAGCAAGATAAATGTTTTTGTAAGTCGACTAATCGATTTATTGACTTATCAGTTCAGCTCAAGTGGAATGATCGAACCACGGCGCAGTAAATTCCAGGTTAATGTCAGATTCAAAAGATATGGATCTTCATGATTGACATGATAAATATTTTTTTAAAAATGGTGCCAATAAATATGTGTCTAATTCCAGGTATTGGTCATGACCTGCCGGTGTGTTAATGTATTGTCAGAGTTAAATATAGATTTTAAAAATACCTGTATTTGACTATTCCTGCACTACAAGTTATGGAGTGTGTTCTCCGTTTCTGTTTACTCACTAAAATGATTTAGCCCAACACTTAGTGAGCATTAGTTTGATGTCACATCTATGGATTAAAGAGTCAGATTTAAATTGAGATTACAGTAAACACACGGCAACAACTTCTCTTTTTTCCCATCATCAAATCAGACACCTGCAATCTAAGATAAGGAGGCCAATCAGTACGCTGCTCACACATTCATTTTCTGCACTTTAGATGTTTCTGTACATTTGATGGAACACATGGCTGTCTAGAAATGAAGAAACTGCTGCCTCTGAGTCCTCTTCATTTGCAAACTTTGATCTTCTTACGATGTTTTCATTTCAATAATTAATATAACACTCCAGCATTCAGGTAGGACTGTCTCCATGGTAATACATATATTGCTTTCTAATCAAAATACTGTAATTATTTTTCTACACTGAAGTTTTCAACACACTAAAAACAGCATTTAAACTACTGACTGCTTTCTGTGGCTCAGTGGCTCATTGGCACAGCGGGACGTTTGACAGCCATCGTCCCCGGAGCAAACATCTGGATTTCTGGCCGATGCTACTGTATACATTTTATAAATTCTAGCTCAGAGCGTAGGTTAATTTCGCTTCTCAAATTTTGTGAATATCGCATGATTTGAGTTGTGGGAGCATCTGCACACATAGTAGCCTCTATCAGGCTGTTCTCATAAAATGTTCGTAGTAATACCTATGAAAAGCAATGTGCTGTAATTTTCCTAAACCTACCTAAGTAGTTTTGTTGCCTTTGTTTTGTTTTGCCTAAACCTAACTAAGAACGTTTGTTGCCTAAACCTAAGTAGTTTTGTAGCCTAAACCCAACTAAGTACTTTTGTTGCCTAAACGTAACTAAGTACTTTGTTGCCTGAACCTAAGTAGTTTTGTTGCCTAATCCTAAGTAGTTTTGTTGCCTAAGACTAACTAAGTAGCTGTGGAGCCTAAACCTTACTAAGTCATTTTGTAGCCTAAACCTAACTAAGTAGTTTTGTTGCCTACACCTAAAGAGTTTTGTTACCTCAGCCTAAGTAGTTTTGTAGCCTAAACCCAACTAAGTACTTTTGTTGCCTAAACGTAACTAAGTACTTTGTTGCCTGAACCTAAGTAGTTTTGTTGCCTAAGACTAACTAAGTAGCTGTGTAGCCTAAACCTTACTAAGTCATTTTGTAGCCTAAACCTAACTAAGTAGTTTTGTTGCCTACACCTAAAGAGTTTTGTTACCTCAGCCTAAGTAGTTTTGTAGCCTAAACCTAACAAAGTAGTTTTGTAGCCTAAACCTAACTAAGTAGTTTTGTTGCCTAAATCTAACTAAGTACTTTTGTTGCCTAAACCTAACTAAGCAGTTTTGTTGCCTAAAGCTATGTAGTTCTGTTGCCTAAACCTAAGTCGTTTTGGAGCCTAAACCTAAGCAGTTTTGTTGCCTAAATCTAAGCAGTTTCATTGCTTAAACCTAAACAGTTTTGTAGCCTAAACCTAAGTAGTTTTGTTGCCTAAAGCCAACTAAGTAGTTTTGTTGCCTAAACCTAAGTAGTTTTGTGGCCTAAACCTAACTAAGTAGTTTTGTTGCCTAAACCTAACTAAGCAGTTTTGTTACTTAAACCTAACTCAGCAGTTTTGTTGCTTAAAGCTATGTAGTTCTGTTGCCTAAACCTAAGTCGTTTTGTAGTCTAAACCCAAGCAGTTTTGTTGCCTAAACCTGACTAAGTCGTTCTGTAGCCTAAACCTAACTAAGATGTTTTGGAGCCTAAACCTAGCTAACCGGTTTTGTTGCCTGCTATCAGGTCTGCAGCTAATACTGTCTGGAGTGCGTGTGATATCCAAGCTAACGCTTGTAGACACGTCTCTCTAGCAGTCTGTAACAGCAGAACACGCAGCACAAACCGTGGCTAACAAGTTAGCAAAGTATTAACAAGTTAGCTGAGTATCCTCAGCTGTACAGTGAAAAAAGGCTAGGCAGGTATGCTAGGCTAGGCTAAAGACGGGGCTAATATAGGCAAACTTGTGTTAGTGCTGTTAGACGTTTCAGAATAAATAAAGTGAGAATGATGTGGACTAATTACAGGAATAATAACAGTGTACATATGGAAAGGACTGAGGATTAAAAGGGGTCCCAAATTTTTTCTTTGGGGGGCAAAAAAATTTTTCTCTTTTTGGGGGGGGGGGGGAATTTAAGAAAAAAAAGAAAGAAGGGTAAAAAAAAAAAAAAATATTTTTTTAAAAAAAAAAAAAAAAAAAAAAAAAAAAAACTTTTAAATAAAAAAAAAAAAAAAAAAAAAAAAAAAAAAAAAAAAAAAAAAAAAAAAAAAAAATATAAAAAAAAAAAAAAAAAAACTTGGGGGGGGTTTTTTTAATTTAAAAAAAAAAAAACAACAAAAAAAAAAACCCCAAAAAAAGAGGGAAGGGGGGGGGGGGGGGGGTCTCCCCCATTAAAACCAAAAGTGAGAAAAAAACATTATCTAAAAAAATACCTAGGGGCCCAATAACAAAAAAAAAAAAAAGAGAGTCGAAAGAAAGTAAAAGAAAGAGAAGGAGAGAAGTGAAAAAATTATTTATTTTATTTTTTTAAGATTAATAAAAAAAATTATAAAAAAAAAAAAAAAAAAAAAAAAATTTTATTGAAAAATTAAAAAATAATATATTTTTCAAAAAAAAGGGAAAAAAAAAAAAAAAAATAAAAATACAACCGAAAAAAACAAACACAGAGGGGGGGGGGGGGGGGGAGGGGAGAGAGGAAAAAAAAAAAAAAAAAAAAGAAGGAAAAAAAAAAGAAGGGAAAGATTGTTTAAATTTTTGTTTTTTATTATTTATTTTTTTTTAATATTTTTTTTTTTTCGGGGTGGATTAACATTAGCACAGAAAATCAATAAGGATAAAGAGTGAGCAGCAGAGCAGTATACGATCTCCCAGAAAAGTGCGTCACAGGTGACATCAGGTGTTTAGTGCAGCATGAGTCACAATGCCTGACTTTTAAAAGTAGATCTGGCATCTGAAATTAATTAAACAAGATTTGTTCCTCCTTTTTGGTGCACCTCCAACATAATACAGCCCTCAGTGATTGTACAACAAAAAAAATAATTCAGGTGTAAGCATCTGGCATATTTGAACATGACACCATCTTTATCTCCACAATCCACATACAAGATCTACATAAACAAAATTAAGCTTTCGCTGACAGATTCCACCGAGACACAGATGCATCAAACAGGTGGCGGGCATTTTAATGAGCAACATACTTCAAAAAATTGAGATTGTCAGGATATTGCTGCAGTGAGGAAAAAAATCAAAACAAATTTCAAGTGGTGTCAACGCGAGGAGAGGAAGTGACATTTGTGAAGAGCTGATTTTTGCAAATGAAAAAAAAAAAAAAAATCTGGGTCCAGCTGTGAAGACAATCTGACGACATCCAGAAACAAGATAAACAAATGTTTAACAGCAGGTGTAAAGTGGACTTTTGGCTGTCTGCCTCCTTGTATCTTAACTCTATATACTTTCACTTTCCAGAGGCTGTTAATGGTGGCAGAATGAAAGAGGACAAGCAAGGACATCTGTGACAGGAAACTGACTGACTCCACAGCTTTTTAAAATACTCACATGGCCTTCCCACCGGTGGCCAAGAGCAAATGGAGGCAATATTGCAAAATTGGAGTTGGAGAATGCATTTTTTTTTTTTTTTTTTTTTGCGAGTAATGTCAGGAATTTGAGCGACCTATTCCTTAATGTACCTTGCAAACATTACCAACACAAAGCGCTCTAATTGCTAGCTGCAAACTCTTGCCCACACCTCATTTCAAGGTTGCATTCCCCAACTGTATTTAAACTTTGAAAGTGACATTGAACATTTCCTTTTACATCACGTAGCTAAAGCCAGTTGAATCCTTGCTTCCGCTGATGAAGTGCCGCCAGTGTAGCTTCTCTTCCTCGACAATCTCCTTTGGATGACTTCTTCTTTTCTTTTTCAACCCCACCCCACCCCTCTTAAGTGACACCCATTAATCACATTAGGTCTTTGGGAGAATTGTCTGCTGAGCGTCAAGTCTTGGCTGACCCCAACATTTGCAGAGTGAAGATAAAGACGTTGCACTGACAGCTCTGAAATAGCCTTTTTTTTCTGCAGGTCAGCGTTCAGGGGAATATGAATATTATTATACATAAAAAGAGGGGGAAAACAATTGAGTTCCTACTTCAGAGGAGATGGATGACATTGGGAATTCTCAGTGTTTCTGGATAGATTGCCCGGGCAGGTTTCAAATTAAAGGATTGGTGGCAAAAAGTTTCAAGTGTGCAACTGCAAATGTATGAGTTAACAAGATCATCATTAAAGTCTATCTCCCTAATATTATTACTACTGTATATTAGTTAGCCTATCTGGAAAGCAAGCATCTCCTGACATCGCAGCTAATGAAATACTCCGCGACTGTGCAGAGCAACGGTGACTGTGTTTAATATTGGACTCTTTAATTTCTGAAAGCATTGAATATTATAGTGCTCCTTGTGAGTTTACATTCCAATCAAAATGTCTGTGTGAATAGGAGCTAACATCATTGCCCTTAATGTCACGTAACATTATCAGCTCTGTGGTTTAGTACAATGGAGCCATTGTGTTCGGTGGTGAGGGGGGCTTATCAGTGAAAGACAGGAAAGGAGAAAATGAATAGAAAAAAAAGTTAATTCGATCTCTGTTTAGCAAAGGAGAGATTTCTCAAAATAATTCTTCACAATGCTGGATTCAGACACTTTGTTCGACTGAAATTAAAAAACAATGCTAAGAAATCATATATACCCTTAGTGTTTGACTATTTTAGTCAGAACTGCAGTAAAATATTAAGTTTTTCGACCGATATTGTTGGTCGCTGCTATGCAACTTTGCGAGCTCGCAGGTTAGATACTCCATGTAGTCATTCGATACCAGTGGGCAACTCTGGGTCTGAAGAGTGAGGCCAATGCTGAAGTGCTGTAAACTTGCATTCTTTCTAATATCCAGCAGGGGGCGACGCCTCTGGTTACAAAAAGAAGTCTGATTGTACAGAAGTCTATGAGAAAATGAGCCTACTTCTCATTTGATTTATTACCTCAGTAAGCATTGTAAACATGAGTTTATGGTCTCAATCTCTAGTTTGATGTCTTCAGTACAGCATGTTGTTAAATTATGGTCCCATTTAGAGTCAAATAGACCATAAAGCAGGGGACGCTTTAGGGCCTGGCTACCGTGTGATTAACAGGTTGCTACCACGACGTTGTCCAGTCTGGGAGTTGTCTGTGTTTTTTGTGATACAACTTTAACCCTGTCAGTGTGTTTTGTGAAAGTGAATTAAAACCTTTTGGCCGTCTGAATATGTCTAAAAATGGCTCCACCTTCTCGTGTCACCTGTGGTTGCACAAAACCAAGATGGCGACGGCCAAAGTGCCCAAAAACAGCAGCACACAAACTAATGGGTGACAACACGGTGCCTACGTGCACTTCTTATGTACAGTCTATGTTCAAAACTAGGGAAGGGCTTTTCAAGCAAAAAATACTACTCAATATTAACCGGTAATGCACCACCGCTCAAACACACCTCAGCTGAAACTACAGGAGGGTAGTCGTGCGTGCACACACACACACACACACACACACACACACACACACACACACACCTGTGTAAATATAAATTAATAATGGCCAACAGAAAACAACCAAACTGAACGTACCATCAGATAAACTATTTGATTTATTTTATAATTTAATACCTATTCAAAAATTAAAAATCATCCCTATGCAAAACACAGGGTGCAGAGGAGTGTGAGAATCAACGCTAATGCTAACTTTAAGTGACTAGCTCAAGTGGGAGCTATTTAGCTCGCTTAGCTTAGCTAGCTTGCTGGCTGCCACTTCCAAAATGACGTACAAACTACCAGGCTTAAATGTCACAGCTGAATGGCATCTTAAGCTTCTTTTTTGGAACACATTAAGACTGACATGGAACATGTGGGCAGGGAGGAGGATGGTGAAATAAATGGAAATCTAAAGAGTCGCTCTGCTAGCCGCTACAATAAGAAGGGTAGCTGGTCACCAATTCAAGATGAGTCATAAAAGAAGAAAAAAACATGCAGATTTTGCTATAACATTTTAAACTTTTTATTATTATTATATTTATTTTATTCCTTTTTGAAAAGCTGCAGTATGATTATAGTTTATATTTTCTGACACACAAAGTGAGGGGAGCAAAAAACTTTAGTTCAAATGTAAGTGAAATTTGGACAGTCTGTGTTGATGTTTTTATAGTTTTATCCTTAATGATACGAGTTCAACCGGAGCTCATATTTACGCTCTCTGGCTGTATATTTCCATGTTTCCATGTTCCTCTTGTAGTTTGTGTTTCCAGGCGGATATATGGAGAGTTATATCTGCACAGACAGATGGAGAAAACCTTCGTGGAGCTCCTGAAGGTAAAGATGCCAGGTCTGATCAGGCTGAATTCTGCAGCCGGAGGGAGAAATGATGTACAGCTACATTCAGGTTTTGTTTTGCTCATTGGCGTCAGGCAGGTACAGTGCTGGAAACTCCCTCACACCTGACCTCCCTGACGGCAGAGTTCACATATTTCGTTAAAAGTAAAAAAAATATACCTCTGTTGTGGACAAACCACATCTTTCCTGGTTAGTGTTGTAAACCTCATGCAGACATTATGAGCTCTTCCAGTTTTGACCTGACAACAGAGCGGGGGGGGGGGGGGGGGGGGGACAAGGACGCAAGTTGAAAAAAACAAAAAAAACCCAAATCAAATGTCAGCAGAGCTTAGCTCTGATCAAACATCCTGTCCCAACTGATAGCGTTGCAGACCCACAAGCCGCTCGGGAACTGGCTGTAATTGAAAATGAGCAAAAAACTAAATCAAACAAACTCTGGCGCTCTCATGCGTGTCTGATTGAGGAAAAAAAAAATGAATGGGCTCTAAACCTGCTTTTAAATAACCCATAATTGTATACATGTATGTTTGGATATTCACGGACACCAGCGTCAATGTGACCACATGGGAAAAATTAGTAAACAGAAGCTTATCATTTTCCAAAAGATCCTAAAAGGCCTTGAAGCTCAGCTGTATCCCATTTTTTGAAGACGGAGATTAATTGCCTCTTTTCCGCCCTGACAGTAATCCTTGAAACTGCCTCCGCTTGGTGCAACAGCATCTCGTCTCACACACACCAAGGATACCACCACATAAGTCAAACAGGCCCTCCCCTACCCACACACACACACACACACACACACTTTACTACATCACTAATATCCAGCCCATTAGCACTTTAAAGCCAGCATCCAGAATGACTGTAAGTCTGGCAGGCGTTTGAAGTATTAGAGTCACAGTTGTGTGAGTGGCAGGAAGCACGGAAAGCAACAATGATGCTTTGCTGGTGTTGCTCGGCTTGGCGAGGAGTTGAGTTTGTTAATCTCACAATGCAGGGAGAACTGGTAGCTTGGGTACGGCGGGTCTTAGCACTTGTGGGTTACTGCTCCATCTCCGACTCTAATACCTAACGGAATAAAAATAGAGGCTACATGTGTTGTTTCCCTCTGATATTTACAGGTCTTACGAATCAAACCAGCACGCCACGGTTTTAATTAATTTCCCCGTCTTTGTTCACAACGAGACCGCGCGTGTGCAGAATGGCAGCATATGGGGCGCTCTGTTTTTGCAAATCCTCGAGAATCCAGACCGGCGTGGGATTTATGAATGTAACAGATGAGGTTTTGATGATTATGAGGTTGCTGATGGTCGCCGGTGCTGGAAAAGGTTGTGCCTTCGACTCGGCGGCGCAGCATATGCTGCCCGCGGATAGCGAGAGGTCATCCAGATCTTCTGCCAGCGCCAGCCATTTCATTACACCAACAGATGGCTGCGGGGATTTTATCATTAATATATCCTTCTGCTGAATCTTCTTCCATATTATAAAAGTTATCAAATCGACACAGTCTCGTCATGGGTGACATTAATCACGTCACTTTTGAGTTTCTGCTTTCATGGAAATGAGTAGTCAAATGATATTACGGACTAGTTGACCAAATGAGCATCAAGCTTGTGGTTTGTGCATAAATCATAATGTGTCTCAAGATTAATGAGGATTAAGGGTACAGGATGTTTAGAGATGAATCAAAGGCTCACTGGGAATCACTCAGAGCTTTTACAAACTGAATCCTCGCTCAGAAATTAACTTTATATGCACTGAGGACACGGCAGATTTCAATTCAGGCTGAAATTAATAGGAATGTACCGACACCTGATTGGATATGTTGTTACAGTATATTATACACATTATATACTGGAATTTAATAATATATTTATATAGCGCTTTTCAAGACAGACACTTCACAGATAAAATGATCAGGAGATCATAAAATATATTATTTTAATTCAAGTTCTCACCAGTCTGTTGCAACATTAAAACAGGTTGTTAAGGTTTTAACAGGCTGCTTTTATTTTGAAGACTTTTCACCAAGTTGCTGGTGTATGTACTTACTGTTATAATAAATAATAATTCAGTAAATTTGTATCTATGTATTTATTGTAGGGCTGTCAATCGATTCAAATATTTAATTGCAATTAATTGCACAGTTAATAATATATATTTATTATTGGAAATCACACAAAACTATGACAAATATTGTCCAGGAACCCTCACAGGTACTGCATTTAGCATAAAAGATATGCTCAAATCATAACATGGCAAACAGGCAACAACAGCTGTCAGTGTGTCAGTGCGCTGACTTGACTATGACTTGCCCCAAACTGCATGTGATTATCATAAAGTGGGCGTGTCTGTAAAGGGGAGACTCGTGGTACCCATAGAACCCATTTTCACTCACATATCTGGAGGTCAGAGGTCAAGGGAACCATTTGAAAATGACCCTGACAGTTCATCGGCAAAATTTAGCGCAACTTTATTTAGCCTTCACCGCAACAAGCTAGTATGACATGATTTCTTCGGCTTTCTAGTTTCATATGATACTAGTATCTCCACTCTAGCTTTAAAACTGAGCCTGCTACCAGGTAAAAACAGCAAATTGCGTTAATGATCCCTGTCACTTCCATACATAAAGCTTATTAATTAAACACCGGTATCAGATCGGTACTCTGTATCAGCCGATACCCAAAGCCCAGGTATCGCTATCGGGACTGAAGAAGTCGGATCAGTGCATCCCTAGAAACTACGCTGAAATCAGCCACAGCAATTTCCCTACCACCACGGCGTCGCATCGCCGCTGCTTTGGCACTGATTACAAGGCCCTGCTGACCTGTGGTGCATGCCATTCTGTCCCCCAATGATGGCGCCGCATGAATAGGGTGTAATCAATCTTTGATCCAATCAGAGGTCAGTGTCTTGATGGGTGACAGAGAGGTCTCTGCAGGGCTCTCATGAGGCCGGAGTTAAAGGGCTCCCAGGGGACCAGAGGCCACGACAAAGAGATGCCCTGAACAGCGGGGACTCGCTGAAATTAACCTCCCCTTTTCTGTCCGTCACTGCTGCTGCTGCCAAAAAAGGTGTTTTTATAACATTATGTTAAATGCTCAATTTGAATGCATGAAACTAGCAGTTGCCAGAGATAATTTAGAGGTGCCAAATACATGTTTTCACCTTAAAGTGTCATTTTAAATACAAACAACAGATACACAAGAATATAGAAAGAAACAATACTATGTGAGAATTATTGTCACTAGTGTTTCTCAGATTTACTACATTTCAAACTAATCCTGTTACCTTCTGCTGCAGAGATGTTGCTACTTCTGTTTGCACTTTAAAGAACAGTACTTGCCATCTTTTGTGCAACCCAGCAGCTTTCTAAATTTAACATACAGCACAGCTAGGGCACAGTGAAAAATACAGTAACCAATGAGGCTGCAAAAAGTAATTTATCCGTGCTAAAAATGCTACAAATAGCACCTTTAACTTAACACAACTGGGTAAATAAGTTCTCAAGTGCGTCCGCATTCACTTAAAAGTTTTAAAAGTATTTGTTTGTAAAGTCTACACACGCTGCCGTAATGGGCGAGATGTTTACTTGAACAACATGGTGCTGAAATGATGGAGACCTTCAGCTGAATGAATGTGCCTGCAGACGTTGAGTTCCCTCGAAACAAAATGGCTTTCAGTCTTTGCAGATGGCTCAGTAACTGGGAACGCTGGCACACGGTACAAAGCCAGGAATCCTTTACCAAAGAATGGTACCGTAACCTCTATTCTTCTGGATGAAAGGGATTAAAACACATTCTCCTGATTCTTTCTTAATGGTGTAAACATTGATATCAGTGATGGTGTGTATCCTTGGAGGCAATATGTCTCTAAGTGCTTCGGACAGGGACACACAGTACCATGAAAACAGTTACTTTCCGAGACTGTGCTGTTTAAAATCAATCTCTTTGTCTTTATCTGAGAAATCACAAGTGCATCCCGTCTTTTGCTTAAAATTAAGGTCTTTTTAGCATTCTTATTTTAATGGAGTGGTTTGAATAAACCGTCTTCTGGTTTTAAAAGTCAACTCCTCCAAGTGAACAGTAGATGGTAGTAGTAAACATTTTACATGGATCTGGTACAGGGACAGACCACTGTCAGACTGAGCACCTCTCTCAAACTGAACATGTTATTGCTCTGTTATTAGTTATGTTTTGGAAATATATACGTTATTTTAATGAGGTTGTGAGAAATGGGAAATAACTCATCATGCTACTTCAGTTATAGTATGAACACGTCTGCATGTCTTGTTTCATTTTGTGTGTTAACATTTTCCAGGGATCAGAGATAAGTGTCATTACTTTCCTGTTACTCAGAATAACGATCAGGCATGAGGGCTACACGGTGTTTGACAAAATGCGGGAAGGGAGAGACGGAGCTGTTAAATCCCCCCAAGTTAAGCTCATCACCTCCTCTTCTCTGAGCTCTAGTCTTTCATCAGGTGGGGTTTATCACAGCGTCAAAGACCGGCGGTGTTTGAAGTTTCAAGCCCCCCCCCTCCCCACCTCGCTAAAGCGTGCATCGAGGTGAGCAGCCCGAGACTGGATCCCCGTCAAAATGGACGAAGGCGCTCATGAGCGCAGGAGGAAACGGACTGGGAATTCGGCACGGCTGTCGTTTGACGTGCCGGACAAGCGTGAAAATGGGTGGAGTTTGTCTCTCTGGCAGAATGCACGGACATACGGCGATGGAGAGAGTGGATGGAGTTTCTCAAGTGCAGGGGAAGAAAGCGCTGTCGGTGGAAAATTAAAGCTGGCAGATCAATAACTGTGGGAACCAAAGCCCCGTCAGAGACAATACAGTACAAACTCCTGATGCAATCGACACTGAAAATGTTACATTTATACCTAGTAGTGAAATTTAGATTTACAACAGCCATTACGCTTGGAAAAAAATGCTATTTTAATGACAACAGTTAGTTTGTGATCAAGTGGTTGACTTCAACACCAAGGGCCAGGGTTCACATGCTGTCTCATATTTACAGTCAGATTTACATTTTGTGTATTTAGCCAAACCACAAAAATGGATCAAGATAAGTTAAGATGAACCTTTATTAATCCCCGGAGGGAAATTCAAATGACTATGCATATGTGAACGGTAGTGGTATATTTCCCCCTCAGCTCTACGGAGGTTTATAGTATCATTCATTCATTCATTCGCACCTGCAACCTGCAACCTTACTGTTTCGGTTCATCACGTTACAAAACTGTTTTCAGCGAAAAACCCACTGTATACTACCTGCTCAGCAGCAAACGGCAGACAGACACCGTTAGAGACTAGCTGGTGAATATAGCGGAGCATTTAGCAGCTAAAGAGTCAGATATTTCCTTCGGGAGTTGGTAGAGATCAAAAACAGAGCTACAAGAGGGTGGATATTTGACTTTGAGTCACCAGGCGGCCAGAAACATCACTAAGTGTCTGTGTTGGAAACCATTATGATGTGACAATATGTCAATGTTGTGTTGACAGGCTGTTTACGCTGCCTTTAAGTGGTCGAAAAAGTAGTTTAACTACCTGAACAGAAAAAAATAAAAATGTAGTTTGCACCAGTGTTTATGTATGAAAAACTAATCAAAGGTAGCCCATAATATGTAGCAGTTGTCAGTTGTTGTTTGTAAACTCACGGCATTCAGAGTTGGCCACACCTCCTCAGCTCAACGAGCGAAGGAAAGAGAGCGAGAGTGACGATGGTTGAGTGAGCTATAGAGTGAATGAAGAGAGGGAGCGGTGTTAGTGAGAACAAAGCAGTGAATCAGGGAAACAAAATGATATTTTCTGAATATTTCACTGTGGTTGCGTTCCAGTGCACAAATAAGCACACAGCTAACTCCAAACAACCCTTGCAGGAAGGTGCTGAGAAGAACACAGAACTCGTTCTCATCTGTAAAACATGGCTGCTTTGTATCTGTCAGAGCTAAAGGGGGACTTGTGTCTCAGTATCAGACACCAAGTGGCGTGGCGAAGAGGTGGTACCTCATCACCAGAACGGGCTGCACACCCTGCGCCAACTGGTGGGGCTTAAACCCCAACAAGGCGCCCAGAGGCTCTGTGCTGAAGCCCAGAAGAGTCCTGAATACAGCAAAATAAGACGATGAGAGAAAATATAGGCAGCAGGCAGAGTCTCTGTAGACAAACAACACACTTTTAGTGGGTCATAAGTGATGACTGAGACTTTGTATGAGTCTCTACATTGTTTTTTAGGAAATCCTTGCATATAATACCTTTAACAATGTTGATCATGACTATTTGACAGATACATTTAATATAAACACTATACTTATTAGAAATATCTCCAGAAAATGTTTGCAGAGGTAGCTTTGGGATTTATGGTACCAACCATGAACTAACTATTAGTTAGCGTTAGCGTTAGCGTATGGCTAGGGACCTTTGTTGTGTGTCACTCACCATTTCTCATTAGTCTCATTTCTACTGGCAACATAAAAATAATGGCCTGAAATGCCCCAAAAATACTGTTTAAAAAGGAAAAAAAAATCTGCAGTAAATGCACACATTTATTTTGACGATTTCTGATGGAAAAACGTTGCATATCAAAATCTGAGCTGAGTCATGTTTCATTATTTACAAAAACATGTACACAGTCAAAACATTAATACTGCTCTATATTTCCATATGAAAATCCTTTCCTTTCAGCTTATGAGATATTAACAAAGCTGGCTGGGGACACCCCTCTCTCCCCTCATGTTTCCAGTCTCTCCATACCTTCGCTTCTCAAATAAAGGTAAAAAATATAGACGTTCAAAGTGTTCTGTTTAATGTCGTCCTGTATATACACAAAAGAAAGACCCAAAAGCATCTCCACGCATGTCTTTGAATTGACAGAGCTGAGGGATGGTGAACTGGCAGGGGAATTCTCTCTTCTGCCTCTTTAGTTGAAATTGATTTCTTCAAAGGCGACTGTTGTTTTTTAATTAAAACACTGAACTGGCTAATTGTGAAATTGATTCAGGTTGTGTTTTTCACTGTGTAAGGCAATATACTGTTGCCCTTAGTGCTATCTGTATTTATCAGAGAAAGGAAAGCTGCTTGCACTCGCTCCCTGTCATGCTATTACTAATTCCACACACATATCCACGAGCACACACAAACACACGGACCGTTTAATACTGTAATCCTGCAACTGTTCAAAATGTTTTGGAAGTTTCTCAGTAAGCTATACGTATAAGTGACAGTATGAGAGTCTTTAACTCACCGCAAACCCTGTAAGCTCATCCTCAAAGTAGCTGCAAAGTCTGTATCAACAACAGGATTAAACACTGGACCAATCCGAACTTCAGGAAGTGATTTGCACTTGGTTTACATGTTGCTCCTCGGGAGCATGGGCAATTGAGTTATAATTGTGCACGATGTAGACATATTCATGATGAACTTATTGTACTTTTCACCTGCCAGTAAGATTTATGTCGCACCCAGATGAAATTTCCCTTAGAAAACCGCATGACAAACCTCCACATCCGTCTTTCTTGAGGGCTAAAGTTACCTTCAGAGAGAGACGCTATATTTCAGCGGGGCGTTTTGCCACTGGATTAATCATTAGGCCTTAAATTATTCATCCAATCTTGAAGGACTGTCCTCAGCTCACTGTAATTCCATAATTTTGTCAAGAAAAATGGGCCCTGATGATGCTGCCGAGGGTATCCTGGCAAAGGTCCACACGCTTCTGCCCAGTCGTTCCTCTCAGCCTTTTAGCAAGATTATTTTACCATCCAAAACACACAACGTAACACAATGTTCACACATGCAAGCCGCATAGTAAATCACAGATACGACCCAGGCCACACATTTATACTTCCTTTAAGGAGGCAGAAATAATCTCATTGGTTGAATTAAAACCTAAAAGACTGATCCAAACAGCAGGCTGAGTAAATGACAAAAGAGGAGAGTTTTACAAACCAATTCTGTTGCTACAAACTTGTGTGTCCAGATTAAATAAGATAATTAGACTAACTTGTATCCACTGCCCCAAAATGGTTAAATGATCAGTTATTACAGGTTTTATTATTAAGAGAGATGAGCAACAACTGAGTTAGACACTGGCAATGGACTGCCTGCAGCAACATGAAATAATGTCGTGGCTTGTATTGTATCATCCAGGGGATGATAGAAAACATGGGATGTAGTAAACTCACTGATTTTCCCCCCGATAACGCTACATCGCAAACAACAAATCTGCGTTGAATTTGGCAGGACGAGAATGTTAGCTGTTAGCTCCATGCTGCTTGTACAGCTAATGTTAACTAGCTCTCGTCCTGCTCATGTCAACACAGAAGGTTACATTATGATGCGTTCAGGCTCTAGTCAGTAAAAACAGTATTGGCCGAAGGTAAATTCTAACCTTATGATGTGTTCAAATGCAATCTAGTAAAATATGTAGTTTTTGGGGAGAAACTTGAATGCACCCAGTTGTTTGAAGGAGATTTTTTCACAGCAAGATAAAACAGATAATAGAGTTATGACCTAACAAAAACCAGAATGTAAACAGTAGTAAATAAGGGTGGGACGGTTCATAAAATTCACGATTGGGTCACAGTTGTCGGTACAGCGGTAAACGGTGTTTATTGTACAGTAAGGAGGCCAATTTCCAAATTCAATTTGAACGGCTTTTCCTTTATTTGCCAAAATAAGTCAACTGTTTGCCTGAACAAGAGTAGACTAGGCTAACATAAGGAACAACTGCCACTGTGTTATTTAAAAATGATTAATAAATAAAAAAACTAATTATAGGCTCAGGTCATCAACAACAAGGACAGTTCGGAAATTACCGTGTAGCTTATGTGTCTGCAAGATGGCATATTATAGTGCGGCTCAAGAACCCTAATGATATGCTGAAATCCAGCGTCCTCCACGACTGCATAAGGCTGCCTATCTTTTGCTATAAACATCCCAAATGCTTTAGTTGTGTTTTTTGCTCTGTCTGTAGATGCTGTTTAAAAGGCTGCTGGGAGAAGGAGTTGCTCTTTCCTCCCCGACTCTCCTCCTTGTGCTATCAACGGACTCACCGGAGTGATGTCTCCGTAAACGATTCATCGTATTGGAAGTACTGCCGCTAGCATAAACCACATGAGTTGCCACCCACTCACCACTTCATTAATGACAGCCGTACTCTGCACTTCAACAACGTTACGGCACCTGAGAAGTTTGAGAAGGAAGGAGGCTTGGTCCCGCGTCATGAACGCGTCATGTCTTTGGCGGTACAACACATGCGCAGTAAAATCTGGTCCGCCCTCGTCGAAATTGAGCCACGTACGACCGCAGCAGTTACACTGTTTCACTTGTTTTATACCTCATATTCCTGTCCGCCAGTGTCCAAGCCTCTTTCCACAGGCCTTGATTTCCAGTGTGGCAATAAACGGGATGAAGAAAATACACAATCGGCCTCATTACATTTCAAATTAACCAAACAATATATACATGACCCGAACTGTAACTAGCGAACCAAACGATTCAGATTTTTACCTGAACTGTTCCCATCCCTAGTAATAAAGGCGTGGCTGTTGAAGTACATAGGATTTATTCTTTTACTTTGTACCATGGGATTCCACTGGTATTGGTACTGACTACTAAATATCTGGTATTGTGATATCCCTACGCCTGAATGCCTGAATCCTATTTACTTCCCCCGTGTCATGCAAGAGTTAAATAACATACCATAAGGGATTTACGTTCACAATCTTCATTTCAGAGTGAAATCAAGTCACAGTTTCCCTGTCTGATGTTTTCACTGGTGCAAATCTCTCATCGGCGACCCGTCCCTCTGAGGAGGCGCAGTGAGACGCTGCGGGGTTTAGGTCTGGTGGACAGACGCGACAGCGCCACGCAACCGCTCACGCTGTTAAATCTGCTGGGAAATTAATCCCTCGTTTGTTAGTTGCACACATACCAATTAATCACGGCCCTCTCGGCACGCCGGCTAAATGGTTGGAGTTTAGAATAATAAGTCAAGGAGTCAAGCTTGGTTATTCCCGCCAAACACTTTAAGACTTCAATCAACTGTCCCCTCTGTTGCTCTCCCGTGGAGAAACACACACACACACACACACACACACACACACACACACACACACACACACACACACACACACACACACACAAGATGTAGTCCTCCCAATGAGGCACCATAAATCACACTTGTGAGCCTATAAACAGCTCTGCTTGGCCATCTCTGAACCTTCCAAAGGCACTGTTAGCCTTGCTGTCATGTTAGCGCTACGAAGTAATTAACAAGATGTTTCTGCAGGGAGGGAAAAAAAAGTGCCACTAACACACACACTGGAGTGTGTGAGTGTATTGCCACGGCTCCCCTCATATCTGAGCGAGTCAACAAGGGTTACGCGCCACACTGTGCAGGTTTCACTTGCTTTTTAAAAATTATTTCCCTACATGCGTTGAGACAGCTGCATCCTGCTGTGTAGTATCTGGCTCCACCGGCTCCATATTTAACTCTGGGTGATTGGGCAGATTTTCCGGCGCTATGATACCCCGAAAATGCCAGCTGCGGAGCATGTGACGAATGACTGAATAAACATTGAGATGTCATCCCAAACAAAGAGCGAGCAAGTCACAAATCTCACCGCTGAGAGGAAATCATTCTCACCTAAATCCCACCGAGACCAGAAAGGATTCAGGGATTACAGCGAGCGCTCACTTAGCTTTAATCAAAGTGCAAAGCTGTGCAAGCTAGTGTTGTCCTTGTTAGACGTTTAAGCGAGGAAGGAGTCGGGATGAAGCAGCGCTGCAATACTTGTGAGGAATTACTTCCATACTTTTACTTTAGCAACAGAAACATCTCCCTCAGATGTATTTTAGCCTACCTGGTACACTAATTTTTGCACATTTCTCAAAATATTCACCCCTTCCCTTGTGCATCTTTTGTAAGCATGAATACTCTCATTTGATCATCTCCACCCTCAATTTCCCAAGCTCATGTTTTGCGTGGATCGCTGTTGGTTATTTCAAGCGTTTCTGACGTTGCCTTGTTATCCCGGAGTGCCACGTACGGTGTGTGATCTCCATATAGAAGGCCGTGCCATGTTCTCTATGAAGCGATGAAAGGCGGTGTATTTATGCATACGTCTGTTGTCGCTACAGCAGAGAGCGCATGTGTTTTCACTTCGTATCGCCATCATACTCCACTCCTCCTTACCCCCGCATCATTACGCTATGCCTTAATCCCTGGTTTCCCTCTTTTTACCCACAGTTCCCCCTGGGGATGTGACTTATGCTGCGCCGCCTCTTTGTACACAGCACAGCTAACGCTGAGGACAGGAGACAGTCTGTCTTTGGTTCTTCAGGGAGCGGGGAGAGACAAAGGGAAGCCCTGAAGCTGTCTCGCAGGTACAAAGTAAAATAAATATGGATTATGGCATGACAGGGGTGCATGTAGGCAGCAGGTTCAGGAATAACACTCATGAACATGAATGTTTGTGGTTCAGTTAGAAATCACTTTTTGGATTTGTTCCTGTTTCAAATTAGAAAATAGTTATTAATTAGTTATAGTTAATAAGTTATTGTTAAGTGATTTTTTTTCCTTTCTATCAAGGCAATATCAAGCTGCCTTTACTTAAAGAGAAAGTCTGGTATTTCTGGGTCTTTTTCTCTATAACTATAACTTAGTGTTGTCACAATATCAACATTTTGGTATTGATATCAGTACATGTATACTTTGATACTCTTCCAAATAAAAGAACACATTACACATCAGTAAATAAAATAAAATACCACAAAGACAGGCTTTTCTTATACAGAATTTTAAAATAAATAAAGAAAAAATACGATTCAAAACACTAACATCTGAACATGTGAAAACACTGCATCTTTTTTGTTATTTTGACCAGTTGTAATTTTTGGGAGAAATTATTATCAGTAGTTTATAGAATGAAACAAAAACGTTCATTTTACTCAAACACACATCTATAAATAGGCTAGTAAAACCAGAGAAAGTGGTCATTGCAATGCAGCTTTAATTTTGTTTCCAGAGCTACTTTTATGGAGAGTAGGGGGGCTGGCGTTGCTGGCTTTTAGCTCTGAATGTGGCTTGTTTTCATGGGTATATCAGTTATTACCTGTCCTTCTCTGAACTCCTTGTGCAGGTCCGGGTGCTTGTTCGTCAACTGGTTTACCGAGTTGGAAGTGTTTCCACTCTGACCAGACATGTTTTATAACACTGTTTGCACAGTGGTGCTTCAGTGTCAGTGGCTTCACCGTGCTCATTTATTGTAAAGCCCAAGTAATTTCAGATAGCACTTTGCACTCCTGGTTTCTCTACTTTCTTAACTGGTTTCTCTCCGGTATCAATTTAGTACCGGTGTACCAAACAAGCCTACTATAACTTCAGATCTTGTTTCCTGTTCTGGACTCTACTGCTCTTTATCGTATTTGATGAAGGAACAGTCTGATCTTACATTGTTTCTTATCAATACAAATCTAACCAGCTTTACACTAACCTGACCTGTTTGTTACAGAGAACCATCTGAAAAAAGGCGGACACTTACAAAAACTACCCTATTTTCCGGACTATAAGGCGCACTTAAAATCCTTTAATTTTCTCAAAAGTCAACAGTGCGTCTTATAATCCGGTGCGCCTTATGGTCCAAAAAATACTTTACTTGGCAGATGACTGGATGAACCATCTGTCAGTCAAACCAAGTAAAATAATCTTTTCCATCGAGAAAAGGCTTAAACACTGCTCTTTGCTCTCCGGTTCTGATATAACTGATGCTACTGCTGCATCTATGTTAACCTCTTCAGGAGCCGCCATTATTGTTTAGAATCATAGACTGTATATAAAGATGGACGACATGACAGCTCCCCAAAAGTGAAGCCAAAACATCTTGATTGTCCCCTGGTGGCTGGTTGCAGTACAGGACATAAAGCCTGCTTTCGCCATGTTAGCAGAGGGGACAAGGGCCAAACTAAAAAGTCAAAGTACACCTCAAATATATTATTCCCACAGATGGTTTCTGCCATTTTCGGTACTTCTTATCACACAGATGTATGTCAGGTGTTCATTTTTCTGTTTGTTTTAATTAGTTATCTAGCAATAAAAAGGGGATACGACGTCATGATTGGCAGATGTGTCTCTATCGCTGACAGGCTGCGGCTGTGCTCGGCTCACGATTGGCTCGGGTGGATGCCCTTGATACAGCGGCTCAACCGCCCGATCACTACCGCCGAGACTCTGGTTCCAAAATGGCTGCCCTAGCCGGGATATTTTGGCTTCACCTCTGTACAGTAGGAGGAAGTGGAGACACGTCGTCCATCTTTATATACAGTCTATGTTTCCGTGTCATCACACACACCTAAGCCACACCAGTAGCTCCCCACAGTATGCCGACTGCTCCGTGGTTTGGCTTATCAGACACAAACACATTACTTGAAGCCTGACAGGATGGATTTTTGTATGATATGTGATCCCTCGATTCTCGATTCTGCCGTGTAAAGTTAACTCGCAACCGCAACACAAGACCAAGATTGTATTTCCATGTCTTCTAGATCAGTGGTTTTCAAAGTCTGGGACAGCTGGCCTCCCCGAAGAGAGGCTTGGAAAGGTAAACCTAGAAGGTCAGATTACCAACAGTAACAGAAAGCCGATTGCTCTTACATTGTGGCCTCATACTGGAATTTTAATTTAAATAGTGAATAGCAAGTCTGCTGACTGTCTATGACCATGGAAAAGTCATTTCAAACACCTAAAACTTCTGCTACTGCCACTTTTTCAAAAGTGCAGAGCTGCTCTCACTCAACATCAGCAACACTCAAACAGTCATAGCGCTGCCTTCAGCCTGCCAGCAGCTGTCGGACTTCCCGGCTCAGCAGTGTGAACTTCCTCCCGGCCTCTCACTCATTAGCAGGGTAACCCAGGTTGACCATGACAATGTTACAGGCCTGAGATTAGACCCGCCTCTTCAAAGGGAACTCTGGCGGATAGCGGGGCTGAAAGTGATCAGGCTGCACTGGACAAGAGGATCACTTTTAATGAGTCTCCACTGTGTTCCCACTAACCAGGCAGCTGCTGCACCTGAACGCTGCCCTCCTGTCCTGTCCACTGGGATACAGACTGATGCTGAGCCTGGTGGGACTGGGAGGAAGAGGAGGTTCACTCCACATACTACAACTTTCTTTCAAAACTGGGTGCAGCAGGAGCTCTCAGTGGACCACTAAATAGTGTACAATGTGTACTAACAGCTGCACTGTACACCTACACATGACCTACAGCATTTTGCAGGTCATTTCATGAACTCATTGGTCATTCTCTCTATAAACGTAATTATACACTACACTCATTTATCATAGAACAGGTGCTCAAGGAACAAAATATGTCCAATACATTATTTTTATCCTCATGCACCTCCAAAATGCACCAGTATAACAGAAGGAGGAACATAGCCATTTAAATTTGTCATTACGGCATCACTTCACGATTACAGAATTAACTGTTTAATTTCAATGAACTGGATATTTATTATCTATTATAAGAAGTTTGGAAGTTTGCAACGCAAACATCAACTAATCCCACATTACAAAATAAAATGCAGGTCTGTCCACAATAAATGCAGTTTGACGAACCTGAAAAGAGTTTCTCTATAAAGAATCACGCAAAATCACTACTTTAAATCTACCAGAGAGATGCTCACACATTTCTCGGAAATAAGTCATTCAGCATAACAAAGGCATGAAAATTGCTAATCGTGCCAACAAATATTAGTCGATTACGACCGTGATGTTTACTAGTCGACTACTATCTAGTTCAGGGGGGGGCAAACTTTTTGGCTCTGGGGACACATTGACATTTACCATTTGACAGAGGGGCCCGGCCAGCACCAGATGCATATATATCAAACATAAAATAAAAAAAGCATTACAGTAGTAATACTTACATTCACTTTTATTGGGAACAGTGTTGTTGATCACCCTTTTTTGCCAGTGCATCAAAGTCCGGTGTTAGTTTTGTTGTGGCAATTCTCAGAACAGATCTGAGGTGTTCATCACTCAGCTGGGATCTGTGTGGAGCTTTGTTGGTGTTCATCACACTAAAAGTCTGTTCACAAACATCTGTAGAGCCAAACAACACCAGCATCCTCTGTGCCATCTTCTGAATGTTTGGAAATTTGGCTGCACTTAATGAAGCATAAAACTCATCCAGTTTTGAAGAGTTGAACTTCTCCTTTAAGACAGTGTCACATTGGAGGTCAATCAGCTCCAGCTGCAGCTCCTCTGGTGCTGTTTCAGGGTCTTGTGTGAAGGGACATGACACCAGTTGAAGAAACTTGTCAATTTTTCCAAAATCCGAGAACCGACGACAGAATTCTCCATGTAGGTCGTCCAGTGATTTCCTGTATTTTTTCACACGTCGAGGGGCCTCTCTTAGCGTAGCCAGTGTGGGGAAATGAGCAAATGACTTGTTTGACATTTGTTTTGAGAATAAAGTTAGCTTGGTTTTGAAGGCTCTGACGTTTGTGTACATTTCATGCACAAACAGGTCTTTCCCTCGTAGCGTCACATTCAGCTCATTCATTGTGTCAGTATGTCCACAGCAAAAGCTAAATCACAAAGCCAGTCTGCATCTCTCAGCTCAGGAAAATCGTCAGCTTTCTTAATTAGCTCCAAAAACGAAATGATCTCCTGTCTGAGCTCCCACACTTGTTGACACACTTTCCCCAAACTTAACCAGCGGACATTGGAGTAGTAAAGCAAGTCCTGGTGATCAGCGTCAGTTTCTTCAAGAAACTTAATAAAATTAAGATGCTGAAGACCCCTCGCTCGAATAAAGTTAACGAGTTTTACAACAGGCTTCACTACGTGGTCGAGCTGCAGTACGGATTTACACAGTGCTTCCTGGTGGATTATGCAGTGTAAGAAAATTACCTCCTGCTCAGGGTTGTCTTCTTTCACCCTCTCCTGAATTCTTCTGAGCAAACCCAACGTTTTTTCCCGTCAGATTTGGCGATCCATCCGTGGTAACGTTGGCGAGCGTACTCCACGGTAGCTTGTGCCTCCTGATGACCCCAGACACGTCGTCATAGAGGTCCTCTCCCCCATGGCCAAAAACTCCTCAACTCAAAATTGTCATTAATCCCTCTGATAAAAATTAAAAGTTGAGCAGTGTCCTTTATGTCATTACTTTCATCCAGCGCCAAGGAACATAATGTAAATGACTCCGATTTTTTGTATAGCTCGTTAGCTAAGTCTTCGTCAATTAGCTCAACACGGCGAGTCACTGTCCTGCGTGATAAGCTAATTTTTTCAAATTTGCTCTTGCTCTCAGGACACAAGATACTTGCTGTCTCCACCATACACTCTTTGAGAAACTCCCCTTCGGAGAAAGGTTTGCTGGTCTTTGCTAATTTGAATGCTAGCAGATAACTTGCCTTTGTGCTTGACTCTTGGATGGCAGTTTGTCGCACAAAGGTGTTTTGCTGAGCCAGCAAACTAGCTGCCAGCCTCTGCGCAGTAGCCGTCCGCTCTTGCGTTGACTGGTTGTTAGCATAATTAGCATGCTTGGTGGAAAAGTGACGGCTGACGTATTCTTTTAAAACAGCAACAGTTTCTTGGCAAATAAGGCATACAGCCTTGGACCCGACTTCCGTGAAAAAATATTTAGTTGTCCATTCCTTATTAAACACTCGGCACTCACTGTCGACTTTTCTTTTCTTTGGCCCACTCATTGCTGCAGATTGGTTCAGAACAGGTTCATTTCCAATTCCTTAGCAAAGAAAGCGGCGACCGGTCGGATGTGATGACGTAATTTACGGCAGCCCTGGCACAACTGGAACACTGCGCGTAATGCGTCATCTGGTGCGACGCCAGGCATTACAGGACAAGGCCAAATAAATCCAGTCATAATTATGATATAATCTGATTTGGACATATCTGTACCAATATTCGGCGGGCCGGATTAAAAGAACCAATGGGCTGGATGTGGCCCGCAGGCCGTAGTTTGCCCACCTCTGATCTAGTTATTAATTGACTAAGTGGAGGCAACCCTAAATAAAATCTGTCTAATGATATTTTATGATTCCCCAGTGGCCTCACTTGAGTGACAAACTAATAGGGATGAAAATGTTATATTATTATTATTATATATATTATGTTTATTATGTTTGTTGTGCAAAGATTAACTCGGTCAATGTTCTTTTTCATGGCAAAGAAATGCGCTCTCAGTGCAGATCCCACTGCTTTGATTGCATAAAAAAAGGCAAACTTTTTTAATCAGATTTTACGCATATGACAATTTTCCTTAAATTCGAACAAAAAAATCACAATATATCGCCTTGCTTACTGTATTGTGATATATCACAATATACTGAATCATAACCCCTGTATCATCTTGCCAATCTATGACCTCACATTACCGTAAGGCTTTTGCATATTAAAATATCTAGCCTCAAATTTATCCACGCTTTTTCCATCTATGGTATTGAATCCAAAATGCTTCCTCACATGGTTTTGCTTCATGCCCACTATTTTTTTCTATTTTGTTTTAGCTAAGGGTAAACAACAATAACCAGATTTGCCATAAGCTAGGCTAATTAGCGTTCTCCTCTCTTAAGGCTGTTACATACCAGACGCATTTTTTTCGCATGTCAATATAATTTTTTCGAACTGTTGTTTTTGTCATGAATACTTCCACACAGAACGTGAATATTATTATGGAATTATTTTGGAACAAGGTAGATTTCGCATCGTGACTAAAAGGTATCCACCAACTGTGCTGCGCAGACTTGACATACTCAAAACAGCGACACAGAGGCTCCGTAGTCCGAACCAAGATGGCAAACTTTACTATTACCAAAGGCAGTGGGTACCATATCCACGCCTACTGTTCACACCTTTCACAATAAAAGCCTTAGACACATACACTGCCAAACTGTTTACCAGAGGAAAATTCACTCAATAGCATTTTGCTAAAAGGAAATTCAATAAAAAAAGCTTCCAGTAGTTTACGCTAGAGGTCGACCAATTAATTGGTCCGATTATTTGACTTGTTTTCATAGTCGGCATCGGCCGATGTCTGAGCATATTAAGCCGATTATCAAGCAGGTGCATAAATGCTGCTAAGTGCACTAAAACTTTATGTTTTCATCCAAAAGTTTGACAAAGTATAGTTTTTTTAAAAATTCCCTGTTTCATGTAGTCAATAGTTTCTACATTATTTTTATTTAAAATATATAAGTGCACTGCAATGCAGACACAAAATTTAGATTGGAGAGACAGACCATAGTTGTTGTTCAATAAATGTTTACTGAAGTTGAGAAATTTTGTGTATTTTTTTGTTATTATTAAGCTGTTATATTTTATCAGATGGAGGGAAAAAAAAGAAAATCATCCAAACATATCGGCCCTCCAAAAAATCAGCATCATATATCAGCCATCGGCAATCCTGATTCTCCAATAAATCGGCATCGGCCAACAAAAAAACGATATCGGTCGACCTCTAGTTTATGATATACAACAGTTCAGCTCAGAAGGACCGCCAGACCCTCCTGTGGGTCGATAGGATCCTGCGCAATTCTATTCAAATCTGTTTTCTGTTTTTTTAGTGTGACACTTTGTGTCGCAAATAGGCATTGCCGCTTGTATGAATAAAGAGTCCAGCCCTGCTTCGGTAGAAGAACAGTGGTTTGATGGCTAAAATCCAATCTGCTATCTCAATGAACACACACGTTCAAACATGTTTTATTTGCCTGTTCAGGGGAAACTATTATTCGAGTCTCACTTCAGTCCCCTTGTTCAATATACCGTAAACCTCCATATACTGTACTTCAATGTGACCTCTCAGGGATCCTCCAGGTTCTGCTTTTCCCCCATATAAGTGTTACTCAACAGCCCCTCGTAGTAAATGGTTTGTGTTGTCAATTTGAGGAGATAAACGGCAGTGCCCTGGTTTATTCCCATTTCCGCTCTCCCACTAAGAATCTTACTGACAGAATATATGGCGTCAGCATGCTCCAAATCTTTGAGCCTTTTAGCCTCTTCTGTAATGCTTACACAGGGAAATTGAACAAGGGGACAGGCTGTGCCACCCGACAATATTATAGACTGTAGAGCAGAAACTTCATTCTGCTAAGCCTTAAACTTTAGTGACCGCCTCGGAGGAAGTGGAAAGCTGTTTTGTTTAAACCGAACTGTGTTGTGTTGGATTGATTTTTGATACTGAACACCAAGCAAATTAAAGGATATATATGCATTTAACCCTCTGAGAGCCACAACAGACCAATGTTTGTCTTTTTTAGGGGGAGTACGATAATTTACAGGCTCTATGATTTCTCTTACACAGATTTGGTACTAAATTTAACCATGTTTTACCACTTGAGAATTGCTAAAAATGATCAATAATTCCTCCAAAATACCAGACCTTGAGGAACACCAGAGATAAAGCCGAAATTTTTTGACGTTTTGACATTTCTTCAAGAACTGCTTTTTTTTGGCAATTGAATGGTGAACACTTCTGTCATCTAAACTTCTAATAAACCACACTGTTGTCAACCTACCTCGGAAAGACGTTGATCCTCTGAATGCTCGAGGTCTCTCAATGAGGCTATGATTAACCTAGAGGTCACAGTGATGTCAAGTTTCAAAAAATGGTCTCAATACAATGAAATTGTTGAAACTTTGGGCATTATCACCATCACACCTATAAACAGTTGGACTCATTGGATCCACAAGAGCCTCAGCTTTACAGTGTTACACAATTTATGTAATTACAAGACTGTTTAGGGACACGAATATGCAGAAATATTCTAACTAATAGGCAAAATAACACATTTATACTGCATTGAAAAAACTGCCCCAAACTGCATGTGAATATCATAAAGTGGGCAGGTCTGTAAAGGGGAGACTCGTGGGTACCCTTAGAACTCATTTTCATTCACATAGCTTGAGGTCAGAGGTCAAGGCCAAAGGTCAGAGGTCAAAGCCCTCGCCAAAATTTAACTTTGGAACGTTACGTTCTCGACAAGATAACATTACATGGTTCGTACCAATAGATTCCTTCGGTTTTAGTTTCATATTATATCTAAAAAATCTAAAACTGAACGTGCTACAGCTTCTGAAAGATTGGTCGGGATCACAGGCGGGTCTCGGAGGGTCATCATAAAATAGGATGCTAATTTTGAAAATTTTTCTAAACCAATAACCAACCCTCGTTGACAGATTATTAACCATTAACCGACGAGATCTGTGCCTCGCATGCAGTGGTGCTCCAGCTGCAGCATATGACCACAAAAAACCAGTCCCAGTTCACCATCAGGAGGGCTGCTGCAGCAACCACAGTGCTGCATTCACTGTCTTCTGTTCACCGTCCAGAAGCGTTAGCAGCCACAATGCTACGTTCAGTGTCGCGGACATGTGGCCACTTTCCCAGTAAAAATCTCGACCACACATTTAGTTTAGCGTAGCAGGTTGTCCGCTGTGTGTCTGCCCAGCGTAACGATACTCTGTCTGCCCAGATTAACAATGGCGATTGTAGCTTCAGCAAGTTTCCGACAGACCGCATGTGTGTGGCGGCGGTGAGTGTGGGTTTGTTGGTGGTGTTATAGCTGTGAATGTATCTGTAGCGGACAGTGTGTGTACAGTTTATATGTCAGTGAATAAACGCTACGAGGCTACAAGCTACAACTCCTCAGCTGGAAGTCCTGAGCCAACTTCCTGTATCTGCGCCGGCTCAGTCTCTCTTAAGGTGGACCAGCTTTTCTCCTTAAAGTGACAAACCGCTCCTCTGTGTCAGTTAACGGTTAATTATTAACATCCCTAATATAAAAGCATCAGATTCAGAGAAGGTGATATTGTGCAAATTACACTATTGTGAAAATCATTGCTATTTAACTGAATATTAGAGGTAAGGTTTTCATAATTATGCCTCTTGCAAATGATGGCTGTTCTACTAACCAATTGCTCTTTTCATTTTATTCATCTGGAATTAAAAGAGTGGATAACAGTGACCCAAACTCTCCCACTCATATTTCACATACAAAACAGCAGTCACAACTCATTTCAAAGCCACATGACCATAAAAGCATGTGTTCTTGTTACAACATGCCAGCGCAAAAAGGAGCTCACAGTAACCGACCAGAGGTATTCTTTACGTTTGGGGCTGACATTATAACGACTGTTGTGGTGCAACAAAACAGTGTCATCCACATAATGTCATAATTGGCCCATTCTGAGTCCAGGGGGCTCTTGGGCAGCTGATGATGATGATGTGGGATCTGCCCTCTTGTTTCATGTTGGCTAATATCCAGCAATTTGCCACCTCACTCCTCTCTTTCTTTCTGAGGAGTCTTTGATGCTGTGTCAAATGTCTCCCTTTTCAAAATGTTCAAAGATATGGACAGCGGTACCAAAATTGGTGGCATCCATACACTGCGGGCCTGTTATGAGCCTGCCAAATAGAGAGGACACTGATGGAGGGGTATGCTGATGCTGGGTTGCATGTTTTATCAGCTCTAAAACAACGCGGCTCGATTTTCAATTTGACGGGAGAGAAAAGTTTTGCGCTTTGAGAATACGCCTCATACATTATGGTTCTTCAAACAGCATCTCACAAAGTTCAAAAACTGAGTCTGATGAGTTGGGACTTTATCATACGGTGTGAGACATTTAATCTTTTCACGGGGCTAGTTCTTCTCTTTCCCGCCATTGATTTTGACCATCATAAGCTGTACTGTAGATAATGATCAGAGTCTAATCAGCTGCATCATCAGCATGCCCTTCCCTATCAGAGCTGCCAACACCTGAGGCTGTCCAGTCAAATGTTGCTGTGGTCACAACTCACTGGTAGACAAACAACCTTGCTATGATGTGCAAACACTTGTGAATAAATGTCCTTTCCTGTCTACTTCGTGTGTTTGAGTTGTTCTTTTTTTTCTCTTTTACTTCATTGTTCTTTGCGCACATTTAATTATATGGACGTCGTAAAAATTGATCTGCTGTAGTCCAATTAATTCAATATAATTCAGATTTTTTTTTTTTTAGCCAGGCAGATGCTCACGCTGTGGCTCGGGATGGTAATGCTGGTTTGTCCAATATGTATAAATATTTCAGCAACTACTGCATGGACTGCCAAGAAATCTTGTACGGAAAATGCATGGTCCCCAGAGGATGAATTCTGCTGACTTTGGTGATACTCTGAATTTTCCTCTAGCACGACCAGCCGCTGAGGTACTCACTTATCCAGTAAATTATCTTAACATTTACAATGAAGACACTTATGGTTCTTGACAATGAGTCCTTGGCTTAATCGGGATTAATGTCTTATCTGTTCAAAATGTACCTTAAAAGGAGTTTTGTCAAGTATTTTATACTCTTAACAAGATGGAGTGGGCAAATATGCTGCTTTATGCAAATGTATGGATATATTTATTACTGGAAATCAATTAACAACACTGAACCATGACAAATATTGTCCAAAAACAGTCAGGTACTGCATTTAGCATAACAAATATCCTCACATCATAACGTGACGTGCTGACTTGACTCTGACTTGCTCCAAACTGCATGTGATTATTATAAAGTGGGCATGTCTGTAAAGGGGAGACTCGTGGGTACCCACAGCACCCATTTTCATCACATAGCTTGAGGTCAGAGGTCAAAGGACCCCTTTGAAAATGGCCAAAAGAGTTTTTTCCTGGATTCCCTGGGGTCTAGTTTCATACGATGCCAGCATCTTCCCTCTAGCTTTAAAACTGAACCCACTACAAGCTAAATATCGTAAATTACGTTATTACGAGAAAGAAATTAGTGGCGTCACAACAGATTTTGAACTTTGACAGTCCTAGTCTGAATACCTCAGCAACTACTGCATATATTGCCACTTTGAGGATCCCCTGGCCTTCCCTCTAGTGCCACGTTGACGCTGATACTTTTAGTTTCTAGTGAAATATCTTGACAGCTATTGGATGGATTGCCGTACAATTTGGTACACAAATTCAAGTTCACTTCAGGATGAAAGCTAATAATTTTGATGATCTCCTGACTTTTCACCTAGCGCCATCATCAGGTCAAAAAAGTACAACATCCAGCATGACTGCAGTCTTGTTCATACAGACATACATTAAGTCTTTCAGTGTGGCCATCGACTGATTTATGGCAGATCCACCACTGTTTCAGGAAAGATCGCTAATGTGTGTCCTCTATCGGTATAACTCCTTCATCCATGTCACTCTGTGGCATGCATTATTTCTGCAGTAGTTACTAAGAATTCATTATTTAAGTGATTTGCTATCAGCAAAGAGGCAAGCAATTTACTTGTCAAACTACATTACTATGTGCGGTTTGAAATATGACTGGGGGGAGCTCTGGCCTGGTGCGAGCACAGAACGGGCAGGAGCCGTCTGCTAAATTATGGATAGAGGGCTATATTTCAAATTGGGATGCTGAAAACAGCATATCTCCCATCCTTTCTTCCAAAGTCACTTTGAATCCTTTCAGCTGGATTCCTCATCGCCCAGCTTGCTTTTCAGAGAGGTAAATGAAATTACCGCTCTTTTCATTTGGTGAAACGATGCTTTTTCTGATGGGTACTTACGCTGGTGTACCTGCCATTAACGGCAATCCAGAGGCGCTGTGATTCATGGCGAAGATTACTGCCGACACCCGGGAAACTTTTTTTTTTTTTTTTTTGCATCTGTCAAGTCTTTAATGCTAATCTACCTCTTCTTGTTACATCAGCTTTTACCTCCTCAAGATTTCTCTTTTTTTTTCGCTGAAGCGGCTTTGATCCCCAACAGACCCAGGTGATCTCCACCGCACCTCTTTGGTTAAGTGCTTAGGCTGGATTAGGAGGGATGGATGAAGAAAGGAAGGAAGAAGCACTATCTACGCTCTCTGTAGCCGTCACACCGTAGGGAAACGGCGACATCCAGCTGTGCAGATTGACAGCTCGCAGGACAGCACCCCAGCACTACAGACTTATCTTGTCTCATACCTGGTTCGGTGTGGCGCTTTTTCCCTCGTCTGTCATCTACCTCTTTAGCTTGTGCTTCCTCATCTGCAACCCCGCCCTCCCGAGACCCCCACTTTAGAGGATTAGAGGCTCTAATTTGATTCATGAGATACATCTAACTCATTCTCTTCTGGTTAGAGAACAACATTACGCTCCCGAGAGGGTCCAAGAGGAGGAAAAAAAGGGGGATTTTTTTTTTGTTTCTGTGTTGTTAAATGGCTGGCCTGTCTAGCGCTGTCTAAATGAGGACTGTCGTTTAGTCCCTGGTGGGGTTATCTTTTTCCTCTCTACCCACGCGCATCGCCCAGGCTCCATTGGCTGCTACCCACTTGGGAGAACGGGCTAGATGATCTGCTGCTGCAGTAGCTCCCAGCAAATCTAACACAAACCAAAGAACCTTTCAAAGTTAAACAAATCACCCTTGGGTGTTGTGTCCTTCCACATTTGGCTCCAACTCTTGGAGCATAGTAATGTTTGTAGACTGCATAAACAGCTGGGCGGCACAGAAAGTGAGAAACAATATTGGACAATAAGCTGGTCTTATTCATCTGGAGGAAAATGTGATGAGGCAATAAGAGAGTACTGAAGTCATTTCTCTATAGTGAACAATAACTGGATAGTTGAACTGCGCTCATTCTTATTCATGGATGCTGTCACATTTGGGCATTATAAGTTTAATTTAAAAAAATGTCATTAAAATTCAGTTTGGAGCTTATTTTTGAAATGTTTGCCTTCAAATTTTTTTCTGTAATACAAACGTTGTTATTCACTGAGATCTTGGAATGTAGTAACATCGCTAAAACACATTCAGAGTGATAAAAAAAAACATTAGCAGATAGGTTTGCCATCACTGCATCATTATGTGAAATTGTTATAATTTGCGTATGAATTCTTGAGTTATGGCCAAAAATGTGTTTTGAGAGGTCACAGTGACCTTTGATCACAATAATCTTATCGGTTCGTCCTTCAATCAAGGTAAATATTTACACCAAATTTGAAAATATTCCCTTCAAGCGTTCCTGAGATATCGCGTTCGCGAGAATGGTCCGGAAAGATGGACAGCCTGAAAACATAATGCCACTGCTGCCATAATGAAGGATGATGGTAAGGGCTGACCTGAATGCTTTGAAACTTTGACCTTTGCCATCATAATCAACCTCCTAATCAGTATTTAAATGCTTTATTTTTTACATTCAGTAATTATGTATAAAGCTCAAAACAGTCCATGAAATAAGGACTAATCCCACATTTTCATGATTAATATTCAACTTTAATCATGCTCCTCAGAAAGATATCGCGGCAGCAGCACTGTCCTGGTCTCACTGATGGACAGAAATGGTATTTGGGACAGCCCTAGTAAAGTCATTACCCCAGCTGTCTGGCATAATATCCATCAAAGTTTACAGACGAGGGATGTTAATAATTATCTGTTTAACTGTTAACTGACGTTAAGAACTAACAGATTAACGCTATTGGTTAAACGATTGGAAAAAATATTAATAAATAATTCAAAAGCTGAGCAAAACTCTGAGGAGCAACTTGTCACTTAAAGGAGAAAAGCTGGTACACTTTAAGAGTCGGAGTTGCAGATACAGGAAGTTGGCTCCTGTCTTGAGCTTGCTTGAGCTGAGTGGAGGAGTTGTAGCCTTGTAGCATTAATTCACCAACAAATAAACTGTACACACACAGCTACACCTACAGTACATGCACAGCTACAACGCCACCAACAAACCCACACTTACCACCGCCACACACACAGCGGTCTGTCGGAAACTCACTACAGCTACACTGCGCTGGCAGACCTTATGTGTGTGACAATGGCGAGCACAAAGCCACAGCTAGCAGCTGCTAACGTAGCACAAACACACAAAGGTTGCCGGACGCTCGCTGTCGTTATATCGAGTGCTGTTACACCAGGTAGGTGCGCAGGTGACAACGTGCTGAACTAAGTTAAACTAAACGCTCCCGGACATGACAGAACATGTGACGCACCATTCTTGTCGGTTAACGCTTGATAATCAGTTAACGAGGCTCGTCTATTGGTTAAATCTGTTTTTCAAAATTAGCACCCCTATTACAGACCAACCTCCTGCTTCACCTTTGAACCACTACGCTTCGTGAAGTTGTGTCCACACAGTTTTCCTGGGCAAAAAGAGTCTCATTACTGACAATCCCGGTACGCTCACTTTCATATAAACCTATGCTGGACCATAAAATTGACTTGACTTCTATGTCCGACATCTCCTGTTTCTTGGCTCATCAGACTTCATGGAAGTGTTCCCATGTTCCCAAATCTCAGCAATGTGTTTGTCAGGTATATATATAGCCCTGCGATGGACTGGCGACCTGTCCAGGGTGTACCCTGTCTTCGGCCAATGCTAGCTGGGATTGGCTCCAGCCCCCCCGCGACCCCTGACCAGATAAGCGGTTGACGATGGATGGATGGAGGTATATATATATTGAAATTATGGTATGAACTATATAAATAAGAGCCAAATTGTAATGATCCAGAATTATGCTTTGGGAGTAGTGTAATACGCCAAGCTACAAATGATGTTTAAGGTAATTAAAGTTGCTTGGGGAACTCCTTACTAACAGCTTTTGAATCTAGAAAGTCCTCCTCCGAAGAACATCTAATAGCTCGTGAGAAAGGCTGCAGATGAGATATCATGCAAACATCACGGTCATCAGCAGAGGCCATCTGCCTCTTCATTATGCATCTCCAAATGTGTCACTAGTGGGCTTTTGCAGTTTGCCAGCATTAGGTAGGTGGAAGTGAGTCAACTGCACCAAACTAACAAAGCGTGTTGGCAACAAATAACAAAGCCCTCTGAGGAATTTTAACATTCAAGGGGGTGAATCGCTTGATAATTATATTTCAGAGCTACTCAAACAATAATTAAAACTTATGTGAGAGGCTGTATTACTAAATATCGCTCCAGTACACGGTCGAAGAAATGATAGAAATAATACAATGTTCTGTCAATGTACTCTTCCTTCCTCCCTGCAATTCAGAGCCATAATTATAGTCAAGCCATCTACTATATTCAGGGTCCAGAAATTACAAGATCAATAACACTTTCACTTTAGACTTGAATAAGTGCAACAAAGCTTGGCTTTCAGGTGGCATTATACGATATGTCATAGTGAATCAGTGGAAACTGCTAGGTCCACGCATGATATAGATTAAATGGTCATTAGGCTGAATGAGGATACTTGTGCCTCCACGGCGCCATAGTTAAAGGCTCCAAGAGCTCTCAGATCACAGTTATTTCAGACAGAAATGGCTTATGATAGAACGGGCAGGGCAGACTATTTAACACTATTATTTGACAGCTATTTTTCTGGCTGGGCAAAGCACTGCGTGTGACAGGTTAAAGGAGGGGAGTAATGCTATCTTAATCAGTCTGAATTACAGCGCAAAAAAAAAAAAAAACTATTCAGATATGAGGTTAATGCTCATCATATTAAGACCTGATAGGTCCGTTGAGGAAGTTGTTGAAGACATGCAGGCGCGATCATAAACTTGACTCAACATGGTACATAAATGGAATAGAAAAAGCTGTAAATCTGTCTCACACACATAGTCAACATGTGTACAGGAGGGTATAACACGAGTGCTCATGATTCTACTACTGCTGCTCCATCTTGGCCCACTGGGGCTCCTCATCGTCCGCAATATCACTCCCCGATGTACAACTCTTAATAGCTGCAGCTCTACCTCAAGTATACGACCTGTTTTCCATCGTTAGGTGTTTAACAGACCGTTCATGCCTTCTGTATTTAGACCTTTACGAAGATACACACTGCTGGAAATAATGATGGATACAGTACAGGGAGCTGTCCCTGTAGGAGACTCAGTTAAGCTTGTAGTGCCTTTCCTGCACTTGGATCCAATTTTATAGCACAACTCTTTCCCCTTACTGTGTTCTAAAATGGACAGAATCCATACATAGTTCAAGGGCTGCGTATGGGCAAGAATCAGCCGATACAATACATTTGTGATACAGGAGTAACGATTTAATATTAGAGGTCGACCGATTAATCGGCCAATTAATTGACATTTTTTTCATGATCGCATCGGCCAGTACCTGAGCATATTAAGCCAATTTTCAAGCAGGCGCATCAGCGGGCAGCCCAGTGTTGTTGTTGCTGTAGAACATGTGTGACTCCGCCCCCCCTTGTGTCAATCAAACTGCCATTTTACCAGCAGACCTCAGCAGTGTTGCTAACTCGGCACTTTGTTGCTATATTTAGCGAGTTTTCAGACCCGTCTAGCGACTTCTTCTGGTGTTACTGGAGACTATCGTATCGTTACTATCGGTTTGACCCTCATAATGACCATTTCATGTCAATATAAACGTCATTTATATTTATTTAAAGTTAAGATTTAAAATTCAGAGGTCAAGAAACGTATGCTCATTTGTAAATAATAGTAATAATGCACACAGAATCGATACAGTATCGCAAAACATAATATCGCAATTCTCATGTTCTCCGAATGTCCACTGTTTTGTTGCTGTAATGGAAAAAGCAAATTTGAGTAAATGTTAATGTTTAATATTCACCGTCTTCCCTCGTTGATGATCCTTTTTGTCGCACTTCACTATGAGCTGTTAGAATAGTTTAAACCTGTAGTATCTTATAAAGCAAACAAACATAACAAACTAGAAAAGCACTCGGAGAGCGCAGACCTCCGCCAAGCACCATAGTTTCCCCCCTGGCGGTTTCTTCTGCATCTATCTCCTCAAGTATTAAAGCTAGAAATCTAGCTAGTTAGAAATCTCTACCTCTAATATTAAATGCACAGTAGGCCAAAATGTAAGAGTACCCCCATCTTTATATAAATTACTATAAAATCCGCCATCTGGATCAGATCTGGATCAGCCTTTGGGATAGAAGTACACATTTTAAGTCCCTGAGTCGAATTTCATGAGCTTTGGGCAACAATTACCAGAGATATTGAGAAACAATTTTTTGGGTCCCATTTACCCCAATGTTAACGAAAATTTCAAAGTGATCCAGAATCCAGGATTTCTTCCGGATCACCCCCAAAATTAAATCAGTTCTTCCTTTTCACATTTTCGACACACCCTGAAAATTTCATCAAAATCCGTCCATAGGTTTTTGAGTTATCTTGAACACAAACAAACAAACAAACAAACAGACAGATAAACGCCGTAAAATAATAATAATAATAATAATATTGCAAAAGTGGTATGTCACATGTTCTTATTTGGTCCAGTATATCCAGCATGTCCATTATGTCCAGTATGCACTATGTACTGCGTTCCTCGGCAGTATGTAGTAGTCAGTTTCGAATACAGCCACTGTCTGCTACACCTATATTCACAGCTATAACGCCATTTACAACCCCACAGTCACCGCTGTCACACACACGCCGTCTGTCGGAAACTAAAGTAAACTAAAACTAAACTAAAGTAAACTAAAGTTACGCCGTGCTGACAGAGCGTATGTGTGTGGCTGTGGGGAGCACGAAGCCTCCAGCAGCGCTACAGCTGCTAACGTCGCACAAATACAGTTTGTCGGACACTCTGTAATGTTACGCTGGGCAACAGAGCATAGTTACACCGGGCAGACCCACACCTGACAACTTTCTAAACTGAACTAAATGATGCTTTTACTCGGAAACTGACACTACATGCAGCACCGTGACTGTTAAAGTAACTCACCTGGACAGGTGAACATAACAGTTGTCTGTTGTGCTCATACACTGCAGCTGGTGCACCACTACATGAGACGCGCTAGTCTTAGCATCCCTAGCGCTAACTGAATGTGGCGCAAGCATCAGTGACAAAATCAGGTTGATTGCATTAGTTTCTGTCTCACCAAATGCCGGTGTAAGCTCATACACCATACTGACAGAACCATAAACTCAACAAAGATCTGTCCAGGAACCATCCTACACAATAACTGTGGTCCAGTAAAACTCTCTCTACAGGATACTTACACACAGTAAGCCTTTAGTCAGTTTTTGCTAAAATACATAAAGCTATAAACCCATCTTACAGTGAGTAGAGCTGTTTACCTAGGAAAGAGACCAAAGCACCACTCCTCTCTCCCTCTCTTTCTCTCAGTGTAAGAATGATTGATCTCTCCATCGGTGATAAGAAGCTCTTCTCCATCATACGCCTGCTGCCACCTCCGTCCCACTTTCCCTGAGCTATCATAGCAGGCCTGTCTGAGAGGCCCACGATAACGACAGGCCTGGGACACAAAGGTAAATCAATCTCAGCTGGGGAGGTGAGGGGAGGGCTCACTGTGTCTATGTGTGTGTGTGTCACTGTGTATATGTGTGTTTTTCTTCCAACAGCTGACATTACCACGACATGTCAGCACAAACATTTACATGTGATAAGATGTTTGCCGAGGTACTTAACCCAGAAACACAGTAGTATTTGACTGAATGTAAAATATACGGTACTATACACCACATCCTTCAGAAATTAAACTGATATGTTTGAGAAGAAGCTGCATCATCATCGGTTGCTTTTTCATGTCAGCTAATTAGCTAACTAGCGAAACCTGAAAACGGTTACTACAACTATAATGGCTGCAACGCAACAGTGTGTTAGACTGTAGGACAAATACACATTATTGATTCAGGTTTAGGATTTACCATTAAGTGACCATGACAGACATAATATAACAAAATCAAAAGTAAATAAATGACTCAATAAATAAATAGGTCAATAAATGTACCAAAATAATATAAATTTATTGGATTAAAATGTGACAAATTAATGTTTTTTTCATTTGCTTCTTTATTCACTTACTTTAGTATTAATTCCCATTTTATTTTAAAATGTATGTATTCATTTATGTATTCAAACAGTACATACTTTTCCCTTTGCATCTGCCTGCTATTTATTTCCCCAAACGTATCTATTTCTGTATTCTTTTCTTTGTACATTTCTGTTTCACTGGGGTTAGATTTATGCTTTACTGTTGGTTTTTTCAAACAGGAGGTTTCATTTGCATGTTATATCATTTCAGCGTCGGCATCGCGATGTGCACATGCGCAACAGTCACAATGCAAGACTTGCAATGTCAGAAACCTACACTGCTGAAAAAAAAAAATAAGGGAGCACTTAATCATCACAGTATAACACCAAGTCCTTCTGGACTGATACTTCTCCAGTTTTGTGTTCTGCTGGTGTTGTTGTCACTACTTGTAGCATGAGGTGGTACCTGCAGTCCAATCAGGTTGCACAGTTGGTCCAGCTCCTCCAGGATGGCTCATCTATACTTACGGTCACAAGAAGGTTTGCTGTGTCTCCCAGCACACTCTCAAGAGCATGGAGGAGACACCAGGACAGGGCCGTAGAAGGACATCAACCCAGCAGCAGGACCGGTATCTGTTCCTTTGTGTGAGGAGGAACAGGAGGAGCACTGCCAGAGCCCTACAAAATGACCTCCAGCAGACTACTGGTGTGCATATTTCTGACCAAACTGACAGAAACAGACTCCAAGAGGGTGGAACGAGGGCCCGATGTCCTCTAGTGGGACTGGCACCCCGTTCTCTTTACAGATGAGAGCATCATCCAACATGACATGGTTTGGCGGTGGGTCAGTGATGGTCTGGGGAGGCATATCCTTGGAGGGTCGCAGTGCCCTGACTGCTGTTAGGTACCGGGATGTCTAAGCGATTGTCAGACCTTACGCTGGTGCAGTGGGCCCTGGATTCCTCCTGGTGCAGGATAATGCCCGGACTCATGTAGCCAGAGTGTGGCGGCAGTTCCTGGATGAAAAACACATTGATGGCACTGACTGGCCCTCAAGTTCCCCTGACCTAAATCCAACTGAGCACCTATGGGTCGTTATGTATCGGTGCATCCGAAGCCACCAAGTACTCCCACAGACTGTCCAGGAGCTCACTGATGCCCTGATCCAGGTCGGGGAGGAGATCCGCAGGACACCATATGCCGACTCCTCAGGAGCCCAGATGCTGTCAGGAGTGCATACTGTCACACGGGGGTCAAACTGGTTCACATTACGAGTTACTGTGATGAAATTCATGCATGTTGGATCTGGTGTTGTACTTTGATTTTTGGTGTGATTTTTGAATCCAGCTCTCAGTGGGTTGATGATTTTGGTTTCCTCTGACTGCTGTTACATCATTTTGTTCTCAATAAATTACACAATGTACATCAGTAAAGATTTTCAACTTTATATTTTTTCGTCAAGATCTGATGTGTGATTTAAGTGCTCCCTGAATTTAGTAGTTGAGTAGAACACGTTCAGTCTACTCAACTAAACTTTGAGTAGAACACGTCATGCTACAACTTTTTGCTGCTCAGTACAAAAGGAGATCTTGTTTTCCATAACTTGTCCAGTGTTTCCCATAAATTACCAACAATCTAGGTCGGCCCGCCACAGTTTCATAATGAACCGCATATATTTTTGCCTTCTCAATGGGCGGGGTCCACATTTGCCTTAAGGATGATGAATAACCAGTGTGTTTGCGTACAATTAACTGCATACTCAAATGTAAAAAGAAACTTTAAAACATCCCTTATTATGGCTTTGTCAACAAAAAGCAAAAAATAGGGATACGAAGAACTAGCTGTTTAACTAATAACCGACATTAAGCATTTTAAGGGATTAAGGTCATATGTGTATGAATATTTGAGGATAAAAGTGACTCAGTTCACTATCTGGAAGTCTCCCTAGTTTCTTTGAATTTTTGGGCCAGATGAAGTACTCTTGGAAAAGGTTGTCTTGCAAAGTGGATCTATTAAAGCTTCCACATTTGCAGCTTTTCTGGGGTGACATTTCCACTCTGTAATATCTCTGTAGTTCATCATTTATTGTTAAAAATGTCTTGAAGGACAAATTTCATTCAGATAAAATGGAACATAAATTTTTCAAAAATAACATTTGGCATGTGATTGCTCCATAACCACCAACATACTAAAGTGCTTCATCTGCTAGTTTGACAGAAAACAATGTTTCTGAACACATCGAACTTGTATTGTATTTAGGGTTGGGTACCAAACTCAGTACTTTTAAGGGTACAGACCAAATTACACTGGTATTACAGAGTAAATCAATCAGTGCCAAATTTTGGTACCTAGGAGCATATCTGAGGGGGAGAATGAGCCACATATGGATGATGAGTATATGATAATGTTGAAATTAAGTTAGGACTTATCGTTTTAATTGAAATTATATTTTTGTTATTACAGAGAGAGTAAAGTACCGGTAAACCATTGGGTACCGGTACCAAATTCCAGGAACCAGTACCGGTTTAAATATGAACCGTAACCAACCGTATATATAGTACTTTCAGTTTGAACATTTTTACTATTTTTTCCTACAAAACATTTTCACTGATGCAGCTTAGATATTTATAAACTTCATTTTTAGAAAGGGTTTGGATACACAACTGAAATCGCTGTTCTTCAGAAGTGCAGTTTACTCTGAGAAACACCTACTTCTTCTATAAATACTGCACAGAATGAGGCCTGTGTATTGGCAAGTATCTGGCGATACGATACGTATCGTGACGCAGTGGTAACGATTCAATATATGTGATATAGTGTGATACTTTAAGTAAGGTGATATATTGCAATTTCTATTTCCTAAAGGAAAACTGTTATAGTATAAAGAACACACCACCATATGTATAAAATCTGATTTATAAAAAGTCACAATGTGAAATAGCTACTATGTGGACTAACATCATTACACACACTGTTTAGGGAGCCCACTGCACAGAAATATTCAACTACACCATTTTAAAATAAGTGAAAATAGGACATTTGTACTACAAAAATGCCTGCTTTTTGCCCCAAACTGCATGTGATTATCATAAGGTGGGCATGTCTGTAAAGGGGACACATTCACATATTGAGGTCAGAGGTCAAGGGACCCCTTTAAAAGTGTCCATGCCAGCTTTAAACTTTGGATCCTTATGTGGCGTTCTTCCCAACATGCTTTGACATAGTTGTACCAATGGATTCCTTGGGTTTTCTGGTTTCATATGATGATAGGCGATATGAAAAGTGCTACAACCTCCAAAACACAGAATAGTGGCGGGGCCCACCAGCAGGCCATATTTTTCAGACTTTAATTAATAATCAGTATTGCATTTTGGAGAATTGGTCCTGTATTGCAAACTACACCAAACACATTCAGTTCTTCAAAAGCAATGTTTCCCAAATGGACATCCAACTTCCTCTGAAATTATGCTGTTTTTTTTTTCACATCATTCATATCAGGTTGATTGACACTGGATGTAATGCATAGTATATTATAAATTAAATTCACATGTGGGACAAAGATGCTGAGCTTTGACAGGTTTACCCTCCACTCCATCCCTGCGCATTAAGCAGCACAACATATTGGTTTTTTTTTTTTTGCTCTATTTATACTGTGCATACAGCTTAAGAGTAATATTGTCTGCAGCGTGTGGGTGCGTATGTGGCCAGGTGCTGTCAGGCTGAGGATTGCCCCTGACAGGGACGGGTCACCACGAAGCCTGTAATTCATGAGCAGTGACGTGATCTCCGAGAGACAGGGGGGAGATGAGTAATTAGACCCTGTCCTCGTGCTTGATTACAGTCTTGTTTCTACATAAACCACATCTACCCAGGGAGGCAGCATTACCATTTCCCCAGTGCTGCCTGGTTATGTTAGCGCAACGCTCCGAGCACCCGCTTTTTTCTTTCGACAGCTAAAACACTACATAATAAAGATATTACATGCGAGCACCGATTCAATCTTTGCCAGTTCCTCCTCCTCATCTGCTTATAGACACTATTGTGATTACAGTAGGAGATGATCACAGCACTGAAAGTGATGAAGTCTTATTGAAGAAGTTTTGGGAAGAAAGTTTAAGCATACACATTCTCTCAGTGAGCTGTTTACTGTCCACTTTAAATATCACTAAATGACCTGTCAATCAGAAACACAGGTTTAGGGGGGTAAAACCACGATGACCTGCTGTTTTATTTGTAGAGAATTTAAAACATTTTAGGCTGTCATTAATCTGTATCACATACTGTAAAAGCATATTACAGCAGAGTAAGTCCTGACATTGCATTATGACTTCCTGACCGCCAGTTTAACATCCCCACCGAAACCCTTTCAGTGTCCTTGTCCCTTCATCTTATTTCCTTTATTATATTTGTTATCCTGCAACCAGCAGCCACTGGGTTGAGCAAGCTATCCCCATCAGTGATGTCCTACTTTGTGAAAAGTAATAAACCAATTACTTTGAATTTATTGCTAATCATTGAAGGTGTGAAATAGGTCACAGTTACTCTAACTTTCTAACTTTCTCTTACTATTCGTTGATAATTTGTTCAAAATTCAAAACAGGCTGTTTCTTGTACTGCAGTGGGGGTCATTTCTTCTATGGTTTTCACAAAAACCATACTTCGGTACCAAGTTGATGCCAAAATTGCCGCTAATTTTTCTACAGTACCGCAGGTATTGTACCATCAGGGCTAATGGGGCCCGTCGTCCTGGGGACGATGTGTTCGGGACGCAGTAAAATCACTATCATGCAGTGGACCCCCCTATTTTTCCCCTGATAACGCTACATTGCGACAAACAAATCTGTGTTGAAATCGGCAAGACCTGAGCTAGTAATATTAGCTGTTAGCAGCTGGTAAGCCTGCACGGAGCTTACAGCTAACGTTAACGGGAGGTGCCATTGATTAACATTAATATACCTACTCAGTAAAACAGAGTGTGAGGGCTGTGAAGAATATGGCAATATGAAACATATCACGATACATGGGTAACGATTCAATATATTGCGATATACTATTGCATTGAAATGAATTATTACTGTAAGCAAGGGAACAGATTGAGATTTTTTAAATCTAATTTTAGGAAAACTGTCACAGAAATCCAACATTTTAAAAATAGGCAAAAATAAAATATTAATACAGCATGTAAAAACTACATGGTTTTTGTCCCAAACTGAATGTGATTGTCATAAAGTGGGCATGTCTGTAAAGGGAAGACTCGTAGGTACCCAGAGAGTCCATTTACATTCTCATATCTTTAGGTCAGAGGTCAAGGGTCTCCCTTGAAAATAGCCATGATAGTTTTTCCTCACCAAAACGTTTGAGCGTTATTTAGCCTCCCTTTGCGACAAGCTATGACAGGACGGTACCACTAGATTCCTAGTTTAATATTATTCTCTCAGTACTGTAGCTTTAAAACTGAGCCTGCTTTAGCCTCCGACAGATCAAATAGCAGCTGGGCCATCTCATATATAAGATGTTAATTCAAAATCAATAGTGTTTTGGACACATATTGTGATACTCATGTATCGATATTTTCTTACACCCCTACTGAGTATTGAACAAAGGTAAATTACAATGTTAATGATGCGTTCAAATGTAGTTTTTGGTGAGAATAAATCCAGCTGTTTGAAGGAGATGTTTTCACAGTAGCATAAAATAGATAATAGGGAGGGGATTAAGTATGACCTGTTTAACTTCCTACCAAAACAGTATGCAAACAGTAATAAAGGACAAGTACAAGCACATGAGATTTATAGTTTTACCTTTGTTTTGTACCACGGTATGGAGCCAGTATTGAAAAACGTGGAATTTCACTGATATTGTTATCGAACACTAAACTTCTGGTATCATGTGACATCCCGAGTTTCTACAACGTACTTTCCCTTTTTTTCTGACTTTTTAATCACGCAGCTGCCTTATAATGTTAGGTTATTGCTCATGGGGCCGCAGAGGCACTACAAATGAACAAAACAGTCAGATCAGATTTTGCCAGGCGCAATTTGCCGTCGTGGTGCTGCAAACCACACAGGACAGGAAACAAGTGAGAACAGTTTGAAGGATATGTCACAGTACACAATCAGTATCTCGGGAATGAGAAGTCCATCCCACCCCCCTCTCAAACTGGCTGAACACTGGAGAGCCTCGCAAATTTCCGTGGAGGGGTCCATCTGCTACCACGCGACGTGGGTTGTGTTTAAATGCGTCTGGACTACATGTGTGTATTGTGTTGTGTGTTATTTCAAATTGGTTTGGGGATGGATGGATGCGGGTAAAGTTAAAGCTTGGTGGGAGTGGCTGGCTGAACGGTGAATAAACTAATGCATGTATTAATGGATCCCACGGCCATTTTTAACATCTGAAAAAGCAAAAAAAAATAATTTGCATGATTAAAAAGGGACCCGAAGAGATGTCCAGTAATTGTGAAATATGTCTCAGTGATCACGGCAAATCAATTTTAGTTGAACACCATCACATACACTTGTTAAAACCTCCCACAAGACCTTTACCAAATACATTTTGACATTAAGCTAATGTCCTGGTCGATCAATATGCATTTCACAGATTGAACAGCAAGAGAACTGCCTGCTGGGAAACAAAATTTAAATGTGACAAGTAAAAAGTATTATTGTTCATTATTATCAATCAAATATGTTCATTTACTCCAGTATTTCCCTCTCTCAACTGTTCCCCAGTCAGAAAAAAATGAGTCTTTGCTGCCCTGCAAAGTCAATCTGATGTCACACACTTGAAAACAAGATAGAAAAAAAAATCAATATTTGATTATAAAATGTATATTTCTTATCTATGTTGTTACAATCGCAACAGAATCTTGTTATCTTCAAAAGCTCGACCTTGACAAGGTTATGTGGGATTTACTGAAGGCTGCTGCAAGCTGTGCTGTTTGAGAGGCACCAGTTTGAAGGCTCGGATATGCTGGGAAAATCTGAGAGGAGAAACTGAATGCAAAATGACGACAGCTTAAACAACTCAGGAGTCCGGGAGAGCGGCAAGGCATTATACCTGTTAGTGTGGAGAGCTAGAAATCAGCTAGAAATCAAACTCCTGACCAGATCAGATATACAGCTGGCTTCAGATACAGTCAAGGAAGAGTAGCTGCAAAAACAACGATTATTTGGTGTGAATAAACATTCTTTCCTCTGGAGTCATGGCCTGAACATGATGAACATGAGCTCTGAGGTCTGGCCTCTGGGTATATTAGTATGATGTACTCTGCTCAGGTCTACTAACTGTGCTGGACACAACGGTCAATGTCAGGCTTTAAAAGAGTGGCTGCACAGTTTGGACTGCGAGACAGAATCGGTTTACGGTTTCTTCTGTTTCAACAGACAGGCAGCGACAACAAAGTCTTCACAATGTCAGGATATATTTTTAGCCGTTCTAGCGCCACGGCTCTAGGGATGGCAATATTGGTCAGTCAGTCTATCACTTTAGTCCAGACTGAAATATCTCAACAACTGTTGGTTGGACATGTATATTCCCCTCTGTATAAACACAGCTAATTCTGGTGATCCTTTCACTTGTAATCTAGCATATGGTCATTTTTTAAATCTCCCCAGTGCTTTGGTTTATGCCCCAGTACCAGCATAACTAATGACATTCCCATCTGCCTCAGCTGTACTTTGTGTTTATATTCAGCAAATGTTTCCAGCAATTAGGGGTGTAAATCACCACTTTCATCACAATACAATATTATATTGAGTCTTTAGACAGTGATATAATATTTGCCAATATCACAAAATGTGCCACATGATTTTGATTTGATTCAAATCAGAGGCCTGCGATCGATATGACCCGTTTAACACCATCAGTTACATTTATATCACCTCACAAAAAGCAACGGAAATATGATTTGACAATTTTATGTGAAATTATCAATTATGACATATTCATCAGATTTATATGGCACATTTATAGATATTAAACAGATAAGTTATTTACACATCCAGCAGTTACAGAGCAGTATAATCGGTCATTTGGAGTCATGTTTGAGCCCATCTGGAAATTCAGTCCAGTATCCACTCTCTTGTAGCTTTGTTTTTGGTCTCTACCAACTCCTGAGGGAAATATCTGGCTCTTTAGCTGCTAAATGCTCCACAGTGTTTACCAGCTAGTGTCTAACTATGTCTGCCGGTTGGTGCTAAGCTGGTAGTATGGGATTTTAGAGCTTTTTGGCTCAAAAAACAGCCGAAACCATGGCTGAAACGACCAGTAAAGTTGTGGGCTGGGCAGCTAAATAATGAGCTCAAACTCACTATAAAGCAGAGGGGAGATCATTCTCTGTAGGCTCATCTCTACAAGAAATCCCTTTCATTGTCACACTGTTTTTAAATTGTCATTTGATATATTGTTATTATAAAACTAGCAATTATAGACCATTTTAAATCTTGTTTTCTGGCTTTCTGTCATGACTGTTGCTTCAGTTATTGAGTCTTTATAGGGCATCCAAGTAGGAAAGTTGTTGTTACCGTACAAAGCTGAAAACAAAAGAGGCCATATAATGTATCTTAAAAGTGACTAAATAAAAAAAAAATAGGCAGATTTTCAAGTTGACACTCTCCAAAAAAATCAATTTTCCATGGCTACACTTTTGCCTTATTTAAGGTATATGTGCCAACTTACTGCCGTTTAAAATGCACTGTCATTGGTGGCCTCCCTCCTCCCACCACAACAACTCAACTTCTGTGATATCAGGTCTGAGCTGCTGTATCAGTATTCCTCACCTCCCAAAATTAAGAATGCAATTACAGTGGCACAAAAGAGGAGGCGACGGCTCGTTCTCCTCTGCGCAGCTTTATGATAATTAAGCGACGGGAGGTCAAAGACAGTATGTGTAAAAGTAATCATGGAGTCACACTTTATGAATTTTAAGTGACCAGATAAAAGGTGAGGTTTGGGGAGTGTTAACACTGAGGGGAGAGGGGAAAAAAAATCTGCTCTTCTCAGATGGCACAGAGGAAATCTAGCAGAGGGATTTCAAACATTTTGCCATTTTCAGGGGGACGTCTGTTTGCGAAAGATACCGGGAAGTTCACGACCGGGTCGGAGCATCGGTATGAGGCTGGTATTCATGTTGAAAGAGCCTTGTGTTGCCATTTCCATCCATGACGAGTATTCGGGGTGGTGGGTGGTGGGTGGGTGGGGGGATAATGATGAGCTGCCTGCTTTCCTGATTTGCGACACACACCAACTCTCCCACAATTTACACTGCTGTCTTTGTTCCTGAATTGTCTCAAACTAGTACCCAAGAAAATAATAATGGTAATTGCTGTTGGTGTAGTGTGTCTGGATTGATAAAGTCAACTCAAATTATTTGCTTAAACTCAAAATGGTGAAAAAAAAAAATGAGTGAATTTTTGGGCCTGTGGCAGAAATGTAGTTTATTCATAATTAATTTCATTTTTCTGAATCACAGTGTTATACTCTCTGGAGGGAACACATCGACACTGGCTCTGAAGTGAGCTATCATCATGATCAGAAGTAACTGAGGCTGGTAACTCAGTTACATAAGAATATATGGATATGTTTCTATTTATAGATATTCACTTTTTGGTACTAGGTATAGTACCAAAAAGTGTATTTAATAGCAGGACCACAAGCAACATCTGCATGAGTGGAAACATATACGTAAACTAGGGCTGCCAATCAATTAAAACATTTAATTGCAATTAATCACAAATTAATCACAATTTTTTTTAATTGATCAAAATGTACTTTAAAAAGGAGATTAGTGAAGTATTTAGTACTCTTATCGATGTGGGAGTGGGCAAATATGCTGCTTTATGCAAATTATGTATATATTTGTTATTAGAAATCAATTAACAACACAAAACAATGACACATATTGTTCAGAAACCCTCACAGGTTCTGCATTTAGCATAAAAATATGCTCAAATCATAACATGACAAACTGCAGTTCAACATGCAACAACAGCTGTCAGAGTGCTGACTTGACTACGACTTGCCCCAAAACTACGTGACATCATAAAGTGGGCATGTCTAAAGGGGAGACTCGTGGATACTAGGAGCCCATATCACTACCAGTGAATTTCCACGATTCTCGATACCCCGTTCGATACCACAGTAAAACAACAAAATACACAACAATAAATCCCAACAATAAATCCCATGTAATTCAACACACTGCACACACGCTCCTTTATTAAAAGTAATAAAGTAAAAAGTAATAAAAGTAAAAGTAATAAATGTCTATTGACATTGCAAAAACAGTGGCACGTAGTCTTCAAGTATTTAAAACACACAATATTGTGTGTTTAAAATAAAAATCAAATAAAAAGGTATACATATGGATGAGGCTGCACGGTGGTGTAGTGGTTAGCACTCTCGCCTCACAGCATGAGGGTCGCAGGTTCGATTCCGGCCTAGGACTCTTCTGTGTGGAGTTTGCATGTTCTCCCTGTGTAAGCGTGGGTTTTCTCCAGGTACTCCGGCTTCGCCCAATGCCAGCTGGGATCGACTCCAGCTCCAGTCCGTCTGTTTTTTTGGCGAGCTGACGTGAAAGCCTTGGCGATCTGGTGAAGGTGGATATGGTTTTACGAAGCCTTGTTTCCGTGTAGATTTTGGGGAAATAATTTCTACTTGGTGGCTGATATCTGGGTTTGAACTGCTCAAGCATTTGCGGAACTCCATTTTTTTTTTTTTTTTTTTTTTTTTTACAGTGTAGACAGGAACTTGATCCATGCATTTGAATTCAGCTACTGCCCTATCCGATTTCCTTGCTTCGTGTGAGTTTTTGTCATATTGTCGGCGCCTCTGAAATGCATCTGATATGGTTGGCTGTGTATGTGTTTGAAGACTTTGCTCCTGCGCGACATCCTCCTCTGGCTGACACTGTGAAATGAAAATTAGGAGACTTTATTCCTCAGGTATAGCTCAATGATTGTAAGAAAACAGTAGAGGCTGAACACACACTCTATATACAGTATCTCCTCAGATAGCACGCAGTAGTTTAATTCACTGACATGGTGATAGACCATTAAATATTTATATATTGTTATATTTTGATAACGGATGACACAGACTGGCTAAGACGATAGCCCACTACTACGAGCTACGGTTACATTCCATTAGCCAAAACACGGTAGCCTTCGGCATTTTGCCATTGCAAGCGTTGGAACATACTTGGCTACAAAACAATGGCAGCTGTCTCAAACAAAAACAATGGTAATGTGTCGGCTAGATCAGGATAAAGATAACAAGTGTAGCAAATAGTTGTTAATTTGACATAAACATAAACTGAAACTCACCTTGTATTCTTTGAACAGATCTGGATGTCTGTCTTTGTTAAATTGAATGTATTTCCTCCTTTGGTGTCCAAAGTACAACAGCACTGTTTGCATGTTGGATTCTTCAAATCTATTATTATTCCTTGATGATCCACCTACAAAGCTAGGTACTTGCATACCCAACAGCTGTACTTGTTGCCATTATCCGTGCGTAGTTGTTTTTCCATGCTGTTTGGTGTTCTTCTTCCTTCATTTCGCGGCAGATGACAACACTTGTAAGCGTATATGCCCCCATCAGATCCAGAAGAATCACATCTCCAGTTACGCCCGTACCAATGACAATTACAGGCATCGTACGGTACTGCAGAAAAAGAGTACCGTCACGATTTTAGAAGTTGGTGGACCGAGACAAAACTTTGCGTATTATGGAGCATTATTTAGTCTCCGTCCAGACAAGCTAGTATGACACTCCGTGGTTTTCCAGTTTCACACAATGCCAGTATATTCAGTCTAGTTTTAAAGCTGAGTCCGCAACAAGCCTAAAAATAACAAGTTGCATTAATGCCTTAAAGAAATTAGTGGCATTAAAATGAATTCGCGTTAATGCGTTAGTTTCAAGTTAACTTCAACAGCCCTCATACATTAATTAAGTCAAAAACATAATTCAATTCCCAATAAAAACACATTAAAAGTGCAACAGCACAATTAAAACTGTTGTAAAGCTATAACTAAATGATATGACTGAACTATGATGTAACACATCAATGCTTCAATGCTGGTGTTAATGTTGACTTTTTTTTTTAACAAACTTAAAAAAAAAAAAAAAAAAAAAAAACAGCATTTCATGGTTGAAATTGTCTCAACATGCCATCTACTGTTTTCAGCCCTAATTTTGCAAGTCCAATTCTGAGATAAAGTCAACAGGTTGTTAAAATAAGATCAGATCCACCTCCTTGCCTCTACTTTTTCTATAGCCCAGCACAAGCCTAATCTCTCCTTTCTGTCGACTGGACATGAAGTCATCAGCACGTTACAAAATCTGGTGAATTAGTGTTAATAACTGATTATCTGGTGATAGCAATGTGCTTTCCTACGCTGTGACAAGAGTGTGTGGATGAAGGATTAACTCATTTAGTGGCTGGCTAGTTAGCTAGCTAACATTAGCTTGCTATTTCCACCATGCTTTCATGCTAATGATACAATGGCAACAGAAAATGAGCAAAACAGCGGGCTGGTGGCCGATGGGTCTCTTGTTCCCTCCACCCCATTCATCAAATTCAGCGCCCCATATTACTGTTTTACAAGCTAATGTGGCTAGCTTTCGTTGTACAGAAGGAGGCGTGGTTTATCTTCTACAATTTTTCAAATTTATGCAGTGGGTAGACTTAGGCTCAGACCCAGGCTCAGACCTGGGGGTGAATTTACACTTTAACACAAACCAATAAGTGAGAAAACAACTAAATAGTGCTGAGTGAACTCATAGTTGTCAGCCTGTTGTTCTGGGTTAGATGGATGGAAACATTGAGGAATGGTCCATTGGACTAACCGACTGACCGATTGATTGATGTTAGATGTTAAAACACAATGTCATTGAATGTAATCCAGGGCTTTGGTCATTGGAGATGGATGCTGTTAGCAGGTGTGAATGGAATCCAAACACAGCCGCAACATCTGAATACACACAGCCAGGCCGAAACAGGGTCATAGGATGCGGTATAGTATGATGATTATCAGTACGATCATTGGATCTGCTTCTTCTTGGTCCTTGTTCTCTAATGTCTCAAAAATGATCATATGTCCAGAACTGGTGTTTTTCTACGATACGCAAATAAAAAATAATGTTCTTGGAGTTAGTGAGCACAAATGAGCTTCGTCATAATTAGATGAGAAAATAAAAAAGCTAAAACTGGGGGAAAACAATTACTGTAGAGCACCGTTTTCCTAATAGCACCATAATGCGTCGGCGGCAACAACTTCTGGCCGTCTGCCTGCAAATACAAATTTCTCTTATAACCTTTGCAAGTTTAATGTCTACCTTGGGCTGCTTTGCATTGCCACCAGCAATTTTAATATGCAAGCAGAAAAAAAAAAAGAGCAAAGTCCGACTAATTTGTTACTCTGCTTAGATTTACATTCCCCGGCCCTGGGAACAGCCGCTCACCTGCTCCGGCCCATTTGTTCAGCACTTAATAAATTGCATAGCGGGTTCAGAGAGGTGATATGATTGATCACTAGATATGGAGCTCCCTAGCAGCAATATTTGTCTGAGGACGCAGGGAGAATTAGCAATAACTATGTATTTGGGAATTTGACTTTCACAGATGGCATAACTAGGGCGATGAAAGTGCTTATATTAAATGCAATGAGGCTCTGCTGTGTTTTAGTAAAAGAGCTTTAGAGGAGCGAAGGGAAGCAGGAAAGAGGAAGTAACGCTCAGTCATCAAATACAGTAAAATTAATGAGTTTTTATCGCCAATAACATTTACTTTAGCGTATATGATCACATTCATACTGTCCGGTGTTTCTTACCAAACAGATTCCTTGTTCACTGACTGTTTAATGAACATCTCAGAATTCAGTTTGGTAGTAATACCAGGGATAAATGAATTTCACCTTAGTCATTCAAATGAAGGGCTCAGTAATCAGGGTAATTGCAGATAATAACCCCGGCCTACACTGTAGGGCCTCGGGTTTTCAGCCTGCCCCTCCCCTTCACATCCCCTGTTCTCACTGATGTCGCCATTAACGGAGAGGGGCTGTGAGGCATTCCCCACTGTTCAGCATGATTAAGACAGCCTCTGACTCTTAACATGCCACCCAGGGAGGCGTGTTGAGTCACAGGCTGTCTGTGCTATGAATTTTAACAGCATCAGTACGCAACTTATCGAGCAAAGGGGTTTTTTCCCCCTCAAAACGTAACAAAAGATATGTGAAAGATTGTCAGATAGAAAGTAAATATTTCATCACGGTTGTCCGATGTGCCTCTACAGTTAATGAACTAACTTCATCTTAACCAGTCAGGGTCCATTTGAACTCGTTTTAATTCTCCTTATTATGTAAAATTGGGTATTATTACAACAGTGTCATTTCACATACAGGGTTCGAGACGGAGGTGGTAACATCCAGGATTTCAGGACTGTCTTGGGTGGACCTCGGATCCTCTAGCGTGGTCCAGAGGATATTCACCCTGGAAGAATTTTATTTTACATTTTATCGTTAAATGCATCAGTTCGGTGCACTTTGACGGCAAAATCAAGAGGCTTGATTTAGCAGTGGTGCAAGTACATGTAGGCTAGTACTGTACAATTTTGAGGTACTTTACTTGAGTATTTCCATTTTATGTAACTTAGAGCCCCGTATCTGTTCTCTATATGTCAGAGGGAAATATTGTACTTTTAACTTCCATATATTTATTTCACAACATTAGTTACAAGCTATTTTGCAGATCCAGATTCTTAATACATAATATAAATCGACTAATAAACTATGATGATTATTAATTAGTATATAATTGTTAAGTATACAGTATGCAACAGGCTACTCCAGTTGTTTTACCAGTCTGTAGTAGCCAGCTTTCTGTTCTTCGCCATGGTATGTTGGGGGGGGGGTGGCATCAGCACCAGGGATGCCACCAAACTTAAGAAAGTGGTGAGGAGGGCTGGGTCTGTGGTTGGATGTGAGCTGGACAGTCTGGAGGTGGTGGCAGAGGGGAGGACCAGGAGGAAGCTGGAGTCTATTCTGAAGAACGCCTCCCACCCCCTCTATGACCAACTGGTCCAGATGAGGAGTACATTGAGCCAGAGACTGATCCCCCTTCGGCACACTACAAACCGTCTGGGTCAGTCCTTTCTTTTGGTGGCCATCAAGCTCCATAACCAAGGTCTGACCCCCATGTGACTCTGATCATCTGCTCCATATTTATTCCTGGACCAAATGTATATAATTACATATAATTATATAATTACATATATATGATATGCATATACAATACCCACCCACCTGCTGCACTTTACTTATTACTGTTACTTATTTATTTTATTGCCTATTTCCTTCATTGCACCTTCTTGTCCTTCATTGCACATTTTCTCTATTACTTTTTACTATATTGAATTCATCTGTACTGTTGTTGCTGCTGCTGACACCCGAATTTCCCTCCGGGGATTAATAAAGGTTCATCTTATCTTATCTTATCTTATAAAGTAGTTAAAAGCAGCTCCACCTTTACCAGCTCCAACATTAAAGTGCTAAACAGAGTAATGCTCCAATAATTATAATACCATGATATACCGTAATATACAGTATATTTATATGAAATGGGCCACTCTGCGCGATGAGTACTTTTACTTTTGGTGCTAATACTTTTGAAATTTTACTTGAGCAACATTTTGAAGACAGGACTTTTACTCATAACAGAGTGTTTGTACACGGTGGTGAGGGCTGATCAATTTTGAAAAAATATGTAATTGCGATTATTTTGATTAATATGGCAAATGTGATATGATCTGTAATGTTAGAGGGATTGACAATTTTTATATCATTCTTATTTTGTAAGAATGATGAAAAACATTAAAATGATTATCCCGTGATTTTTGCAGGGATCTGTAACAAACACATTGTGTAGAATATAATAGGCCAGGACATCTCTGCAGCGCCGCAATATCTAATTTAAAATCATATTTGAATGCACATTTCTCCTTGAACAAATATTGCAATGTCGTCCTCATCCTGCAGTTTGAAAATTGCGAGTTTGATAAAGTATCTGGTCATTGTGCAACCCTAACTGTGGTATTAATTTTACTTAGAAGTAAAAGCTCTGAGTACTTCTTGCATCTCTGTGCTCTAGTAAACAATTTAATCCCACACACATGATGTGATGACACGGCAAAAACCAGTCACTCACAGCTGGTCCAGCTGAGAGCAGACGGCTCTTCTTCCTCTATGGCAGTAATGGCAGCGCCTTCCCGGTTCGCTGTGCTGATTACAATAAAGCGCCACCACAACGGCGTAACGCCGCAATTGCAATTACAAATGACAGAAATCTGCCAAGTGTAACACTTGTTAGAAAATAGTGTTTTCCATGAAGACACCCATCACAGTTTTGGCAAGAGCTGGAGGCGGGATGAAATTTGATGGAAGCGGTCGCCAGATAATTCTCTAGATATACAAATTATACTAACTTTAACTCTTCATATCAGCCATTTATCCATTAGCTAGCTTTTTGTCTGTTCTACTTACTAGCTACAGTTCATGCAGTCTCAATCACAGCATGTAGTGATTTTAAATTAGGTGACAATCTTTCCAAGTAAGCCAGCAACTACAAAAGCATCCACTGAACCCCTGGTTAGTAATCACGAATTTGATATTTTGGGAAATATGCCTATTCACTTTCTGTTGCATGTGTGTGAGGCTGCAGCCTTATATTTAAAGGACATACAGTAAAGGAGAGTATCTTCACATCTAGCCCTCCACAAGCACACAATCAGCTGTCTGTTTTTGCCATTTAAGACATCAGCCCAGCCAGTGGATGATATTTGTACTGCGTCTCAATGTTCCTGTCTCTTAACTGATGTTATTCTGCAGACAGGAATATTGATGGCACAGCTCAGCCGGATTGGCAGCTGCATGAATCGTTATTAGCCAGGTGGTTGGACACCCCGGTGGGCCGGGAGGAAGTTCAATAGGCTGCCTCTGATACAGCGTTACGCTGCAGGGCCCCCGGGGAGGTGATCACGGCTCAGACAAGAGATAATTAACCATCTGAGGCTGGCAGCCCACAGGCCAGCGGCCAGGTGAGGAGGTGAGAGGGATAAAACCACAGGAAAACACAGAGAGAAAGCAAACCTCTGGTGTACTAACACCATGCAGGCAGTTGGTACGTCAAGCTGGAAATAGAGACCGACTGTATATCAGACAGGATATTATCAGATGAAACTGTAATGAGGCCTGTGGGGAAACTGAGCTGCTGCAGCAGCAAATAAAGATCGTACACTAAATATACACAGAAACAAGTTTAACAAATAGTATAGAGCAAAGGAAAATGAGATTTATCTAAGCGATATTACATAACACAAGTAGGTGCAAAGAGTGGTGCAGACATGATGTATTTTTGAAGGCCAATCAGGACGCGAGCTTCGCCCTGGTTCCCTCGACAAAAAGCCAATGGGATTTTCCATTGGGTTTTGGATTACTGTAGAAAATAAACTCTGTGGCAAACAAACATTTGACAGAAGTTTTGATAATAATCTTCACAAATAAACACCACTTTTATGAATCTGAAGTGTGAATGTGGTCGCCAGAGGTTAATGTTAGGCAATAAACAAACTACACCACGGTCGCATGAGTAGGTGTGTAGCATCTCAGTAAGCCGCTTGTTAGCAACCTTTTTTAAGACTTGTAAAAGATTCAAAATTCACAAGAGGGATATTTAATATTAACGTATTTTATATCGAAGAACGGAACATTAAATCTCGTAAGTCTGTGTTTAACCATAGACCTAACCTAGGTCTAACTAAAAACCCATTAAAAAAAAAAAAAAAAAAAAACCTTGACTTCTGTCAAATGCTAAAATGCTAACTCATTTCCACGTTGGAGGACTCCTTCCTTCATCACTGTATCTCATTACACAGCACAAAGAACAACGTATGCAACGTATGGATGAATCCACGAGCAGAACTGAGTAAAAATATTTAAAATGTAAGCACAAAAAATGTCCTAGCAGAAAAAAAAAATGACAACATACAGTCCATGCTATTTTACAGCACAAAAGCAGTTGGGAAAATATATGTATATGAGAGATATAGAGCTGCAATGTATATATAGAGCCAAAAAATAATAAATGAATCCTTCCACCATCACTACAAATAATAAAGCTTAAAATAAAACATTAAAATAATATGTATGAATAAGGGGTGGGAAAAAAATCAATTCACCTGTTATGTATGATTTTTTTTTTTTTGTTTTACAATTTTGAAATTTTCAATGCCAGAATTGATATATTTAATTCATTTGAATCTATGCTTATAAATTAAAAAGTAAATACCACTAATTTGTGAAGGAAAGAGCTGCCATGTACAAGTACAGCTAAAATAATTACACAATCAATGACAATTGTAATAGAGTACTTTCACGGTGTGGTATTGCTGCTTTTACTAAAGTACATAATGTGAATGCTTCCTTCATGACTACAAATAATAAAGGTTAAAATAAAACTAAATATACTCACAGATCTACTAAAATGAATTTGGACAACGTTGCTTGTTGTCATGATAAACAAAGCTTTGTGTGGATTTTGTGTTGCACTACACTTCAGTTTTTAAAAACTGGTACTCTTCCTGCATTAGATTAAGGTGAAATATCACTTTCAGCATTGCAAACTAACCTGTATGTTTATTTTAAAGAAACAAACCTCAGCATATGTACTGATGTACTGTAAAATCCTGAGGCCTGCAAATCTTTCCCCATATCCCTAATTGGCCTGCAACAAACTGCGTACATTTGAATTTTGGGTCTCCAATATAACTTAGCATACAACTGATTTTTCCCACTATATTTTTCTATTAATATTCCATCTACTACCACAAAGTCCAAGCGAACAACTTCTCAAAATCCAGTGACAGGTAATTATTAACCTGCTGTACTCTGTGCTGATGAACCATGCACTAAACCTGTGTGCTATTACTGGAAAAATGAAAAAAATGTACAGTGTCTGTTCACTTTCTGGTCAAGGCGCTGACTGCAGCATCCACGTAAAGATGAAAGACCTTAAAAGTACCCTGCTTAGCCCAGGTCCCATACTGTACCACCGTGGATTAGCATAAACACTCAGGATATAGCTGTAGGACTCAATTTGTCCTGTTTTTTACCGGAGATTGTCAAAACCTCGCTAATCCCAACTTTACATAACAGCTCCTTTTCTAATCGCATTTGTCAGGGAAGTGAGACGATGATCATCACACCGACTCATCGCAAGAGCTGTCACATTTTCCACTACTTCTGCCAATTTGAGCCTTTTCAAAACAAGTCTAGGAACGGCTTTTGCAGAGTGTAATCCATATAGCTTCTGATCACAAGCGCTCACACACATAGAAACACACACACACACAGCGTAAAGTCTAATAAACCCCACACACCTTTCGTCCTGTGCCCCGAGGCTAGCGGTGGAAGGTAAACTGAACAGCGGCTCGGGTGAAGCGATGTGATGGAGCAGACTATTGTTGTGGACACAGGATTAAACACCATGTTCATTTTGTGCTCAACACAATTATTGACTTTCTGTTGTCCTACAGTCAGTTCATCCCCTCTCCACACTGGAAACAGAGACCCGTGGCTGTGAGCGTTACAGTGACACTAATGTAATGGCGAGCCAGCGCAGGATCTCTGCCACCTTTCAATATGTGTTCCAGCTGAATTACTTCATTCTTCGGTCGCTCCTATTCATGTTCATTAGCCACATTATTGTGCTTAAAAGGCTCCTTGATGACAAGAATGCCATCATCACTCTTGTATTGTTGAATAGGTAACATTTAATCAATAAATGAAAATGTCTGTTATTCTAATACTAATCCATCTTAGGTGACAACAGAAGCTTGTCAAGTATTTGTGTACTGGAGAGGTCCTAGGGGCAATATATATATATATAAAAGATAAGATAAGATAAGATAAGATATTCCTTTATTGGTCCCACAGTGGAGAAATTCACACGTTACAAGCAGCATAGTGGATAGTGCAAAAAACAAGAAGGATAGATTTAAAAAAAAACCTACAAATATATATATATATATATATATATATATATATATACACACACATATATATATATATATATATATATATATATATATATATATATATATACATATATACATATATATATATATATATATATATATATATACATACAAATATATATTTATATATATTTATATATATTTTTTTATTTATTTGTATTTTTTATTTATATTTATATTTATATTTATTTATTTATTTTTTTTTTTTGCGATGTAGTGTTTCCTCTATAATTACACTAGCCAGGCCAATGGGAACACACGCCAGGCCAAATAATCTATGCCAAAAATATTGCCAAATGTCCAAGAATGAGGCAAGTGTCTGTGGTTAGTACGTTTGTAATAACAGCAGCAATAATTCTGTTTTTGTGTCATTAGCTGAGCTAAACCAGAGAATATTTGCGTACAACAGGTATGTTTTACGCAAACATTGTGAGCACATTGTGATACTAGTGTTAACTAACAGCTTCAGCCTCCCGACCGTGATCAGAAGAACACCGGAGTTTTGGTCGGAGGCGATAACATTACTCTCTCTGCATCACTTCACTCAGCAGCACAGAAAGACAACAGAAAACCTCTGTTCTATTTAAATAAGTGCTGTGCGGTGGGTCTAATTTATGCCGATGTGAAGAGCTGTTCATGTTGATTTCAAAAAGTAACTGCTAAATATTTACAGAAACGTACTTCCGCCCAGTACTCATTTTTACTGAATAGAGCCAGAACACATCATAATGTTAAAAATCTAACTATAACTACCTCCCATCCTGCCAATTTCACCACAGATGTGTTGTTCACAATGCAGCAAAATCAGGGACGACAAGGTGCTTTTACTGGACAGCAATGATGGTGACATCCCTACTTTACGTAATTTGGTGTGGTGTTACTGTGTTAGTAAGAACATGTGAATTATGGTTTTTGGACATTTGGTCAGACATAACATGCATTTTGAAGATCGTACACTTGGCCACATGGGAGCTTGTAATGGGCCTTTTTCACAAAATAATAGACTGATTTGAAGAAAATGAAAATAATAGTGACTGTAGTTGAGGCCCATATACGTATACAACAGTATACTTTGCTGTGGAGAGTGGAGGTTGCACTCAATCGCTCCCAGTCCATGTCATCCCAGTTTTATTTTACTTTCTTCAAGCAGTGCAAGCTATCCAGATGGTTCCTATTTTTGTATAATGTCTTGTCTGTGTTGATCTGTTGTGGCAGGAAGGTTTACACCATATTCAAAAAGTCTCTCCAGCATGAACCATGTAAAATCAAATGCAGTCAATTACGTTCCTTAGCTACGCCATTCTTATAGCGTCACTTCGTGTTGTTGGGGCTGACATAACGTCATATGGTGTCAAAATGTGACTTACAATGTTGGAACTTAAGGACACGATGCGTCGCTATTTTTACTAATTTATGTGGCAACAACTTTTAATATGCTAATTGTGTTTTTTTTTTTTATTCAAGCTAACACTAACATTAGAACAGACACAGCAGATGTATAAACAAGACATTTGCAAAAAAAAAAAACATGCGTATGGCATTTCCCACACATAAATTAGCATCTTTAAAAACTAGGGCTGTCAAAGTTAATGTGATAACTCGCTAACGCAAATTGGTTTTAACACCACTAATTTCTTTTAGTGCATTAACTCAAGATGGGGTCCAAGTTTACGTAAAATTTTGGTGAGAAAAAACTGGCATGGCCATTTTCAAAGGGCTCTCTTGACCTCTGACCTCAAGATATGTGAATGAAAATGGGTTCTGTGGGGACCCACGAGTCTCCCCTTTACAGACATGCCCACTTTATGATAATCACATGCAGTCTGGATCAAGTCATAGTCAAGTCAGCACTCTGACACACTGACAGCTGTTGTTGCCTGTTGGGCTGCAGTTTGTCATGTTATGTTTTGAGCATATTGTTATGCTAAATACAGTACCTGTGAGGGTTTCTGAACAATATTTGTCACCGTTATTGTTATTTGATTTCCAATAATAAATATACATTTGCATAAAGCAACATATATTTGCTCAACCCCCCATGTTGATAAGAGTATTAAATACTTGACAAAACTCACTTTAATTTTCATTTTTATCAAAAATGTGCAATTAATTTGGGATTAATCGCAATTAACTATGGGAAACTTACTAACTGAATTGACCGACAGCCCTCATAAAAACAGAAAGGACAATGAAAGTGTGTTTCTCAGGCTGAACTCGGAGTGGAAAGCTGGCTTGTACATATGGACGCTGGTTATCATTAATAGAGATGTATGTTTGTTTTGAAAAGAACAATGCTCTCACAATCGGGCTGCAGCCAACGATAATTTCCATCATCGATTAATTTGTCTGCTATTTTCTACAAAACGGATTAATCAACAAATTGTTTCTGTTCTACTGCACATTATGAACGCTTGTACACAAAGTTTAGCCTGTAAATGTACAGAGAGTTTTGTGTATCCGACCCCTGGTGCGATATCGATCGAGGCTTTTCCTTAAACCTGTAGAAGCCTGAGCACCATGTTTGCATACATGCACCCACCGCAGAGAGCAGCAGCATTTCAGGCCGGAGTGAGCAACACCTGCTACTTGGCCCTCTCCAGCTCCGGCCAGTGGGACTTGATTAATCATACCGTGACAGCCCCTCCACCAAGATACCAAATTTAATTATGAAAGCAATAAATAACCTTTTCTAGGACTTTATACATCATCTGCTGCTCAGAATCTACAACTGGTGAATTATTTTCCTGCAGGGAGCATCCCATCTTAGGGAGTGGGGTGATAGATTACCGACGCAAGGCTTCGCAGGCTGAAATATTTATTTACATCCATAGTAAAAATGCTCTCATTATTAATGCTCTGCATCCTCATGTGGAATTATGATCATTGCGACTTTATTCCTCTTCTTTTTTTTTTTTTTACGAGTAAACAAGAACTGGCTGCTTGATGGTGTTTTGCTAAACTTTTGAAGAGAAGTAAACATATTTATTTACATATAATAAGATTATGTCAGTCTGAGAAGATGCATTGACTTGCTGTTGTAGCTATAAACAAATTGCCATCTGATTTATATTAACAAGTTTCTTTTTGGCTACCATCTGTGGTTTTGGAAATTATGATGCAATGCATGGAGTGTATTTTATCACCCATAACCACACTACTCTATTACTATTAAGTAAATTCAGATTATTTATTATATATTATTATTCATTTTAGACCTTACTTAACTCCTCTGTGTCATAAAAGCTTTTTCATTGTTTTATCGTACTTCAGACCCTTTTACCCTCCGTCTGCCTCGTTCTGTGTTCTCAAGGATGACAATGGCTGTTTGTGGTGTGCATACACAGATCGTTCCTGGCAGTCTGAAGGTTACAAACAGCAGCAGAAGCAGAGTGAATTTACTCTGGATACTTCAGAGCGTCAAGATATATCAGTGAGGATCACAAGTGAAGGGAGGACAAGAGAGGAAGGAGGAAGAGGAAAAAAAAAAAAATCAAATAAATTCAGAGGCACGCTGGCAGACATTATGTCCATTTGTCACCTCGCACCGTGCGCACAATAAAAGGCCTGTATGAATGGAGTCTATTATGGAAAGAGAGAGCCGCTAAGCTGCTTGCCACTGTTGATTTCTTGCAGCAGTCGATAAATTGAGCAAGGCCTAAGCAGGCCGTGTATGTTCCCGTTAAACAGCGAGCGCCGCTTGGCGTGTCGCACTTTTCACCGACGCTCGAGCGGTTCCTCGTGATTGCTATTCTCTGTATTGATTTGCTGTATTCATGTGCTCGCCATGCAGAAAATGCAGAGGAGACAGATGCTGCCTTTTTGGGAGACATAATGGTCCTAAGAATACAGTCCTGCACATTAAACCAACATTAGCGCCGAGGACTGCAGCGGACATTGAATTCCTGTTACGCAGACATTTATCGCGCTCTGAAGGTCTGATATTGACATGATACCATGCCTTATACCTGCTTCATTTAAATGCTTCAAATCAGTTCACATTATGTAAATGCTGCTTCATTACACAAACTTGGAGAAGAGCTAAACAGCCATCTAAAAGTATAATGAGAAATCTGTCACGTAAGAACGTTCATGTGCATCTTTCTCAGTTGTGTTGTTTTAAAAATCACCATAATGGGATTTCAAAGCAATCCAGTCAGGATTTGACAGACATACGGGCAAGGACATTTCAAATGTCTTTCATGCTTGGACCATGTCCACGCCAATCTTCAGTTTTCAAATTGGCACTTTTAAAGTTGATTGAATATGATCACGTCTCTGATGGCGTTGTCACACCAAAATTCAGACTTTGATATGATACCCTGCCTAAATATCTCAATATGATACTGAAACGATACCATGGCAACAATGTAAAACAGGATAAGTAATGAAATAATAGATAACAGATGGCAGAACATGGGACTTAAATTTTTTATAATTCATTAAAACATGTAATGGTATGCAGTAGGCTGTC